>JARFIW010001117.1:1200000-2400000 GCA_036346225.1 Platerodrilus igneus | reverse complement strand
TCGATATTATCGCTCTACTGTTGTGAAGTACCATTGTTAAAAGTGTATGACAGACACACGCTTATTCTTTTCTACTGATTACTTTATTTTACAAACGATATTATGTACAATTTAAAAGAATGTTGGACAAAAGCTCTCACACGTTAATTCTTTACTACTGATTAGTATATTTTACAAAAAGTATTAGGTGCAATTTCAAAAACGCTTGATAACAGCTCCCACATGTTTATTTACTACTGATTCATTTTATTTTGTGTAAAATACGAGATGCGCACTTCGTATCTAAAGTACTAAATTGTTCATATCACATAATTGTTTAGGAGACGTGCTTTTTTTTGGTTTCCTTAGTATGTAGGTGAATCCCCCCATTCTCCACGTTTGGTAGTTAGCCTGCTATTTACTTTTCTTCCGACTACGCCTAGATACAAAGCAAACATTATCTGCATATTAAGAGCTTACTGTAAAATATAAATTAGATTGCCAACTATATGTTTACATTTACCAGAAGCACCCGCCTTGCATAAGCGGCGGTAAGATATTTTCTTCACTGCAGAAGACAGAATTTCTATTTGTATTTGGTGGGGTACTCCTTTCAAATTGCTTGTTTGTAAGGATGAAGTTTTTAATTTTTAATTGTGGAAGACACCACCCCACGCATTATTATGTGCCTAGCAGTTGTAATTGCTTGTCTTTCCGACGTTTAGAATCACCAACAATGTTTAGGATATCAACAAAAGCAATTCTTATTGTAGTAGCCATCTTGGCGACATGTGCTGTCCATTATATGTAGTTAGTTTTGAGCGCGAATATCTCGTAATATTAATTTGTTCATTTGGTTCTTCAATGGCCTCTAATACACTTAGGGACGTTATACTAGTTACCACACTGCAATCAGTATTTTCTTTATCTAATGAGTTACTGTTACTTCTTTCACATTTGATCTGGGAAATGTTTTCGTTTTCAGATTCATTGTTTTCATCTTTATTTGAAGTTGATGGTCCACGTTCATGTTTATCTATAGACTGTATAAATTTAAGTACAGAACTTTTCAAAGCGTCTTTTTCAAGTTTTCTGTGTTTCGCATTAGTTCTTTTTTCAAACCCTGTAGGATATTTTCTACCTTGATCTTGATCTCTAGCAGTATTTGAGTTTACATTGATTAATTTCTTTTGCTAGTTGCACACTGTTATTCCAAAACTGCTCAAATAGATACTTAATTATGTGAAATGAGTTTCGATTATTGGTTATATAACGGTATCATTAAATGAAAACAAAAATAGTTTGGCTGTAGTGACCACTGTACAACAGGTTACATATTTTGACTATGCATTTGAAAACTTTCCGCTACGAATGCTGCTAATTTGCTAATGATACGCGTCAGTTACACTTATTCAAGCACAATCAAAGAAACACATTCCCACCGCCCACTCACTGACTAAAGTGTAGCGCTAGACTGAAGATTAAAATTGCAGAATAGAACGCACAGAAGTGACGCTCGCTAAATGGGTTGGGTACAGCCTTGTGCCCATTCCTGTTTACGCTAAAAACTTATCTGATAGCACGGGGCTGCCTTGAACATGGGACCCTTTGCCTGACCACATGCGGCACATGCTAACGGCGGCACTTGTAGCAGCCAAGCGCCAAGAGAAATAGACAAAGGTTCAAGTGTATTGATAAATTGACATAGAGAAAGGTAAAAAAAGCTATTATAGATTGCTGAAAGAGCTATTTTACAATAGGAAGAGGTGAAAAAATGCATCAAACGAATCTTGTAGTAGAAGTCATGAAAAAGATACAGAGAAAGAGTCTCCGCGAGCGAGAGAGAGAAAAAGTTATTTGAAAGTCTGATCGAAACACTTTCAGTAATTACAAAGCCGAAGGTATTGATTAGATAAAACCTATAGATAAAAATCGTTGTACTTATATAGCTGGTTCTCTAACAGAGAACGTTGCTTTCACTTGTAGTTGATACTTTATGTGCATTGCACCCTTTTCACAGGAGGAATTTTGAAGGTAAAATTATAATTTAGAATTTTTATATCTTTAGGAAGTTCAAATTAAATATAGCTCCTAGCGATGAATTTTTTTCAACAGATATTTTGAATATCGAACTTCACACTAGTTAGAAAATAACTTATTTTTTTGTTAAGATTTATTTATTCTGATAGTAATCGCATAACCTTGGAAAACTGTTGCTAACAATTTCATATCTAAACATCCCGTTTATTTATTGAGTAAAACTTGCTTTTTGAGCTATATTATATTCTATGAATTTTAAAGTTTTTACAATACATTTTGAACTGTTTTTTAAAATTTACAATAGTTAGGGAACTACTTAGTTTCTTATTAGGTTGAGAAATTATTTATCTAGAGCTCTGGTAGCAATTTTATATCTAAACATCGTGTTTAATTTTTGAGTAGAGTTGCATTTTTGAGCTATAAATTCTATGAATTTTGAAGTTATATTTGACTACATTTTGAAGGATTTCTTGAAATTTGCAACAGTTAGAAAGCTGCTTAGTTTTTGTCTTGTTGTTTTAAAAATTATTTGTTAGAATTTCACAGCAATTTTACATCTAAACAATATGCTAAAATTTTGAGTTAAAGTTCTTCCTTGGTTATAAGTTATATTTTACGAATTCTAAAGTTATAATCAAATAAATTTTGAACTATCTCTATAAATTTACAATAGTTAGAAAGCTGCTTAGTTTTTATTCGACTGTGGAACTGCTAGTAATTTTATATCTAAACACCGCATTCAATTTTTCAGTAAAATTAGTTTTTGAGTTGTTTGTTCTATGAATTTTGAAGCTATAATCCAATGTTTTTCAAATCGGCAGAATTCGAAAAGTTCTTAGTTTATTCGTAATTTGTAATTATTTATTTGTAGATTTGCTAACGATTTTATATTTAAACATCGTGTTATATCTTTCAGTAAGTTGTTTTTGAGTTAGTTTTTGAGTTATGCTTAGTCTATGAATTTTGAAGTTATAATCGATTACATTTTAACTGTTTCTTGAAATTTATAATAGTTCGAAGACTACTTAGGTTTTTTTGTTCATTTTAAGAATTATTAATTTAAAGTTCTGCAGTAATATTATATCTAAACATAGTGTTAAATTTTTGAGTTAATTCAGTTTCTAGGTTATAAGTTATAACCGAACACATTTTGAACGATTTCTTTAAATTTATAAAAGTGAAAGCTGCGTTTTGTTTATTAGGTTGAAAGATTATTTATTTGGAGCTTTGCAGCAACTTGATATCTAAACATAGTGTAACATTTTTGAGTAAAGTTGTTTTCTGAGTTATATTGTACTCTATGAATTTTGAAATTTAATAGAGTACACATGAAGTGTTTTTTGAAATTTACAGTAATTCGAAAAGTTCTTAGTTTTTTTTATTTGGTAATTATTTATTTAGAATTTTGTTAATAACTTTTTATCAAAATAAGTTTTTGAGTTAAATTTTTTTCTAATTTTATTTTGCTACATTCTCTTAATTATAAAATTATAAGCGAATTCATCTTGTACGTATTTCTCGAAATTCACAATTGTTAGAAAATTGATAAGTCTTTATTGGGTTTAAGCAGTACTTGATTGAAGTTTTGCTAGCAACTTCATATCTAAACACCGTGTTATATATTTTAGTAAAATTGCTTTTGAGCTATGCTTATTCTATAAATTTTGAAGTTATAATTGATTACATTTTGAAATATGTCTTTAAATTTACAATAGTTAGAAAGCTGCTTAGTTTTGTTAGTTTTAAGAATTATTTATTTAGAGTTTTGCAAAAATTCTATATCTAAGCAGCGTGTTAAATTTTTGAGCAAGGTCGTTTTTTGAGCTACGACAAATTTTATGAATTTTGAAGCTATATTCGAGTACATTTTGAAGGTTTTTTTTTTATATTTGCAGTAGTTAGAGAGATTGTTAGTTTCTTTGTATCTGGTAATTATTTATTTATAGCTTCGTTAACAATTTTATATCAAAACATATTGTTAATTTTTTGAGTTAAATTTGTTTCTTGAATTTTGTTATAATATAATATGAATATAAATTGTATTTCACGAAATTTACAATTGTTAGAAAATTGCTGTCTTTATTGGGTTTAAGGAGTTTTGCTGGCAATTTTTACTTTTTGAAAAGTGCCTATTCTATGAATTTTGAAGTTATTATCGATTACATTTTGAATTGTTCCCTAAAATTTATAGTAATTCGAAAACTACTGTTTCTTTTTGTTAGTTTCAGGAATTATTAATTTAGAGTTTGGCACCAATTTTATGTCTTAACACCATATTAAAATTTTTCAGTGTTTTAAGGTATATTTTATGAATTTTAAAGTTACAGTCAAATACAGTTTGAACTATTTCTTTAAATTTACATGAATGGGAGCTGTTAGTTTTTTATTGGCGTGAACAATTATTTATTTAGAATTTTGCAGCAATTTCATATGTAGACTTCGTGTTAATTTTTGTGTAATATTGTTTTTTGGGGTGTGTGTACATGTGTGCGAGTACATTTTGAAGTGTTTTTTAAAATCTGCAGTAGTTGGAAAAATTCTTTTTTATTTTTGATTTGGTAATCTTTTATTTAGAGTTTTGTTAACAATTTTATATCAAAACATGATGCTGAATTTTTAAATTAAATTTGTTTTTTGAATTTTGTTATAATTTCAAATTATATGCGAATACAACTTGAATTGTATTTCACGAAATTTACCATTGTTAGAAAATCGCTTTGTTTGTATTTGTTTTAAGAATTATTTATTTGGAGTTTTGTTAGCAATTTCGTGTCTAAATAGAATTTTGCTGCAACTTTATATCTAAACATCATGTAAATTTTTGAGTCAACTTTGTTCCTGAAATAAGTTATATTTTAATAATTTTAAAGTTATAATCGAATAGATTATAAGCAATTTTTTACAATTACAATAGTTAAAGAATTCCTAAACTTTTATTGGGTTGTGAAATTATTTAAAGTTCTGCGAGTAATTTTATAACTAAACATCGTTTTAAATTTTTTGGTAAAGCTTTTTTGAGCTATGTTATATTCTATGAGTTTTGAAGTTATAATCGAGTACATTTTGAAGTGTTTCCATAAATTTACAGTAGTTAGACAAAACCTTAGTTTTTATTGGATTTGGGAACGTAAGAGTGTTGTTAACAATTTTATATAAAAGTTAAAATTTTCCAGATGAACTATTTGATTATAGAGCAGTCTATAACCTTTTTATGTAATTTAAAAAACACTCGAGTCCGCTTTGTACAAATAATATTTTACTTTTTACTTGAATGCCTATTAGCGATTGGGCTATTGGTTAGTTGGGTTCTATATCCGAATATTTTTCAAGTAAAATCATCGTTACATAATGTCTTTTTTTCTTCAAGTAGTTTAAGGATATTTTGGCAGAAAGTATTTTTTTGATAACGCATGAATTTCAGCTCATTCCTACAGCAGACAAAACCATTGTAAAACAGCAAAATTTTATTTGCGCACCTTCAGGTTTGTTAAGCTAGCTATACAAAGTGTCTCATCTCATCTAAAGTTTTACACGTTTTCCTAAGCGTGTGAATGATTTCAATAACTACATTTTACTACCAAATTAGCTATTTTACTTATTTTATTTTTGTTGCAGGACTGTAAACAATGCAGTTCCAGTTGTTTGTTCTTTCCCAAGTCATTTTGGCTGGACTTATTTCAGCGGCTACTGGTAAGTGAACAAATTTATGTATTTTTATCTAAGTGTTTCTGGAACCAAATCATTTTTGCTTGTAGAACTCATAACTGTGTCAATAAGTATCAGGGCGTTAGAAAATCCTTTTTTGATAGTTTACAGTTTTTGTAATTTCTGATGAATAAACTTTAACACTACTTACTTGGCTAGGCGATGAATTAAATAATTAGAAAATGTAAAAAGAGTACATACCTGTATGGTCAAGTTGTTGTTGGGGAAGACCCTGAAATCGCGACGCGCACTCGTGTTGTAAATTGACAGCTTCGTGTAAAATTGTTCATTTCGTCTTGTGGTAGATTGTTCGTTGTCCCTCTGTGTTGCCATCTTGGAGTGAGTTCCACAACCTTAGACGTTTGTGGTCGCGTTCCATAACACAGCTCCACTTGCACCAACTACTACTTCACCAGTTACCTATCAGTGATGGTACACTTTAAAGCAATGGAAATGTGCTGTAGTAGAATTGGAAAAAGCCAAACATTTATAAGTTAAAATCCAGCAGATCAGTACACTTATCCAGAATAAAGAAGTCATGGGAAAAAGTAGGCAAAGCTTAACCTTAGGCTGACGTGATGTTATTGTTTAAGTTCCATCTTTGTTTCATAAGTGATAAACTAAAGTTTGTCTACCAAGGGTACTAGTAAAAGTATTAAAAACGATGTTATTTGAAAAATATTATTATTAATTCTTTCCTTGGATTGACGTTACGTTGCTTAATTAATTTTTCTCTACGGGGAACGAGTGATGTAATAGTTAAATGGTGCACCGGTTAGCTTACAGTAACGCGGGTGGGTTCTATAAAAGCAAATATACTATTTTTATGGGTATACAAGTTGTCACATTTCTACCACTAGTACGCTTACCTTAAAAGGTCTTTGAAATTCTTTGTGTGTGTTAAAGTCTTTGAACGCCAACCCACCTTCCGAAAAACAACACAAATATAGCCTACTCGCATGGCTGATGTGCCGAGTATTTGTTTGACGGTTCTTACTGCTGCAGGAGTTTTGCTTACAGTTTAAAAAAATGCTCACTACTTTACAATAAAAAAACTCCACCTCGTGTCTACCTAATCAATGCTACGAAGCATGGTGTCAATAGTAAATAACAATGAGAATAAAATACGAAAATTTACCCCTAATTAGGCAACTGCGCATTTCGTTAAGAAAAACTTACTACCGTTAATACTTGAATTTCATAAAAACTTAACCAACCGAGTTTTACGTTTTGAATTTGCTGACATAATAATATAATTTTCTATATGAGAATTACCTCTATACAATCAGATCTAAATTGTCTTCGTACAACGCGAGTTACATATCCCCCAAATCAAATATACAGAGTGGTAGAAAAGTCCCGGAACGGTCAAATATTTTGTGAAATACTCATCGCATCAAAAAAAGAAAAAATACGTATTCAATATTTTTTTAAAAGCTATCCAATGACACCAGAATTGAACCCCCACCCCTACCCCTGGGGGTAGGGGTGGGGCAACTTTAAAAGTTTAAGTGGAAACCCCCATTTGTTATTGCAGATTCGGATTCCGCAGGATAAATTACCCCAAATTGACCTACGATACAAGCTATTTTGGATGATAGAAGGCGTTGTAATTGACAAAACCAAAATAGGGTACAAAAACATTTGAAATCGAAAAATTCATCGAAATATTCATTTCGTTACCAGCTTTTGATATTATTTCGTGATGTCTCTGTCTGAAAGAGAAAGAATAATTGTCCTGATGATGCGGGGGTATGGAGATAAAGAAAGATCATTGCAGCAAGTCGCAGATTTATTCAATAAAGTCGATGCGGAACGTCAACCGATTTCTAAATCTACTGTGAGTCGAACAGTGAATCGTTTTGAGCGAACTGGTTCGGTGAAGGATGAACCAAGATCTGGAAGACCTAAAAGCGCGACAAATGATCAGAAAGCATTAGAGGTGTTACTGCATTTTCAAGAAAACTGTCATGCATCGAGTAGAAAAGTAGCTCAACAGGTAGGAGTGAGTCATCATTCAGTTCTTAAGGTTATGAAGCTGCACAGATATCATCCCTATAAAATTAATCTTGTACAAGAACTTTTAGAAAATGATTTTGATCGTAGACTTGAGTTTTGCGAAACGATAATGCAACGGTATGATAATAATAATAGACTTTTTTTTGGACTTACTTCTCTTTGGAATTAAATGGTTCTGTAAATCGGCATAATATGAGATATTGGGCTGATGAAAATCCTCATTGGATGAGAGATTCTCATACCCAGTATCAGCAAAAAGTCAATGTCTGGGCAGGAATTTTGTGTAATAAAATTGTAGGGCCAATTTTTATTGACGGAAACTTGACTGCTGAAAAGTATTTGCACATGTTAAATGAACAAATAATTCCTGCTATACAAGAAATTGTTGGAAATGCATTTGGCCATGTATGGTTTCAACAAGATGGAGCTCCACCACATTACGCTGTTCTTGTTCGAAATTTTCTAAATAATGCTTTCCCAGAAAGGTGGATTGGACGAAGAGGTACATTAGAATGGCCACCAAGGTCGCCTGATTAAGTTTATGAGACAAAACCGGCAAATATTGATGAAATAAAAGAGAGAATACGCAATGTTTCAAATTCAATAACTCAACAAGTATTGGAAACTCTTTCTGAACAAATGTATTATCGGTTAGCACTTTGCCAAGAGCAGAGAGGTGGTCAATTTGAACACTTTCGGCGGTAATTTCGTTATGTATGAAATAAATAATCTATTATTTTACTTCTTTTATTTTCTGATCCATCAATTCTTCTAGAAATAGTTAATTTTTGTCGATTGCAGCGCCATCTGCAAAAAACCTAAAAAAATTATGACTATCATTTTGTGGCGAATCCGAATCTGCAATAACAAATGGGGTTTTCCACTTAAACTTTTAAAGTTGCCTCACTCCTACTTCCAGGGGTAGGGGTGGGGGTTCAATTTTGGTGTCATTGGATAGCTTTTAAAAAATTTTGAACACGTATTTTTTCTTTTTTTGATGCGATGAGTATTTCCCAAAATATTTGACCGTTCCGGGACTTTTCTACTACTCTGTATGTATAATTAAATGGAATTATTGAATCTTATGTTAACTTGCAACATGGTATAATTTAAGGATTGATAATAAAACATTAATAGAAGTCAGACAGAAGACATGAGAACAGATGTGAATACATTGTATTCCAGACGCAACGTGAGACTGCAGGTGTAGGTCACAGTAGGTTATAAAACCGCAATTATTAGAATTGATATTGTTGCTTTGTATTGTATAAATGAATAAAGAAATAAGCAGACATAAGCTCTGCAGTTCCCACAAGCCATGTGAGGGGCAGGGACAACATAAATACCCTGGAAAGCCCAAGGAATTCAGTCAGTCTTAAGCCTCACAACTTTAGCATTGTTGGTTATTCAGGCTACTCGCCATAAATTAGTTCATTTAATAGTAACTTTAACTTTTTGATACAGTTCTTGTAAATTAAATTTCAATTTGTAATTTCTGTGTAAATAAATTTTTTAGAAGAGTTTTTGGAAGAAGACTTTATAAAAAAGCAGCTGCCAAAGGCCAAAGCCTAACGCGCGTTAAATAAGCGTACAGAAACCTTTGTAGTCTTTTTTAAAGCGCTTTACGCCTTCTTATGATCATTATTCACAAATGTACAATAGTTAGTAAAAAAACACAAAAATATATTATCTACAAGTTGGATATAAATATTAAATAAATTGAACTAAAATGCAACTTGGACTGGAATTTCTCTTCAGGTAGAAATCTAACTGCCGTTGGAGGTTGATCTCGGCTTGGGCAACTTATGTGAGGTCGGTAATCATTACATCCGCGCTTACCAACTCGTTCGGAAATCTATTGTTCGCACTTAGCAGAATTCGGCCTAGATACCTACGTGTTCCACTACGCCTTCCCCACCTCGAGGAGCGCCCGTGCGTCAATGCAAATTCTAGAAGCTCATGTCTAATCTGACTTAATCCCCTTTTTTACTATTCGTCTGTTTTTATAAGCTACAACTTCGTAGGGTTATTGTACGAGTTTGTTGTTTTCACAGGTTATGCGCCTAAGCTGTACTATTCCCACAATACTAGATGTAATAACGATAGACTGCGTCATCTGTTTCATTCATATATTTTACTAACGCTAAATTTTAAGAACCAGACTTACACATACCAAAGGCAAATAACACAACAAACAAATCCTTTTCTCTGAAAAAACCAGTTTTTTATGTAATAGTATAAGTTCAAACATGTACAAAACTCTACCAATTCAATTCAACCTTTTGGTAACCTGGGCAAACATGAACACAAATTAACATTTCAAACACACTTCCAGTACATCTGCTAAGCATTCTTCCCCGAAGGCTGGATTTTTAGCTGCCGATGGTCTTAGTGTTGGGGGGGGAAAGGAGGATGTAAGGCGGATGCAAATAACACAAACACACACACATACATACACAAACGCTCAAATACAAACACCTATTCGCACACTTACATTACCTTTTGAACATCTGGATTTCCGGCTGCCGATGGTCCGGACTGATGAGGCAATATTCGTTAAGCGTTTCTCCTTGACGGTTGGGATATCTGGCTGCCGATGGTCCTGATCTTAGAGAGTGAACGTAACACGGATATCAACATCACACATAACACAGATATACACAACCCTCACCCATACACACACACACACACATACACACGTACACACACATAACACACGCCCTAAAGCCCGCGCACACACATACACACACACGCCTTACTCACTGTTACTTTCTCAAACGCTGTACAAACACAATGTCAATTTACACAATTACATTGCCTTTTCAACATCTGGATTTCCAGCTGCGAAGGTCCAGACTGATATGGCTGTATCCGTTAAGCGTTCTTCTTTTACGACTGGGATTTCCGGCTGCCGATGGTCCTAGTCCTATAAGGGGAACGTAACACGGACATCAACACTACAAACATGACGGCTTAAATTTTAGGAAGAAGGCTACTGAAACGTTTGAACAAATAAATAAATAAATAAATAAATACCGCCGTCTTCCTCTACGTCTTCCCCACCTCGAAAGGCAACCGCGTGTGGATACGAATTCTAGTTCTACTGTCTAATCTGGTGTAATCCTTTGTTTTTACTATTCGTGGATATTTGTAAGCTACAACTTCGCAGGGTTGTTGCACAAGTTTGTTGTTCTCACACGTTGTGCACTTAAACTGTTCTAATTTCGATTCGCTGCCATTCTGTCCGGGTGAACCCTAATTTACTCCCACGATATTAGATACAATTCCGATAGACTAAATCATCCGTTTCGTTCTTATCACGCTTTTATGACTGTTTTTATGTGTGTTGTTGTTTGGGGGTGTCGATGCCCTAGTAAATATTACTTGAACTCGTGTGAGTCTGTACAAATAACTTTATTATAAACGGTTATTTCTCGGTTTTTATCTGCAATTTTTGCATTTAATGCGAAGAAATGTAAAGTACTTATATTTACAAACGTTTTTATTTAACGTTCAGGTTATTTTCTTGCTAAAAGCTCATCTAACTAACCTAATTTACTAAATGTTTTTACTGTTTACTCAAGTAACGCGCAAGCATTACATAATATTTTCTTTTGTTTTCTTCTCAGGTTTTTATTTGGTTTATTAGTAAATACGTTAGCCAACACTAAACGTGCTTTCCTTTTATATATTGCATTACATATTATTATTATTATTTTTTGCATTTAAATATATTTTAGTTTTACTCATGCAGAACTTATCCTTCGTTATTAGCTAGCCCATGACTTAGCCTTTTTATTACTATTACCTACCCATGCGTATCACTATTTACTTATAATACCACACATTATGCTTTTTGTCTTTTAAACAACTGTATATATGTTCTTTAAATTTTTCTTAACGCGTCACCAATACTTGTTTATTAACTAAATATCGTTTACACTTATTTTAAGTTTGATTTCCACTTTTTCCTATTACTTAACTTCTTCTTTTGAAATTTTTTCTTTCTTTACTTGCTATATTTGTGACCAATTATTGTCCTCTTATTATAGTGCCTTTATGTATCTGTTTGCTAATATATTTTTCGACTCTTTTGTTTAATGACGTTGTATTAATCTTTTTTTATTGGTTACTTCCACAATCTTAAACGTTGCCAAATGTTGACTTTCAACGTTTCGTCTTTTTTTTGCCCAAATGTGTCACATACACAACCGTTAATTGCTAATTTCTTGATAAGATTTTATGTCAAAATTATTCTCTTGTGTCAAAATATACAGTCCCCGTAAACTTACTTCAATTTCCACTAGTCCGAGCTGTCCTTACCGCATGAATACCGTCATTTTGTTCCATAGATGACACGTTGTTCTAATAAACACTTTGGCAGTTTTTTTACCCACAAAACCGCATTAATGCTTCTGAAAGACGAAATAAAACTTCACTCATTTTACTATGTGCATTGCACGCGCGAGTTAAACAAAGGCATGGTTGAAAACAATGTTAGGGGAAAGGAAGCGTAAGTACTTAAAAAAGACTAAAGACCTATTGTTGGAAAACACCATGTTAAGCGCCACATCATAATAATTTCGGTTAGCCTTCAGGTTTTACAGAAAAGAAAAAATAAGAGTTACAAAAACTTGAAGCCAGGAAATGGATCTGGCAGTGCCTCACTGGGTAATGGTAAAATTACAGAAACATAATTTATATATGTAAATTCAAAACTGATATATGCAAATAGTACACTGTTAGTTTAAAAGATCCAATCAAGAAGTGTAGCATCTCGTAGCAATAGACACTATTATGGCTGTAATTAAACCAAGATGAAGTAATCGGTGCCAGGAAAACTGAGTCAGCAAAGCTAACAGATTAATTTGATAAAGAGGACTTTTAATATTTACTTGATTAACCTTGAAGTTTACATTCTTTTAAAGATAGCATTTTCTGTATTAAATAAAACCTTGAATAATGATAGGTTGTTCTTCTCAACTGATAATAATAAAAAAATTCTGAAAATTCACCCTAGGGCATAAACTGGACTGATCTTAAAATAATTTATTTTAGTAAAATCCTAATATCAAAACCTCCCTTAGATTAAATATCAGTTTTAGATGAATATTTGTCACAAAAATTAACAATGAACAAATATTTAGAATTCTCCCTATTAATTGAAGTTAAATTTTGATTTTAATATCTCTAGAGGAGTTATTTTATAGAATTTTTATTAACCTATTTCTGTTTTTAGATAAAATCGTTTGTTACTATGGTACCTGGTCAGTCTACAGACCCGGAAATGGTAAATTCGACGTTGAAGACATAGATCCCTTCCTCTGCACGCACATTGTATATGCATTTGTCGGAATAAGTTCAGACGCTAAAATTAAGTTCTTAGACCCATGGAACGATATAAACAAAAGTAAAATTCTCCCATAGCCACAGATGTGCATGTATTTATTAAATTTTTCTTTACAGAAGCACTTGAACGATTCAATAGGCTTAAAAAAATTAACCCGAAGTTAAAGACACTTTTGGCAGTTGGAGGATGGAATGAAGGTTCTGTAATTTTTTCAGAAGTGGCAGCTGATGAATATCTCCGAAGTGCTTTTATAGAAGATGCCATAGAGGTTTTACAAACGTACGGATTTGATGGCCTTGATATTGATTGGGAATATCCTGGTCAACGTGGTGGGCAAGAGTACGACAAAGACAATTTTTCTCTTTGGTTGAAAGAGTTCCGCAAGGCTTTTGATGAACATGGACTTTTGGTCACTGCAGCTGTGGCTGCTGTATCCAGTTCTGTCGATATATCATACGATGTTCCTGAAATATCAAAGTAAGTTTATATAAATATATCTTTTATCGGGTTGGAACTGAAGTGGGTGGAGTTGAAACTGTTTTGTGATTTAATGGGAACTATGTATCTAGTGTCGAAACTTTGTTACCCTTTAACCGTCACGTGTTATATTTAAAATGACAGTTTGACGATTATAATAATTGGATATTAGTATAACTTCTTAAAATGTTATGGATTAATATCTTATAAACATACGTCCTAATTATATGAGGTAATATTAACTGTCACTGTCATCCTAATCATGTCATTTAACTTTCAAAATTTGCTATTTTCAGGATAAACGTTAACGAAACTATAAGAATGACTAAATAATCAAGATATTTTAGCATTGTTACTGAACAATTCAATAACTGAAGAACGTACTGAAACATTTTGTACGATGACGTTGTTAAGGTCAAGGTACCCGACGGTGTTCAGCTGACGATCTGTCAGTTCTGACCTCAACAAGGAAACTTCAAGATCTAGATAGATCGTAGAAGAAAGTTCATACCGAATAACTAGATGAATTGATGCAAATACATGAAAACTGGTTCTGTATAAAACTATTGCAGTTGTCGTAAACCCTAGTGAAGCTGCAGAACAACTGCAATTATATACAGACAGTAATGCTTTTATACATACTCCTGTAGTAGAGTACTTGGGAGTCATTTTTGACTACGGCTTAACATTTTCAAAGAACGTCGAAAAGGCTACGCAGAAGGCAGAAAGAATTATGAAAGCACTAGGGGCATACTATCTAATGTGAGGAACCTAGGAATAATAAGACACTGCATTTCGCTATGCAGTTAATAATTTTGTACGCAACGTGTCACGTTTTAAGATGTACCGAAATTTATTAATGAGATACCATCACACTATGACCACAAGAATAATTAGCGTGTATTACACGGTATCGAGTGATGCTATCTGGTCATTGCAGAACTTAATCCAATATACCTACTTCTATGTGCAAGAACGCAGATCTTTGTAAGAAAAAAGAAGACCCGCAGAAAGATATGGCCAGGGCAAAGGTTACAGTCAGACTGGAAATCCAACAACAATGGCAAGACAGATGGCTAGATTTGACAAAGGGTAGGTGGACCGCCAAGATGATTCCGAACATCAGGATGTGGCTAAATAGTAGACATGAAGAGATACAGTATTACCTTATTCACGCACTGACAGGTGATTGATGCTTGAGCATCTACTTCAAAGGATCAGTAAAGTAACCACTAGCGAATGTTAGAACTGTGGTAAGCAAACCGACGACGCCGGTCATACATTATTTAAATGTATGATATGAGAAAAGGTCATAAGAGAGTAGAACATACCCTGGGTCAAGCATTAAATCAGGCTACCAGAATAGCATATGGAAATGCATTAACAAGTACGTTAATAAGTTATCAATACAAAGAAACAGAACGGGAGAGAACGAGAACCTCAAATACCTCAATACAACAACACAAACTTTTATGACTCTCGGATTCCCTGATTTCACTGGTGGTAGCGGGGAAGATTTGTCACCAAGGAGCAGTGGGAATGGAGTTTACTGTGTAGTTTAACTCATCAGCTAGTACCACACACGCATTTGCTATTTGTTGCTGTAAAAGCCAGCGGTGGGGGGGATAAAATAACATCAAACCGTCATGAAAAAAAGTAACATTAGGATAGGTGAGAATAGGTTTGGTTAGATAGATCGACGCTAGACGCCATACAACAGCTCGAAATTATCGAATAAAATCGTAAGAAAAGGAACCGTTGGTGTTCACTAGTTCCCATAGAAGTAAAAACTTATTTAACACGATGGTACCACACACCCATTTGCTATTTGTTGCTGTAAAAACCAGCGGAGGGACGGGTAATAAAACAACATCAAACCTTCATAAAAAAAGTTACATTAGGATAGGTTTGGTTAGATAGATCGGCGCTAGACGCCATACAACAGCTCGAATTATCGAATAAAATCGTATAAAGGGAAACCGATGGTGTTCACTAGTTCTCATACAAGTAAAAACTTATTTAACACGACTGCGTAAACAACAATTGTAGGCCCGCTGCAGGAAGATCTTCCAGAATATCTAGTAAACGTAATAAAGTCCTACCTTGCAAACAGAAGAATAGAGATCGAACGCGACCATAAAAACGGTTATGGCGCGATGTGTCTCAGGGATTAGTTCAGGGACCAACATTATGAAACGCAAAGTACGACAATATTATAGAACAAAGGTACTCAGAACAGATCAAAATAATCTGCTATGTCGACGATCTGGCAGTTGCAGGCGGGACCAGAAACAATACAAATCTAAAACAAAAAATTGACGATACTTTCCACATGTGTCAATATGGATGAGAAGAAATCATAAAATAGCCTTTGAGAAAACAACAGCAATCGTTTTCAATCGAAGTTCAAAAGCAAAAGTTATTAGTTTTGAAATAGAGGACCACAAGTTTACCCCTAACCCTACTGTGAACTATTAAGGGAGCAGATTGGATTACAACTTGCTGTTTACAAGACACAAAAATCTCTAGAAAAAAACAACATTGCGAACACTAGAGTCTACCAAATATAAATGGTCGAAGTGCGTATATAAAATAAAAATCTTCACAACAGCGTGCCAGTCGACTATTATATGGAGGGTACTACGAATAAAAAGAAATGGATAAAAATAATCCAATCCCAACGCTTATTACCCATAAAAAGTGGTTATCAGACAGTATCATCTCAAACAATGTATATAATTGCAAGTGTATCCGTTCTAAATTTACTAGTAGAGAAGAGGAAACAAATAGGTGTAGAGAAAAGAAGATATCCCCACAAGAATGTAATACAGATTAAGATGTTCGATATCAAGTAATGGAACAGTGGCAAAAAGGCTGGGACGAAAGCCAAAAAGGACGATGGACTGCAAAAATAGTTAAAAACGTGAACGAGTGGATAAACAGAAAACATGGTGACACAAATTCTAACAGGACTAGATGTTATACAAAGTATCTCAAAAAGATAAAAAGCAAGAAACTTAAGTGTTGGTATTGTAGTAAAACAGACTATGCAGAACATACTATCTTGCAATGCATGAGGTAGAAGGAAAAAAGTGACACGAATTTAATCCTTGAAGAAAACATCAATACAGATAACATGATGAACATTATGATTAAAGACAAACAAACTTGGCAGACCCTAAAAAAATTCATAACAAATATGCTACCCAAAAAAATTATGAAAGTTCTAGAAAAAAACACGGACTTAAGACGATAAAAAATACAGAATGCCCTCAAAGCTACCCCGATGCAATACCGTGAGGTAGTTTCAGGGCAGCGGAAGACAAGAAAGGGTTTAGTTGGGTAGTGTCGTTTCCTGTTCTTGGGGGTTCAGGGAGAAGACTAGTCTCATTCATAACTGTTATGCAAAGCCTAAACAATCTTTTAGATCGAGCTAGTAATTAAAAGATGGGAAATATAAGGTTCCAGACAGGATTGGAACCTGTATCTTCGTCTTTGACATGTGACATCCAATGCGCTAACCAATTGCACCACCCAGACAGACTATTACAATCGGAAAGAAATTTACAAATCCAAATCATGTACGCAACTATACATCAACTTAACTTTCAACCACGTTTGGACTTTTGTCAGTCATATATTAAATACATAATAATTTATTATCTATTTTGCTGCTTATAAACGCAAACTGCAAAGACTTACATTTTATTCTATTTGCAACTCGTATAAATAATACGGCAAAAACTACGTATTTCATGCAATTTCCTAGAACTGAGTAAAAATAATAGCAGTTTAAACAAGCTAAGAAATCGAAAAGAATTAACACCCGCTCTGAGATAAAGTTAATTTGTATACATAACTTAAGATAAGTATATATGCATAATTTAAAAGAAGTACGGAAATATAAGTTCTAAAAAATGATGGTGGAAGGCAAATATAACAAAGAAATGGTTAAAAATACATTAAATCTGAAACGTCAAAAGTTGAATAGAACAGAGCTACTCCTCTATGATATAGTTGCGTGGGATATTTTTAAGTTTTGCTATATCGAATTACTGTTGAATAAATAGCTTGGCAACAGCAATTTAATATTATATTATACGAGCGCTACCTCTTGTCTTTATAAAAATCAGAATAAAAAAATCGTTTTGGAGCAAACTATTTACTGCCTCTCAAAATATTCACCTTAATTTAAGTTACTTGAGTATGATTTAAACATTTTTTCACTCAAATGATTTTTAAGGCATCGACAGGTGAAGAAAATAGTTATCCGCGCATTTTTAGTTTGAGATTCGTAAATACAAAGCAGCTGTGGCAATAATTCGGTGAATTCGAGCAATGAGATATTAATTTCATTTTTCTCTCTTTAAATAAATGATTGTTTCACGTATTGTGCGCAAACTGGCATATTATGATGAAGAATGATGCGATGTTGTCCGTTGTTCTTCCTGAATTTCTTGCAAACATATTGCAAGTACGTTAACTGTTCTTATATCTACCAAGCAAAAGTTGCGAGATGGTCTTTACCCGAAGAACCAAACGATCCATTGTAACCTGCGGTTTTATCTTTGTAAATACATATTAACCATTTCGCATACTTTCATTTTAGAATCCATATTTTAGAAATGTAAGGAAATTACATTCTAATTCTCAAGGGGACAAACCAAGGGTTGGTAGTTTTAAATTAGTTTAGCGTATTCTTAGTAAGTCCGGTTGTCGAAACCCCATCAGGTATATGCATCATTTCAAAGAATCCACATTTAAGCAGTCGTTCTATTCATGTATATTCGTTCCTTAACAACTTGTTTTGTATAGACAAGCTTTGACGTTCACATTCCTGCTACAGCAGATATTAGGTTCTTCCAAGAATTAGCAGCAAGTGACAAAGCTTGTATCACGTGCCTGCTTCATGGTACAGGCATCATATTGTACACTAGCGTTAGTTGGCAACACCGTTACACCCCCGTTCATTTACTAGAAGAGTAAAGGGATGATCTGAAATGGTGAATAAAAATTATGCGACGAGCAGTGTTCGTTGGGTACTCAAAGGAATAAGATGTGAAGGCTCGGTAGTTGATCACGAGACGAGAAGTGAAACTAAGTCACGGGCGCGACTAAATTAGTAATGCGTGTCGAAGGTCAGTTTTCTTTGAACGCAATTAACACTCTTCAATAGTTTTGAAGGATTTGTAGCGCGTGACAACATAGGTTTTGTTATAACCGGAACGATCCTATTTTATTTTATATAGGACGGATTAGACTTCGAAAATTGATAGTTCGTGGAGAGCCGCCGAAGTAATATAGTTTAAACCCCGATCCAACCAACACTGACTTATTAAATACGGAATTAGTTTTACGTTTAGGTTTAATGTTTTATCTAGTAGTGAGTTTCGAGTGAGCTTAGATTGTTTTATAAAGGTGGTCGTGATTAGTGAATCATCCAATTAGAATTTATTAGTGTTATGAACATATTCTTCGTGTGATCGTATCCAAATTCAGTTTTCCGCACATATCACTGACTTCATTGCTGAATTAAAAAAAAGAGCCGCTTGCTGATGTCGCTATCCTGGAACTTCGACGCACCAACCAAAAACATCAGGGAAACCGCGGGCTGAATTCCTGTGGTAGTTATACCAGTAAACTGTGAGTAATTTGTTTTATTTAAATACCAAACTGTTTATACATTGTTCGACGTTACTTCTGGTAGCGTATGAAATGAAATTTTAAAGTTACGCCTTGATTTAATTGCAATTATCTAGTTAGTAGTGTATAATTCGATTAGCGCGAGGATCCTCTAGGGCATAAGTTAAGAATTTGCTCGATGTCAATATATATACATATTTATCCATACTGTTGACCGTAATTAAATCCAAGATAGTCATTTAATAAATAAGATATTAAGGAGAAGTGACTTATTAATAAATTAACGCATGTGAGTGCTAAATCAGAAGAACCGTGCTTTGCCTAATCGCTGTATAGTTATAATTAATCCATGAAACTAAATTTTGACAAGTCATATTTATTTGTTAACAGGAATTCAGTTACCTTTATTTTTTATATAGATAGTTTTGTGGAAACCTTAGTTACCTAAGGAATTTATAGGTAAAACCGACTCACTACCTTAGATATTTCAACCGGAAGTAGAGTGCATATAAAGTACGAAGACCGGGAACTGCAATCAGCTTGGCACAATTGTGGAATTAAACATTTTTACGGCCCTATCCGGGTTCTTGTCTGAAGAAGTCGAGTTTTCCCTCATCTTGTAGGCTTCTCTGAAGGACTAGGAATCCGTGCCATTTTAGGCGGAACTCGAATAAGATAAGGGTGGTGCCCTCATATTACCCTGACCTAAGACTAACGGCAATATAATATTATTTCCAATCCCCTCCCCTTCAACCCACGCCCATCGCGACTAGCCAACCGAGCCGCGGTATAGTTTACTCCTAGGAGCAGACTTACCTCGTTTGTTCATGCCCTCCCCCTTTCCAACTTTATGACAATTTGGCATGTAACAAAATGGCGCCCAACATCTAAAATTTTTTTTATACTAGTTTATATTTAACTAAATGGCAAATGTATTTAATTTTTTTTTTATTTCTTTTTCCCTTTTCATATTGACGCCTGACGGCAAAGTATTTTGTCGGTTTTTTTTGTTTTTTTCTGTAGTATTATCACCCTAACAAATTGGCGACTAAATTCTCATTTTCTGTTTTGGTATTTTTTGTAATAGAATAGGTCACCGTTGCAGAGAATTTTTTGTAAAAAGGAGAACTTTTGTTTAATTTTTGGGGGTTGATTATTTATAGTGACATTTTCCCGATTGTGTCTATATTTAAAAGTGTGAAGGTGGTTAGTAAGCATTGGAAGTTATTTTGGGGAAGATTTTCTTTTGTGGAAAAGTTTTATTTTGAGACATTTTACTACGTTTTGGTAGGATTTAAAAGAAAAATTTTTAAGATGGATTATGATATTTGTGTTGAAAGATTACTCAAGCACGAACTACAGTATGAGGCAGAAGTGAGAGGAATTTCTTCACGGGATTTAACTGTGCAACAATTACGTAAAACATTACGCCCACTATTAAAAACAAAGTTTGATTCTAGTAAAAATGATTTTGAGTATCCGTTTGACTTTGAGGATGACGTTCTGGCGCTAAAAAATGGTTTTGTAACAATAAAAGAAGCTATAAGCCAATTAAATGAAATAAATTTGGACGCTAACCAACAAAAAATAGAAACAAAAATCGCGCATGCCACATTCAGACTAAAAAATTCAGTTCCTTCGGAGGATACCGATGAAGAAATTTGCGAAAATCTAATAATTCAGTTAGACGAAATAAAATGTTTTTATGAAACTACTTGTCAAAAAGTTACAGTAATTAAAGCAAATACTCCTAGAAAATTAATGATGAATAAACCGGTAGTAAAAGAAAATTTTGATGAATTAGAATTAGCCGAAAAATTAAAGTTGGACGATAGATACTAGTAATAAAAAAATAGAGAAAGAACCTGATAGTAAACCCATATTACACTCCGAACAGAAAATACTGTAAGTAGCCCTATTTTTTATAAAAGTGTACCGGTAACGAAATGGAATTTGAAATATTCTGGCGAAAGTTCGTTGAATGCATTTTTAGAAAGGGTAGACGAGTTAAAAGCAGCGCGTAATATATCAGACGAACAATTGTTTATGGAAGCATGCGATTTATTTGAAGGCAAAGCGTTAATTTTTTTCCGAGCAAATAAAAATTTAGTGAATAATTGGTCTTCTTTAAAAGAATCCTTAAGAGATGAATTTTTACCGGTGAATTATGATGAGAGATTAATGAACGAAATAAATAATAGGACCCAAGGCGAATCAGAAACAATCGGAATTTATGTGGCAATTATGATCAATCTATTTACAAGACTTGTAGAACCATTGTCACTAGAAAAACAATTGAAAATTTTACGTAAAAACATTTTACCTTTTTACCAAACCCAATTAAGTTTAATCGAAATACAGTCTATTCAAGAATTAATAAAATATTGCAAAAATTAGAAGAACGAAAATTTATATTCAAGATTTTGTTCCACCCTCAAAGAAACCAACGAATTTAGAAACAGATCTGGCTTACAATAATAATCCTCAACTAGTTCGACTTCGGTCCCAAAAATTAATAAAAATGTGTACTCTATACAAACTCCCGTAAATCAAAATCCAAACTATTCAAATTCAGGTCCGCGTTGTTGGAATTGTAGAGGCATCGATCATGTTCAGGCGCATTGTAGGGAACCACGTCGTGTTGGTTACTGTTATAAATGCGGTTTAGACAATACAACTTTTCGTTCTTGCCCTCGTTGTAACAGAAAAATGCAGGGAAACTTCCACGCGAGACGCTAAACGGTCGTATCGTGTCTCGTATATATTATAACTCGACCAAATATATTTCTGATTTAATTAGTGAAAAGGAACTGAAATTTAGGAAAAATAAGTTAATGTTAGATTATGTGATGGAACAATCAGAGGACAAGAAGGATGGGAAAAATTTTCTACACTAAATTTATATATCGATAAAAAGCAGGCGCCGATCTGTAACGTCGCTGACGGAAATCAACTGCAGAGTTTAGGCACTGTTCGTTTGCCGATTAGGTTAAAAGAGAGATTAATAATATTAGACGTATTAATTGTGCCAGAGGTGAAACATGCCTTAATTTTGGGCATTGATTTTTGGAAATCAATTCAAATTATACCGGATATTTTCAAAGGAGAGTTTACTTTTTCTAATTTAGCTTCATTGTCAGTAACTCAAGAACCGATTCTGCATTCAAAATTTGATTTGGTACTGGAACAACGCGAAATTTTAGAATCACTTGTCAACACACATTTTAAAAATTCAAAACTTTTGGAGTAACTGATTTGGTTCAACACAATATTAAAGTTTCAAGCGACCCCATTAAGCAACGACACTATCCTGTTTCCCGGCCATACAAAAACAGATTGACATAGAATTAGATAAAATGTTAGAACTGGGTGTGGTAGAAAAGCCATAGCGCATGGTCTAACCCGATTTTATTAGTGAAGAAGAAGGAACCAGGTTCATACAGGTTTTGTGTGGATTTCCGAAAATTGAACAAGGTTACCGAACGTGACGCTTACCCGCTACCGTATGTGTCATCAATATTAGATAAACTTAGAGATGCGAAATTTATATCCACACTCGACATCAAATCCGCATATTGGCAAATTCCGTTAACGGCAAATTCAAAGCAGTATACCGCATTTACCGTCCCCAATAGAGATCTGTATCAATTTTCCAGACTCCTTTCGGTTTACATAATGCTCCGGCAACGTGGCAGAGGTTGATTGATCGCGTCTTAGGTCCAGAGTTGGAACCGTTTGTTTTTTCATATTTAGATGATGTAATTATTTGCACAAAGTCCTTTGAGGAACACATCACAATTTTACGAGAAGTTTTAAAACGTTTGGAAGAAGCAGGGTTGACTCTGAGTCGTGAGAAATGCCACTTTTGTAAGAGTGAGCTTAAATATTTAGGGTACGTAATTAATTCTAAAGGGTTACTTGTGGATCTCGAAAAAGTCCAAACAATTGTTGATATCCCCACACCTAAAACCGTTAAAGAAGTTAGAAGAATTATTGGTATGGCGTCATGGTACAGGAAATTTTTACCCGAATTTTCAAATATTATTGCCCCCCTTTCAGCTTTATTAAGAAAAAACAGAAAATTTATTTGGGATGAATTTTGCGACGCAGCATTATCGACAATAAAAAATCATTTAGTTTCGGCACCGATTCTTTCATGTCCAAATTTTGATTTGCCGTTCTCGATTCAATGCGACGCTTCCGACTACGGGATTTCTGGCGTCCTAACTCAAGTTATTGATGAAGTAGAACATGTAATTTGTTATATTAGTCGTTCACTTACTCCGATGGAAAGGAAATATGCTGTAACTGAAAAAGAATGCCTAGCCGTGTTGTGATCAATCGAAAAGTTACGTCCATATGTAGAGGGTAGTCATTTCCAAGTTATTACGGACCATCACTCGCTAATTTGGTTAAATAAATTGCAACAACCTTCGGGTCGGTTGTGTCGATGGTCATTGAAATTGCAACAGTACGATTTTGAGATTATTCATCGCAAAGGGAAAGACAATGTCGTGCCCGATGCTCTTTCACGTACGGTCCCTATTATAAATACTGTTTCTGTTAACTTACCTACCTTTGATAAATCTACAAATTCTGGTGAACCTGAAAATAAAAATTTAAATAAAATTGATTCTGAAGAAAAAAACCTGATCCTTGGTATAACAAGATGCTTCTACAAGTGGAACGTGATCCTATTAAATATAAACATTGGAAAATTGTAAATAATAAACTTTTAAAATATGTACCTGGTAAATTCCCTAATTTGGTAGATCCTGAAGTCGATTGGAAAGAAGTCGTTTCTAAAGCTCAACGTTTGAATGTTTTAAAAGAATGTCATGACGAACCCACGTCGGGACATTTTGGTATTTTTAAAACATTTCATAGAATTCAACAGAAATATTATTGGCCAAAATTAAAAGCAGACGTTATACATTATGTTAATCGTTGTAAAACATGTTTGATGCACAAACCCGAACAAAAGAAACCTCAAGGTTTAATGTCAAGACACCCTATCGTATCTAAACCATGGCAGATGATTGCGATAGATTTGATAGGCCCATTACCTCGTACAACCAAAGGCTATACTTACATTTTATCGGTGGGTGATTATTTCACTAAATTTCCATTATTTTTCCCCTTGCGTACCGCTACCGCTTCAGCGATAACGCAAAGAGTCGAAGAATTTGTCATTTTACTTTTTGGCGCACCGCAATACATATTAGTTGACAATGGAAAACAGTTTACAAGTAATCTTTTTAAGACTTTGGCCTCAAAATACAAGTCAAAAATAATATATAATGCATTTTACCACCCGCAGGCAAACCCGATTGAACGTGTTAATAAAGTAATTAAAACTCTTTTGGCATCTTATGCTGACGATAATCAACGTCACTGGGACAGAACATTACCGATGGTAGTTATACCAGTAAACTGTGAGTAATTTGTTTTATTTAAATACCAAACTGTTTATACATTGTTCGACGTTACTTCTGGTAGCGTATGAAATGAAATTTTAAAGTTACGCCTTGATTTAATTTCAATTATCTAGTTAGTAGTGTATAATTCGATTAGCGCGAGGATCCTCTAGGGCATAAGTTAAGAATTTGCTCGATGTCAATATATATACATATTTATCCATACTGTTGACCGTAATTAAATCCAAGATAGTCATTTAATAAATAAGATATTAAGGAGAAGTGACTTATTAATAAATTAACGCATGTGAGTGCTAAATCAGAAGAACCGTGCTTTGCCTAATCGCTGTATAGTTATAATTAATCCATGAAACTAAATTTTGACAAGTCATATTTATTTGTTAACAGGAATTCAGTTACCTTTATTTTTTATATAGATAGTTTTGTGGAAACCTTAGTTACCTAAGGAATTTATAGGTAAAACCGACTCACTACCTTAGATATTTCAACCGGAAGTAGAGTGCATATAAAGTACGAAGACCGGGAACTGCAATCAGCTTGGCACAATTGTGGAATTAAACATTTTTACGGCCAGGTAGGACCTATCCGGGTTCTTGTCTGAAGAAGTCGAGTTTTCCCTCATCTTGTAGGCTTCTCTGAAGGACTAGGAATCCGTGCCATTTTAGGCGGAACTCAAATAAGATAAGGGTGGTGCCCTCATATTACCCTGACCTAAGACTAACGGCAATATAATATTATTTCCAATCCCCTCCTCTTCAACCCACGCCCATCGCGACTAGCCAGCCGAGCCGCGGTATAGTTTACTCCTAGGAGCAGACTTACCTCGTTTGTTCATGCCCTCCCCCTTTCCAACTTTATGACAATTTGGCATGTAACACCATTTCTTGGTACAATTTTTGTGGACTTTAGAAAATTTGCAAACAGACACTTACTTGTCGCTTCATATGAATATATCCAAGTGTCATCATCTGTTATGGCTTTTGCTTTTGGTCGAATTCTTTGAGCGTTTCACCAATTAGCATGAACCTTTTTTTAAGTTATAGTCAAATTATTCGGTCTTTCTCAGTAAGAAATCTTTTTCGTACATAAATGGTCGAGCAAAATCGAATGTACTACTTGCCGAAGGACGCCTCTGTCCCTAATCACGTCATATGTCGACTCTTTTTAATCATGTTTAGTGTAACGTCGATATTTTTTGGAACAACAACCGATTTTGGTCGATCTTCTTGAAGTTGATCAGTAACGGACACGTGACCACGACGAAATTCTACAAATCAACTGTATACAATATTTTTCAATGGTACTTTGTAATCAAAAGTTGAATTTTTCTTGAATTAGGTATTTAATAGGCTCGAATAATCAAAAAAAATTCTTTATTTAAATGCTCACCGCAAACAAACCACTTGATGAATTTAAAAGCTGTCGCTTTTTTCACAATAACAAATGTCAAATTTACGAAAATAGTAGTACACGTATCAATAACGTCATCTGGTAGTCGTTTCTAACGACTTTTGAAGTGATTCTATGTAATACAGTAATAATGCAAATTAGTGGCTATGATAATAACATTATTAAGTGTGCATGTACTCTTGAAACAAAGTGTACTATCAATTACAGAACTAAAACATACAAATTTGAAACATCACTGGAAACAACGTCAAGCACATTCAAGCCATTAGCTCTAATTTGCTATATATTGATTACGTGGTTTATTTCACATGTTTCTATGCCCTGTAGATCACATACTCCGATTAAAATGACTCACCTTGTGTAATAGTTATTTGCCTTTTGTGTAGTGGTGTGTTTCAGACACTTAAAGTACATGAAAATGCAAAAAGAGGAACTTTAGATCACATACTGATTAATTATCCACATTTCTTGGATCACGTATGAGTTTATCCGTCTAAAAAATCCCTTTATTGCTACGGAATTATGTGAATTTAATGAACATCGATTTCGTATCAGGGTGTTACGTATTTCTGGTAGACGCCACGTTGTGCGTCAAAGTTATGTCACGTTGGCTCGTAGCCGTGAGTAACAAAAGAAAATCCAAGAAAAAAAAACACAGTGACCGGGCTCAATCGGAGAGGGGGGGGGGTGTAGAAAGCAGACCAATCTATAAGGGACGCGGCTGTCAGGAGTTAGTACCAGTACCTGCCATAGAGAACTTAGAATAGTAAACCTGAAAGAAAAACAAATTAGTCCTGCAAACCTGAAACAGAGAAAAAGCATAGCCTATGGATCAAGTATAAATTGTTCAGTACTTTATAGAATAAATAAAAGCAACTGTTTAGATAAACTCTATAATCTAACAACAGTAATAGCAGTACAGAAAAATTCTGAGTACAAAGTGAGGCCATATTGGAGAGTAGCAGAAACGTTTTATCACACACCAATTAAACATAATTTCGGTAAAATGTAACAAAAAAATATAAATAGGTAAGACATAATTACTCTAAGTAATTTAGTAAAATTTTTAGCAAAGACATAAATAAGTAGATAAGCACAATTGTTCTGAGTCATTCAGTAGGGTTGCTTGTTCTTTATAAATAGGTAAGACATAATTAATCTAAATAATTTAGTAAAATTTTTAGCAAAGACATAAATAAGTAGATAAGCACAATTGTTCTGAGTCATTCAGTAGGGTTAATTGTTCTTTTTTTTTGTTATTAAATAGCGTGCAAGTCTATGAAAAAGGTATCAGAACGACAAGGAATATTGCAAAAACAACGGGTAGATATTTACAGTAAGAACAAATAGGAAATAGTGCAACTTACACAAAGTCCTTTAGTACCGCTTCCTTGCCATTGCAGTGTGGGATCCACGATGTCTGACACTAACGAAGCACTGCACCCTAGACTGTGAGGGTGTTGATGGAACTTATCACAACTTACCCTAATCACACTGACTGATTTCACTGGGGTTAGCAGCGGTCCTTATCACGCGAAGAAACTAGATATATTAGTTGCATAACCATACAAAAAGCAGCGAGGAACTTCCACCACTACTTTTGTATACCGGTAGTCTGTTACAGTTTAAATATCACCAGACGAAGCAAGCAACAAAAGCCATAACCAGTAAAGCACATGTATCACTAAAGTGAGTCCGTAACAATGTCCTTAAAACCCGCGTGCATCGAGTTAAAAGCAGAACGAAACAGTATCTTTTACGTAATTCCTATATTGGAACCAAAGACCAACGACTCCGCGACAGTTAGTTCTACGGCCTTGTTTTTCCATAAGAAAGACGACTAAAAACGTTTAGTAGACACGCGTAAGCACTAAAGCCGTACGTCGAAAGTTCTTCGAACACCCGTGCGTCGGGTTTCACCAACTCTACCACTCTTAGTTCAACCAGAAAAACCGTATCTTACACTGAATTTTTTGACATCTCGCAAGCAAGAACAAGAACACGACCCTATTTTGTTTATATCTAATCCTACTAGTACAACTTCTGATCGCCTACCTAGACTGTATATCCACATATTAATTACAGCGGGTTTATTTATTAATGACAAGTGGAAAGTAATTTTACGAGTATTCCAATTTACAACTAAACCATCTTTTAAAATTAATACCGGCGAGTCAACTTGCATATCAATCTGAAAACTAGGCGGAAGTATTTACCTTATACAAACCGCGATCCAAAAACGAGATATTTTAAGAATTAAGTAGACTAAAAATGTTAGGCCACCAAAAATGCACGTTACAAATTCCCCCCTAGCAAAATAAAGACGTCGGGGTGAAAGAGAAAAAAAAAGAAAGAAAAGTGGCAGACCAAGAACCAAACAAAAAAAAAAAATTTTATCCGGTTCGAAGGGCCAACACCAGTATAAGAAAAAGAACATTTTTCCAAAAGAAGACAAAGTCATCTATCGTAACCAACAATGACAGAATAGGTAAAAAAAGTATTAAGTAAACACCCAATGAGGATTAAAGGTTATAGCTACTTTCAGAATCGTCAAAAGACGGATGTCCCCTACCTGGATACATCATTAACCATAGACTAAATACTACATACTAAATACTACAGAGTGAATTTTAGCGCATATTATAACACCTCTCTTCGCTGAATCCTTTAAACATAACAATGATTTAAATTTTTTAAAAGTAAATATTGATAAACCCTTAGTTAACATATCTGCTTGCTGGTCTTTTGTATCAATGTATACTAACTTAATCAAACCATTATTAACATAATCACAAATAAAATTAAATTTTGTATCAATATGTTTAACTTTATGCGATTTGTTTATAGGATTCTAAATTAGAGCTAAACATCCCTGATTATCCTCATAACATGTGATTACATTAAACTCTATATTAAAATCTAAAAATAATTTTCTAATTCACAAAGTGCAACTAATTCGGCCTCAGTTGTAGATAACGACACACAAGCTTGCTTTTTAGTTGACCAATTAAGCGTAGTATTACCAAAAGCTTTAAAAGTATAACCACTGACAGATTTCCTATCCAGTGCATCGCCACCCCAATCTGAATCCACATAACAATACAAATTGTAATCCTCTTTATATCTAAGATATTCTAATTCTACATACATGGTATTCTGCAAGTATTTTAAAACACGTTTTTAAATGTTCCCATGTTTCGTTAAAATATTTATCCTGATAACAACTAAAGAAATTGACCGAAAAACAGATATCTGGCCTAGTAGAAAGTGCTAAATATGTCAAGCAACCTATCAACTCACGAAATGGCCTTTTAATAATTTCTTGTCTATTTTTACATAATTCAAGTTTTAATTTTAGATCTATCGGCAACGATGTCCCTCTACAGTTATCCATTGAAAAAAGTTTTAAAATCATCTTTGCATATCTAGGTTGATTAATCTTTAAAATACCCTTTTTGATATCATAATTAATTCAAGTCCTAGAAAATATTCCAATGCTCCCTTGTCTCGTTTGGGATTTATTCATTAATTGAGCTTTTACTGCCTTTATTTCATTAAATTCAATTCCAACTAGAATTATATCAGCTACGTACAGTAGTAAATAAATATTATGTTTTGATTTTGTCGCCTTGCTATATAAAATAATCATTCTCGGACCGCTTTAAACCAATATCTAATAAGAATTTGTTTATTTGATCATTCCAGCATCTAGAAGGTTGTTTTAACCCATATAGTGACCTTTTAAGTTTAAACACTACACCTGGTTTGCAATCAATCCCTCTCGGTGGAAAAATATATATTTCCTCAGTCAAAATCCCGTTTAGAAACGCACTTTTAATGTCTAGCTGTTTAAAATTATATTTGAAAGTATTTCCTACAATTAATAAAGCTTTTAAGGTAGTCATTTTTGCTACCCGAACTACTTGAGCAAATCCCCTTGCTACAAGTCTAGCCTTAAATTTATTTTCGTCTTGATCCTCAAACGGTTTATAACTAAAACCCATTTTGTGTTTAAAATATTAACCCTATCAGGTCTTAAAATCTCCTTCCACGTCTCGTTCTCTTGTAACGACCATATCTCACTACTTATAGCTTTAAACCATTTTTGTTTATCAACCCTATTATTTAATTCATCATAACAAGACAGTACATTCTCAACAAAACTACGGGCATCGAAAGCCATATATAATTCAAAGTCTTGATATTTTGTTGGTAACTTTACGTTCCGCTTATTTGCTCTCAAATTTAAACTTTGATCGTCGTCCTGATCATCAGTTCTATCTTTAAACCTTTCTATATTACTTTCATTATTAAGTTCTATTACAGCCCTTTTAAGCCAAAAACAAATTTCATCAAATTTTACATCTCTCGACACAATCATTTTTTCTTTATTAGTATTCTGTAGTCTATATCCCGTCATAGTGTAACCATACCATAACACACTTTTCAATTTTAGAATCAAATTTATTACGAAAGTCTTTGTGTATGTGACTGTAGGCCAAGCACCCAAATATACTCAAGTTACTTCCGTCTGGCTCTTTGCCAAACCAAACTTCAACAGGTGTTTTGCCATCTAAACTAGCAAATGTCCCCCTATTCATGACATAATTAACGGTTTGTAATGCTTCCCCCCAAAATTCTTTTGGTACCCCTGACTTTTCAATGATTGTCCTACATCTCTCAACTAAGCTACGATTTTTCCGCTCAGCCATACCATATTGTTGAGGTGTATTAGGAACTGTATATTCTAATATAATTCCTCGTTTACGACAAAAATCCTTTAAATCGTTAGATATATACTCCCCTCCGTTATCACATCTCAATTTTGATATTTTAGCATTACATTGTGCTTCTACTATACACACAAACTCTTTGTATTTATCTAAAACCTCATCTTTTGACTTCAATAAATATAACATACTCAAACTAGAAAAGTCATCAATGAGAGTTGCGAAATATTTATTTCCATCATACGTAAGTGGCGTAATTGGTCCACAAACGTCAGAATGAACTATTTCCAATACCCTACAGCTCCTAGCTCTAGTATCAAAAGGAAATCTAGTCATTTTTCCATGTACACATGGTTCACAAAACTCAACATTTTTTGGGTGAACATTATTTTCTATTCCAGTAACCACACGTTTATTAATTAGTTCCTTTAAACTAGCAAAATTCATGTGACTATAACGCTTATGCCATTTTATAAAATCATTACTCGAATTATCTGTATTTAAGGCCTCACTTGAATGCAATATTTTAAAATCAATTTCATATAACCCTTCGCTTTCCCCTAAACCCATACTAGATTTTTATGAGCATCAAATAACTTTACATGATTTTCCTGAATTAATACTTTAATATTTGATTTTTCTAAACGTTTAGCGCTCAATAAATTCTTTCTTAGTTAGGGAACAAAGAATAAATTCTTAATAGTGCAGTTAATCTGTTTGTCACCAACAGTACTTATAACATTTATATTTACAACTGCCATGGCCAATAAAAAATCATTGTCCTTGGCAACTGCAATTTTAATAGAATCTTTCAAAGTGATTAAATTAGAAAAGTATGACCTTTCATTGACCATGTTGTCGGTGCAACCAGAGTCTACAAAAAATTTAAAAAATTCCTTTTGATCAAACGTTTCTTGGTCACGTTTAACCTCTCCAATAAAACATACATTTTTATCTGTACTGCATTCATCTTGAGTTTCTGAATTTGTGCTTGAAACATCATTCTAGACATAATTACTTATAAACAAATTACTATTGTTACTATTAATATACCTATTTCTAGGATAACCTCTGATATATCCACCTCTAAGTCCACGCCTAAAACTACTTTTTATCATCATTATAAGGTCTTCAGTCCTGGAACTGATTAGACGCGTACCCTCATTGTTTTCTATTCTGAACTAACCTACACATTTCCCTGAAATTTACTTAGTCTGCATCTATCCCTATCTTATCTAGGTCTACATCTACCTCCTTTTTCCTATCTCTGCTTGTAACATATTCCATACTATTCCCCAATAATGCCTTACATCGTATTCTGCCCTTCTATTTCTCCTATTTTTTTCCCACAGATATCCTTGTTCTCCTACTATTTTTATAACCTATTTGTTATTAACTTTGTCTGTCCGTGCTATAATCATACATCTGAAGTATAGCATTCCAAAAGGCTGCTACCGTTTTTCTGTCTGCTTTTCCTACTGCACGTATTTCATAGGCATTCTGTACTATGCTCCACACCAGTGGCAGCCCTAGATTATGCGAGGCCCTGGGATATTTATTGTTGAGGACCAAACCAAAGCAAGTATGACCATGCAACCAATCAAATTCCTATAAAACCTCAGTATATGAGGTTATATAATTTTTGAAAAATCATATTGCAAACAATGCGTGAGTTTGTTGTCAAAGAAAAGATATAAGAACAAACTTACTACAGTTCTAAAAGGTACTTTTGTTCTAAAACAACGTTAAGCCATTATCACTATGAACTGGGAATTAAATTTGGATATGGTACCGGTAAATAACAACAGCACAAATTAAGGACATTCTTTGAACCAAACATAAGAAACGGTAGTTTTGTTAAATCTGAATGTAAAACAATTAGTAGTCAAATACAATTGATTTATGAAAATATTAAAAGTATTATAACTCTAATAGATAATATAAAATATAACAAACATAGTGAACTTAGTAAGAAAGAGATTTCACATCAGGGTCTCGTTTCTCAAAATTGCTTTCGGAAAGTTCTTGGTGAAGTTGAATTTTATAATCATGGAAAGAATGTTTATTAAGAATTTTTGAAACGCTTGTCTGGCTAGCGTTGTGTTTTTTTATATTTGGTCTTGACGTCTATTAGGATTTTCTATTACAGAAGCAATAATCGCGAATTCGGTGTCTTCGTTTTATTTTTTTTTTTTTGATAGTTTGTTGGGTTTTCATACTGAACACTCTGTTTGTTTAAATTCGGCCAACAGTCTTATAAAAACACGCTTATCGGGACGATTTCTGTTAAGCAATCCTTCAGCATAAACTCGTAATGCCAGTAAACAATTTTGCTGATATTCTCAAGGAATAAAAATTATGTCGATTTCTTTTTCTTTTCGAAATACCTTCATTTTGAATGCTAAAGAGAAAAGATACCTCAAATTATCACTATAGCACGATTTACAAAAAATCAATGTTGTAAATGAATAACTGTCAACTATTATAATTATTCTGACATGTCAAAATTACAAAATTCCCTAGATGACTAAGGAATTTTTTGATAAATAAATTTGTTAAAATCAATTTGCATTCCGAAAAATGTGCGTTTTCAATGGAAACGTGAACAGTTAGCTATAGGAAAGAATAATAGTATTCGAATGAGAATTAAATTTTATATCTGCCGTTTGCATAAAATACAGAGTGTTCTATTTAAATTAAACAAGTTGTTACCGTTCAAAGCTTGGGATTATTTATTAATGATTTTTGTACATCCTCTATATATTAGTCAATATTTCACAAGTGCTAGACAAAACTTAATGAGTTACTAAACCACAAGTTATATTTGGTTTAAAAACCCAAAATTCATAACCTGTAGTTAATTCTTTTTTATTAGAAATGATAAATATAGAGGATGGATGTTGTTTAGTACTAGATAATATAGCAACACAATTTCAGGTATTTGGATTTCATCAACGTGATGGCTTATGGTTTCCATGGAGAGTGGGATCAACAGACAGGTCAGAATGCGCCTTTGTACGCTTCATCCATTGATATTACTCCAGCAGAAAAACAGCTAAATGTAGTAAGTAAAATGTCTTAAAGAATATGTAATATTACATGTGTATGTCTGTATATATATATATATATATTGCTGTGAAATCCCCTACGTTTTGACAATAAAGATTGTTTAACCCCTTTTTTCTCTATTACCTATTTGTTAAAATAATGTAAATGAAAATGAAGCAATCCAAAGATATACAATATAATAATCGATAATATGTACACTTTTATGTCAATAACTTATTAATTTGTTTAATATTCAAAAATTAGCCCCTGAATAAAATATTGATATTTATCTGATTCCACCAAATTTTATGTTCCCTGAAAGCCAGCAAAAAATTACCACTGTAATTACTTTTAAGTACCTTTTGAACGTTCAAAGCGATCCTTTCTCAATTTTTCAAATTGTCAAATGATTTTTTTGATGAGCCTTACAGATATTTGATTAAATGTTAAAAATTGAAAAACAGTCTTATACTAACAATGAATAAAAATCTCTAACCTGTGTTTTTCCTGCTTGATTCTAGGAACTACCTCTGAATATCGATGGTCAGCACCCCTTGATTGTTACAGCTTGACTTATTAGCGTAGTTTCTTCACTTGTTATCCAGAATTATTAATTGATTGTTGCTCGAATTCACCCTTCGGGTTTTGGATTGACTTGAAATTTACTTGTAGTTTAATTTGAGTAACTTGACGTTTATTTTATGTTTCCTTAGAAGCATTTTTAGAATATTCTTGTTTGGAGGTACACTCACACATTTAATTCGAAGTATATTTGGGGGTACACTCAGAACCGCTTTAAGATCAAAACGGCTACTTCTTGTTGTATAAATTGGTACTTTTAATTTTCACTATTTTACTAAATTATAATTTTCAATAAGTTTACTTTTACGTAATGTTTCACTTTAATTGAAGTTGTTAGCGCCTTGGTCGTAGAGATACTTCCTTAGTCAAAAACATACAGAATGTTTATGAGGTCCACATAGTATTTATAGACTTCTCCTATCTATTTTTCCTATTGGTGTTAATCGTGTGCTTATTGATGAAGACGTCGTACCTTGTGCTTATTTCTGCAGAACTCGGTATTTCTACAAAGTCCCTGTTCCGATTCTTGGTCAAACGCTTCATTTCACACGTAGACGTTCAATTTTGTGTGGCATATTTTGTAGAAAGTTCAAACTTTATTGCAAATTTTTGTCACGTCTTTCATGTTTGTGTTGATTATAGTCCAAACTTTAGCATATCACGGACCGCCTGTTATTTATTGTTTGTTACTCCAAATATGTTGGATTTTATGCAGTACAATGTCTTTGGTCACGTATTCATTTCTATTATGACGTATTTGCACGCGTTTACTTATTTATGCGTTTATATATTTAATGATATTATTAAATAGCTAGTATACCAGATTGTTTATCTTCACCGATCACGTGTTTATTTTGATGAAACTTGATGCGTTTAAAGCCTTATTTTTGCTCGTTTATTTCCAGTTCTGGACCTGTATATTTAACTTAGAACGTATTGTACGACGCACACATTATTATTTTTGCCAAACAGTATCTGATTGTTGAATAATGACCTTCTTTCTTATAAATTAAATTGTTTATGATTTATATACAGTATGCTCGCTATTGACTTTATGTAAAATAGTTAATTGACTCCTATTTAATGGTGGAAGTGTTTGGTTTTCTTAACGTTAAACATATTTACATTTATCTTACGACCCCCTATGACTTAATATACCCTTAGACTACCCTCTTATCTTAGCAATTTAAGTCAAAAATAAATTAATATTGTAATAAATTTGTTATATTACTTTGCGTTTCGACGACAATTTTATGCCATAATCATAGGTCTAAAAAGATAAAAGGTTAGTCGATCAATTACCAGATGCGGTCAAATTTGCTGCAACATTTCGCAACTCTGGTTAGCTCTAAACCCTGTTCGGTACAGATTCACTAGGTTATTGTTCCTGATATATTTGAGTCATTAATTATAGATTAGAGTTTCAGCAACATTTTCAATTGCAGGAAGTATATTAATGCGTCGAAATTCTTTTCTTTTTGTAGTGTTAAAATCTTTCATATAGGTATGGTAGTGGAAACTTTTAGGTCGTCTGGTACTACACCTGTCTCAAGTGATGGGTTAATTAACTATATGCAATAAAAGGTGCTAGAGAAGGTTCCAATAAGGTTTAATAAAGCATAGATCTATTTCATCGGGACTACATCTGTTTATCACCAAAAATATTTTATTGTAATTCTTACGTACCGACTAAATAAAAACTATGATCTGATTATTAACCTGTGACATCTCATAATCTAACATAACCTGTGGCATATCCCTAATCATATCCTTCAAACTGCTAATAAAAACCAAACAAATTTGATGATTCGAAATTACCGATAGAGGTAACAGCTTAAAATTTACTTCTATACATCTATTTTCAGCTTTGTTTAATATTGGTTTGGCACATTCATTTATGCTATGTTTGCGACGATCAACTCTGTTTTCCATATAGTTTCTCTCATCTTTTTTATTGTTCAAGTTACCATAATCCTAAATATTCTATAGCTATTTCAGTTCTGTTATTTATTGCTAATAACGCTATCTTATTTTAATGGCATTAAACCAATTTCATTAAACCATTCCGTTTTTGGTTTGATGGACATAATTGACTTCCATGGTTTTGTTTTATCAAAAGTCGTGTACAAATTATTGTAGAACATATTATATTTTTTCAGTAAGTCAAAATTATTATTCTTGTAGATGAGGCAATAAAGATATAACCGTGACTTTATTATCTTTAATACAAATACCTTTCCCAATATTTTGCTCCAATAATTTTGCATCACTTCCTTAACCAATCTATAGTAAGAAATGTTGCATTTATCGTTTACTTCTATATATAAGCTTGTGTGTACCAACTATGACTAAAACAATCAAAGATTTACTCTGTAACCTGTGTATAGTTATGTACATGTTGCTAAGTCCATAATCATCGACCATCTTTCTCAATTTTTTGAATAAAGCTACTTTGATTTCCAATAATTATTAAAGTCTCCAACCATCTATACCGAATGCACTGGCCCCATTAATCTATCTTGACATAATTCCTCAAAGAATTGCAGATAACTCAATTCCGACCCACATGGTGAGTAGCACTAGGGTAAGCGACTGCCTACTTAATTTTAGCCTAACCAGAAGTATCCAACAGTTTTTATGCACGGCCTAATTACGAATAACTACATTGGGTATCAAGATATGAATGAAACACAACACTCTACCTGTGTGCCTACTCTGAGCTTACTCGAGGTAGGTTATAGTTTGCAACCATTACCTCCGAATCATCACTATCTTTCGTTAAAAGTGTTTTCGTTAAACACATCAATCCAGGTCGCTGCATCTTTGAGAAGTACTCGATTTGATCATAATTAGCCATTATATTTTGGAGATTTAACAATAATATGTTTGTCTTTACTTGCTGTAATTGCTATGTTATAATCTATTCGTTCTTTCCTCTTTTCTGTTTCTGTTAATGCACCTGACATGTAATATCATTCATTTGCGCTGCCGTTATAATCTAGTTGGAGGTTAAATTTTGCATTTGTTTTAACACAATTTATGCACCTATCAAAAAATTATTGCAAACATCTAGTTTGTGATCTTTTGCGCCACATTACCACACGCAGTAGTGTTTTTACAATTATCACAATTATGTCCATCTTAAAATATTGACTGCTTATATGGTACATATACCACCCTATTTTCAGTTTCCTTTCTTTGATGCCATTAGCAAATGTGTTTTTGTTCATTTCCATTAATGCCATAAATTTGGTTTTTACTTTCTTTTAGCACTCTTGTGTTTATTTCTGCTGTTTAATCCTGGGCACACACCGAATAAAACAGGATGCAACATTTTGTCGATTTGGTCGAGACAGTTTTGCATCGTGAAAAATGTTGCGTCATGTCGCGTCCAGTAGGCGATGATTTGAGAAACCTTGTGACAAAATCACCGCTGAAGTAAATTGTAACTCTCAATTGTGAGCAAATCATTGAAGAATCATAGCTTTATGCAAATCAGTGATCATACTATCTAAACAAATGATTTTTTTACCTTGAAACCAACGAGTATCAAATATCGATGGAACATTGAATATCAATAGAACTATTACTAATTTTATTTTATTTTTTTAATACACACATTCAAATATACTGCACTTTATTTCTTTTTGGGGTTTTCTTCCAGTGAAATTTTTACTCTGGGGTTCAACCCTTTAGCATCCCCAAAAATTGGAAAACTAATTCAAAAGTTTTAATGTCATTTCCGGTAGAATTATTACGCATGCACTTTATCAGTCAGAATTTTAAAACCCATCCCAGAAAATGCTCCAAGCTCTGACACGATTTTTTAATATCTAAAAGTTGATATTTTATTTCCTTTAGAATTTTTACCCTGAATCAACCCTTCACTCCACACCCGAAAAAGTTTTAGGGCATATGATATATATTTTTCAAAAATTATAATGCCTAAATTGAATTTTTGGTAAAACTTTTACACGGGAAAAATCTTTCATTCCTAAGTTCTTAAAACTCATCTTACAGGGTTTGAACTATATGACAATCTCTGAAAATACGACGGCTTAGATTTTGAACCCCATAGATTCTTTATACAGGACTAAACCCTAAACCCCTAAAATTAACAGCAACAAACCTTAAATGTTCCATAAATATGATGTAGCAGTTTTGAAAATCCGAAATATTCATTTTACTCCTTCACATTCATAGTAATAAAAGATACTTATTGACAAACTACACGAACAATAATAATAATAACCTATGAAATATTTGACAAGAAAGTGGCAAACACTTGATATGCAGTCATCGCATGCGCAGATGACAGTGTTGCAAGCGTTTTGCCTCGAGGCAAGAATTGAAAGCGACATCGACAGACACCTTGCAACAAAATTTTTTTTTGTCTGGGGTAAACGGCCAAATAAATTAGCCCAGTTTCCCAATACTAAACGTTTGTGAATGCTTGCTAATTCTATGTACGTCAAAAATGTTCTAACATATATTTACAGCTTAGTGTGTTATCTATTTCTAGTATTAATTTTATTTGTTTGTCAGGACGCCTGTATTAAAAGTTGGTTAAAAAAAGGCGCACCAGCGGAAAAGCTTATTCTTGGGATGGCTACAACTGGACGCACTTATACACTTCGCAATAATAATAATCACGAACTTGGTGCACCTATAACAGGACCTGGTAAAAAAGGGCCTTATACTGGACAAGCAGGAATTCTAGGATATAATGAGGTAATTTGTAAGCTTCTCGTTTTCAAAATATAAATTGTATTGTAGATTGCCCAAGGAATAAAAAACGACCTGTGGAATGTTGTATGGGATGATGAACAAGAGGTGCCCTATGGTTATAAAAACAATCAGTGGGTTGGTTTTGACAATGAAAAATCTTTTAAGCTAAAGGTATGTAATTGTTATACATCTCCACACACGTACGCACGCACACAAGAACGCATGCGCGCGCTTACGCACTCACGCACGCTCGCACACGCGCGCACACACACAAACATATATAGAACAGCGTTTTAGGGGAGCAATTGATAGCGAATTATATTTTCGCCGACAAAACTATATTGAATACGTTACATACATTTTGTAAAGCTACGTGCATAACCCAAAAAATATAGCAAAACACATTCGCCATGATTATTGCTTTTTTTCCTCCAATTACATTTTTTTATGTACTAATTTATTAACTAGATGTTAATATTTCTAGTTTAAACTGGTACAAAATTGAGCTACAGCGCGTCCTAACCCGCCAATTTGATGGGCCATGATCAAATAATGTTTCATGAATACCCTCAGTAATCACTAAACAATTCACAATTCTAAATGCTAAAAAATGCTAAAAAAAATTAGTGAGAGAGAATGTTAGACCACATATTAAGGCATGAGGGAATAGCACGGCATTTGTTAGAAGCAGAGAGACAAAAAATAAAGGTTGAGGTAGACTTAGATTAAACTTTTGCACACAGATAGTGAACGATGTCTAACCAATTCTAGAACTGAAGACCTAATGACGATATTTCCGGCGCTTATCTATCGTTCAACAAAATAAGTAAACCTTCGCGTTTGCTTCATTTACTACTACATAAATACCAACTCCTTTTCATTCAAAATTCACATATACATTATTACAAAGTAACATAAGTGCTCATAGTTACTCACTGTTAACATTCCAATTCTTTAAATTCAAGGATGTTTAAAGACTCCAGTTTCTTTCTTTGTACCTAACAGCCCTCTAAACTCAACACAATCCACTTATTTTAGACATAGTCGTAGGTAGCTCTTTGTCGCGGCACTCACACACGGGTTTACTAAATCCCAAACACCGCTAGCGAAGTTGTACAATACTGGCGTGTCGTTTAAGTTTTTTTTTTGGAGAAATTGATGTTTCGTCTGTAGGTTGGTTTCGTTCAACTTTTCACTTCCTCTCCTTTTACTACTTGCTGGTATTTTACATTTTTACATTTTAAATTAACTTCTCTGAATTCTACTGTTCGATCTTTTATTTTCAACTGTTGTACTTGTTGTTATATTATACATCTCTTAATTACGATCAGCATCTGTTAATACAATGTATCAATTCTAATATATGCTTAATAACAGGGTCGTTATCCCGTTAATTACATAACAGTCGTGTACTTGTGCAATTTATCTTATCCCGTTAATTACATAACAGTCGTGTACTTGTGCAATTTATCTTGAACGTACCAGCCATGCTCAGTTATGATTCTGTACTAATCACGTATTAATTTGCTTCATTAATATATACTCTGTGGATTTTATTTATTAAATGACTCTCTCTATTCATTACATATTTATTACATTTCTTTTATTTCGTATTGTATTAATTTGTACCAATCTATTTTAAGAAAATTCATTTGTTTATTGTTCTAATTAAACTGACTGCCCTAATTGAAATTGTTTTCTAAAAACGAAAGACTTAAAATTGCATACTTAATTAATATTAGCTATTTATAAAATTTACTATACAGGACACGTTCATACCTAGTCTGTCCATCCAAATTTAAAATCTTCTTTCCTTCTTAATTTATAGCTAGCGTTACGCAACGCGATACATTTTATAAAATAAATGGCTAAGGTAACAGAGATATAAAGACTTAAAAGAAACATCGATATTACAATATTTTTGGGACTTTATTATCAAAATTTTTGTTTGTCAACGAAATTTATTGTAAATGGAGTCGTAGGTCTCGTCCATTACTAAAAATATCAATACAACAATAAGCTTTATAAACATAATGTAAACATTGTAACGATTTTTTTTTTCTCTCTAATTGTTGGCTCCGCTAGCCTCACGCATGGGCGCTAGTGAAACGAATTTTCCTGGCCGACACTACTTTATTATCACCATGCTCCAAGTCAGATGTCTGCAAAACAAAGTCTTCCGACGTAACTAGGGTCTATTCCTTGGGTAGAGCTATGAGCAATGGGGGTAAGTCGAAATCTGTGGGGGTCACACTCAAACTAAAACAAACAGGCGCCACCAAGTCCAGATGGATTTATATTAATGGCATAGCAAATTTCTAAGGGCGGACGTGGAGACCCAAAGAAAAAAAAGATCGCCTTCGCTGACATACAAACTTGTCTTAACAGAATAAGACACTGCTCCTGTAAGAAAGAATAATAGTTAAGTCACCTAAAAAATGGGAACACTATTTGCGTCCCTCAAGTATACCTAAAATGCATAGAGAATATTTTCTACATAATGGAATCATAAAAATTTAACTCTTGCTGTCTTTTGTTTATCAGGTCTGATCAAACCAGATCAGAATAAAAACTTTAAAGGTAGATTATTAATTTACTAGAAAGAATTTTCTTTGTTTCAGTAAATAAAATTTCATTATAATTAAATAAAATAAATATTTGATATTCTTGCAAAATTGTTGTAAGGTTTATCAACTGATCCTTACTCAAATATATTACAGTTTAGTGTAACTAACAATATTAAGGTTTTTATAACCCAACCAGATCTGTGTAGGTCACTTACAAATGAATATACGAAATTTTCTCATTAATTTAACAAAATTAATATTAGTTTGAAGTCAAAAGAATCACCAAGATATTCTCTAATTTTATCAAAAGTGGCAGTACTGTAATGCTAAACATCTGTAGCCATTGTGCAATTGTTGACGGCATTGTTCAAACAAACAGGTGACGTAATAGCAGCTGTTAATTTACGTTGTAGCCACGTGTAGTCACATATTTACGGAACTAAGTGAAATCAAACCCGATACTGGGGAAAACCAGTCTAATCACAGGTAAAGTGAATAACAATTTTGTACATCCAACAAACAAAATGAAATAATGTACTTTCAGAAGGAAGTACTGAGGAAATTCTTAATTCTATTACGAACCCAAAACCGGCTGTCGTCTTTGGTTGCAATGGAAACAACTTCGCAGTGCAGGGGCCTGCAGCTAAATATGCTTGTTTTCCATGCTTTAATACAGATGTAGGAGCGAAGCGGATTTCTCACATTGGTTCAAGGCAGCATTACTTCATAGCGTAATCTTCCGTTTTCTAATTTTATTTGCAAATATAATCTTTCATTGTGTAGTCCATAAGTTAAGGTTTCTACATTGTAATTTCAAAGTGGTCGTGCGGTTTCTAATTTATCGTTGCAGTTTCTGACGTGTTGTTGCGGTTTCTGACATGTCGTTGCGCTAAATAAATTTTTAAATTAGCTAATATGATAACGAATATGCAAAATGTGGATTAAGTACTAACCGTTACTCAGGAAGTGTTTCACCAAAATAAGGCGACCCGGAGGTCACTCGCCATTCTTTTGAATGCATCTTCACGCTGCCTTTAACTATCGACGAGTGCGCTCGCTGCGTTCTTGCATGGTGGGAGGATCATAAGTGGGGTTCTCGAACCTCTCACGCGCGCCCAGTGGCTGTGGAATTGCACCGAACTCCGAAACAAATAGACTACTAATCCTAGATATAGTAATACTATAAAAATTTGATTGTTACTCGAATCTTTATTTTAGTTAATAAAGGTATTTCAATATTCATTGTACGTTTAATGAATAGGTTCTTTTACTGCTAAAATAAAATTGTTACACTACCCCTTTCCTAAAAGAAAAAATTTTTTTTTTAGAAAAACTTCAAATATAACAAATACAAAAAAAATTTTTTATAACAATACTAGCCTTTCCTACCTTCCTAACTAACTATGCAATTTTATAAATTTATTCAAATGGGGGGGACAAATATTTACAAATGAGTGTGTTGGTAACTACGCGTACCTGACGTCCATCGGGAGACAAAATCGGGGAGTCACAATCGGTAATAATCAAAATTGGGAGGGGGTCAAATTAGAAAGTCAAACACTCCACGGGACAAAAAAATTCAAATTTACAATATTTCCTGACTTGAGATTCATACTTCTAACAAGGCTAATATTTCTTACCTATAAGCAAACACTTACGATTTACTTCTAATTTCAAAAAACTTCACTTCCAGGAGCTCATTTTAGCTCTATCTACAAAAAAGGAATGCTTCCTCATCAAGACAGCATAACTATTCAAAACATCATCACTACGAGGTGATAATCAAAAGTAAGACCCTACTAATAGGTCTATATTTAAACACCATCATCACAAAGTGATAATCAAAACAAAAGTGACCTAACCATAAGGTTACTTATCAAATGCAAATACAAAATATCATCGCTTCATCGTAAAGAGATGATCAAAACAAAGGTAACCTAACCATAAGGTTACTTATCAAATGCAAATACAAAATTGAGCCAGTCAGGGCTGTACTATCCTACACCCTACTGAATATCCTATCACTAAGTTCTAACAAACAACTGATCTCATTAGTGATGGGGCAAATGGTGAGACTCACCAAGCCAACTTTGACCTTATCAAATCAAAGAACTTCGAACGGTCAAAAGGAACAAGGGAAAGAATAATCTAATATTCTCTCTACCTCGATATGTAGAAATCAGGACCAACAATTAAATAGCCCACCTACTTCTACATTGTAAGGATATCTGTCAAAGACATCCTCCAAACACATCTCTGAGCAACGCGCGAGCAAAATGTCCAGCGTGCACACCAAGGCACACCTCAAACCTACAAAATTTACAAAATCTCTAACCACTTATTTCACTTCTCAAATAAAATACTCGATATTAGTGAACCGACACCAAATCAAAAATCGGAACAAAATAAAACAAACCACTACGTCATTACTTAATATCAAAGAGATGATCGGACCGGAATTAATCGTCAGGATCATCATTTTCCTTTGGATACGACGCTTCAACTGGTTTCAAGTCCTTTACGTGCCATTTCCTGCTCTTGTCCCATCTTCGTTCTCTAACTCATATACTAAATTGGAATGTTTTTCCGAACTTTACTCATAACGAACTTAGGGGCTAACTTAGCGGAAAATTTATCACTAGCACTCGAGAGGACCTTATTAGCTCTCCAAACACTTTCTCCGACTCGGAATGAAATGTCTCTTCTCCTAAGATTGTAGCGTTTACTCGAACGTTGGTAAGCTACATGCAAATTTTCACGGACATTTCCAAAATATCAAACAAAGGTTGACGATCCAAAACATAAGAAGGTCTACTACTGGAGACGACATCAACATCTTCACCCGGTATAAAATTATCATTATAAGCTTTTCCACTTAAAGGTACCTGACGACCAAAAACTAAAAATTTGGCGAATAGTTGGTGGACTCATGTTTTGCTGAGTTGATCGCGTATTGGATCTTTGATATCTCCATATCCCACGTATCATGTTCTTCTACGTATGAACGGATTGCTGTACCAACTGTCTTATTGATTCTTTCCACAAAATTGCATTGAGGAGCATAAACAGCATTATACCAAATCTTTTGAATTTCGTACCTTGCACACAAAGCTTTAAAAATACGTCCAATTAATTGTGGACCATTATCACAAATAACAAACTGTGGTACTCCATAGACAAGAAATACTTTTCCTCCAAAATTTCTCGATCAAATGTGCCGTGGCACTACGTAAAGGTTGCAAAATCGAATACTTCGAGAACCAATCACCAACAACTAAGAGCCATTTACCTGCTTATGAGTCATCAATAAAAAACTAATCATGACAATAGCTAACAAAAAAATCAATGTTCAGGTACACTCACACCCTACTACCAATTGAACTGTCGAAACAACTACAATGCTTCACAACGCCTAAATATGCTAGAGTGACAAACCCTCTACGAGTCTCACCTAGACTAACAATACCAAAAGTTTACATCAAATCAAAAAAGATGCAAAAATTCTAGAGCGCCTAACTCACCTCGAGTCTCGTCTAGACTTATGTAAAGCCGAGCGACCAACTCTTCCTGAGTCTCGTCTGGACTGACATACTGCTGAGCGACCAACCACGACGACAAGTTCCGCCTAGACTAAATTGCGTTGCAATGCTGATCTAAACAAAATCTGCTAACAAAATCAAAAACGTGCTTATGCACAAAGAGCAATTCTCAAACGACACAACGACAGCTCACTCCAATGTACCTTCAAAATAGAATCTCTAGCCTTATCATCAAATTTCGACAAAGATGTTCTTTATTGACTCAAACAAATCAAACAACAGGCTTATCAGCTTCTTTAGCTGACAGTCTTCCTAACAATCTGGTTCCTCAAACACTGGTAATTCTTAGTTCACTACTCCCGTTCTTCTTTAAGTAGACAAACAATTTGGAATATCCGACATGATTACAAAAGCCTAATGGAATCAAACCTGATAAATCTAACTGATCCTGAACCTTATAAAAGTTATCAAAACAAATTCGTACTGCTAAAGGTAAAAATCAAAAAATGTTTTTGGTAAAATTATTTTTGCCAAAACAATATCAAAAAATTTAAGGGTCAAAACAGAATTAAAGTTAAAAGTAAATTTGACCAAGTTAATTAATTGACTTGACTGTGGATTTAACGTTACGACCAATCTTTATCAAAAGCAAACAAACAAATCTAAATGTCAAATAAACTTTAAGCAAACAAATTTCGAGCAAAATAATTTTTGGACAAATGGACTTCAAAGCAAAATAAATTTTGAGCTAACAAATTTCAAAGCAAATTAAATTTTTGAATAAACAAATTTCGAAGCAAAATAAATTTTGAACAGACTATTTCAAAGTAAAATTATTTTTGAACAAACAAGTTTCAGAGTAAAAAATAATTTTTGAACGAACGAATCTCGAAGTAAAATTAATTTTGAACAAACAAATTTCGAGGTAAATTAAATTATGAACGAACGAATTTCGACGAATCACTCGTTGAATAAACAAATTTCGACGCCCCAAGCGTTGAACAAACAAATTTCGACGCCTCACACGTTGGGCGCTAGTGTAACGATTTTTTTTTCTCTCTAATTGTTGGCTCCGCTAGCCTCACGCATGGGCGCTAGTGAAACGAATTTTCCTGGCCGACACTACTTTATTATCACCATGCTCCAAGTCAGGTGTCTGCAAAACAAAGTCTTCCGACGTAACTAGGGGTCTATTCCTTGGGTATAGCTATGAGCAATGGGTGGGTAAGTCGAAATCTGTGGTGGGTCACACTCAAACTAAAACAAACAGGCGCCACCAAGTCCAGATGGATTTATATTAATGGCATAGCAAATTTCTAAGGGCGGACGTGGAGACCCAAAGAAAAAGATCGCCTTCGCTGACATACAAACTTGTCTTAACAGAATAAGACACTGCTCCTGTAAGAAAGAATAATAGTTAAGTCACCTAAAAAATGGGAACACTATTTGCGTCCCTCAAGTATACCTAAAATGCATAGAGAATATTTTCTACATAATGGAATCATAAAATTTAACTCTTGCTGTCTTTTGTTTATCAGGTCTGATCAAACCAGATCAGAATAAAAACTTTAAAGGTAGATTATTAATTTACTAGAAAGAATTTTCTTTGTTTCAGTAAATAAAATTTCATTATAATTAAATAAAATAAATATTTGATATTCTTGCAAAATTGTTGTAAGGTTTATCAACTGATCCTTACTCAAATATATTACAGTTTAGTGTAACTAACAATATTAAGGTTTTTATAACCCAACCAGATCTGTGTAGGTCACTTACAAATGAATATACGAAATTTTCTCATTAATTTAACAAAATTAATATTAGTTTGAAGTCAAAAGAATCACCAAGATATTCTCTAATTTTATCAAAAGTGGCAGTACTGTAATGCTAAACATCTGTTAGCCATTGTGCAATTGTTGACGGCATTGTTCAAACAAACAGGTGACGTAATAGCAGCTGTTAATTTACGTTGTAGCCACGTGTAGTCACATATTTACGGAACTAAGTGAAATCAAACCCGATACTGGGGAAAACCAGTCTAATCACAGGTAAAGTGAATAACAATTTTGTACATCCAACAAACAAAATGAAATAATGTACTTTCAGAAGGAAGTACTGAGGAAATTCTTAATTCTATTACGAACCCAAAACCGGCTGTCGTCTTTGGTTGCAATGGAAACAACTTCGCAGTGCGGGGCCTGCAGCTAAATATGCTTGTTTTCCATGCTTTAATACAGATGTAGGAGCGAAGCGGATTTCTCACATTGGTTCAAGGCAGCATTACTTCATAGCGTAATCTTCCGTTTTCTAATTTTATTTACAAATATAATCTTTCATTGTGTAGTCCATAAGTTAAGGTTTCTACATTGTAATTTCAAAGTGGTCGTGCGGTTTCTAATTTATCGTTGCAGTTTCTGACGTGTTGTTGCGGTTTCTGACATGTCGTTGCGCTAAATAAATTTTTAAATTAGCTAATATGATAACGAATATGCAAAATGTGGATTAAGTACTAACCGTTACTCAGGAAGTGTTTCACCAAAATAAGGCGACCCGGAGGTCACTCGCCATTCTTTTTGAATGCATCTTCACGCTGCCTTTAACTATCGACGTGTGCGCTCGCTGCGTTCTTGCATGGTGGGAGGATCATAAGTGGGGTTCTCGAACCTCTCACGCGCGCGCCAGTGGCTGTGGAATTGCACCGAACTCCGAAACAAATAGACTACTAATCCTAGATATAGTAATACTATAAAAATTTGATTGTTACTCGAATCTTTATTTTAGTTAATAAAGGTATTTCAATATTCATTGTACGTTTAATGAATAGGTTCTTTTACTGCTAAAATAAAATTGTCACAACATGTCTCAAAATTCTAATTGCGAAAGTGATGTTACTTGTACCCTTCCTGAGGTAAGACTGTTTTTAAGTGATTTTAAAATAATTCTGCGAGACAACTGCGAAGTAGGATTTTGGGGGACTGTATTATATACGAGCAATATACATTTCGGTACGACTGTACAAAAAAATATTTATATTAAATATTTACAGGCGGAATACGCTAAAAAACTTGGATTGGGTGGAACTATGATCTGGTCTCTTGAAACCGATGATTTCCAAGGCGTGAGTGGTACTGAAAGTCCTCTAATAAACACCGTTAAATCAACCTTAAACTTGGTACGTATAATTAAAATTTTTTTGTACTGTACTTAAATGTGCAATTTTAGTAAAATCCTCTAACAGCCTCAAAATTCCGCTATCAACTATCAAGATCTAAAATGGTTGAGTCAGGATTCTAACCTTATGGTATTAGAATTAAGACGTGTACATACGTTTGTTACAAGTTAAAACCTTTCCTAATAAAGACACAATCCTGTTCACCATTATTTCTTATCTCATACAGTGGCAAAACAGGAATGCTGAAATATAATGAGTAAAATGTTTTAGCGATTGCGGTGGTAAACCACAGCATCGCTAAATTCCAGTTATGACAACCGCAGGGTACAAATAACGCCAAAGGATTTGCAATCAAAATTCTTTTTTGAACGCCACATTTTTGCCCACGCATGTTGGTGCCATTGTCATAACCTTGACCTCGGCAGTTATGTAATGGGAGCGTTAAGTTGTCCAGTTCAGCTAAAATGTAGTTAGTTAAATTTTCTGCAGTAGTTTTTCTGCGACCATAAAACTAAAAAAATGTTCTTCAATGGTGACCTAATTTTGTCCGGAGATGAGTAGTACAAGTATAGTAAACGAAAATCAAATTTGTTTATCTAGAGGGATGAGGACCAACAACAAAGGTCTATTACAGTAGCGCCTTACAAAAGATAGAGAAGGTTTTATAAGTGTGAAGTATTAAGACGATTTATAGGTATTTCATTAGTCGGTATACAATGTAACTACTTAGTGCTATCATATATTTATCACTGCTCCTAACGGGATGTTTCATTCACATCCTTTCGAAGAAAGAAACAATGATTATAGCTGTGAACAACAAAATGTGCACTAAGTACTGTATAGATTTATAAGGCACAAGACTATATCGTACGCAGTTTTACCATTTTCTTAAACAAAATGTAACTTAAATTTTGAAACTGTGCAATGCGCTGCGCAAGGCGCTTTCGTTCGAGGGGCCTTAGGCAGTTGCCCAGTTCGTCCCCTCTAAGGCCGCCTCTGATCCAACGTTGCGTTTACGCGTACCAGGATTATAGCTGACCAAACATCGTTAAAATCGTTAACACGTTATTTTAAACGCGAATCTGCGAATACTAGCCACCTGTTTACAGTATATCTCACTTTCTTAATATTATTGGTTCTGTGTAGAATTTAAAAAGGGCTAAAGGCTTGAACGTGCCCACAAGTGTGGGTTTAAGATTTCAAGGTGAGTTCGGGTCTAGAGTGTGGACCTGCATCGTTGAGCTACTTTAAATATGAAACTATACCTAACCATTTACCAAGAAATTTATTAATATTAAACATACAATAACAAAAACTAGTGTCTTTAGGACCTAAATAAAGAAATATGCGAGAATTATAATTCCGCGGGACTTATAAACTAACACACAGGTGTTTCCAATTCCTCGGTATTGCTGACCTTGCCTCTAAACCGCCGCTTTGTCCCGCCTAAGACAACAAGCGTTAAATAAAAGAAAGAATTACGTTCTATATTTATTATGTAACCATATTCATGCATACTTTTAATTATACTTATACTTGCGTCGATAAATTACTAGATCATGAAGTAGGTTTACATACCGACATTCCAATCCAATTGAGGGGTGCGTTAAAACCGTAATGCACCTTGACAACAGCTAAAATAACATGTACGGCTTGACACAATGAGTTTACCTTATTTAAATTCCACTAACTGTTTCGAGGATACTCCTGGTAGATAAACTCTTAATCTAATGCACATGAGCACGACTCACAGCGGTAATAATTAAAAACATTAGTATAAAACAATTTGATCGTATACACAAGTCCGTCGCATTCATCACGCTTCTTCACGCACCGGTAACGAACTGACTCTCCTCCTCGCGCGTCTTTAATACTACTACTTACGGTGACGTTACACCTAACCCCGCAGGTTCGAAATCGCACCGCTTAAAACTTATTACAAAACTACTTTATGTCATTGGCGTAGGAATTAACGATAGATAAATAAATAACATGGAACCTTTAATAATTAATTACATACTAATAACATATGTAACATTATTTTGTAATGTTAACAATTAAACAAATTAATAAAAAATTCAGTAACTTGAATAAAGTATAAAAAAAATTTACACCAATAAATCACCTCATTTTATTTAGGATCCTTTATAATAAAAGACCACATTTATCGATAGCTTCTGGCTAGTAAATTCCAGCGGCTGGTCATCATTTAAAGCTCTAGACCCTCGATAACAATAAACCTCTTAAAAGTTAGGTCGGGTACAGACTGACAAATCCGATAAAATTAAAATGTATTAGTACCATTTTAGCGTAAATAAAGAAAACCAATTTCAGTTTGAAAAGCTTAACCTTCTTAATACTTCGTTGATTGACAGCGGGTTAGACAAAACAAAATATTATAAATAGCGCAAAACTATTTCCAATTTGATTTGTTCAAATATTACAAGTAATTTTAAGTAGTCTGGAGACATCCATTGTATTTAAAATCCATTTCGGCTCAAGTAGGTTAACCAGTCTTTGTTAATGCCAGACTACGGCCGCCATAGGTAGGTTCCACATTGCAATAACTAAGTAATTCGTAGAAAGTAAAAGATAATTTAAACCCGTGGGAGAATAATTGCTTCCGTGATTCTCATCTAGAAAGGGGTTGGATTTGGTTTCTGAAATCTTGTTTTGTGGGAGGTTCTGTTCAGTCATTGGATAACAGAAAATGACGCTCATAATTATTAGGGTAGGGAAATAGTCTATATATTTGAAGGTTTTAGCCAAAGACGGGGAGTTCTTCCAATGGGGCCGTCAGTGGTCAAGAAGTAGAGAGAAACGTAGTTTGCGGGTAGCGTTCTCTGGCATGACATAGAATATTCCACTTCGTATCACGTTAGTAAAAAATTGGAAAGAAGTGTTACTCTTCCAGTTTCGCGAGGGTTATGCCCATATGTTCGCGGATTTATAGTGATGCAAGATAAATATTAAAAACTTGTAGGCGTGTGACGCAGCAAGTAAGTGATATTGTCAAAAATTCTGCCGAGTTCGTGTGCCAGTCAATTTTTCTTAAACATTACAAACAGAAGCAACAAGCGAGATTCTCTTCCCAAATTTAATAACTGCTCTACGTTGGAAAACAAACCCTCAAACAATGGACAATTATTAGTAAGTAAGTCTTTATAGTTAAGTAGCATGACCAATTTTTAGTTAGTTTGTTTGTTAGGACATTTTGGCCATAAACCGTAGGATTAATTTAGTGTACGATTTATAATATAAATTTCTTTCATATACAAGTGTTTGATAACTACTTATGTACTCAAAATTTTCATAAATTCCATAGTCACCTATTCACTTAAATTTCTAAATCAATGAATGTAAGAGGTTCACGTTTATTGCTCTGTGAATTAAATAGTTTTGTTTGCCGTTGATTAAGTCAATAGTTTTCTTATTTTTTTTTATATATAAGTAGTAAAAAAGTGAGGAATTGATTAAAAGAAACAATTGTCCTCCTTGGGATGACAAGTCTCTCAAGGTTTTGTACGAACATTTGGACATTCTCGACTTGTCTGGCGCCCTTGACAATTGTCATTAAGCCACAATATTTTATGAAAGGTAAGTGCCACATTTTTGTAGTATATTATAAATTAATTTAACCCTTTTTTCAAAATTTCAACCCTCTATATGATCCACGACCTTACGCTAGCTAGTGCCGGTGACCCCCCTTTAAATTTTGTTTTACAGGCCGCCCCCATTTTATAATTTGACTGGAAAAGATACACTTAGTAGCTTTTCCGCCTGTAACATATATCAGGGATGGAATGTGTGCGGCACATCACACCTAGTTTAATTAAAATCCGATCTTCCGTAAAAAGCTCACGGGCCGCTAACTGTTATGGCTCTAAATGGTAAATATTGTGCGTACTCATTGATATCCTAGTAGCGTCTTCAATAGCTTTATACGAATTTTCATTTATTAACGCAGTGACAGTCGCTGGGCCCTTATATAATAAGAAAAATTTCTTAGTTTCATGATCTTCGGAAGAGGAAACAGGATGAGTTCGAACTAACACCTTGTTGCCCACCTTAAACTTAACTAAACTCAACAGTTTCTTTTCATGGCGAAGATTACGTTACTCAGTTTTCGTCAACAAATCTTCCTTCGCCAAATACCTAAACTTAGGAACTTCCACCTGACCCGGACAGTCAATATTAATCACAAATTTATTCTGTCTAGAATGATGAAAATGTACCTCGTTGGGAGTAAAACTCGTACTCGAGGATTACGTCATTTAACAATGTTTGAACTTGGTATAAATACATGGCCCAAAGTGTATGTTTATGATAGACGAATGATCGCAACAACCATACGATTTTTTGTTTATTCTTTTCTATAAGGTTTCCTGAGGAAATTATACTGAGGTGTGAGTCACCTTTATGTCATCCTCATCCATCGCCTTAACTCATAGTTTCCCTGAAAAATACGTAGCGTTGTCGCTCAAAATTTTTTCCCGCTTCCCCATCTCCGCATAGCATTTTGTCCTTAAACAATTCAAGATCGCTTTACTAGTTCCCTTCTTAAGCGCGCACAGCATAATATGCTTACTACATACATTCAATACCACTAAAATCTGCGTCGTACACCCTTTTGACCTGGGCAGTGGTCCAATTAGATCTACTGAAATTAATACATTTGGTCCAGTAGGCAAAATATTTTGCATTTCCCCATAACAAGAAACCAACGGCTTTGTCTTCTGGTCCAAGTCGCAACTGGCAACCAACTTCATCACGTTCCTCCACATTTTTGAAGAAAAAAAAGATTTCCTCAACAAGACCCACCACCACACTTTGGGGAATGCATAATTTGTATCCCGGGTTTTCCATAGAACTGTTTCTAAATACGAGGTCCTTGTGTATTATAAACTGTTTTCGTAACCTATTGTTTTCAGCTTCCCCTTCACTAACTCAACATTCAGCTGATCACAAAATGCGTTCTTTTCTTGTTCATTTAGAATATTTTTAAACTTCTTCTTTAAGACTTTACCCCAATTACTTCCGTTAATGGTAAGTATGTCAATCTGCGAAATATTCACATTTTCTACAATGTCTGCCTCTCCCCCTGGTGCAATGGAAAAACGAGAGAGCGTATCCGCTACAATATTTTCAGTTCCTTTGCAATATCCTATATTGGCTGAATATTCTTGAATAAATAATACCCACCAGATCAACCGAGAATTTAGCAACCTCGAATTCCACATAAACGATAAAGCTTTATGGTCGGTATCGATTACAAGTTCACGAACAGCACCAATGTGCTTTACTGTTTCAAGGCAGTAACCACCGCCAACATATCTTTTTCGGTGATCGTATACCGTAACTCGGCTTCCTTTAAAGGTTTGCTAAAATAAGCGATAACTTGTTCGTCCGTCGTATGGTCATCAATCTGATATAGACATGCACCAGGTCTATAGACGGAGCTATCAGTACACATGTAAAATGGACGATTTTGGTCAGCATGTTTTTGCACTGTTACTCCTTAAAACGCACGTACATACGTTTGTTACACGTTAAAACCTTTCCTAATAAAGACACAATCCAGTTCTCCATTATTTCTTATCGCAAATAGTGGCAAAACGGAAATGCTAAAATATAAAGAGTAAAATGTTTTAGCGACTGCCGTGGTAAAAAAGATAGCATTATCATCTTTAAACGAATCTGAAGTTGTTGTATCAGCGCAACGCAGTAGCCTTATTATCTTCCTTAATTTCTTTGAAGAGGCGCTATGCTGTTGTCATCTTGCAATATCAAGGAACCGTCATCCAAATACTTCAACTGATAACACCAGTTGTAGTAGTTGATAAAAAAGAATTGAAACCGCTCAAGAACTGGATCAATTGCCCTTTTAACTAACCCTTACACTCATCATTTAGTGTACGAAAATATTTGCTCTACTTCATATAGCTTATGTATTTTATATTGCTTGTTGCGTGTGCTTTTGACATGTATCAAACCTCGTTTTAGTATTAACCTTTTTGTATAAGAATTTCATAATAACTTTGTGTTTAAACTAAGCGTTCTTTGAGAACATTTGCCTGACATCTAGTTGATAAATGATGTGAAAAGCTTTCGGTTCGTGTGAACATCGTGACCCAATAAATTGATTTTTCACAATTGGAGAAATACAAAGTTTTTCCGGCAGTGGACGCTATACATATGTCTTCAAGCAGTTTCAGTGCTGCGGAAGAAAACTTCTATCTTATTCCACTACATTCTTTGTAGTCTCATCTGTTCCATAAGTCTTTTCTGCTCGAGGCGTGCCATAGAATCGGCTTATTTGGTATTTGGTAGAATATGTGTTCCGTTGAAAAAAGTGCAAACGTATAATATATAAAAAAAACCGGGCTAGCTACAAAAGCGGAGAGTGGGGGTAAGTCAGCGGGTGCCAAATTTCTTAAGAAAAACAGGCGGCATCCGGGTATAAATTCTATTTACAAGCTATAATTTGCACAATAGAACATGTTGTATAAGCAAATAAAATACCGATATCAAAAAATTCAGCCCGCGACGGAAATATTAATTCATACAGGACAAATTATTACGAAGGATTTTTTTCCATATTACACACAATAAAAAAAACATATTACAATATTAAATCTTGGTTCTCGCAGCCATGTAACTATTTTTGAGTAAATTGAAGATAAATTACTTACGTGATTTTTATGATCACCAGCAGATGACTCTTGGAATGCACTCCGGCCGCTAAATGCATAGTAGTAGTATGTCTGAAACAAGTCGCATAAGAGAAAAAAAACTCATAAACGGTATGTAATAGTCGAATATCCTAATAATTTATAGTTATTATTGAATCAAGTTTTATTCCTTTAAAAGATGAGTGACAGTATAGGAAGTACAAAGTGCGGAATTGTGCAGTAAGACAATCAATAGGAAGTACATGTGCAACGAATTGAAATTATAAAGTAAGCATAATTGCACAATTAGTATTAGCTGTTAAGAGCGAGTGTGCAATAAGGGAGTCGAAGTAAAATTATAGGAGGTAACAGTGGTATTGTACCCGAATGTATTAAATAAATAAACTTGTAATGGTGTTTGACTTTGTTTTATCATCGTAAATGCCCTGACTCGACAAGAGACTCCAAGAGAACATCACAAGAATACCACAGGTAGCGGTTAAACTTAATTGCTACAATCAACAACAAAATAAACCCGAAGGAGACTTTCAGCCAAGTTAGGACTTGCTTCTTTTCCGATAGCAGTAGACTAAGACATAGAAACGGGTAGAACATCATCTGCAATCAAATTTGCTTCCTTGCCAACAACAGATACACCAACTAGAGCAGGCAAAATTTTCAGAGCAACTGCAACAAGCACCATCGATCCGGGTTCACTAACTGCAAACTGGAACTTTTCTGTCAGCATTACACGTTGTCATCATTTTAGTTAGCTACATCTATCGTGTCTGACACGACGAAAATTCCTTTGGAAAAATCATACATAAAATATAAAAAAAAAGAATTCTTTACTAGCTAATATAAATAAATTGTAAAAAGAATAATTGGTTTAGGAAAATATACTTACATAATTTTCATCGTCGATATCTTTTGTTCTCTGGCTGTGGGCTCGGTCGATTTTTGTACCTTGTCTACGTTTGTTTCTTTGGGCTTGGTCGATTTTTGGACCTAGTCCAAATTTGTTTGGTTGGTTCGGTCGATGCTTGTACTTCGTCTAACTTTGTTTGGGTTCTTCCAGATTGGGAATTCAAATTCTTGGTCACCAATTCCTCGATTTTGAATTCATAGTGCCTTTCTGAATCCTACCCTGCGCCAGTTACGTTTCGGGCCTTGGAAGCGGTCTTTTTAAAAACTTCTTCCAAAACTTGTAACAAATTTTATTTGGTTAAACAGAAATTACAATTGAATTTTAACAAACTGTATTGATTCATACTGTCGAAAATTAAATAATTATTGGAGTTTAATAAGGGCGAGTAGTCTAAGCAAACGGCAATGTTAAAGCTGAAATACTCAAGACTAAGTGATGGTATTGGGGCTCCTGGGTATTTATGTTGTCCCTGCCTCTCACATGCCTGTGGGAACTTGCAGAGCTCATGTCTGCTTATTTCTTAATTCTATTTATTATACAATGTAACAAACAATCTTAATTTCTAAGTAATCGCGGTTCCTTAACCGTCCGTAACCTGCACCTGCAGTATCACTTACTGTTTGGAATACAATGTATTGCATCCGTTCTCACAACTTGCTTGTGAACTTTCAATAACCTTTCTGTATTTATCCTTGAAATACAAAGTTACATATACCTTAAGTTTCTCTAACAATTTTTAATAGTTCTTAATAAATTCTATTTTGTTATACATATATAGATTGGGGGATACATAACTCGCCTTGTTTCAGTTTGTGTTTTCAGATTATTCGTGGTGCTAACTGTGATCGAGTGTGCTCAAAATTGAAAGTAATGCTCTAAGTTAAGAGGAAACAGTTTTGAATTGTGTTGAAGATTGTTGATGCTCTACGTATATTTGTGTAGGATTTGACAAATAATTAGACGTGAGTGAGAAACAAAAAAAGGCAAGTGGGCAACCTTCCGCAAAGCAGCTGTCGAAAAAGGGAAAAAGAAATAATTTTTTAAAAACAGTGAAAAAAGTTGATAGTTTCTTCATGCGAAAAGAAAAAGTGGTTTAAAAAACCATTAGTCAAACTCAAAACCAAGGTGATGAAGTCTGTGTTGACATAGCTAGTCGTAGTGCTGCAAACAATGAAAACTCTACAAATCATATGCCTATTTATGCTAATGTCGCTGTAATTTATGAACTGAACGACGATGACTACTCTGTAAATATTAACCGCTGTGAAACAAGTGAAGAATTGGCAAACGCCTACTTCAATTATTTTTCCTTATGTGTATAATATCAATAATAGAATATTCATTTGAAGAGTTTTATATAATGCATTAGTTCTAGAATCTTCGTGATTAATAAAAACAAATTTGTCATCAAATACTAACAAATACTTAAATAACTAATTATTGAACAAACGCCAGTTCGAAATGTTACATTATTTAGCGGTGTACTGCGATTCGAATTAAATCGCGAAAACTCTGAAAGAATGATGTAGTTAGATAATTTTGTATATATACGGAAGTAATCCACATTTATGTATTTATTTCAAAGTACGAGATCGACCATATAAGATTCGTTAATTTACGGTTCATTTTAAAACGTCGAAAATGTTACTTTGAGTAAAGTAATTCAATAAGTATGGGCTATGCATACAGTATTTGACATTTTAGATGTAACTTTAAGTAAAGAATTAATTTTTAGAACGCATCGCTTAATACATGTTACATCTTGAAGTTGGTTTTGTTATACCTTTAATTTCCTCTCTCTTTACTATTTGCTCTCATTGCTGCATTTTTACATTTTAAATTAACTACTCTAAATTTTACAGTTGTACTGGTTGTTATATTATATTTGTCCCTCTATACAGATCCTCTTTATTACGGTCAGCATCCATTAACACAATGTATCAGCTCTAATATATTTTTCACAACAAGGTTATTTTTCCGTTAATTACATAACATTCACATACTTGTGCAATTTAACCTTGAACGTCTAGCCATGTTTCAGATGCAATTCTGTATTTCTCACGTATTAATTTACTTCGTTATTGTATACTCTTGACTCTGTATGCATAGCATATTTAATACATTTGCTTTATTTCAATGGTTTCTGCTGTCGCCACGTTTTTTCTATTTAATGACTAATGCGTTATCTTAGTATGGTATTAAAGTGTACCAATTTATTTAAAAAAAATTCATTTGTTTATTGCTTTAATTATACCGACTTTCCTATTTAAAATATAATTTTCTAAACAAAAGATTTAAAATAGCATGCCCAATTAATAATAGCTATTTATGAAATCCACTATATAGAACACGTTTATACATAGTCTGTCCATCCAAATTTAAAAATGTTCATTTCTCATCTAATTTATAACTAGTGTTACGCACCGCGTTACATCTTATAAAATAGATGACAAAGGTAACAGAGATATAAAGCCATTGAGCTGTTGCGATATTGGGACTACTTTCTTGCGGGTAGCTATGTTAAAAAAGTAGATCTACCATTTTTCAATATTCCACTTCCGATTTTCATTACGTTTAGGTCAACTGTATCAAACTCGTCATCAAATGAGGATTGTAAGTAAATAATCCCGATATTTATGTTTATATTTTTCCGAGAGTAATGGATCTCCTAACTAATGATGGAAATAATATGTTGAACATTTTCTATAGTTCGTTCCTTTTTGGGATACTTTTTCCCATAATCAATTTTAACAGCACCAGCAGAAGGTTTTTTTAGAGAATTTACCACAATAGTATTTGGAAATGCAAGCGTGTTTGTTACGTTAATTTCTGCAATCGATTGATTTCTACATACTGCAAAGAAATTATAATTTTCTTACCTTGATTACTTTGTATTATTAAGCGCATCCTAAAATGTCGAAACGACTGCACGCTTTTTATATTATTCCTAAATCATACAAACTTTCATTTAGCCAGTTAATTATCTTTCAATCGAAAAACGTATTAAAACCGTTCAATATAAAATTTCATTGAGTGGAGTGTTATGTGGAATATATTCTATAACCGCGTTTATAAACTCTTAAAATATTTGCTTATTGTTAAACAACTTCGCCTTAGAAGTTCGTTGAAATAAGTCCAACACCTGTTTATTGTCAAAACACTTTCAACAGAAGGGTTTAAAAGTATTTTAAACAAGTAATAGTGCCGTGCCTTTTTCAATTTTTTGGTTTGTTCTTGCAATAGGACCTATTAATCAAGTACTATCAATGGCAAACAATGGTCCCCTATAGTTTTGAAAAATCGAATTTCAAAATGTACGTAAACGATTTGCTATTTGGATAAGCGTTTACAAGTATTTTAAACGGGGAATAGTGCCGGGCCTTTTTCAATATTTGGTTTGTGTTTGCACTAGGTCATGAGAATCAATTCCTATCAATGGCAAACAATGGTCCTTTATACTTTTTGAAAAATCCAATTTCAAGCTGTACTTAAACTACCTGCTACTTGGAAAAGCGTTTAAAAGTATTTTAAGCTGGTAATAGTGCCGAGCCTTTTTCAATTTTTGGTTTGTACGTGCAATGGGCCCTAGTAATCAATTCCTATCAATGGCAAACAATGGTTCCATATACTTTTTGAAAAATCGAATTTCAAAGTGTACGTAAACTATCTGCTATTTGGAGAAAGGTTTAAAAGTATGTTAAACTGGTAATAGTGCCGTGCCTTTTTCAATTTTTGGCTTGTATGTGCACTGTGCCCTAATAATCAATTTCTATCAATCACAAACAATGGTCCCTTATATTTTTTGAAAAATCGAATTTCAAAGTGTACGTAAACTATCTGCTATTTGGAGGAGGGTTTAAAAGTATTTTAAACGAGTAATAGTGCCGTGCATTTTTCAATTTTTTGGTTTGTGCTTGCAATGGGATCTATTAATCAAATCCTATCAATGGCAAACAATATTCCCCTATACTTTTTGAAAAATCGAATTTCAAAGTGTACGCAAACGACTTGCTATTTGGAGAAGCGTTTGCAAGTATTTTAAATGGGGAATAGTGCCGGTCCTTTTTCAATATTTGGTTTGTGTGTGCACTAGGCCGTAGGAATCAATTCCTATCAATGACAAACAATGGGCCCATATACTTTTTGAAAAATCGAATTTCAAGGTGTACCTAAGCTACCTGCTACTTGGAAAAGCGTTATAAGTATTTTAAACTGGTAATAGTGCCGTGCCTTTTTTAATTTTTAGATTGTGCTTGCAATAGGCCCTAATAATCAATTCCTATCAATAGCAAACAAGGGTCCCCTATACTTTTTAAAAAATCGAATTTCAAAGTGTACGTAATCTGCCTGCTATTTGGAGAAGCGTTTAAAAATATTTTAAACTGGTAATAGTACCGTATCTCTTTCAATTTTTGGTTTGTGTTTGCACTGGTCCTTAGCAATCAATTCCTATTAACGGCAAACAATGGTCCTATATACTTTTAGGAAAATCGAAATTCAAAGTGTACGTAAACTACCTGCTATTTGGAGAAGGGTTTAAAAGTATTTTAAACGAGTAATAGTGGCGTGCCTTTTTCAATTTTTTGGTTTGTGCTTGCAATAGGACCTATTAATCAAATCCTATCAATGACAAACAATGGTCTCCTATACTTTTTGAAAAATCGGATTTCAAAGTGTACGTAAACGACCTGCTATTTGGAGATGCGCTTATAAGTATTTCAAACGGGGAATAGCCCCGGTCCTTTTTCAATATTTGGGTTGTGTTTGAACTAGGCCGTAAAAATCAATTCCTATCAATGGCAAACAATGGGCTCCTATACTTTTTAAAAAATCGAATTTCAAATTGTACATAAGCTACCTGCTACTTAGAAAAGCGGTTTAAAAGTATTTTAAACTGGTAATAGTGCCGTGCCTTTTTCGATTTTTGGTTTGTGCGTGCAATAGGCCCTAGTAATCAATTCCTATCAATGGCAAACTATGGTCCCCTATACTTTTTGAAAAATCGAATTTCAAAGTGTACGTAAACTATCTGCTATTTAGGAGGAGGGTTTAAAAGTATTTTAAATGAGTAATAGTGGTCGTGCATTTTTCAATTTTTTGGTTTGTGCTTGCAATAAGACCTATTAATCAAATCCTATCAATGGCAAACAATGGTCAACTATACTTTTTGAAAAATCGAATTTCAAAATGTACGTAAACGACCTGCTATTTGGAGAAGCGTTTATAAGTATTTTAAACGGGGAATAGTGCCGGTCTTTTTTCAATATTTGGTTTTGGTTTGCACTAGGCCGTAAGAATCAATTTCTATCAATGGCAAAACATAGCTCATATACTTTTTGAAATATCGAATTTCAAAGTGTACATAAGCTTCCTGCTACTTGGAAAAGCGTTTAAAAGATTTTAAACGAGTAATAGTACCGTGCCTTTTTCAATTTTTTGGTATGTGCTTGCAATAGGACCTATTAATCAAATCCTATCAATGGCAAACAATGGTCCCTTATACTGCTTTTTGAAAAATCGAATTTCAAAGTGTACATAAACTACCTGCTACTTGAAAAAGCGTTTAAAAGTATTTTAAACTGGTAATAGTGCCGTGCCTTTTTCAATTTTTAGTTTGTGCTTGCAATAGGCCCTAATAATTAATTCCTATCAATGGCAAACAATGGTCCCCTATACTTTTGAAAAATCCAATTTCAAAGTGTACGTAAACAACCTGCTATTTGGAGAAGCGTTTGAAGGTATTTTAAACTGGTAATAGCGCCGTGCCTTTTTTAATTTTTGGTTTGTATGTGGACCGGGCCCTAGTAATCAATTCCTATCAATGGCAAACAATTGTCCCTTAAACTTTTTGAAAAATCGAATTTCGTAAACTACTTGCTATTTGGACAAGGGTTTAAAAGTATTTTAAACGAGTAATAGTGCCGTGCATTTTTGGAATTTTTGGTTTGTGTATGCATTAGGCCCTAATAATCAGCTGCTATCAATAGCAAACAATAGTCCTCTATACATTTGGTGTTACATTAAAACACGAGAACTCCACGTTGTTGTCGAAATTTTTGCTTCCATTGAGCTTATTTTTTAAGTGATTTAGTACTGTTAAGTGGTTCGAATTTTTCTTTATTTAGGTAGAGAAGGTATTAATAAGGTATTTTCGTAATTATCGTTCAATATACTTCTCCGTGCTTTTCAATTATTATAAATACAAGAAGAACGCACAAGATGGTGGTGTTGAAGCAGCTATATAGAATTTAATAACGTTTTTCCCTGTTTTAGCATCTTCAGTTCACCATTTTATTGTGGGGAATATTGTAGCAAACAACCCCCGTAAATGACAATCAATGGTCCCCTATACTTTTCGTAAAATTAAATAAAATCGAAAATTACTATTGATTACAACTCACTTTTGCATGTATTATTGTTGTAGGGTTCGGTTGTACGCACCAGAATTCGTTGCTGAGAGAGTTCGTTGTGAAGTTCATACGCATGACGAGGTCTTGTAACACTTCAAACAGCATGAACATAGTGGTTTCGAAGCATAGCAGCTAAAGTTTTACCATTTTACTGATATGCTCCTCACCTGCACCAGGAAGCGAGTTTTTTTTACCTGGTAATTTTGAATTTGATCGAACTCTTGCTGTTACAAGCAAGGTAGATATCTTTAACGTGTGTGACAACACTCACACATAGGACTCACATTCTACCTCTCATAATAACGAGGTCGTATTTTTGTGAAAAATGCTCGCCTAACATTTTTCAAGTGGACCGTGTCAGATTCGAATCCGGAACCTTGAGCTCAGGTGTCGCTCGTATACCAACTGAGTCACGAAGCCGCCGCTCCTCACCTACAGCTAACTTTCATTTGCGTATAATGCAAAACTTGGCATCTGTGTTTCCCACCCATATTCTTCCCTGCAGGAGTCATTGTTCCAAAAAGCTAGCTCAGTTAACTTGTCACCTGTAAGGTATGTCCATTCGTCAAAGCATCAATTATTTCTATGCTTTGATTCTTGTTGTTATCATTTTTAGTAGTCAATTTCTTTCTTAAATTGTGTGAAGTGAATGGGTTAAAAATATCGGAATCTAAGAAGTCTACATCACTCTTCGGCACATAATCTTTGTCCACATCTGGATTGTCAACTTCGTTGTTACTTAAACTTCTATGTTCTCTCCTACAACCTGCTTTTTCCCCCAACTTCACAGTTCGCATGTGAAGTTAACCATCGTTTCGATTATTAATTTATCTCGCCACTTGAAAGCAGGAAAATTAACGTCTGTCACGCAATGTATATTCAACCCGACAGGTTTATAATTCGCATATTTTTCTGATCTCTCCTCTATATCTTCTCTTTTTGTTTGTTCTGGGCTTCCTCTATTAGTTCTCCTCTTTGTTATCCTTTCTATGTGTTAGCACGTTCTACCATCGGAATTCTGCATGCTTGATACTTTCACACGTCATTGATGTAATTGTCGTCGACGTATGTCGCGATACGTCGCGAAGTGTTATCCTATTTAATGCGTGACATTGTACGTGGTTACAGCGCTTGTCAACCTCTTTGTTTTATTATCGTCCGTAGTCATATTGTACTCGTGTTTATCAAATCTTACACATCCGCGGTTTATCGCGTGTGCTTTATCGCATTAGTTTATCTCAGGCTTTCATCGCATGGTGCAACCGTGTGCATGATTGCGGTTTTTAAACAATTTGCTGTGTTTGGTTATTACACTTTTTAATTTATTGTCAAAATAATAATTTTATTACTTATTCGTTATACTTGAATGTCACGTTCTGAATTGCATTTCTAGAAGCAAGGAATTGATGTACCATGTTTATTTAACCTTAAGTATTCTTAATCTTAATATACCAGGCACGTCCACAATTATTCTGTCCATTCTATAGTAGAGTAGAATTTATTTAAAAAGAGCCTGTACGTCAGTTGACATATGCGCAAACCTTGAAAGTCATTGGCGTAGAGGATTTAATGATTTTTAGGGTTTTGAAAACAGTCCCATAGAGTAAATATTCTAGAAACAAGTTTTATTTTGTTGGTGGTTTAAATTCACATGGCGAATACGCGTGTAAATTGAGATAAGTTTTTGTGGATTATATTACCTGTTACATTTATGCTTTCTTTAAATTAGAAACTGTGACGATTTTCAATACTAAAAATCATTTATTTGTATAAAACTAGCTTTTTCATATTATTTAAAGAATAGAGCATTCCAGAATGTCAGATGGCAATTTAATATTGCTGCCTGGGGACGCCCAAAAATTTTTAGTTCCAGTAATTGTTTGTATTCTTTTCAGTACTAGCATTGAATTTTAACATTCTTCATTACACACAATACACATAATAAAATCAACAGATCGTGTAATAACTGACGTGTTTGAATTTATAACCACTACGTGCGCCGATGGGTCCCCAGGAAGCCTTTCATTAAGTTGCTTATTTGTTGAGGTTATAGTTTTTGTTGACATTCTTACTTTGATGAAGAGTAATAATAAGAATTCTGGTTATAAAATAAAACATTACAAAAAGTACTCAAAATTATAAGACTAAAAATTTACCAGCAACAAAGAAATATGGAGTACAGGATGGTTACTGCAGAAGGAGATTCAGCTTCTTATAAAAATTTCCTGGGCATGGACAATAATATTTTTGATAAGTTTTTAAATTGTTGGTGTAAACGACCGAGTAAATGATGGATAAAATATTATACAGATGAAGACAGTTATAGAAACGCCTATCACCGAAGCATTTTCCATTTATAAATGTCTTACGAAGAACGAATATTTAATTATAGACTACGTCATGTTGTTGAAAATGTCTGGTATTTTTGCACAAATTTGTATTCTGTTGATTCTTATACAACTACCTCTTGAAATGAAGTTGCACTAATAACCCAAGCATATTATGTATTATACAATTTTATAATAATGGAAAGATCTGCTATAGTTTTCCATGAATCATGCTGCGAAACAGAAACTGGAAACCTACGGGGTGGTTTATGGAAACACGATGGTCAAAACCTCAACCAAATCGCTATATTAAATCATGAAAACCGTTATAATTTAAGAATTATTTTAATATGTATGGAATATTTCCATCCCAATACACATAGTTTAAAAGTGCAGATATTAAATGCGTTCCCGTTTAAAAATCTACACATAATAATATGTACATTTAGTAATCAGGTTTAGTTAATAAACTTCATCATCATCTTGTTTTCGACCATAGTTAAGGTCGGTTTGACGCAGCTCTAACTTCTTTTCTATTCTGTGCTAACCTAAAAAGTTCTACATTCCCTTCACAACCTAAATTTCTAATAATTGACTAACGTAGTTTGATCTAAGTCTTCCTATACTCTTCTATCTTTTTCTTATCTACCTGGCTTTACATAGATATTAGCAACCTGATGGTTGTTAAAGAACTCCAACATATTTACATGATTTCCATTTATAAAGATATGAAATATTACCTGGTTAACCCTTCCAAAAAAGGAAAAGTGTTAAATTATATGGTATTGTAAGGCTTAAGCAACGAATCGCTGCCAACATGCCAGATCGCTAACTAATTGTGAGTTATATAATGGTGAGATTTAGTTAACTGATTTTTATTTATTTTTTTTTTTTGTTTTGTTTTCGAACTTACTTAAGGTCGGTTTGACACAGCTCTAAATTCTTTTCTATTCTGAGCTAGTCTAAAAAGGTCTAGATACCCTTCACAACCTAAATCTCTAATAATTTGACTAATACAGCTTTGTCTAGGTCTTCCTACTCTATTTTTATTTGGTAGTCTATAATCTAAGACCTTACTAAATAGTCCTTCATGTCTTAACTGGTGCCCTATCATTTTGTCTCTCCTGACCTTTAATTGTTTCCACATACAGTGTTCCTCACCAATCCTTTTATAAACCTCCTCATTTGTTACACTTCTGAATTCAAATTTTTAATCGAATTATATTCCAGATCAATTCCTTGCAATTGCTGAGAGTATGGTGGTCTTCAAAGGCCGAACATCTTTGAAGCAGTATATGCCTATGAAACCCACTAAGAGTGGCATCAAAGTTTAGGGAATTGCATGTTCTAAGTCAACTTACTTACTTCCCTTTATTGTGTATGATGGTAAATCTAAGAATGATGAATATTCCGGAACGCTAGGTGAGCGTGTTTTACTAAAATTGTCAAAATGTTATTTAAAAAGGGCTATTGCTTTTTCTTTGATAATTTTTTAGCACATTCACTTGTTGTCGACCCTTCTGAAACACAAAACATTCGCTGTTGGAACATTTCGAATAAACCGAAAGTATTATCCCAAAAGTATTATAGCTGAAGACAAAAGTTTACAAATGGGTGACTCAGACTTTGCCATGTCTTTTAATATATCAGTATCTAAATGGAGGGATCGCGGTAAGAAACCAGTTGTTGTCATTAGAAACGTGCATAACCTCAGCGAAATGACAATGGTACAAAGAACGAACAAATTTGGTGTCAAAGAAAGTGTTAGTTGTCCTAAGCCAATACACGGCTATAACGTGTACAGGAATGAAGTAGATCACATTCATCAACGTGTTGCCTGCTACAATATATCCTGGAAATCTAGAAAACGGTGGTTAAAGCTATTTTGCCACTTTCTAGACTGCTCCATTGTAAATTCTTATTTATTCGTTTTGTTTTTGACTTTACTTAAGGTCGGTTTGACGCAGCTCCAACTTCTTTTCTGTTTTGTGCTAATCTAAAAAGTTCTACATACCCTTCACAACCGAAATTTCTAATAATTTGACTAATATAGCTTGGTTTAGGTAGGTTTTCCTATACCGTTCTATCTTTTTCTTATCTACCCGGCTCTACATAGATATTAGCAACCTGATGTTTGTTAAAGTCCAACATGTTTACATGATTCCCATTTATAAGGAAATGAAATATTACCTGGTTATCCCCTCTAAAAAAGCAAAAGTTTTAAATTATATGTTATGGTAAGGCTTAAGTAGCCAATCGCTGCCAACATGCAGACCGCTAATTAATTGTGAGTTATGTCATGGTGACATTTAGTTAACTGATTTGTACTTATTTTTTTGTCGTATTTTCAAACCTACTTAAGGTGGGTTTTACGCAGCTCTAAATTTTTTTCTATTCTGAGCTAGTCTAAAAAGGTCTAGATATCCTTCACAACCTAAATCTTTAATAATTTGACTAATATAGCTTTGTCTAGGTCTTCCTACTCTATTTTTAGTTGGTGGTCTATAAACTAAGACCTTACTGAATAGTCCCTCATGTCTTAACTGGTGCCCTATCATTTTATCTCTTCTAACCTTTAATTGTTTCGACATACAGAGTTCCTAACCTATCCTTCTATCCATTTCCTCATTTGTTACTCCATCTGTCCAACTAATCTTTAACATTCTCCTATAACACCAAGTTTCAAAAGTTTCTATCTTCTTCCTGTCTAAACTAATACTATTAGCTATTAGTAAGTCTTTTTTTAGAAAAACATTTTTCTAGCATGAGCTATTCTAGCTACTATATCCCTTCTGCTACCTCCATCCTTTATAATTATATTACCTAAATAGCAAAATTCGTGTACCTCCTCTAACTCGGTATTACCTATTTTTAATTTCAGTTAAAAACTAGACTGTAACTCACTTGTCGTTATCTTTGTCTTTCCTAAGTTAATTCTCATACTATAGATACTCTGTAGCATCTCATCTAAAATATTTAGAAACTCTCCTAACTCTTTCCTAGACTCTACTATAATGGCTATATCATCTGCAAACCGTCACATGCCTATCTTCTGTCCCTGTACAATAATACCTATCTCTTCTGTCTCTCTAGCTAGGTTTAAAGCTTCCTTTATATAAACATTAAAAATCAAGGGAGATAGTATACAGCCCTGTCTATCACCGTTTCTAATCTTAGTTTTTTTTTTCTATTTCATCAAATCTAATTACGACGCTTTGGTTTTTATATAGACTGTAAATAATTTCTCTATCCCTATGAGAGATTTTGCAAAACCCTAAACATAACAATCCAATTAACCCTATCAAATGCTTTTTCTAAATCTACAAATGTGAAGTGAGTCTTTTTATTATTGTAATCTTTTTTCGATAATTACCCTAATCATTAGTATCGGTTCTCTAGTCTCTCAGTCTTTACGAAAACCATATTGGTCTTCGCCTAAATAATTCTCAGTCAAAGCTTCTATTCAATTTTTAAGTATTACTGTTAGTATTTTGGAAGCGTGGGAAGTTAAACTAACCGTTCTAAAATTATCACACGTATCAGCTCCTGACTTTTTTGGGATTGGGATAATATTATTTTTTTCGAAATCTATTGGGACCTCACCTGTGTCAAATATTACTTTTACTAGTTCATATAATCTGTCTAAAGTTTTCTGACTTGCATATTTTATTAATTCTGCGAGGATATCGTCTATCCCCGGTGCTTTATTTAGTTAAAGATCCCGAACAGCTTTATCAAATTCCTCTCTTTATATTGAGAACCCTATTTCTACATCCTCCTCTTAGTCGTTCTGTAACTCTTCCATATCGTCTCCGTTATATAAATCTTTTAAATATCTATTCCATTTTCTGTTACCTCAACTTTATTTATTGGATGCTTATTATTCTCATCATTAAGACCATTATATTTTTTCCTATCTTCTCCGAAAAACTTTTTAACCTCCCTGTAAGCTCTGTCTGTCTTACCTACTATCAAATCATCTTGTATTCCCTTACAATTCTCTTACATCCATTTATTTCTAGCTATTCTACACTCATGTACTATCTTATTTCCAGCTCTATTATATTTTTGCATACTTTTATTATCCAATTCTCTGAAAGGTTTAAGCTCTCTTCTATTCTCTATTAAATCTAATATCTCCTTTGTTACCCAGGGTTTTATCGGTTCTAGTTTTTTCTTACCTATAGTCTGTGTTGCTGTATCATGTACAGCCCTTTTTATTTCTTTCCATCTATTTTCTACGTTCCCTCCTATAGCTGTCTCTTTGATCTTATTATCTAATACTTGTTTATATTCCTCTTTTACCTCACTATCTTTAAGCTTACCTAAATCCCATCCCTCTCTTTTAGCCTTTTCACAATTTTTTGAATTTTAGACTGCACTGCATTTTAAACAAGTTATGATCGCTATCTATGTCAACTCCTGGTTAATTATGACAGTTTTTAACTCAGCTTCTAAATCTTTGTTTAACTAAAATACAATCATGTTATCTAGCCCTTTCACCTGGCGCTTTCCAGGTATATCTTCTTCTAACATGTTTTTCGAATAGGGTTTTTGCAGTTACTAATCTATGTTCCTGGCAAAACTCAACTAATCTTTCTCCACTATTATTTCGTCTACCATACCCAAATTTTCCTACCACTTTTCCCTACTACCTTCTCCCACTGACGCATTAAAATCGCCCATAACTATTAAATTCTCATCTCCCATTACTTTTCTCACTATACTATTTATATTCTCGTATACCTTTTCTACTTCCTCATCCTCGTACTGAGTTGTTGGCATGTAAACCTGTACTAAAACAGTGCATCTGGGCTGCTTGCTCAATCCAACCATAATTATTCTATCACTAAATTGTAATTACTCTTTAACTGTACGTCCTAATCTTTTACCTAACACTATTCCTACCCCTGCCTGTCCATTAGTCGAAGAAGTTGTAATTATTCTATAATTATCTTTGCAAAAGTCATTACTATCTGGCCATCTCACCTCACTAATACCTAAAATGTCCAGATTTCCTTTTCTCATTTCGATTAATAAATTCGTTAACTTATCTTCTCTAAGTAATGACCTTACATTCCAAGTCCCTATCACTAACTAGAATCGTAGTTTTAAATTCTTACGATGACGAGCCCCAAGTACCCTCTCCCGGAGATCCGAATGAATGGGTATTTTACCTCCGGACAAGAATTTTACTTATAAGCTCTCCATCACACATAGTTCGCGTTTTAGGTCACGCATACTTTGGAAATATTGTGGCAGGTTCCCATATCTATCCACAACGCAGTTTTTGAAGATTTTAGTAAAAAGCCGTATCTATCACGGTCAACCCCCAACAACCTTGTAAATTATTGAGGGTCACCCGAGAGCAATCGACTCTACTCCAATATCTTTTAGTCAGTAAGGCTGCTGCCCTTTGCTGCGCCTTTTAATCGCCTTTTACAATAAGCAAGCTTACTAAAGCAGTATTTATTCTTTGTCCTCCACTATAGGGATTAGTAAACATAATATCAAAATTAGCCAAAATATATTTAACATTCAATGAAACTTAAATTTTGAATAAAGTTTATATAAAATATTTTCGAATGTATTATACTGTTACGAACTATTAGGCGACCCGTCTAACCCGCAAGTTGCATAACCAAAGTGTAATTCTACAGATGTCTAGAACATTCGAGCAAACATACCCACCTATTACTCCAGTGAAGATGTGCTAGAAACGTGATATCGAAGACACACTAAGATACGTAAGAGGGCATGAAAATTTAATAATAACGGGGAATTTTAATGCAGTGGGAAGTGAGGGTAGGGAAGAAGTGACAGTATGTTTATTTGGTTTAGGCACGAGAAACGACAAACGAAATAGGCTGGTAGGATTTTGCGACAAGAATATTTTAACCATCACAAACATCATGCTAGAAGACAATTCACGTGGAAGATGCTGGGAGATATAGGAAGATATCAAATAGATTACGTTCTTGTTAGACAACGGTTTAGAAATCAAGTAAAAAACTGTAGAAGCTACCTAGAAGCAAATATAAACACTTACCGCAACATCGTGATTATGAAGACCGTTCTTAAATTTAAAAAGTTAACAAGTTGAAAATGCAAGGCATTGTCGCAACTAACTTCCAAATGTAGACTTACTTTAAAACAATTTAAAGAAATTAAAATTATTATGTTGTAATAATTATAAGTATTCAGATAAAAAATAAAAATTAATTCCCAGGGGGGATCGGGTATCCGTGGTCAGATTTTGTGGGGGGTACCATATTTCGACTCAGCTATGTTAGGGGAGTCCAAATATGTATCGCACATTAATTTTGGACCTATTTGAAATTTTAATTTTCCCGACGGAATATCGCGGGGGCACGGCGTCCCCGTGGCCCGATTTCAACTGACATCAAAACTTAAGCTCAGCACACCGAGCTGAATCGATTGATGTATCACACATTGATGTCAGACCATTAGAAAGGCCTCGGACGGACAGACGGACAGACAGACGGACGACAAATCGATTTCATAAACGAACGAAGTTCGTTGAAAAAGGGAACGGAAAAAGGCACCTTGACTTTGCGAAACTAAAAGATAAAGATATCGACGAAAGATTTGAAAAAAGTCAAATGAATTGCTGACAGATGTCGGAAAAATTTCTTATACTAAAGAAGTAGAAACGGAATGGAATAATATTAAATCCAGCTTAGATATGGGCGCTAGAGATATTCTGGAGTACACACAAAACAAAAGAAGAAACCTTAGATAACAAAGATATCCTGAATTTAATAGAAGAAGCACGAAAATACAAAAATAGATCAAACGAAACAGGAAAACAAAGACTCAAAGCCATAAAATGGGTAATTATTTGCAAATACAGGAAAGCTTACGAACAAGGGATTGATGAAGAGTGCAAACAGGTACAAACTAAGATGGAAATAGGAAAGACAGACAAAGCATACAAACAAATTAGAATCAATTTTAGGGATATAGAACCCTATAGCAAAAATATAAAGGACGCAAGAGAAAACGTCAATATAGCAAATGTAGAGAAAGTGATTAGATGACAAAAATATATAGGGAATTTATATGCAGGAGAAGAACTAACAGCATTAGAACAGAAATAGGACATTAGAAAGGATGACTTAAGATATCCTATACTTAGAGATGAGTTTGAATTAACATTAAAGGATCTAAAAAATAGTTAGGCGCCGGGTACAGATAAGGTGCAAGCAGAAACTCTAAAAACCGCTGGACAAGCAGTAACAGAACGTCTCTCCCAACTTGTAAGCTATATGTATGAGACAGGCGAGGTACCCAAAGATTTCAAACGTAACCTCATAGTTACTATACCAAAAAAGAGAGGCTTGGATAGATGTGAAAATTTTAAAACAATAAGTTTGACAGCACACGTGTTAAAAATATTAACTAGAATTGTACAAAGACGCATGGAAGAACGAGCTGAAGAAATACCACGAGAAGGTCAATTTGGGTTTAGGCGAAACAGGGGAACACGGAGGGCTATTTTAGCTCTGAGGGTGATAATCGAGAAACCAATAGAAAAAAGGTAAAGCATGTAAAATGGAAAAAAATGTTCGAAATACTCAAAAAGATTGGAATGACTTTTAGGCATAGACGAATAATACATAGCTTATACAAAGAACAAACAGTGGTAATCGAATTATAGCAGGAACGTAGAGAAGTAAACATTAGGAAAGTAGTGAGACAGGAATGTGCCCTATCCCCATTAATTTTTTGACTTGTACATTGAAGAAGTAATGAATACTGTCAAATGTAGGAAGTCATTTGGAATTATTATGCAGGGACAAAAGATTGATATGCTTAGATTTGCAGATGGTATAGCGGTATTAGCATGATGAAATGAAAACAGTTCTAACAGAGAGATACGGTATAAAAATCAATAAAGATAAAACTAAAGTACTAGTATGCAAAAGAGTGGAAAATTAACAGTACACCACTGATTCCAATATCTCCACTTGATCTACTATTGTAAACCAACTCTCGCGAAACAAAACCTATGTATGTCGGTAGAAACGCTTTTTGTAAGAAAGGTATGTTAGCTTTCTATCAAGGTTGATAAATTTTTAACATGTGACAGCTTTCTATCAGGTTTCATAAATTTGTAACGTATGATAACTTTCTAGCAGGTTTGATAAATTTCTTAAGTGTGATAGTTCTTGGGCGGGTTTGATGAATTTCTAACGCGTGATAGCTCTATAGCAGGTTTGATAAATTTCCGTAGTGTGATAGCTTTCTAGCCATGTTGATAAATTTCTAACACGTAATAGCTTTCTAGCAGGTTTAATGAATTTCCAAAGTGTGATATCTTTCTAGCAGGTTTGATAAATTTCTAACATTTAATAACTTCCTAGCAGGTTTGAGGTATGAGATATTCGCCCTTCCTCTTCTTTTATTTTTAATATGACAAACTTTCAACTGCTTTGATAAATTCCAGGAATTTGAGAAATTGCTAAAGGGTTTCAACATTTCCTACCAGTGTAATAATTTCCCTACAGTTTGATAGATTTATAGCGGATTTGATCAGTTTTTGTAGTTTGATAGTTTTTCTAGTATTTCGTTAAGTTTCTAGCAGTTTGATAGATTTCTAGCAGGTTTGATAAATTTCTAACGTGCGATAGCTTTCCAGCAGGTTTCATAAATTTATAACGTATAATGGCCTTCTAGCAGGTTTGATAAATTTCTAACGAGTGATAGCTTTCAAACGGGTTTGATAAATTTTTACCGTGCGATAATTTTCTAGCAGTTTTGATAAATTGTCGAAGTGTGATAGCTTTCTATCAAGGTTGATAAAATTTTTAGCATGTGACAGCTTTATAGCAGGTTTTATAAATGTTTAACGTATGATACCTTTCTAGTAGATCTGGTGGGTTTGATTAATTTCTAACGCGAAATAGATTTCTAGCAAGATTCTTATATTTGTAAAGTGTGATAGCTTTCTAGCAAGTTTCACTAATTACTAATGTTTGGTAACTTTCTAGCAGGTTTCATATATATCTAACGTAAGATAGCTTTCTATCAGGTTTGATAAATTTCTAACGTGTGATGGTTTTCTTGCAGGTTTGATAAATTTCTATAGTGTGATAGCTTTCTAGCAAGTTTGATAAATTTGTAACGTGTGATAGTTTCTTAGCAGGTTTGATTAATTTCTATAATGTGATAGCTTTCTAGCGGTTTTATAAATTCCTATAGTGTGATAGCTTTCGAGCCATGTTGATAAATTTCTAACTTGTAATAGCTTTCTAGCAGATTTTATAAATTTCTAACGTGTGATAGCTTTCTAGCAGGTCTGATAAATTTCTATAGTGCGATAGCTTTCTTGCAGGTTTGATAAATTTCTATAGTGTGATAGCTTACTAGCCATGTTGATAAATTTCTAACGTGTGATAGCTTTCTAGCAGGTTTGATAAATTTTCTATTATGTGATAGCTTTCTAGCCATGTCGATAAATTTCTAACATGTGATAGTTTTCTAGCAGGTTTGATAAATTTCTAAAGTGTGATAGCGTCCTGGTTTAGGCACGAGACACGACAGAGGAAATAGATTGGCAGAATTTTGCAACCAAAACAGTTTAACCATCACACACACATTATTTCAACGTCATCCTAGAAGACGATACACGTGGAAAATGCCAGGAGATAAAGGAAGATATCAAGTGATTACATTCTTGTTAGAGAACGGTTTAGGAATCAAGTAAAAGAGTGTAAAAGCTAGCCAGAATCAGCTGTAGCCTCTGGCCCCAACACTGTAATTATGAAGAACGCTCTCAAATTTAATAATTTTAGAAAAAGGGAAGGAAAAACCCACTTTTATTTTGAACTAAAAGATAAAGATATCCACGAAAGATTGAAAAAATGTTAAATGAATTGCTGAGAGATATTAGGATAATTTCTGATACTAATGAAGTAGAAAAAGAATGGAATAACATTAAATCCAGCTTAGACATGGCGACCAGAGATATTCTGGGGTATGCACAAAAAGAAAATAAAAAGCCATGAATAACAATGGATATCCTAAATTTAATAGAAAAAAGACAAAAATACAAAACCAGACCGGACGAAGCTGAAAAGAAAGATACAAAACCATAGAATAGAAAATTATTTTTAAATGCAGGACTGCTGAAGAACAATGGTTGAAGAAAAGTGCAAATAGGTATAAATTAAAATGGAAGTAGAAAAGACAGACGAAGCATACAAACTAATTAGAACGAATTTTAGGGATATAAAACCGTATAGCAAAAATATAAGAGGTGCGGAAGATGGTAAGAATATACAGAAATTATGCAGGGGATGAACTAACAAAACTAGAAGAAGAATTAGACAATGAAAATGATGACTTCGAATATCCTATACTAGATGAGTTTGAATTAGTATTAAAGACCTAAAAAAATCATGTCACCGGGTATAGATAAGGTGCAAGCAGAAACTCTAAAAGCCGTTGGACAATCAGTAGCAGAACGTCTTTTCCAACTTGTACGCTATATGTATGAGATACGTGATATGCCCAAAGATTTCAAACGTAACATCATAGTTACTATACCAAGAAAAAGAGGCGCGGATAGATGTAAAAACTTTCGAACAATTAGTTTGACAGCATACGCGTCAATAATACTAACGAGAATTGTACAAAGACGGATGGAAAAACGGGCGAAAAAAGTATTAGGGGAACATAAATTAATGCAAAACAGGGGAACACGAGAGGGTATTTTAGCTCTAAAGCTGATAATGGAGAAGACAACAGAAAAAGGAGGAGGTGTGTATATAAAATTTGTAGATCTGAAAAAATTATTCGATAGTGTAATGTGAAAAAAATGTTCGAAATACTCAAAAAGATTGGAATTATTTTTAGGGATAGCTTATACAAAAAGCAAACAGCTGTAAAACAATTAGAGCAGAAACATAGAGAAGTAGATATTAGGAAAGGAGTACAGGGATGTACCTTATCCTCGTTAATTTTTATTTTAACTTGTACATCGAAGAGGCAATGAATACTGTCAAATGCTGAACAACATTTAGAATTATTATGCTGGTACAAAAGATTGATATGCTTAGATTTGCAGATAGCGAAATTAGCATATAACAAGGAAGAGTTAGAAGCAGCTCTTAATAAAACGGAAACAGTTCTAACAAAGAAGTACGGTATGAAAGTTAACAAAATAAAACTAATGTACTCGTATGCAAAGAAGGGAAAAATAAATCAAAAACTAGGATACAAATAGGAAACGAGAACTTACAAGAGGTTAAGGGTTTCTACATACCTAGGAAGCCAAATAACGCAAGATGAGAAAAGCACAAAAGACATAAAACAAAGATTCGCACAAGGTCATGCTTCATTTAATAAGAAAAAGCAGTTACTGTGTTCAAAGACAACAAACACAAAAACAAGGAAAGGATTGCTGAAAGCATATGTGTGGAGGACAGCACTGTACGGCTGTGAAACTTGGACAGTAGGATAAGCGGACAGGAAAAAGATGCTTTTGAAGTGTGGTGCTACCTTCGTATGCTGAAGATATCATGGATAGACAAAGTTAAGAACTAAGAAGTTCTAAATATGGTAAAGGAAGAAAGAAATATGTGGAAAACAGTAAAAAATATAAGAGATAGAATGGTAGGTCAGATATTAACACATGAGGGAATAGTGCGGAAAATATTAGACGTAGAGATAGTCAAAATTGTAAACAGTGGGAATTTCAGAGAAATGTACAAGCTAGCTCAGAATAGAAATCAATGGAGGTGTGCACCCAACCAGTTCTAAATGGAAAACCTTAAGACGAATAAAAAATAATTGTACTTAAACCTGATGATTATAGTAGGCAACTATAACTGTTTGTTTTGCAATATTTTCAACTAATGTTAGATGTGTGCATGAATTTACTGGAAAACTATTAATTTGGCAAATGTTCAAGAGTTGGAGGATCTTGGCAGCCTCAGGCTACTTAACTCCTTTCACATACCTCTGAATACCGGTGAAATAGAGCATATATTTAGAAAACAAAAGAAGGAGAACCGAATGCAAGAAACCTATTCCAATAAATGAAACCTAATGGCAAAAAACTAATTGCAGTTAAACCTGGCGAGTACTAGAAACAAATTCAGGTGTTGGTTTTGCAATATTTTCAACTTACCCTGATTGTGCGAAAAGATTTATTGGAAAACATTAATTCCGTAAATGTTCAAGTGTTGGGGATCTTGGTAGCCACAGATGCTTAACCCACTTTATATATCACTGAATATCGAAGAAATATCAGATATATTTACAAACCAAGAGAAGGAGAACTGATCTGTATCTAACAAAAAAGAGCAGCGGCTATGTTCGAAGACAACAAACATAGACAAGGACAAAAGTGTTGGAAGCATATGTGTGGAGCACAGCACTGTACGCTTATGAAATAGGGGCAGTAGAAGAAGCAGACAGGAAAAAGAAGAAGCCTTTCGCAATTTTATACTTCAGATGTATGATGATGATAGCATGGACACATAAATTTAGTAACAGGGTGGTTATAGAAGTGGTAGTGAAATAAAGATATCTGTGAAGAACAAAAAAAAAAGTAGAGGAAATAGAAGAACAGGATACGTTTTGAGGCAATTTTACGGAATAGTTCGGGCTATATTACAAGCAAATATAGAAAAAAAGAGAGGTAGATGTAGACCTAGACCAGGCTATTGCACGCAGATAGTGAAATATGTAAACTGTGGAAATTTCAGAGTAATACGTAGGTTAGCTCAGATAGAAAACAAGGGAAGTACGCGTAACCACTTCCAGAACTGAAGACTTAATGATAATGATGATGCTATTCAAGCTTTCAAAATTATTTAAAGATTTCTATATAAACTTTCAACTTTGACACCTTAAATCTCTTAAACCTGCGAGATTGGTATAAAGCATGCTGGGCTAAATCGTAAAGCTAATAGTATTAGTATAGATAATAAAAAAAGTTTTGTAAAGTCGTACGTATAGAGCGTTCTATTATACAGTAGTGAGACTTAGACAATAAAGAGGTTGATAAGAAAATGATAGAAGCTTTTAAAACTTGGTGTTATAGGAGAATGTTAAAGATTAGTTGGACAGATAGAGTAACAAACGAGGAAGTTCATAGAAGAATAGGTGAGGTACCCTGTATGTGGAAACAATTAAAAGTCCGGAGAAATAGAATGATAGGGCACCAGTTAAGACATGAGGGACTATTTAGTAAGGTCTTAGATTATAGACGAGTAAATAAAAAAAGAGTAGGAAGACCTAGACAAAGCTATATTAATCAAATGATTAGAAATTTAGGTGGTGATGGGTATATAGACTTTTTAGACTAGCTCAAAATAGAAAAGAATTTAGAGCTGCATCAAACCGACCTTAACTAAGTTCGAAAACAAAACAAAAAATAAATAAATAAATAAAAAATCAGTTAACTAAATGTCACCATGACATAACTCACAATTAGTTAGCGGTATGGCATGTTGGTAGCGATTCGTTGCTTAAGCCTTACCATAACATATAATTTAACACTTTTCCTTTTTTGGAAGGGATAGCCAGGTAATATTTCATTTCCTTATAAATTGGAATCATGTAAATATGTTGGAGTTCTTTAACAACCATCAGGTTGCTAATATCTTTGTAGAGCCAGGTAGATAGGAAAAAGATAGAAGAGTATAGGAAGACCTAGACCAAGCTATATTAGTCAAATTATTAGAAATTTAGGTTGTGAAGGGCGTTTACTATCTCTACTTAAGAGATTGTCCATTCTTAGTACATTTAATAAAGTAGAGACGTTCTGAAATTCATAGACTTCACCAAAATAAAAAGCTCGAAATAAATTTGGAAACGATACAAAATTAACCAACTGAATAGAAAACTTTTTTCTAAAGACAACGAGATAACGATATACGTTCGCTGACGTACATGATATTATTTATGATAAAAGTTGAGTTAGAAATTGCAAACTAATTATTGCAAGTACCAACTTGCAAATATAGCATTAATATGCCAATGAATTTTCGTCATTTCCAGATTGATCTCTAGTCATTCACTAAGCTGTTGCAGCAATTACGCTCTCATTACTATTATCAGGGTATTAATCGTTGACGTTATCGGTAACACGATATGAAGCTAAACTAGAGAGTCATTCATATTTTAAATATGATTTTAAATCCCGCATTAATTCCAAGTAATTTCTCTCCCAATAAGAATTTATACAAGATTAGATTAATGCATTAGCTTTGCAGTATAATCATTTTCTAGGAGTATACCGACATTAAATGTTAACTGGAACATGATGAGTATTATTCTTTGACTTTTTTGGTAGTACTAAAGGTACAAGTGGTAAAAATTGAAATATAATAAATAATCCTGTTTAGCGTATAAAATATAATCCTTTAATTTAAATTGAGCACTCTAAAGCATTCTAAAGTAGATAGATGACATCAAATGTACCTCAAAATTGAAGATGGTGGACAACTAATCAATTATTCCATAAACGCGGCACATAATTTACGGTAAAAAGGGTACTGGTTTGTCTTAAATACATAGTTCAGTCGTTAAAGTATTAACATACACAGTACACATGATGTAGAAATTAGTAGGATGGCCTACAAACTCTTAGCCTATCAGCGATCACGCGAGAACTACGTCACCCTGCCTGCCAATTAAAACTTTTCACTATAAATTCAATATAAGTAATGATTAGGATTCGATTTAAAACCTTTAAATTGAGAAATTTGAATTAGTCAAAGATGTAGGAATACATGTTTTGATAGGTGAATTTTAGTTGCTGTTAAAATTTGACACTGATTTTCAGGTTAATGTTTACTAATTGATAAATATTTGTATAGATATCAATATAATAACTTCATGTTAGCATCAAATCTAGGTTTTGTAGACTTACAAATGGCGTAAAAATTTTGTTCAGACAACGAAATTGAAATAGTGATGGATGGTACTGCTAAAATAAATTAACAATTATGTAAAGCTATAATTTCGTGTATTTTACTTCATCTTCACATTCTTGAAGCTAAAAGCGCTTACTACATACACGTTTATTTTCCCTACTAAATTTATGTTTCCTATAATACTTCCTATCCCATTCTCTACAGATACTTGAATTATTTAGAAAAGAAGAGAAAAGTACTTTTTTTTACCTTCATTGAGCTTTTTCGAACAACTTCTGTAAATAGCTACACTATAAATTTTGCCAGCTGGCATCTGCAACAGAATAATCATTTTTTTATATCTAAATAGTAACTATATGTAATTTTTTTTACATCTGAAAATCTAATCGCAAAATATTAGAGTTTATATCACACTTTGCTGAGAATAATGCACTAATCGAATGGAGTTCACTTGAATAATATATTAAAACCGATGTATAATGTCCTACAAGTATTATATTTATCACATAACGAAAAGATTATAACAACTCAAGATGTACAAACTAGTCAACTGGATAATAATTCAGAAGAAAGATGCTAATAACCAATAACAACTTCATAGCGCAAATGTAAACATTAACAAAGGGCAGGCACTATGACGCGTAATGTGGTAGCCGAAGCTAACCTTGAATTTTTGTAGATCACGTTACTCCTTTATACACCTTGCACAATACGTTGATTTTCACCTCCCGTTTAGGTATTTGAAAGCCGGACCTTAAAGAAACAGTTTATGTAATCGTATTTTCTGCAGATTTCTTTCTTAGCAACCGCTTTAAAATGGTACATAAATCGTGTGTCTTCGGGGCATTTTAAATTGATTGATATGAATTTTTTATGGGCGTGTATCATAATTAGTCTGTAACCAACGCTTTTGGCAAAATTGAGTCTTTAACAATTAGTCCCTAAAACCTTGAGGTTTTAGCCTATGAGCGCTTAAGCCACACAGGTTCTGCACTTTCGAGTTTTGGAACCTTTGAACTTTTGTACTATTAAGCATCTGAGGCTTTAAGCGTTTAAGTCTCTGTGACTTTAAGCCTTGGAACATACACGGGTTTGTGTTTACGGGTGTTTGAAGCAAGAAGTTTTTAAATTTAGAACTGCCCAAAAAGGACGGGAATCCCGTAACAAAATAAGGATGCTACGGCCAACAACGGTGCGGGATTGAGTTTCTAAAGTACTAAGTGGCGAAAAAATAAACAAATTTGCATAAATTTCACTTAGGTGTGATTTCATGCTACGTTGTTACTAGCACTTACTTGTTAGGTTTTCAATTTGTCAAGTTTAAAGAGCGCCAACGCCGTCTGGAGTAATAAAAATTTCGCTGGCCTACGTGTAAACCAGGAGATTGTTGATTCTCCTGGTGGAATGAATGTTTTTCTTTGCACAATGATACCTATCCATTTCAACAGAAAAACTATTTTTCACGCACCTGGCTTAAAACAATTCTACAAAAGCATTATGCAAACATTAACATAGAGGGGCAAAAACAATATAATTTTAAATATAGTTATAGTAATGGTAGGGCTTGTAGCAATATCCCTATAACAAAGTACATATATTAAATACAAATTGGCCAAATTCAGTAGAAGGGCCACGTTTGGCGCCAAAAATTTATGTACGACTATTTGAAACATTAAGTTTTTAAATTTGGAATTGCCCAAATGGGGCGGGAATCCCATAACAAAATAAGAATGCTCCAGCCAATTACAGTGGTGCGGTAGTGGGTTTTTACATTGCTAAATGACGGAAAGTTAAGCAAATTTGCATAAAAAGCAAAATTCCAAACTACGTTATTACTACCACTTACCTTGTTAGGTTTTCAATTCGTCAACTGTAAAGAGCGCTAACGACCTCGGGAGTAATAGGAATTCCGTTTGCTGACGTGTAAACCTGGGGATTGTTAATTCTCTTAGTGAAATGGATGTTTTTTACCGACTGTTACATGTCGTTTTAATAAATAAAACTACTTCCCATCTACCTGGCTTAAATCTATTCTACAAAAACATTATGTAAACATTAACAAATAGGAAAAACAACAAAATTTTGGATCCTGGAATCCAAAATATTCTGCTTGGAAGCAAACCATCCCAGTCTAAATTTGTTTGTTGATAGTGTCGTAAATCCGTGTACCATCACCTGAGCCCTCATTATATACCATAATTATTGGGGCATTTACTACAAACCCAACTCTTTACCTTTTTCCCTAACGCTACATCTATACGTATTGGTGACCTTGGATACATTCAATTCTTTTGTTCAAGTAACTGTTCCTCGATGTCATTATCTCTACTTTTGTATTAGGCGGGTAAGCTATTAATATATACCTAGCATGTGTAGGACCTGTTGTCATGGTTTATTTTTGTTAACCTCGCTAACTATGATGTACATGAATGTCTAAATGAATCCGGTGTCTAATTTAATCTTTGGCACTTCCGTCAAGTCAGGTCTTTTCTGTGTTATTTTGTAAAATTTTGTTTTCATTGCGTCATGCATACAATGTAACTATCTAAAATTATGTTTTTGTATGTGTATTATTAAATGGAATACTTTCAATGTACAAAAGCTTTCGTAATTGTTAGCTTTTCGAATACGTAATTGATTGGAGTTTTATTTCAACTGTATTGTACAGAAATAAAAGGCTGCTTTTGTGATTTCTAAATTTATGATTTCTATAGAACCCTTATTTATTGTTGTAGCTTATTAAACACAATTACACTGAAATCAAAGTTACACAGGGTGCTTTAATAATAATTATGTTCTAAGTTTTTACAAGATGATTGTAGTTGAACATAATTTATGACGATACTATGAGAATTTAAATCCACGGTAGGGTATCTTTGACACGCTACACGGGCGATCTGGGGATATCGGTTGAAGCTCAAACAACTACGGTAATGAAACACATTGTTGAAAACGGCTTGCAAAACTTATTGAACGGATGAGTGGCTATAATTTGAAAATTGCAGCTGAAAAGACCAGTACAGTCATTTTTAAACAAAGTAGTAAGTTTAACCACCTAACCTTTAAAATTAACGGGCACGATATACCGCCAACTCTAAACGTGGATTGCTTACGGGGTACATTAGATTAGAGTACAACCTTTGCTAGACCCGTGGACAAGACATGGAACAAAGCCAATAGTTATAAAGTCTTTTTGTGCCATATTGCTCAAAATTGAAGGTCCATTTCTTTAGAAAAAAATTCTACAGTCAATTGTTCTTTGGACTGCCTCCATTTTGGGATTCGATGCGTTTTGGAGGTAGCTCAATGTCAAAGAATTATGGCAACGAAAATGTACAGTGTGCCTGATAACATCAACGTATTTGATTGGCACACGATATATATTTATGAACCACTAAAAGAAAACCCCAATTCCGAGATAAAGGAACTTAAGGTCGTTGGACATACACATTCATTCCAAACGTACGTCCGTAAAACAGTGATGTACACTTTTATACAACACAGGCCTGGCCGCGCGTGGTAGGTTTAAAAATCCAACACGCATATATGCCATTAAAGTAAAACGGAGATAATGCGAGACATACCTTATTTGTAACGAAAAGTGGAACACAAACAGATTAAACATTAAAGAATATTGAAGCACAGATATCTCACTCCAGAGAACATAATAACGATAATGCTGAAAAATATTGAAATGTGGCGATATGCTACAGAAGTTTATTCGACATACCATTAAACAGAAAGAAAATAACGGCCGGATTAGACTCGAAGACACTGACAAATATGACTTACCCGGCTGGTGGACAAGATCAACTAATTCCACTTGAGCTCCTCTGATGTAGATGACCGTACAGGTGATTCGGGAAGAGTCTGTCACAAAAGGGAATGGGAAAAGAATTCAGTGAGATGACGTTGCGCATACATACAGCCATAGGTTTCACACTCTGCAAACAATCGATGCTTTTATAGCCAGCCGTTGAGCTACGCTTTGACGTTTCTCTCAAATTCAAAAGAGAAAGTTGACCTGGGCAACTTATAATATTCGAACGCTTCGTATGCTTAACATTTTCATGTAATAAACTGCAACTTATTTGCCATCAGTAAGATAAAGTGTAGTATGCGTCGAAATGAAATTAAATGCCTAAATTAATTTTAATCTACAAAGTCGAAGTAACTTAACAGTAAATAATCATCAGCTAGTTTTCAGTGATGAGAGGTGGGTTCTATACAAGCAAATGCAAAACTTTATAAGGTACAACACTTCCATTAAATACTCTTAAACCTACCTGGAAAGGTCTCTAAACTCTGTCTAATAAAGTCATCTGGCATCTACCTACATCGATAAACCCTTATTCAATCCCTCTAGATGAGGGGTGTTCCGAGAGATGGTTTGCAGTTTTTTCTGCTGTTTGAGGTTGATGGAGCCTTGTGTACACATTTTTCACCATCTGCTAATTTAAAATAATATGAAAACTTCAAGTCGGTTTTACCTAAACTATATTATTAAACATGAATATCACAGTAACTAACAAAAAAAAACTAAGCTCTACCCCTAATTGTCCAAATATATGTGTATCTAAAAGAAAAAGAACAACTTAAATTTATCAGTTATAGACATTCAATTAAAATAACTAGTACACATAAAGTCTGCAAATGCCTTTGTAATGCTTCCCCATATTAGAATTTCGGCGTCTACACTACGTTTATATAAGCGTGCACCAAAGTAGAAAATTCTCTCAATAGTAAATTTTACTCGTTCTTATTATTTCAACCCATCATAATTATTAAATATACAACAGCATTTAGCAAGTGGAAAGCAAAAATTCGATAACTTACAGATTTTTTGGTTTTTACGATGTTCCAAGCGACATTTTAGTACAGGAAAAGAGTGGAAAGTAATCCATTTATCCTACTTAACGTTGAAAGAAAGCTTTCAACACGGACATTTTCACCCGTAACGATATTTCTAAATTCCACATTTACACTCGTGTTTGGGAACTTGTTTCTCTCAATCCCGAAATTTTAAATACGTCACTTTTGCTATCCGATTTACACATCTAACCCAGATGGTGATAGTTGTGTAGCTTTTTTCCTCAGTTTGGTCTCGAATAAAGGAAAATATAAGACACCCCTCCCTTATAATCCGTTGGTTTTTATAAGTTACAACGTTCCAGGGTATTACCTGACTTTTCTAAAGCTGTCTTATTTGCCGAATTCAAGATCATTCTGTTTATGTCCACGGTCATTTTGTTCTCACACGTTTAAACGCGGCGCGTTTGTTTCCGTTTGTCACACATTTTTAATGGCCGTAAACTTATGAGTATACGATTATTGAGACACTCTTCCCTGGTTTCAATTTTTTAAATCCTTATGAGCTTTTAATTCCTTCCACGGTTTACAGGTAACGCTTTAATTTTTATGTCGGGTTATATGACTATTGGTTTTGTACGAAGTGTCGGTCCAAATTCATGATTCAATGTTTGGTTTTGAACTCGTGTAAATGTTTACAAGTAAGTTTTCCTCTGCCAGCTGGACTACATCATCACGAAGATCGGCGATAAACCTATTCTGATAAGCGATGATGTGAACGCACAATTGACCCTGTGATTCAACAAAGACACTGACGAAAATGGAGCCATGTTGGAGACTTCATCCTTCAGCATCGTCTAAATGCCATAAACTCCCCTCTCCGCCATATAGTCCTACCTAGAAATCCTTATGCCATAAATCCAATATTGGCCTAACTTAACCACTTCCATAGTCACATATTTTATCACCTTCTGGACAATTTTATATATCCTTCAAGCTAGTAATAAAAACCTCATCACACTTGACATATACCAAAATCATCCACCAATACAACTTCTTAGAACTCTCTCCTATTACATTTGATACGCATACTGGAACCTTTATCTTGAATCACTATCCAAACTGAAAACCAAAATTCCTTCCATTTCTAACGCCAATACCGATCCTGACTTATCTACTACACTCATAATTATCAACATACATTCTGCAGCCAACAAAACCATACCGCACATCTACATATCCACTAAGCCTACCTAGTGGTGGTCGCAAAAGCGTTCATTAGCAAAGCAGCCAAACACCAGGCACAGATTGCAAAGAGCGAGAAGAGCTACGCTAAACACCACCCTGATAGCAATATTACCAGCTGAATACTTAAAGAATAGAAGACCAACATTCACGTTTCTCACCAAACTAGGAAAGTTTCAGGGAAGGACAAAGTGCAGATACCCATTACTCCCTTATACGAGTATTTACTGCCAAGTCGTCTCCGTGAAAATACGTACTAGCGGTCTCATAGACTTCAGCTCCGTCCTTGGTGGCCAAACGTCCCAAATCAACTTAAATAAGGAAATTTTACATCTATCATGTTCATATCATAAAATTCTACCGGTCCTCTCGATCAGCCACTCTTAAGAGTAATTACCACACTGCTACCAAACCCCTTACCCCAGGATGCTCGCAAGGCTTTCGCCTTTCCCCGTCCTTTGGAACTTAGATTTAATTTCTCTGGTCGATCTAGATATCCTCAACATATCCACTTTTGCATATGCCAATGACCTAGCTTTTTTCATCCACGGTAACGCCCGCTTCTCTTTACAACATACCGCTTCCGCCCTCATAAACGAACTCTAATCTGGATCCCTCCTCAGACGGCAACCTATCTGTAAGCCCAAAGTGCTGCTCCCTAAAGACTCCCTCGATTTACTTAAGAGTCCAATACAAAATTTCTTCACACTGCAGCTTACTTAGTCGTACACATTGACACCCGCTTAAAATACCCATCTTTCAAAACTCTGCAACAAAATAAACAGCATTCTTAATAACCTCTATCAGTCCCTCCCCCGCTCCCTCAGATTATCTAACCACAACCATAAAATAATCATACACCGCATCGTAAACCCAATAATTAGATACTCCGCAGACTACTGGTTTCCTTTAACTACCGCTTCAGATCGACGTTCAGTAAATCCCATCATCCGTTCATTCCTTCTATAAGTCTCGAAAAAATATCGTACCGCCTCCACGGCCCCCTATACGTTTTACATTTGATTCCGCCCCTAGACATCCTCGTATACTCCATTGTCCAATTACGCAACCTCAAATTCTATCACCTGATTTAACTGCACGACAGAATTCTTACGTACGTTAATTACCGCAACCAATACTTTACAGACTCCAAATCCATAATATATAGCTCTACAATCGACATATCGCAGGAGTATTGGACCCTATTCAATTCCGGCAGACACACCTTCGGAATATTTTGTATGGTTAATTTGTGAACAAAATAATATGGTGTTTACAATTTTTGTAAAATCGATTACGTCCTCTATACTGGCACGCGATGTGCTACTGTATTGTACCTGTTATTGTAATAACTGCCATTTGTAGCAGCTTGTCCAATGTAAAAAGTTGTTTGAGTAAATTTTGCGAAATTACCCCAAGCAAAGCGGTAACGTCTTTTAAAATTTTTGAGCCTTTAAAGAATCAAGCATTTCTTTTATTTAAGATGTCAAAAACTTACTATCATTACTAACTCTAAGTGTCAAAGTGAGTCCCACTGCATATTATCAACCTAATGCAAAACAGGTCAAATGCCAGAACAATGACTGTCTTCTTCGTTAAATATACTTATCGCAAAGGGGTTTTACTTTCGTAAAAAATCCCCTAGGTTATTTGGTCAACGCTTTCTATCAATTTTAGAAGTGAAACCAACCTTCTGCTGACCATGTTTATCTAGTTCTTTAGAGAGCAGTAAAGTTAACCGTGGACACGTTCAATGATTTTTAAAAATGTTTTTAGCAATATAGGGCTTATTTACCTTAAGCTTTAAAGGCGGTAAGAAATTGTATTAACTGTGTTGTTGCCTAGATCGCTATGAGGTTCAATAAAACGTGAAGCATTTGAACGTCAGTGATTATTCATCATTTTTGTACCATTGGTATCTGACAAGTGTAAATCCGCCATCGGGTTGCCTCAGATCTATATACAATCTTAGTTGAACCGTATTGGTATCTGACAGGTGTAAACCCGCTTTAGGGTCGCTTCAGAACCATATAAAATATTCGTAGAACAACATTGGTGTTGGTATCTGACAAGTGTAAGCCCACCATAGGGCCGACTCAGAACCATGTTAAAATCTACCAAAGAAGTAGCCTAAAACATAATGAATCTTCCACCTCAAGATAAATATAAAAAATCGACTGCTTAAGCCTTCTGGTGACGAATTCGCACACTTCTTTAATAACCATCCTCTCAACCGTATAAATAGAAACATGTTAAAAAATGTTTTCCAATCCTCAAGTTATTGAATTTATTTGAAATTTAAATATCAGCTGATTTCACGTTTCTTGGCTACCTTAAAGTCGCTCCCAGGGCGCAACACAAATTGAAGGCACTCATTCTTCTAAACTTTAAAATTTTTATCTAATGTATTCAAGCTAAATATATCAAACATTAATAAATCAAAGTCACCTTCAATTTATGTTATAAATGTTAAACTTGAAATTTTTATTATTTTGACAACGATTCTAGGTCATGGATCGAATTGTAAATAAAGAGGGTTTTAACTACTATGAGTGGTTTTATGGCCTAAAATTTGTATTTGTTCCTAATAAAATGCAGAAACAACAAAATAATACCAAAAGGATTCAGAATCAAATTTGGTCAGACAAGCAATAAACTATCAAGGATTCTTGAAAGAACAAGTTATAGTATGATGATAGAAAGACAAAAGATGATTTTGATAAAATTCTCGTTAGTGCAAAAACCTACTACAAATCGGAGTTTTCCAGACAAAAAAAATTCGCATAAAAAAATTAATAATCTACGAAAGTCGTTCAATAAGTCTTTAAAAAAGTCGAAAAAAACATTTTTTAGGGTAGATTTTTTTTATTTTTCAATATAATCTCCCTTCAACTCTATGCATTTTTTTAAGCCGTCCAAAAAAGCGAATTTCTGGAGCTCCTCAAAATAGGCATTTGTGTTGGGCGATGACCTCCTCGTTAAACGTAAACCTTTGTCCGCCAAGCCATTTCTTCAAGTTGTGAAATAAGAAAACGTCACTGGGCGCCAAATCTGGCAAATACCATGGATGTTGTAGTAATTGGAACTTTAATTTCATAATTTTGGCCATCGCAACTGCGCAGGTGTGCACCCGTGCATTGTCTTGATGAAAGGGGATCTTTTTCCGTTTCAAATGAGGACGTTTTTCCTTTATTTCTTCGCTCAGCCGGTCAAACAATGTCGCATAATACTCTCCTGTTATCGTTTTTCCCTTTTCCAAGTAATCGATGTAGATGATTTGGCGTGCATTTCAAGAGACCGTGGCCAGCCGATTTCACCATGTTCACTTTCTTCGGAGCCCGTCCGCCGTCAAAAATCCACTGTTTTGACTGGTCTTTTGTCTCTGGAGTGTAGTGATGTATCCATGTTTCGTCGCAGAAAATCCTCGAAACTCACTTTTACCCATTGGTATAATCAAATGAAAGTTTTTACTTCAATCAACAACAAAAATGAAACTACGTGATGGGTACGGCTGAAACTCTAACAATTAGGAGTGCTGCTTACTGCGAAAAATTTATTTTCGGTACTACGAGCGCCATCTCTTGGATTTTCTTAGGACTTATTGAACGACTCTCGTATTTATAGAAAAAAGTAACACGCAAACTAAAACGTTAAAAAACAGCAACACCATGCTAAACACCGTCATAAATTTATCAACCGGAACTATTACGACACACACAGAATAACTAATTCTATCAAAAGGCCTAAACTTTGCAGTAACACCAAAATCGCCAACATTTGAAATTATTAGCTGTATTTAGAAAACAGCAACCAACTCAAAGAAGATCAAGCAAACAAATTTAGAATACGATGCAAAATCGAAATAGAAAAGAATCACAAAATAAAACCAAATGTAAGTAGTAACGAAATAAAAGCAATTCGCAATCTAAAAACTATAACTCAATTATATGGTTGTCATGAAAGTTCTCAGCGTCTTAATTAGTAAACTTTAACCGGTCATAACTTTCGTAATATTGTGTTACAGGCGGAAAAGCTACTAAGTATATATTTTTCATTAAAATTATAAAATGGGGGCGGCCTATAAAACAAAAATTAAAGGGGGATCACCGGCACTGGCTAGCGGAAGGTCGTGGATCATATAGAGTGTTAAAATTTTGCAGACAAGGCTAAATTAATATATAATATACTACAAAAAAAATTGGCACTTACCTTTCATAAATATTGTGGCTTAATGACAATTACCAAGGGCGCCAGACAAGTCGAGAATGTCCAAATGTTCGTGCAAAACCTTGAGAGACTTGCATTACAAGGAGGACAATTATTTCTTTTAATCAACTCTTATCTCTTTGACTACTTATGCACCTTTCATGATCAAAAATAAAAATAAATATTGACTTAATCAACGGTAAACAAAAACTATTTAATCACCAGAGCAATAAACGTGAAACCTCTTACATTGGAAAATTTATTGATTTTAATTTAGAAATGTAATTGAATGGTTGATATGGAATTATGATAATTTTACGTACATAAGTAATTCCCAAACACTTTATATGAAAGAAACTTATCTTATAAATTTTACACTAAATTAATTCTACGGTTTATGGCCAAAACGTTCTAACAAATAAATTAACTAAAAATTGGTCATGCTAGCTTAACTATAAAAACTTACTTACTAAAAATCGTCAATTGGTTGATGGCTTGCCTCCCAACGCAGAACAGCTTTTAAATTGAGGGGAGAAATCTCGCTTGTTGCTCTTGTTCCTTGCAATTATTAAATAATTCAATGGCACACGAACTCGGCAGGATCTTGTTGAGCTTAACTTAACTTGTGCATTACATGCATACAAGTTTATTCCTATTACTGTAATATCACTTATAAATCCGCGAACACACGGGCATCAACCCTCGCGAACTGGAAGAGCTAATTATTCCTTTCCAATTTCACTATCGTGATACTAAGTGCAATATCATATGTGTGATGCCGGAGAACGCTACCAGTGAACTTCTGTGGCTACGTTTCTTTCTACCTTTTAACAACGAACAACCCCATTGGAATCTCTGTCTTTTGACTAAAGCTTTAAGTTATATATTAATTCTTACTCTAACCATTATTTCAGTCATATTTCTGTTATCCAATGACTATTAACAGAACCTCCCAAAAACAAGAATGCAAAAACCAAATCCAACCCCTTTCAAGTTGAGGATCACGGAAAGCAATTATTTTTCTAAGGGTTTAGATATGTTGTACCTTCTTGGAATTTTAATTACTGAATTGTGGACCATACCTATTGGCGACAGTTGTCTGCCATTGACAAAAGACCGGATAGCCGAAATGAATTTTAATACAATGGATGTCTCTAGACTACTTAAAATTACTTGCAATCTTTGAACAAATCAAATTGAGAAATAGTTTGGCTATTTGTAATGTTTCGTTTTCTATAACCCTTTAACCCTTATCAATCAACGAAATTATTAAGAAAATTAAGTTTTACAACTGAAAATTGCTTTTCTTTGTTTACGTTAAAAGATACTATTCCACTTAAATTTATCTGATTTGTCAACCTATAATCGACATAAGCTTTAAAAGAGTTTTGTATTAGATTTGCAAGGTAGGATCATTAAATTATTATGACAGCCGCTGGAATTTATAATATTTAAGCCTAAAGCTATTTCTAAACCTGGTCTTTATTATAAGGGATGCTAACTAAAATATAAAGGTAATTTATTATGGAATTCTGCCTATAAGTTATGCAAGTTATTGAAATTTAATTAATCAATCTGTTTATAAGTTAACATTTCAAAATAATGTTACAATTGATCGAATTTAGTCGAAATAAGCACCACTCGAATCGGCGCACATTTGCCAACGCGATAGTCGACTTATACTGCCAGCAAAAAAAGTTGGTGCTCCGGATTCGATGAAGTCCACGAAGACTGTTTTTGCTTGGTCCTGATTGGCGAAGGTTCTACCTCTGAGAAAGTTATCGAAGTGATTGAAAAGGTAGCAGGCGGTTGGCGGAAGGTCTGGGGAGAATGGTTGGTGAGGTAGAACTTCGACGCTCAATTCGTTTAATTTTTGGACGGTGATTTGTGAAACGTGTGGGTAATATAGAAATTCAAAAATAGTATTCTTTAAAATACAAACTTTCTGCTTGGCGCAGTTCAGAAAATTTTTCGAATGCAATAAACAATGGTTAGATTGACTATCTTTTCGTATCTGCTTCAAATTTGCAATACCAAACTGTTCAAGATTCACAACTTCGTTAGCTGAAAGGTAGTGGGTGATGAAGTTTTTCTTCTACAACCTTTTTACATAAACGGTCCTATGTACAGGTACTATTTCTTGCAAAAATAAACTTAAACGTTGAGCTGATAATTCATTGGTCGCAGAGATGTCCCAGTCTAACCCATGTAGGTGATTTTTACAAAAATCGTTATGCCTTCGGAAATCCTCATCCAAGTTTTCACTTCCTAACGGCGTCTGCAAAATTTCGTGCTATAACTCGTCCGTGACAAGTTTAAAGAAAGAACAAAACTAAGTATATTATCGATCATGGAAGTACTTGATGTATGCGTCATTACCACATATTTTCAAATAAATGGCCAATTCTACAAACAGAGCTTCGAAATGGCAAAGAGAAGTCCACTATCGCCAATCATTAGAAACATATTCAGGGAAAAATTCGAAAAAGATGTAATATTCACACTACAATTGAAACCACTAATCTAGTGGAGATACGTAGATGATGTCTATGCTATTTGGCCTAGTAATACAGAACTCATTAAAAACTTTGTAGATTCAATTAACAAAATAGAACCCACTATTAAATTCACATATGAATTAGAGCAACATGGAGAACTTCCATTTCTAGATATTCTAGTTAGCAAAAACGATACAGCAATTAATACATCACACACAAACAGATATTTAAACTTCGATTCAAACCACCCACACTGTGTCAAACGAGGAATTATCAAAACTATGTATGATACAGCAAAATTAATATCATCAAACGAAGAAATTTTAAAGTAAGAGAAAGACCTAATCAAATGTACACTAATAAAAACAAGTATCCTAAAAAAATATTAAAGAAAGAAATGAATAAAGTCCGAAGAAATAAAAAAGAGGACAACAGGAACAACAATGCACATCATCCATAAAAATCTAAAGAATATGAAATAAATTTAAAAACAAAAGAGTGTTTAGAACCAAAAATACACTAAAAACACAATTAACAAAAACAAAACCCAAAAACGCAATACAAAGTTCAAAAAACTGCATCTGACGGCTGGGATGCGGGCCTTAAGCGCGGGGTTCTTTGTCTGGGCATATACAGCACATGCCTGACGGCAGCGCTGATAGGAGCAAAACGTAGAGGAATAGACAATGGTTCAAGTGTATAGATAAACTGCCAAAAAAAATGGTAGAGATAGCTATTATAGATTACTGAAAGAGCTATTTTATAATAGGAAAAAGTGAGTAAATGCATCAAACGATTCTTAGGGTAGAAATCATGTAAAAGATCGAGAGAGCGGGAGAGAGAAAGTAATTTTAAGGTTTAATCGAAACACTTTCAGTAGTTACAAAACCGAAGGTATTGATTAGATAAAAGAAGCTATAGATAAAAATCGCTGTACTTATATAGCAGATTCTCTAACAGAGAACATTGTTTGAAGTAGCAGTTGATAGATACTTTACGTGCATAGCACCCATTTCACAGAAGGGACTTTGAAGGTAATATTATAAATGACAATTTTTATATTTTTATGAAGTTCAAATTAAATCTGACTTTTAACAAATGGCCCCCTTTCAACATATATAACTTCACACTATATAGAAAATAACTTACTCTTTTTGCTTAAGATTTATTGATTCTGTTAGAAATCGTAACCACGGAAAAAATGTTGCTATCAATTTCATATCTAAACATCTTGTTAAATTTTTGAATAAAAGTTGATTTTTGAGCTATATTATATTCTATAAATTTTAAAGCTAGAATCAAATACATTTCGAAGTGTTTCTTGAAATTTACAATAGTTAGAGAGCTGCTTGGTTTCTTGTTGGGTTGAGAAGTTATTTATTTAGAGCTCTGCTAGCAATTTTATATCTAAGCATCGTGTTAAATTTTTGATTAAAGTTGAATTTTTGAGCTATGAATTTTTTGAATTTTGAAGTTATATTTGAATACATTTTGAATTTACAATAGTTGAAAAGCTGTTTGGTTTTTGTTTTGTTGGTTTTAAGAATTAGTTAGTTAAAATTTTGCAGCAATTTTAAATCTAAACAATAGGTTAAATTTTTGGTTTCAAGTTACAAGTTAGATTTTATGAATTATAAAGTTATAATCGAATACATTTTGAACGATTTCTTTAAGTTTACTAAAGTTAGAAAACTTAGTTTCTATTGGATTGAGAAACTGTAAATTTAGAGTTCTGCTAGGAATTTTATATCTAATCATCGTATTAGACTTTTTAGTAAAATTGCTTTTTGAGTTACGCTTAATCTCTGATATTTCGAAGTAATAATGGAATACATTTTAAAGTGCTTCTTGAAATTTGCAGTAGTTAGAAAAATTATTAGTTTTTTTTGGAGTTGGTATCTATTTATTTAGTTTTGTTGGCTAGTTTATATCCAAACATGGTGTTAAATTTTTAGTGAAATTGGTTTTTAAATTTTTTGATATAAGTTTAAATTATAAGCGAATACATCCTGAATTGTATTTAGCAAAATTTACAACTGATAGAGAGTTGTTTAGTTTTATTTGGTTTAAGAATTGTTTAATTGGAGTTTTGCTAGAAATTTCATATCTAGAGGTAGTGCTAAACTTTAAATAAAATTGCTTTTTAGGTTATATCTAGTCTATGCATTTTGAAGTTATTATCGAATATATGTTAAACTTTTCTTAATTTTTACAATAGTTACAAAGCTGCTTAGCTTTTTGTTAACTTTGAGAATCATTTGTTTGGAGTTTTACCAGCAATCTTCATGTTAAATTTTTCAGTTAAATTTCTCCTTGGGTTAAAGTTATATTTAATATATTTTAAAGATATAATCGAACACATTTTGAATTATTTCTTAAATTTACAATTGTTAAAGGACTGCTTAATTTTTTATTGGGTTGAGGAATTATTCATTTTGTTCTCCTTGCATTTTATATCTAAATATTTTTTTAAATTTCTGAGTGAAATTGTTTTTGAGCTATATTTTATTTTATGAATTTCGAAATTATAGTCGAATACATTTTAAAGTCTCTTGAAATTTTCAGTTGTTTGAAATATTCTTAGTTTTTTTAATTGGTAATTATTTATTTAGAATTCTGTTAACAACTTTACATCAAAAAATGGTGTTAAATCTTTAAGTTAAACTTTTTGTTTAAATTTTGTTATATTCTATTAATTTTTAAATTATAAGTGAATACATCTTAAATTGTATCTCTCGAAATCTACAATGGTTAGAACATTGCATAGTTTTTATTGGGCTTAAGAATAATATTTGTTTGTTGTTTTGTAGTTTTGTAGTTTTGAACCGATTCTTGAAATTTAAAATAGTTAGAAGACTGCTTAGTTTTGCGTTGGTTGTAAGAATTATTTATTTTGAGTTTTGAAGCAATTTTATTTCTAGACTTCATGTTATATTTTTGAAAATTTTTTGAAATGTACAGGAGTTAGAAAAATTTTTGGTTTTGTTTGAATTTGGTAATTATTTATTTAGAATTTTGATAACAATTTTACATCAAAATATGGTGTTAAATTTTTAAATTAAACTTTTTGTTTAAATTTTGTTATATTCTATTAATTTTAAAATTATAAGTAAATACATCTTAAATTGTATCTCTCGAAATCTACAATTGTTAGAACATGGCACAGTTTTTATTGGGTTTAAGAATAATATTTGTTTGTGGTTTTGTAGTTTTGTAGTTTTGAACCGATTCTTGAAATTTACAATAGTTAGAAAACTGCTTAGTTTACGTTGGTTGTAAGAATTATTTATTTTGAGTTTTGAAGCAATTTTATATCTAGACTTTATGTTATATTTTTGAAAATTTCTTGAAGTGTACAGTAGTTAGAAAAATTCTTAGTTTTGTTTTGATTTCGTAATTATTTATTTAGAATTTTGATAACAATTTTATATCAAAGCATAGAGTTGTTTTGAAATTGTTATATTCTATTAATTTTAAAATTATAGACGAATAAATTTTGAATTCTATTTATCAAAATTTACAATTGTTAGAAAATTGCTTATTTTTATTGGGTGTAGAGTTGTTTATTTGGAGTTTTGCTAGTAACATCGTATTAAATTTTTTAGTAAAATTGTTCTCTTGCTTGTGTTTAATCCATGAATTTTAAGGTTATATACGTCTAAACAGTCATAAAGTGCGAGTAGTTGTTTAATGTGGACGGAAGTATGAGCCTGCAACCTGTTTATTTTTATAGCTAACCAAAGTTGTTACACACTTCGAGCCCCACATTGTACGCGCTAATGTAGCGAATTTATTTTTAACCCCACGACGTTGAGCGTCATTGTAACGGGTTTTTTACGCCTACTTAGGCCCCTCGTTGTACGCGTCAATGTAGGAAAATTAAATAAGAATTAAAAAATAATTAAAAACAAGCTGGAACTATAAAAGCTTGCCGCTTCTGTCGCTAGCTTGGCCATTATCATTGGAAGATCATGAGAAAAGGCATGGTTGAAATATTCTAGTTGCTTAGTTTTGCTTGATTTAAAAATTATTTAATTGGAGTTTTGCTAGAAATTTCATATCTAGAGGTAGTGCTAAACTAGAAATAAAATTGTTTTTAGGTTTTGTCTAGTCTATGCAATTTGAAGTTATAATCCAATATATGTTGAACTGTTTCTTGAAATTTACAATAGTTATAAAGCTGCTTAGCTTTTTGTTATCTTTGAGAATCATTTGTTTGGAGTTTTGCCAGCAATTTGTCAGTTAAATCTCTCCCTGAGTTAAAGTAATATTTTGTGAATTTTAAAGTTGTAGTCAGATGCATTTTGAACTATTTCTTAAATTTACAATAGTCAAAGAATTGTTTAGTTTTTTATTGCGTTGAGGAATTATTTATTTAGTTTGCAAGCGTTTTATATATCTAAAGATCTTGTTAAATTTTCGAGTAAAGTTGTTTTTTGACCTGTGTTAAATTCCATAAATTTTGAACCAATAATCGAATACATTTTAAAGTGTCTTGAAATTTTTAGTAGTTTCAAATATTCTTAGTTTCTTTTTTTGGATTTGGTAATTATTTATTTAGAGTTTATAAAGAATTTTATATCAAAACTTAGTGTTAAATTTTTAAGTTAAATTTGTTTTTAAATTTTGTTATGTTCTATCAATTATTAAAATTTAAGCTAACTCATCTTGAAATATATTTTTCGAAATTTACAATTGTTAGAAAATTGCTCGTTTCTATTAGGTTTAAGAATTATTTATTTGGAGTATTGCTAACAATTTCATATCTAAATCTTTTAGTAAAATTGCTTTTTGGGTTATGTTTGTCTATGAATTTTGAAGTTATAATTGAATACTTTTTGAACTGTTTCTTGAAATTTACAACAGTTAAAACACTACATAGTTTCGTGTTTGTTTTAAGAATTATTTAATAGAGTTATGCAGCAATTTTATATCTAAGCATCATGCCAATTCTTTTAGTTAAATTTCTTCTTGAGTTATAAGTTATATTTTATGGATTTTAAAGTTATAATCGAATACATTTTGAACTATTTCTTAAATTTTTACAATAGTTAGAAAACTGTTTAGTTTTAATTGGGTTAAGTTAAGAAACTCTTTATTTAGAATTTTGCTATTAATTTAAAATCGAATATCGTTTTAAAATTTTGAGTAAAGTTGTTTTTTGAGTTATGTCATATGCGATGAATTTTGAAGTTATAATTGAGTACAATTTTAGGTGTTTCTTGAAATTCACAGTAGTTTGAAAAATTCTTAGTTTATTCGATTTGGTACTTATTTGTTAGAGTTATATTAACAATATTAAATCGAAACATGATGAAAAATATACGAGTTTTGTTATATTCTGTTAATTATAAATTTATAAGCAAATACATTTTGAATTGTATTTAAAACTTTAGGCCACTTGTGCTAACAAGTTTAATACTTTTGAGTGAAGTAGAATTGACATCTGTATTTGATCCTGGAGTCATCTAGGGCCTCTTTATGTAATTTAAAAGTCTCGCACGCCCGCTTTGTACAGATAATGGATGCGTTTTTACACCAACCCCTATTAATGATTGGGTTTATTTGTAAGTGCGTTCTATATCCGTATATTTTTTGAGTGACAATATTATCGGTACATAATGTCGTTTAGTTCCATCAAGTAGTTTCAAGTTGTCCCAAGTAAAAGATTTCTTTATAAGGCGTAAATTTTAACTCATTGCCACAGTAGACAAAACCAATGTAGAACCGTAAATTTTATTTGCATATTCTGAGACTTATAAAACTAGCTTTACAAAGTGTCTCATCTTATCTAAGATGGCACACATTTTCTTAGATTTGTGATTAATTTTAAAGCGGCAACTAGCTACATATCTACCACCAATTTAGCCATTTTACTTATTTTATTTTTGTTGCAGGACTGTAGACAATGCAGTTTCAGTTGTTTATTCTTTCCCAGGTCATTTTGGCTGGACTTATTTCAGCGGCAACTGGTAAGTAAACAATTTGTATACATTTAATTAAGTGTTTCCGGAACCAATTCATTTTTGCTTGTCGAACTCAAACGGTGTCAACAAGTGTCAGTGCGTTAGAAAAATGTTTTTTAATAGTTGACAGTTTTTGTAATTTCTAACGAATAAACTTAAACATTACGTGCTTGGCGAGGCGGTCAATCAAATAATTAGAAAATGAAAAGGGCATACATAACCTCTGTGGTCATGTTGTTGTTAGAAAAGCTCCTAAAATCGCAACGCGCACTCGTTTTCATTTCAAAGCTTCGTATGATAGTGTTCTCCCCGCCTTGTGGTGGATTGTTTCTGGTCCCTCTGAGTTGCCATCTTAGAGTGAATTCCACAATAACAGAATTCATAAAAATGCGTTCAATAACACAGCTCCACTCGTCAAACTACTCTTTCACCAATTATGTTAATCGGTAACGAAACACTTCAATACAATAAAAATGTGCTATGACAGGATGAAAACGAACCAAACATGTATAAGTTAAAATTTGGCAGATCAGTACACTTAACCAGGATAAAGGAATCATTGGGAAAAAGTAGCCAAAACTTAACCCCTCGTTGGGGTCATATGATTGTTTGAGTTCTATCTTTGTTTCACAAGTGACAAACTAAAGATAGTCTGCCAAGGGTAATAGTAAATGTCATAAAAACGATATTATTTGAAAAATTTAAATAATTGTTACTTGCCGAATTGACATTGCGTAGCTTAATTAATTTTTCTCTACATGCGACGGGGTGACGTAATAGTTAAATGGTGCACCGGATGGCTTACTGTGGTGCGGGATAAGTTTTATGAAAGCAAATATACTACTCTTATAGGTATACAAGTTTTGACATTTCTACCAAATACCTGTACGCTTACTTTGAAAGGTCTTTGAAATGCCTTGTCTGTGTTAAAGTGCTTGGGCGCCAACCCACCCGAAAAATCACAACACAAATAAAATTTACTCGGAAGGTGGGTGTTCCGTGTAACTGGTTGAAGGTTCTTACTGTTGCTGGAGGTTGATGGATTTTTACTTAAACTTTGAATAAATTAACACTGGTTTACAGTAACAAGAACTCCACCTGGTGTCTACCTAACCCATATTACGTAACATGATTTCAACAGTAAATAACAATAACTATAAAATATTAAGATTCGCCCTTAATTGGCCAAATGCGAGTTTAGCTAAAGAAAACTTATTACTATTATTACTTAAATTTCATAAAAAACTTAACCAACTGAATTTTAGGTTTTAATTTTGCTGCCACAATATTGTAATTTTCCAAATGAGAATTATCTCCATACAATAAGCTTTACATTGTCCCCGTACAACGCGTTACATAAGCGTGCACAAACCTTTGTAATCCTTTTCAAAGCGCTTTACGACTCCTTATTATCATCATTTACAAATGTACAAAGGTTACTAAATAAACACAAAAGAGCAACATGTGATCTCTACCAGTTGGATATAAAAATAAATCAATCGAATTAGAATGCTATTTGTGACTGAGTTTTTCTTCACAAAGCCCCATCGATCATCCATATAGAAAGTTGGTTGCACTTAAATGTAGTTTCGTTTTATCTATGCAAAACTCATCCTTCGTGATTAGCTAGTACATGACTTAGCTTTTTTATCACTATCACTTCGCTCTATCACGTACTCCTGCGTATCACTATTTACTTACTTTACATCATGCTTTTTTGTACTCTCCTAATCTGTTTATATCTTTTTTAACTATTTATTGACACGTTCCCTATACTTCGCACTTGTTCATTGACTGTATATTATTCGCACTTATTTTGTTTTATTTCCACTTTCATTTATTACTTAATTTCTTCTTTTGATATATTCTCCTTCTTTACTTGCTATATTTGTACCCAATTACCGTTCTTTTATTATAGTGACTTTGTGTATCTGTTTGCTAATTTATGTTTCGACTCTTTTGTTTAATAAACTAGTATTAAACTATTTTCTTAGTTATTTTCCCCAACTCTTTGTCACATAGCTACCTATCCGTTACAATATGTTGATTTTCAACATTTCGTCCCTTCTTATCTAAATTTACCCAAATGTCAAAATAAAACCCTTATGTCAGTCTCTGTAAACTTACTTCAATTTTCACTCGTCAGAGCTGCTCTTGCCGCATAAGTGCCATCATTTTGTTTCCTAGTTCGCATATTGTTCTAGGAAGCACATCGGTAGTTCTTTTGCCTACAAAACCGCATTAATGTTTCTGAAACCGGAAGTAAAGTTACACGCATTTTACTACTCTCATTGCACGCGCGACTGGAAACAACGTCATAGTTGGAAATCATGTTAGCGGAAGGGGAGCATAAGTACTTGAAGTGTACTGAAGGACTATTGTTGGGATATACCATGCTGAGCGCCAAATCAGAATCACGGTTATTCTTCAGGTTCTATCGAGAAAAAAAAATAAAAGTTACAAAAGCATGAAGTTAGGAAATGGATCTGGTTGAACTTCGCTGGGAAATAGTGTAATTACAGAAACCTAACTGATGTATGCAAATATAGGGTTTTTCAATAAGAGCGGGTCGATGTTGTAATGGAATAAAACCAGCTATGTGTGAGCTATTAGCGAATTTTCTTTTTTATTTGAAAGGTCCATGTATGCCATTATCTATGGAATATTACTTCCTTCAAACGTTCCCGCTACTTCTCATGGTGGCATGGATCTGAGTGGTCCAATTTTCAATGACTTTGATGCATAAATCTGTCTGAATTTGAGCAATGGCTTGGGTTGTATTGAATTTAAGGGCATGGGTTGTTTGCGGCTTATTAGCATAGACCTGCGACTTGAACCCCACAAGAAAAATCTAACGTGCTCAAATCGTACGAACTCGGTAACCAATCACGTCACCTCTGCGTGAGATAACCATGCCCTCAAAATACACGCAGAATATTTATTGTGGCGTTCGCTGTGCAACACGTAGCGCCATCCTGCTAGAACAATATGTCGTTTACGTCCTCCTTCAATTTGGGCTACAAGAAACCTATTATCATCGTTCTGTAGCGCTCACCATTGAGAGGGATGGCCTCACCAATGCCGTTTTCAAAAAATATGGACCGTGGAAGCCGTCGATTCAAAATCCGCACCAAATAGTAAGTTTCTGTGGATGCATTGTCACCTGGTGGATCTCCTGTGGGTTGGCGTCGTCCCATGTACGACAATTATGCTTGTTAACATAAACATTCATCCAAAAATGCGCCTCCTTGCTAAAGACGATTTTCGGGTAAAATTGGGGTGCTCTTTCTTTTCCAAACGCTCCTAAGCCCAGTCAACGAATAAACGGTGTTGTCTATGGTCATCAACGTTGAGCTCTTGGGTAAATTGGATTTTGTAGGGGTGTAAGTCCGAAATTCGCCATCAAGTTCCTGTGCACGACCAGGAATTGACTATCTGAGGTTTTCCCCTGCACACTTTAACGGACCGCAATCATGTTCTCGGCGTTCCTTTGACGTATAGGTGTTGACAGGTTGTTTACCGAAAAAGTCGTCTCGAATTTAGCCACCAAACGTTGTAGAGTCAACTTTAAAGGGCCGTAAAATGGGCGCAATGCGCGTAATGTTTGCACTAACGAACACTGATTTTGATAATAAAGTGCTGCTCAATCATGTAACTTGCCACTGTGATTTGGCATCTGTAACTGTAAAATAAACAACAGATTAGGCAGAAGTCAAAAACCAAATAGCCACAGCAGGCTGCCAACATCGACCGGTTCTCATTGAAAAACCCTTTAGTACACTGCTGGTTTAAAAGATTCAATCAAGAGGCGTAAAACCTCGTAGCAATAGACACTTGTAATTAAGACACGATCAAATAATCGGTGCCAGCAGAATTAATAGATTAGTTAGATAAAATGAACTTCTATTATTTACCTAATTAAGCTTGAAAATTACATATTCTTTGTAAGATACCATGGTTTTTGTGAAGTCCCTAGATGTACAAGATTTATACATCTTAGAAAGCTTATCTGTATTAAATAAAACCTCGAATAATGAGTAGGTTGTTCTTCTCAATTGAAAATAATAAAATTCTGAATGTATCCTAGCGCATAAACTGGACTGAGTTTATTGTAATTTATTCTAATTAAACCATCATATTAAAACCTCCCCTGGATTAAGTATCGGCTTTTGAGATGAATATTTTTAACAAAATAAGTAACAATCAACTAATATTTGGAACTATGTCTATTGATTCAAATTAAATTTCGATTCTAATGTACCTAGAGGAGTTGTTTCACCGAATCTTTATTAACATATTTTTGTTTTAGATAAAATCGTTTGTTATTATGGTACCTGGTCGATCTACAGACCCGTAAAGGGTAAATTCGACGTTGAAGACATAGATCCCTTTCTCTGCACGCATATTGTATATGCATTTGCTGGAATAACTGCCTTAGGAGAAGTTAAATTCCTAGACCCATGGAACGATCTAAACAGAAGTAAAATTGTCTCATGGATGTGCTCGTATTTATCAAATTTTTCTTTACAGAAGCACTTGAACGATTCAACAAGCTGAAAAAAATTAACCCGGAGTTAAAGACGCTTTTGTCAGTTGGAGGATGGAACGAAGGTTCTGTAATTTTTTCAGATGTGGCAGCTGATGAGCATCTTCGAAGCGCTTTTATAGAACACTCCATAAGCGTTTTACAAAAGTTTGGATTTGATGGACTTGATATTGCTTGGGAATATCCTGGTATACGTGGTGGGAAAGAGTACGACAAAGACAATTATTCTCTTTGGTTGAAAGAGTTCCGCAAGGCGTATGATAAACATGGATTTTTGCTTACTGCAGCTGTGGCTGCTAAATCCAGTTCTGTCGCTATTTCATACGATGTTCCTGAAATTTCAAAGTAAGTTTACACAATTTAATTTTTTATCGGGTTGGAACAGAAGTTGTAGTTGAAACTGTTTTGTGATTTAATGGGATCTATATCTCTGGTATCGGAACTTTTATTACGTTTTAACCGTCACTTTAAAATGTCAATTTGACGATTGATAGTAGATACGAAGTATACGAAGTGTATTTGGTACAGTAATTTTATCGATGACATTTAACTTTCAAAATTTTCAGGTTAAGTGTTAACGAAGTTATAAAAATGAAAACTAGTTAAGACATTCCTGTGAGTAGGGCTATCCCTCTACATTTAACTTTCCAAGGCTCCACGCGAAGGTACTATATTGGCAAGGAAACGAGTTTCTTTATCGGGAATTTTTTTATTTTACCCAACTTCATGGTGTTCCAAGCAAGGTAGGAATCTTTAACGTGCGCGACAACACACACATGAGTCATACATTTTACTTCTAATCCGAACGAGAGAGCATTTTTGTGAAAAATGCTCGCATAACATTTTTCAAGCGGCCCGTGTCTGGAATCAAACCCGAAAACTTGGGATTAATAGTCATACCCATACCTGTTTAACTTTTATAAGGCTATCGCATGAAGAAGTTAAATATAACTCAAATGTTAAGTTATTGTAATAACAAATAATGTTGATAGAAAGTTGTACTCATGTTGTGTATTAAAAATAACAATAAGACTTCGAACACGACTAAACTTTATTATTCACAATTAATGAGGCTAAAAACGTATACAACATTCAGTGACAGCAGTCATTATATATTATGACATTTTATACCTTGATTGTTTTTCTGCCAAACCTTATTTCTATATCCAAGAACTCGCCTAATTTCTTGTAACAGAAGACAATGGTAACAGACTGGAAAGAAGGTAGAAAAGATAGAAAATTGCCTGAAATAGAAATCCGCAATCACTGACACTTCTGATACCTGTGATGGTTGTATTAACAATAACATCTGACGCGATACTCGCGAAGGATTACCTTGAAATTCCGAGTATCACACAGAACACGACCCCTAGTGCAAACAAAACGCAAAATATTGTTCTTTCCGTAAGTTTCTGCAGATTATAATGCATATTGTAATAAAATATTATAAGGTCGTCAGAAATCAATTTACAGGCATTACAATAACAAAAAATGGTGGATTAGTAGATAGCACAACCGTATTAAGTTAGATTGTGTAGACTACCTATTTATTGAGGCGGCAAAGTAACCGCGGTGGGTTCAGTAACCCAGATATAGGGCCAAATGGCTGCGGAGAAATTCCTTCGATTTAGTGAACTGTAAAATAATGAATTCAAACAAATGCACGTCGATATACATATTTAGTTTATTGCGATTGATAGATTATTTACAGAATTCAACGCTTTAAGCAAAAATTAACATTTTATGGTTTACCGCTACATTTTAGTACGTACAAAGCACTTCAAACTCAATGACTGTTCTCGAGCTACTGACCCCCGGGTTGCTTACGGATCAGAACGTAACAACCGCTACTTAGACCAGTCCATAATATAAGGGGTGGTGCGCATCAAGTCTGTATGTTAGTATTTGCACATAACTTAACACTAGAAATATTTTAAGGCTGTTAGGGATGACACAGTAACTATAACAAATGGTATCTATATAACTATCAAGTTAGGTCGACTAATCCATACAACAAGAATCTAAATCACTTCTTCTACTGCTACTACGGCTTCTGTCTCCTGTGGTAAACACGAGCGGTTCCACGACATCAAAATTTTGTTTGGTACTCCACCATTCTATTATATACTTTTCAGCATATTATATATTTTTCTGCCAATACGAGGAACACTATTTATGTATTGAGAATAGAAAGAATAAACAAATGAATTTGATGAAAAATACTTTTGTTGCTTCTCAAAATAATCGCCTTTAAGATATATACACTTTTGCATGTGATTGAACCACCCTTCAAAGCATTTTGTCCAGTCTGAAGATGGTAGCTTTAAAACATGCGTTTTGAATGCCTCGGCCGCTTCTTCGGGAGATGAAAATCGTTGTCCACGCAGTTTAACTTTAATTACTGAAAATAAGAAGAAATCATTGGATGCCAAGTCGGGGCTGTAAGGCGGATCATCTATCAATTTGATCTTTTGTGTGTCCAAATACTCGTTTGTTGCATGTGATGTGTGTGAGCCCGCATTGTCATGATTCGTCGTTTTGGGTTGGTTTCTCTCAATTTACCGAAAATTTTAGATAATCAAATGGTCTTATACCACGCTGAAATAACGGTTCTTTGATTTTCAAGAGCTACAGTTGCCACAGAACCGGTTTTCGTGAAAAAAACGCCACCATTTGCTTATTAATGTTTCGGGAACGAACAACTTTTGTTGGTTTTGTTCACATTGAAACGCCCAAACTGCCGACGGGTCTTTTCTTTCTGGCTCATACGCATAATTCCCCTACTCGTCATCTGTGACGATGTTGTATACCGCTTTGGATGCACCACAGTTGTATTTTGAAATCATTTTACGGCACCAATCGACAAGAGCATTTTTTGAGGATCTGTCAACAAATGTAGAATCCAACGCGCACACATTTCCCATCACTCAAATGCTCGTGCAAAATCTTATATATGCTGGTCATACTAATACTTAAACATTTTTCGATTTCTTGATATGTCACATGGCAATCTTCTTCAATTAGTTTTTGCACAGCATTGATATTTTCCGGCACAAGGGCCGATTTTGGACGACCTTCCTTAACTTCGTCCGTAAGCGAACTACGTCCACGTTTGAATTCAGTGTACCAGCGATATACAGTGGTTGTGGATGGCGCTTCATCGGGAAAAGTTGAATTTAGTTGATTGATGCATTGTTCTTGAGTTGGACCACGTCGAAAGTCATAATAAATCATAGCTCGGAAATTTTCACAAGTTAATTCCATATTTTGGCTGAGATGAAATTTTAAACACTGCAAAACCCCAAATAGTGTTGCACGTCAAAACGTTCTGAGTACCTATAACCTTAAAAATGTCGAACTTTACAATGACAGTTTCAAATTTCACCTGGCAATACCAGTGTTGCCAGTTCTCAAACATAAATAGTGTCCCTCGTGTGTATAATCTATTCGTTGAAGCGTTTGGAACCATATTGCCTTTACGTTATCATTATTATATTGTTGATTAAGTTTTTTAATAATTCTGTCATATAATAAATTTCGAAATATTTTTAAAATTTAAATTGCTTTTATTGGAACCTAGATTGGCACTGTTGGATAAACAAAATGTGAGAGAGATTGGAAGAGTTCCACAAGGTTCGGTGCTGAAGCCAACCCTGTGGAACTTCTTGCACAATGACGTTTTGAAGGTCGAGGTACTCGACGGTGTGCAGGTTGTCTATGTTGCTGACGATCGATCTGGCAATCATGGTTTCGACAAGGAAACTTCTAGGTCTTGGGAAGCCGTAGAATAAAGTTCATATCCAGTAGCTAGGTGGACGGATGCAAATATATTAATACTGGTTCTACATAAAGCTACCGCAGTTGTCGCAAACCTTAGTGGAGCTACAGAACATCTGCAATTAGTCCTATAGTAGAGTACTTGGCAGGCACTTTTTACTACGGCTTAACGTTTTCTAGGCATGTCGAAAGGTAACGGAGAAGGCAGAAAGAATCACGAAGGCGTTAGGGGTACTACTATCTAACGTGGGGGTCTGGTAGCGACGTACCACCATAACGTTTTATTATTAACATTGTATTCCTACGACAACCCTGGTTGTCGCGCTTCCCCTATTTTAACGGGCTCTTGTCACTCAAATCAACAGGTTAGAGAAGCAGTATGAATTTAGAGGAACTCGGTGAAAGACGTGTTTGTTACTAAGGAAGCATTCGCGTTCTTTTATTATTTCTGTATTGAACATGTACTCGTTGTTTATTATTTACTTGCAATTAGGTCCTTTCCTATTGTGAGCAATATACGTAATTTGTCATTTGAAATTTATTTGTTATTATTTCTAAAGATGTGGTGAATAACGAGCCTATAGATTTTACACACACTTTTTTTTTTAACTAATTACAGCTCATGGCGCCTAGGGATAAAAAGAGAGTGCACTCCCCTATGCAGTCGATAGTTTTGTACACCGCTCCAATATGAGGCGACATAAAACAGATTAAAAGGTACCGAGATTTATTAATGAGATACCATGGCACTAAGGCCACAAGAATAATTAGTGCGTATCACACGGTATCGAGTGAGGCTATTCTGGTCATTTGAAAAACTTTATCGAGTAGACATACATGGGAAGAAACGCAGATTCTTGGGAGAAAAAAGAAGACCCGCAGTAAGATATAGCCAGGACAAAGGCTAGAGTCCGACTGGACACCCTACAACGATGGCAAGACAGTTGGCGAGATTTGACAAAAAGGAGGTGGACCACCAAGATGATTCCAATCATCAAAATGTGGCTAAAATAAAAACATGGAGAGATGAATTATTACCCTATCTACGTACTGACAGGCCATGCTTAGGTATCTACTTAAAAAATCAGTAAAAGCCAATAGCGAATGTTAGTACTGTGATGAGCAGACCAACAACGTCAGTCATATATTATTCAAATGCATTATATGGGAAAAGGTCGTTAGAGAGTAGAGCAAGCAGTGAGTCAAGCGTTAAATCAGCATACCATGATAACCATAAAGATAACATGTGAAGTCATTGGAAATGCATTAATAAATACGTTAATTACGTTCTCAATACAGAGAAACGGAACAAAAGAGAACGAGAATCTCTAAGACCTAAATTACAATAATACGAACATCCATGCCCTACGATTTCCTCCGATAAAGGTGCCGTCACCGGTGGCAATGGGGAAGATATCAATATGTAGAAGGGGAAAGGGAGTTTAGTGCGTAGTTTAACTCATCGGCTAATACCACACACATCTTTAGTATTTGATGCTGTCAAAGCCAGTCGAGCGGGAGTAATTTAACCACTTCAAACCCCGATAAAAAAGGTTAGACTATGATAGGTTAGGTTAGGTTAGAAAGATGGCGCTAGACGTCATACAACTGCTCAAAACCGTCTAATAAAATCATAGAAAGGGGAACAGAAGGTGACCACTAGTCCTCATGTAGGTAAAAGCGCATTAACACGACAGTGTGGACAACAGCTGTAAGCTGGCTGATGGAAGATCTTTCAGAATATCAGGTAAACGTGATAAACTCCTATCTTACAAACAGAATAATAGATATCGAACGCGACCACAAAAAGAATTAGGGAGCGAAGTACTTAAGAAGTCAATTATGGGACCGACCTTATGGAACGCGAAGTACAAAACGTTATGGTAGAAAGGTGCCCAGAACAGGTCAAAGTTATCTGCTATGCCGACGATTTGGCAGTTACAGGCAGAGCCATAAACAGTACAACCCTGAAACACAAAATTGACGATAACTTCCAAATCGTGTCGATATAGATGAGAAGAAATCATCAAAAATATATATACATATGTACATCTATACACATATACATGTACACATATACATATATACATATATGCATATACACATATATATAATTTTCATACTGCAAATATTTTCTATAAACCCTTTTTGCATTAATAAGCAATTAAAGTTTAAATTAATTGCCCCGTGGATTATAGCATTTTATTCTAAATAAAGATTTTTCTGGAATATAAAAGGATAAGTCATCAGTATTTTAGAACTACGTAAATAACTCATTAATAATAAACGTTTATTCCAAGAAGTAGCTTGAACATTAAAATAAATCGTAAAATTCCTGGAATAACTGATAAAAATCATTTACTACCTTTCGCATTCACTGTTGAAGAGAAGCAATGCGACACATTAACCTTGGGTATTAAGCAAGTAAGAACAGCACGCGTCATGAATAACTGAAACCAGATCATTAGATCATAAAACTCGATAATTTCAAACGCTAATGAGGATTTCTAAGATAATTACGTAAGATAAGCGTGTAATTATTTAGAATGGATCGCGAACATTCCACAACATTCTAGATATAGATAATTTAAAGTATATAAAGGAGCATTTATTAAAAATATACATATATATATATATACATATATACATATATATATATATATATATATATATATTATATATATATATATATATATATATATATATATATATCCTTTATTTTTTTAATATAGGTTTCTATTTTATTACAAAATGCTGATTGCACTCCCTCATTTTTTTTACAATATATTAATATCAGACCCTATTAATTTGGTTACAAAATTCATATCTTTCATAAATAACCTGTATTTAATCTTTTATTCTTATTTGAAATAATAAATAAGGATGATGGACTTTGTTTAATACTAGATAATCTAGTAACACGATTTCAGGTATTTGGATTTCATTAACGTAATGACTTATGGTTTGCATGGAGAGTGGGATCAACAGACAGGTCAGAATTCACCATTGTATGCTTCATCTATTGATATTACTGAAGCGCAAAAGGAGCTAAATGTAGTAAGTATAATGTATTAAAAAAGTGTAATATTATATGTATAGGTATGTGTGTGTCTTTATATATATATATATATATATATATAAGTGGAAATGTTCATTTCAAATTGAGCTAGTAATTTAGATTTGTAAAAATTTTACAGTTTTTTCACCAGTTCCGGTAGTGTAATTGGTAAATACGTCAGACCGGAAAGCTGAAAATGCAGGTTCAAATCCTGCCTAAGACCTTATATTTTCATACCTGCATTTTCAGCTTTCCGGTCTGACGTACTTACCGATTACACTACCGGGACTGGTGATGAAACTGCAAAATTTTTACAAATCTAAATTATGTATGTCACCATACATTAACCTAACTGTCAATTACGTTTAGCATTTTTGTCAATCATATCTGACAGTGTTAAATTTTTGATTTATGTCAGATATATACAGGAAGCAACGCCCAAAACCTAGCTTTCAATTGATGTAAAAATTTTCTAGTGTCATCACCAGTACCGGTAGTGTAATTGGTAAATACGTCAGCCCGGAAAACTGAAAATGCACTTATTTTAATGGCCACGAGTTGGTGACAATCTTGTGACAAATTATGTTTATCAGGGCGGTAAAATATTTTAGTAGGGTTATCATTCCGGCTAGCTATGATATTACCCAGGGGTAGGACTCGATCATTTATCAAAAATAAAGCACACACGTTGTAACTATATTTAATGAATGAAACGAAACCGTTAAACATAGAACTAAGTTGAATGTTACACATACTAACAAACTATAAATTTGATACGATACAAGAAGAGTAATGAACAATAAACAGTGCGTTACGAAACTACGTTGTGTTTCTGAATTTAAAGACTCCTCCAAAAATATTTTGTTCGGCAAATGTGGACATTTTACGTATTCGCGATCGTGTTTTCGTTGTGATTCAACCAGAAACGTATCCGAGATTGCGGTAACCAACCCCTTTGGACGGATAGCTTATTTGGAAAGAAATTTTTTACGGGTTATAATTATTTTGATAATTTTATTTTCAAACTCGTGTCACACGATTATTTTTTAAGAAGTAAACAAGGTGAAACTTGCACAAAAATGGATGAGTCAACCGCGAATTCAACCATTGAATCCGTGACGATGTCAAAAGAACAGTTTGATGCGTTAACACAAAGCATTTGTGGTGTAAATAATAGTAGAGTTAGCGTCATTAACCCACCCTCAGTGACGGTGGGAAATTTTTCAAAGTGTCTCTCTTGCGTTTCAACGGTAAAAAGGCACAGATGTGAACGCATTTATCGACGCAAGTGAAGTTTAGAAAGATTGTTCGCAGATAAGTGATGCTGATGCGTTTCGTGAACTTTGTATACTTTTAGATGGATTTGCCGCATTTTGGTGGCAAGGTGTAGACGCTGATGTAAAAGAATCGTCAGACGCTATAGCCTTATTAGGTACCACATATGGACCTAAAAACCTCCATATCGTGTTTATATAGAATTATTCTCTAGGGAGCAAGACGCTTGCACCCCGACTGACGTTTTCGTTTATCAGTGTCGCACTATTTTAGCGAATTTACTGGTTAACACTTTGAGTGAAGCCATACAGTTAGATATGGTGTATGGGCTTTTAAACATTCATATACATGAGAAACTATACCGCGATAGTGTTGTTTCTTTTACTGAACTTTTGGAACGGGCGTGTTTAGTTGAAGAAACTTTCGTAGAAAAACGTATTGGTTACCCCGTTGAAAATTCCAAATCGGTGGATAAAGTGATTTCTAAAAATACGGAATCGACCCACAATGTTCGATGTGGCTGGTTACTGTAAGACATTTGGTCATAAAACAGACGTTTGTCGTAAATTAGCTCGCAAGGAGGCTGCTAAAGTAAGCAATACAATTAGTGCTAACTCTATTTCGTGTTTCGGTTGTGGAAACCCAAGTTATAATCGCGCTAGTTGTCCAAAATGTAAAATTACAGAGAGTACGCAAGAAGTGAACTTTATGGGATTCTGTGGTATATATTTGAAAGACAGGCTGGTTAAACCTTGCCCTCGTCCTACTTTACATGTGCAAATATTAGGTATTTCAGGCACAGGTACTATAGATACCGCTGCAAAACAAAGTGTTGCTTGCGACTTGTTGCATAAAGCCTTGTTACCAAAAGGTCAAAAATTTTTCGAAGATCAAGATAGGATTAAACTTGCTGATGGAAACGCTTCGTTTCAAAATATCTTAGTAACCAATGTAAATGTTTTTCTAAATGGTCGTTTCATTAACACATCTTTTTTTGTTGTACCACATGCTAGGAACAACTTGACCTTATTCCGTTGTTACGTTCATTTTCAGCATAAATTAATTACCCTATTTCTCCCTTGTTAATTCATTACTCGTTCGAATAAATTCCGTTTCAATTCTTAAATCCTTTAACAACACCCTGTATAGTGTACCTGTTCAGTATAAGCCCGCTCAACATAATTTTAACTCAAATCCCTTTTGCTTTTAAAACGAAAATTCATTCGATAAATTAAATAGTTTATATCTTGTTTTAGGTATCCGTTAGTGTGTTAAACATTCCGATAACTTATAGTTGCTTCTTATGGGTTTTCCATCTAAACCTTTGTCTAAATAGTGTATTGAACTATTCGATAAAACCGTGTTTCCCAGTTTTAATCGCGCTTTTGATAACGCGAGGATTTGCAGTTCGAATTCGTGTTACTTGAACGAATTTTTTTATTTGATTCTGCAGGTTGTGCGTGGAAATATTTTCTTTGGCGATGAACGTTTTGTTGTTCGACAAGTAAGAGGTATCTTGCGTGTATTCGCTCGTAGCTGGAGGCCAAATGGGTTCTTTCTTTATGTAGAACAACAGTTTTTGTCTGTAGACCAACTACTTTTGTCGGTAGACCGCTGCTGCAGTTATGGTAGCAGAATAAATAGATGCCGACTACCGTGGCATTGCTGTGCTGACACCCCCGACGGCGTGCGAGCTAAGTATCCAGACACATACAGGTATACAACTTGTCTTCTTTTATGTGTATCAATGGCATATTCCGTATCAACGTTTGGTGTAGTTACGTGATAAGAAACATTGACATTGTAGAACTGTTGTTTGTTGCTGCGAATTGACATTATAGCTCTACAGGTGTGATGTATCAGTGTTAAAAATGTTTGACAAACACATGCTTATGCTTTCCTACTGATTAGTTTATTTTACAAAAAGTATTAGGTGTAATTTTAAAAACGCGTGACAACAGCTCTCACATGTTTATTTACTACTGATTAATTTTACTTTGTGTAAAATACGGGATGTGCACTTCGTATCTAGAGTACTAAATTGTTTATATCACATAAGTGTTTGCGTTGAAATAGTAACGCTTAATTTATTCCTTTTGCTTGTTTGTTCAGAATCCTTTATTTATTTTTATTTGTTAATAAATAATCGTGGGCGACGTGCTTCTTTTTGTTTTCTTGGTATGCAGGCGAATCCCCCCATTCTCCGCTGTCGGTTGTTAGCCTAGTATTTACTTTTCTTCCGGTTACATCAAGGTACGTAGCACCTTATAGACTTTCTCGAGGACGCAAAACTTGTTTTAGATATTGCAAATCGTACGTGGAATTCTACAGACGACGCAAAACGAAAATTTACCTTAAATTTTGAAATAATGAAATGCGAGCAGCACATTGCTATAAATTCCACTAGTACATTACGTTCTAACGAAGGAACCATGTTTGATGTTTTTCAAGTTTCTCGCTTAGACCACTTACTAAACGCTAACGAAGATACTTTCCGACTAGTGGTAGGGATCACCTCATTTACAGAACACAGAATGGAAACAGCGGACCACCCGCTTATTGCCGTCACCCCATACCGTATGTCGCCCTCTAGTAAGGAAATTTTGCGGAAAAAAATTGATAGAATGCTTAGTGAAAACATTATTGAAGAGTGTGAATCACCCTGGGCCGCCCCGGTAGGCCTTGTGCCAAAAAGTGACGGTTCAACTCATGCTTGTGTAGATTACCACAAGCATAATGCTATCACTACACCGGATTCGTATCCATTACCTCGCATGGGTGATCTGTTACATGCCACAAAACGCACATTTTATATGTCTCTTTTAGACCTAAGATCTGGTTACCATCAAATTAGTGTTCGCGTAACAGATCGTGATAAAACTGCTTTCGTGTGTCCTTTCGGTACGTTCCACTATCAAGTAATGTCGTTTGGCTTACGAAATGGCCCAGCCATCTTCCAACGGCTGATTGATATGTTCAGACGTGTCTTGGGAGATATGCTAATTTTGGCATGCTTGGATGATGTGGGAGCCGTGTCAGAAACTTTCGAGTCGCATATTAATGACTTAGAAAAAGTTTTCAAAAGATTGAGACAATCTAGGTTAACTCTCAACTGGGAAAAATGCGTCTTTGTTTGTTCAAGCATAAAATATTTAGATCATGTTATCACCCCGAGTGGAATTCAGGTTGATCAAGAAAAAACGTCTGACGTTACTAATATGCCTAAACCACGCAATGTCAAAGATGTACAATCTTTTTTACAGACTTGCTCATGGTATCAACGTTTTGTTGAAGGGTTTGTGTAAACCTCTTAGTGATTTCACCAAGAAAAATGTTAAATGGGTTTGGAATGAAAGTCATCAAAAGGCCTTCGCTTGCTTAAAAAATTTTTTGTTAGTGACCCAATTTTACAGCAAAATGATGGTACGAAACCGCATATTTTGAGGACTGATGCATCTGCGTACACTTTGGGCGCAGTTTTGTTGCAAGGGGAAGGACCCGATAAAGACCCAATCGAAAACGCGTCAAGATTATTGACACCAGCAGAAAGAAATTAAAATTGCACCGTATGCGAAGCTCTGTATGTTGTATGGAGTCTAAATAAATTTCGAGGATACCTTGACACATCTTCAGTAATAGTTACTATTGACCATCAACTCCTGAAGTGGTTGTTAAGCTTACGGTCGCTCACCGGACAACTCGCGCATTGGGCATTGATGATTTAAAGTTATAACATTCGGATTGATTACATACCTGGTTGTTGTAATTTTATTGCTGATTATTTATCTCGTCCACCGTGTGAACATGATACCCAAACCATGTCTGGTTACGGTTGACATGCCCACGAGATCTGCTGCAGATAAATGACGGAGATTTGGTTAAAGTAATACGTACGTTTGAGGATAGTTCGTCTCGTGATTTTACAAAATGGACTGCGCTTACATCATGACTATTGATATTTTATATTATTATAATTCTGAAAAGGACGGGGCCTAAGCACAATTAGTGGTGTTTGTTCATGAGCACGAACGTGTTTTGAAAGAGTACCACGATACACCCACTGCTGCCCATACATACAATTATGAAAGTGTACTATTTTGTTGACATGCGCCAATATGTATACGATTATATTAAATCGTGTTTGAAGTGCCAACGGTACAAAGTGTTTCATATGTATTAAGCACCAACAATTCAATTCCGTTCCTAAATTAACGCATCAACAAAGACATAACTAATGAATTAATCAAGACCCGTTTGACTTAAGATTAAAAAACAGTTCTCAACTTTAGCACCTTTCGAAGAGGTTTCTCCATCCTGACCGGATTTTAGAAGGACGCGCAATATCTTTATTATTCGTTTTGAAAGAACGGTTCCCTATAGCCGTAAGCATAAAAAGACACCGGTACGAGTGTGTGTAAAACGTAGATGTTTATAAAGAAAGCTTTTGGCACCTGCATATAATGCAACCCACAGTACGTTCCAGTATAGCTTGAAAACTTTTTAAATTAACCAATACTAATTATAGGACCCTCGAAGGAAAAAGATAGATTATGAGAATTTGTATCCACAATACTGTAGATTAAAGAGTGTAGCATATGTACGTGCTACAAGGTGTATTACTTCTGTGTCCTGTCGTGAGCTGTCTTCTTTACAATTATAAGTACATATTTAAACTAAAGGTGTTGTGGGTGTTCAGTCACGATTTTGGATTTTTGTGGGATCACCTTTTGTTTGGTTAATGCATAGAGACAACAAATGTGTATAATTTATTTACAACAGCTGCAAGAAATATATACAATAACAGGAAATTGAAAATAACAGTTACATAAGATTCTACATGCATATGCAATATACAAATGTCCTTGAACTTATGCACGAGAAAAGAGCTTTTATGTGAACAAATTTAAATGCTTGTACATAAGAATAAATGAAATTCGCACACTGGATTTACTTTGAACTTGTATGCGTGTTTCTGTTAAAAAACACGGCTCAGAAAGAAAACCTACGTTAAAATGTATTAACTAGGTGTAAGTACTCACATATACGTTGTCGCCTGGGATCTGCAGGTAAGAGTTTTGTTGGATAGACGTCGGTATATGGCGCTCGACGTGGCAGGTCGATCAACGCAGGTGCCATGTACTGTGCGGGTTTCCTTATCGGTAATACGAGGCGTAGAACGTCATACTGATGACGGACTCTTCGTAAAAGGCCTCGGAACTGGTGCGGGGTGTGGTATTTACACGTGCAGGTAGCTAGGTCCGCTTCAGGACGTCACAGACGACTCGGACATGAGGTCTCGGTAAACCGCGTTCAGCAGCAGATGCTAATACCTTACTTTTTTACGAAGTAACTTCTTTTGGTGGAAGTCCAGACCCTTGTGATAGGATTTGGTGCACCTTGCCGGCAGGGCGTAGAGTATCCACGTAAGTGCATGGCGCACAACCTTCTGGTTTAACCTCCAGGCGTTGGTGTACCGCGAACAAAGATTAAACTCAGAAGATCAAAAGCTATTGCTTGCTTCTGGCTATTGCCAGTCAATATATTTCTAACAACAAACAAAAACTCACCTCCTTGATCATTATATTTAATGTTTGTATTTTAATAATAGGAATTCCCGGGCGAGTCTATTCGATTTTAAGATGTGTTAATTGGTGAGTCTATTATTAAGGGGCGTTCACGTTTGAGTTTCTATGACACCTATAAAGTTTGTTAGCTGCAACTTGGGTTGCATACCTACAGTATCTTCTATTGAAAGTTTACCAAAATAACCAACAGATAACATTAACGTAACGCACATATGTATATATAGCAATTATTTTAACAAAGCCTTTATATATTACAATTTCTGCTTTCAAAAATAGACCCGTTCAATTGATTACCCTTCACTGCACTGTTATGCAACTCGGTAAATTCATAAATTCTTAATGAAATTGCATACCGGCTGTAATAGGATCACATGCGTAAGACCCCTTTAAAGTTTATCCCGTTGAGGTGAGGGGGTTTAGCGGCGATGTTGTATTTATTTTTCAAATAAATAGCAATCTACAGAAAACTAATTCACGCGTCACGTGCATGAACAATGGACGTATAACTCTAATTTAAATTTTTCGCCTCTCTGGTTTTCACCACTGTGCATTTAAACGAGTCCCAGAAACTGACGGCATACATTTTGCACAAAAGATCAAATTTAATAAACATTAACAATTACGTTCATTAAAGTTCTGCAGATGCAATATAATCTTCAAGTACCGGTCGACAGCTTCCTTACACACCCTAGACTTCTTGTTTACACTCACACCAAATTTGCCACGATTATATACTGCGCAAATAGTATATTACAAATTAAGTAGGAACCCGATTATTTAAAAGGGTGAACCACTAAACACATAATACACCTAATTAACAGGTAACATGCTCTGTTATGTAACCGACCTGAAGTCTGAATGGAATGCCCTCGCTTGACAAAACCTTAACCTCGTGATCTAGTCGTCTAGTGGCTGTAGCTAGTAACACCTACGTTGTGTGATCGTAACCTAACCCAAATATACACTGAGATGGCGTTAAGGCGGGAAGGTTTGAAATAAAACTACAATAGTTAACGACCATACTTTAATTATTACATGATAACCTCAGAATTACGTTACCATCAATTAAACATGAATTACAAAAGCAAACGTTGCCGGACTTCCTTGGTTAACGCTGAGGAAGAAGTATCGGCAGATAAAACCTTACCAACCCTGCGCTTCTAACTGCATAAAAACACTTTCCCAAGGATGGGATGTCGAACAAGCACCCTGTGCACCTTTTAATATTACGGGATGTCAACTGTTACTCAGACACTCTGCACATGAGACTGAAGAAATGTTAGTGTAGTCTAGCTAATCTTTTCTAGAATGTAACAGGGACGACTGTGCCATTACTACCTGCCCAAAGTTGAAGCGGAAGAACACCGGGAAGATAAGGACCTTGACTACCAATGTTCCATCCCGCACGGCCATAAAATATTAGTAAATTCAACAAAGGCTGAAACATACACGTTTAGCGTACATACCTTTAACAGTTTCCGGCCCGTTTGGCAATATGGTTCACAATGGATAACCTACATTTTATCGTTTCATAAACATTACCACCAATACATTGACAAAAACAAATATTTATAACCAAACATGAACGTATGCTATGATAGTAAAAAACAAAGAGTACGAATTCTACAGAAACAAACCCAGATTCAGTCGTTAAACCTTTATATAAAATGCACGTTAAAATATACATTCGATCTAGTAAGCACAAGTTAAGAATTATTCATTATGATTGCATCAGGCTAAAACGTGCTTTAAAAATTAAACACATCGTTGCATTAAGTTTACTAACAAAAATATGCATAACAATTGGATCATTAATTCGCTTACTACCTTAAACATAAAGAAATAACGTTAAATAATTACTTAAGCTTCAATGCAATTAGATAACTTCGAAAATAGCACATCATTAAAAACGTTACCTTTATTAAAACCGCCAGCGAAGCTTTTCCAATCTTCCATGTTTGAAATCTGAAGCAAAAGTAAAAACGCAAGTTAAGACTTGTAAAACCTATATCAATCGCCCCTACAACGGCTAAATTCTGACATCACCAAGTGCATTCTCAAAGCTAGAAGTGGTTAATGTGCTGTTCAAAAATACTCTCGAATATCAAAATATACACTACAATATTTGCAATAATTATCAACCAATGAGAATTGACTAAAAGGAATAGTACAAATCACTACAGCCTTTATTCTAATAATTAACAGAGGTTATTCAACGATTTAATAACATGAATGTACGCTAAACAGACGCTTTCTGTTGACACCTGTAATTTGCGTACCCAAATATCAACTAACTCTCCTGCACCTGCTTGACCCCCGCATTCAAACAAACCTATATGCTATTGCTCGGTCGGAAATACCAGAATGACGTATTTGACGGGAAGTATAAGAACTACCCTAACCAAGCCTAATAAACATAAAAATTAAATGATGTTTATATACGGCGCGGATTTGGATACCGCTTTGCTCTTTATCTTTCACCATTTACATTTGCATTCAAATATCAGTAACGCTCCTTTTTTTTCATTTTTTAGCAGCTTTCCACGACCATCTTGTAAAAGTTTTTATGTCTCTAAAACGAACACATGATTTTCGGTCAGCTTTTTTCCTGCTTTAGTTATGGCTATAAATATTGCGATCAAAAAAAGGAAAAGATTGATATTTCTTTACAGTACTTTTTAATTCTCTCCAGTATTAATGCTTCTATTAATTTGATGAGCTGTAATAGCGCAAAACCCGTTTTTAATTGATTTTTCTCTAAAATTTGCTTTTAAACACTTAAAAAAGGTGGAAATATTTAAGTAACTTCTTGCACTTAAGACAGTGTTAAATGGCAGTTACTTAAAGTAGAACATTATCAGATTTTGTAAGTATTTTTGACTAGAAAAGATTGATGTTGAATTTGTAGTTTTGTAGCGGGTTAAATAATGATAATGAGTGATGACTAATTTGAAGATTGGAGTATAACATTTTTGACCAAAAGGGACAATGGTCAGTTCGTGTCAGAAACCGATTGAAAATAATCCAGAATCTTGTAGACCTTCATAGACAAATACATGACAAACAAGAAAAAGTCAAAGATTTAAAGAATTAAATCCAAGTTTACAGAAAATTTTACATAAAGAATGTGTGAAAGTCTGATCAAAGTGGCTTCCCATGCCAAAACTGATAATCGGTTACAAACGATTAATTGCATTAATATAAAGTTGCGGTTTTTTGTTTTAATGATGCGATAAAACTTAGATATATCACTAGACTGTTGAGTAAAACACGGTTCAATGTAAATGGTTTATAAAAGACATCATCCACAAAAAAAGTTGAAAGAACAATGCCCATGTGAAGAGCTGATGGCAATAGGTTACAGGAGATATAAAAGGGTTCTGTTGGAAAAATCCTTTCAGTTATTAGTAATGTGTACAAAGAATGAAGTTCACTTTCTCAGAACAACTCAGGACCATACTACTGCTGACAATTGCAGGGTATATAAGGCCAAAAGTTCTGACAAGGTATTTGGATATATTATAGTTAGACCTCCTACCCAGAAAATACTATCGTTTTTTTAAGTCGTAAAAGCAATTACGAAAGCATAGATTTCCTTCTAAAAATGGCTTCGAAGCTGTTATTATGCTATTTTGGGAAGTTGCCAAGGAAATAGTTTGAAGGAATGCCGTTATTGAACAAACGGTGAAAGTGGTGTACTAATGTTTGGGGGGTTGGGATCAAATGTAGTAGTGTTTTCTTTCCTTGCCATTTGTTTGATTCTCGCTAAAGTCAAAAACTTTTAGCTTGCTGAAAATCCAAATCTTCTTAACTGCTAGTTGTGGTCACACAATTAAAAATATATAAATAACAGAAAATGGCAAACGGCCAAATAAATTATCTCAGTTTTCTAATAGAGAACGTTAGTGAACGCTTGCTAATTCTATGTACTTCAAAAATGCACTAACTTATTTTTACAGCTTAGTATCTTATCTATTTGTAATATTGATGTTATTTGTTTATCAGGACGCCTGTATTAAAAGTTGGTTAAGTAAGGGTGCACCAGCTGATAAGCTTATCCTTGGAGTGGGTACAAATGGACGCAGTTTTACACTTCTCGATCATATTAATCACGAACTTGGTGCACCTATATTAGGACCTGGTAAACAAGGGCCATATACTGGACAAGCAGGAATTCTAGGATATAATGAGGTAATTTGTAAGTTTCTTGTTTTCAAAACATAAATTGCATTTCTAGATTGTCGAGGTAATGGAAAACAAACAGTGGAATATTGTATGGGATGATGAACAAGAAGTGCCCTATGCTTATTATTACAGTCAGTGGATTGGATATGACAATCCAAAGTCTTCTAAACTAAAGGTATTTAATTGTTCTGAATTAAACTGGTACTAGACTCGAGTCCGGCTGCTAGGGTGTCATAAATTCATACGAAATTACCTTTTCTAAAAGCCCCACGATTTGGGTAGACATTTTGTTCTGAAAGCTAAGCCCCACAATCGGGTTGACATTTTGTTGCGAAGCCTCGCTGCTGATACTAAAGTACAAAATTAGGAAAACTAAATTTTCATCTTCAACAATGTTGTTGGCCACGGCTGCTCTGCTGATATCTGAAAAATACAACTAACTACTCTACACAAAAAAAACGCGACTACCTTAATGCAGCTCGATTTGTTCAGAGAAATAATTCATTTTGGTTTAAATATTACTTAATTAAATTTTATCCATCAATAAATTTATAAAGTAACAGGGCTTCACCATAAACCTTACGTTACTCCCTGGTTTATTACGAGCTCATACTAAAACCTTTAAACACTCGTGCTAATTAGTGCACAGAAATTTACCAAGAGTCCCTGTTACTTTGCACATAAACCAATAGTACACAGATTATTCTACAAACATAATTCCTACATAAAAATATGGTCAAATAATATCATAAAAGTTCTATCAGTAATTCTTTTGTCCATTAAAATTATAGAAATATACCCAGAAGTCACAACAATGACATTAAACACCAAAGAGCACACAAAAGCAATGTTACACAAAAATCAGTTACCTGGAAATCAACGCACATGGATCTGTAACCACACCATAGACGACTTTAGCCCTCATCAATGACTGCACGTTCTGGAACCTCTCCAAGTTGTATTACACCATCCGTAATGACAAGCTGCTACTTTATTCTCTTGAATACCAATTGGAAGTACATTAAAACTATCCCAATTCTGCTACTGTTCCATCTGCCGTTGGTAAACTACCAAATCCACCTACTATCAACCTCTACTCCATTTCCGGGCAAACCTTACACCCACAACAAAATATCTAGCTGTCTGTACTTACTTTAAATCGAGCATGCTTTACAATTTTTTTTAAAATAGCTTCTCATTAATTTAGGACTGCTTGTAAAACTCTACACCAACTTGTGTAGGTTATTATAAACTTTATTTCAAATACTATAAAATCGCTTGTTAACAAGTTAATAGTAATCTTGTTTACCACTATTAGCGGACGCGTCGATGAAAAGCAATAGAGACCGTACCACCACCTCTAGGTGTTTATATACACCTCCTGCCCCTCTAAACTTGTAAATTATCGCAACTCTGTCGAAACAAACAAAACGTCTACACAATTCTCAAAAACTCAAAATCAGCCGCCATCAAAATCTTAGAATTTTGACGATACAAACAAAATATTTACTACGAACACACAATTTTCGCGTCGTAACGGATATTCACTTCGTCGAACCTTATCCCCTACTACCAATCGTTATAGCAAGCACCCCCCCTACTAAAATCTCTGTCTCCTTTTAACCAATGCACACAATTTCCTATCCCTTACTTTGTTTTCAAGTTGCTTTTGTCCTTGATGCAATAATCCTCTCCAAGTAATATTCAAAATAAGCCTGTCTTACTTACACACGTATCCTATCTGATAATCTTTCTCTGTTTATTGTTGGTAATTTGTATTTGAAAATTCTCTACCTTATTCCCCACTCAACATATTACAACCTTCCAATGATGTCTATACACACATGCACATCTCACTTGTACCTATTAAATCTAATCTTTCCTGGTCTCCCTGCATTTCCCCTAAGTACAACGCACACCTATCACATGATATTTTTATCCTGTTCCCATGCATGCTATACACAACCCCTCTTTATTCTATATAGGTCTCAGCATGTCTAAACGCCAACTACCCTCATTCAACTCACCTCTACAATCGACCCCTTTTAATATAAAGCATCTACCACCCTTCGTAGAATCTGAATGTTATCTGTGCACGTTCTCTGTTTGAATACTTAGAACTCTAGCGACGGTTGAACTTGTTGATCTGTAAGTATACTGGGAAAGTATCTCCTTCAACAAAATATTTAAAGTAAAAGTTGTAACGGCCATTTGTTTCTCTGAACAATATTTAGAACTAAACGTTAAAAAATGAAGCTAAAAGGTTTGTGACTATTTACAGTTATTACATATGATTAAATATACACGTTCAGAATATTTACATGTGTCGGATTTGCAAATTACTTTTTTAGCTTTGTCGATTATGACCGTGTAATTATTGATGTCTACGCTAAAAGAATCTAAAAAGCTTAAGAATAAACATCGAACTTCGCACTTATGAACTACAACGGTTTAAAATAATCTAGCTTTTGAAAACAACTTTCCCTTTGCTATAATTAACCTCTTCACTTATGAACTATAATTAAATATGTTTCTAGTTTACCATACGCTATCTTTTAAATGCTATAAAATTAACACACGCTAACAGATTTAAAATTAATAAAATTTTTCATTAAATTGTTAATTTCCCTTCGTAGAGGAATGAAGAAATACCAGGTGGAGGTACCACGTAAGGGGGAAGATAAAGGAACCTACATCCTAAAAAGAGATAAGACACATACCCAACACCGGTAGATGTTCTTGGCTTCAGGTCTTGTCGCTTAATGGCGTCCTTTCACACACTCCGCACCTGCGCATTCTTTTGTGCAAACGCAACTGTTCGGAATGACGAAAATTGACAAGTTCATTTAAAAATATCTTGCGTGTGCATACAACCAATTAAAGCTATTATTAATAAATCACATTTATTTTTATTTAATTTTTTTTTATTCGTAACAATTTTATATCCCTATAGTAGGGATAAAGAATACTACTATAGTAAGCCTGCTTATCGTAAAAGGCGATTAAAAGGCAACAAGGGGCACCCTTGCTGGCTAAAAGATATTGGAGGAGGGTCGGTTGGTCTCGGGCGATCCTCAATAATTTCAGCTTGTTGGGGTTGGCCGTGACGGATACGGCTTTTGCTAAAATCTTTAAAACTGCGTTGTGGAAAGATATGGGAGCCTACCACAATATTTCCCAGGTGTGCGTGGCCTAAAACACGAAATAGATATGATGGAGAGCTCACAAGTAAAATTCTTGTCCGAGGTAAAATACTCCTCATTCGGATCTCCGGGAGGGGTACTTGGGGCTCGTCATCGTAAGAATATAAAACAACAGTTTGATTTAGTGATAGGGACTTGGAATGTAAGGTCATTACTCAGAGTAGATAAGTTAACGAATTTATTATTCGAAATGAGAAAGCAAAAGCTGGACATTTTAGGTATTAGTGAGGTGAGATGGCCAGATAGTAATGACTTTTGAAAGGATAATTATAGAATAATTACAACTTCTTCAACTAATGCACAGGCAGGCGTAGGAATAGTGTTAGATAAAAGATTAGGGCATAAAGTTAAAGAGTACTTACAATTTAGTGATAGAATAATTATGGTTAGATTGAGTACAAAACCCACAGACACTGTTTTAGTACAGGTTTACATGCCAACAACTCAGTACGAGGATGAGGAAGTAGAAAAGGTATACGAGGATATAAATAGTATAGTGAGAAAAGTAAAAGGAGATGAGAATTTAATAGTTATGGGCGATTTTAATGCGTCAGTGGGAGAAGGTAGTGAGGGAAAATGGTAGGAAAATTTGGGTATGGCAGACGAAATGATAGAGGAGAAAGATTAGTTGAGTTTTGCCAGGAACATAGATTAGTAACTGTAAACACCCTATTCGAACAACATGTTAGGAGAAGATATACCTGGAAAGCCCCAGGTGATAGAGCTAGATACCAAATAGATTATATTTTAGTTAAACAAAGATTTAGAAACCAAGTTAAAACTGTCGTAGTTATCCAGGGCTGACATAGATAGCGATCATAACTTAGTTAAAATGAAGTGTAAACTAAAATTCAAAAATTGAGAAAAGTGAAAAGAGAGGATGGGATCTAGGTAAGCTTAATGATAGTAGGGTAAAGAGGAATATAAACAAGTATTAGATAATAAGAGCAAAGAGATAGCTGTAGGAGGAACGTAGAAAATAGATAGAAAGAAATAAAACTGACGGTACATGATACAGCAACACAGACTATAGGTAAGAAAAATAGAAGCTAGAAAACCGTGGGTTAACAAAGGAGATATTAGATTTAATAGAGAATAGAAGAAAGCTTAAACCTTTCAGAGAAGTGGATAGTGAAAGGAAGCAAAAATATAATCCAGTTAGAAATAAGATAGTACATGAGTGTAGAAAAGCTAGAAATAAATGGATGGAGGAGAATTGTAAGGAATACAAGATGATTTGATAGTAGGTAAGACAGACAGGGCTTACAGGGCAGTTAAAAAGTTTTTTGGGGAAGATAGGAAAAAATATAATGGTATTAGAGACGAGAATAATGAGCTTCTAATAAATAAAGTTGAGGTAGCTGATAGATGGAAAAGATATTTAGAAGATTTATATATAGAGAGACGATATGGATGAGTTAGAGAACGACCAAGAAGAGGATGTAGAAATAGGGTTCTTAATATTAAGAGAGGAATTTGATAGAGCTATTCGGAATCTTAAATTAAATAAAGCGCCAGGGATAGACGATATTCCCGCAGAATTAATAAAATATGCAAGTCAGAAAACTTTGGACAGATTATATGAACTAATAAATGTAATATATGACACAGGTGAGGTTCCAATAGATTTCGAAAAAAATATTATTATCCCAATCCCAAAAAAGTCAGGAGCTGATAGGTGTGAGAATTTTAGAACGGTTAGTTTAACTTCTCATGCTTCCAAAATACTAACAATAATAATTAAAAATAGAGTAGAAGCTTTGACTGAGAATTATTTAGGCGAAGACCAATATGGTTTTCGTAAAGACAGAGGGACTAGAGAACCGATACTAATGATTAGGGTAATTATCGAAAAAGGTTACAAAAAATAAAAGACTCATTTCGCGTTTGTAGATTTAGAAAAAGCATTTGATAGGGTTAATTGGATTGTTATGTTCAGGGTTTTGCAAAAAATAGGAATCTCTCATAAAGATAGAAAAATTATTTACAGTCTATATAAAAACCAAAGCGTAGTAATTAGATTTGATGAAATAGAAAAGGAAGCTAAGATTAGAAATGGTGTTAGACAGGGTTGTATACTGTCTCCTTGATTTTTAATGTTTATATTGAGGAAGCTTTAAACTTAGCCAGAGAGAAAAGAGATAGGTATTAGTGTACAGGGACAGAAAATAGACATGTTACGTTTTGCAGATGATATAGCCATTATAGCAGAGTCTAGAAAATAGTTAGGAGAGTTTTTAAATATTTTAGATGAGATACTACGGAGTAACTATAGTATGAGAATTAACTCGGTAAAGACAAAGATAATGACAAGTGAGTTACAGCCTAGTTCTAAACCAAAATTAAAATAGGTAATATCGAGTTAGAGGAGGTATATGAATTTTGCTATTTAGGTAGTATAATTACAAAGGATGGACGTAGCAGAAGGGATATAGTAGCTAGAATAGCTCAAGCTAGAAAAATGTTTTTAAAAAAGAAAAACTTACTAATAGCTAATAGTATTAGTTTAGATAATAGAAAAAGTTTCTTAAAGTCGTACGTATGGAGCGTTCTACTATACGGTAGTGAGACTTGGACAATTAAAGAATAGATAAGAAAAGATAGAAGCTTTTGAAACTTGGTGTTATAGGAGAATGTTAAAGATTAGTTGGACAGATAGAGTAACAAACGAGGAAGTTTAAAGAAGGATAGGTGAGGATCCCTGTATGTGGAAACAATTGAAGGTCAGGAGAGATAGAATGATAGGGCACCAGTTAAGACATGAGGGACTATTTAGTAAAGTCTTAGATTATAGACTACCAAATAAAAATAGAGTAGGAAGGCCTAGACAAAGCTATATTAGTCAAATTATTAGAGATTTAGGTTGTGAAGGGTATGTAGACCTTTTTAGACTAGCTCAGAATAGAAAAGAATTTAGAGCTGCGTCAAACCGCCTTTAAGTAAGTTCGAAAACAAAACAAAAAATAAAAAATCAGTTAACTAAATGTCACCAGGACATAACTCACAATTAGTTAGCGGTCTGGCATGTTGGTAGCGTTTCGTTGCTTAAGCCTTACCATAACATATAATTTAATAAACGTCACCATGACATAACTCACAATTAGGTAGCGGTCTGGCATGTGGGTAGCGTTTCGTTGCTTAAGCCTTACCATAACATATAATTTAATAAACGTCACCAGGACACAACTCACAATTAGGTAGCGGTCTGGCATGTTGGTAGCGTTTCGTTGCTTAAGCCTTACCATAACATATAATTTAATAAACGTCACCATGACATAACTCACAATTAGGTAGCGGTCTGGCATGTTTGTAGCGATTCGTTGCTTAAGCCTTACCATAACAGATAATTTAATAAACGTCACCATGACATAACTCACAATTAGGTAGCGGTCTGGCATGTGGGTAGCGTTTCGTTGCTTAAGCCTTACCATAACATATAATTTAATAAACGTCACCAGGACACAACTCACAATTAGGTAGCGGTCTGGCATGTTGGTAGCGTTTCGTTGCTTAAGCCTTACCATAACATATAATTTAATAAACGTCACCATGACATAACTCACAATTAGGTAGCGGTCTGGCATGTTGGCAGCGATTCGTTGTTTAAGTCTTACCATAACATATTATTTAACACTTTTCATTTTGAAGCGGATAACCAGGTTATATTTCATTTCCTTATAAATGGTAATCATGTAAACATGTTAGAGTTCTTTAACAACCATCAGGTTGCTAATATCTATGTAGAGTCAGCTGGATAGGAAAAAGATAGAAGGATTTAGGAAGATCTAGACCAAACTATATTAGTCAAATTATTAGAAATTTAGGTTGTGAAGGGTATGTAGAGCTTTTTTAGATTAGCACAGATTAGAAAAGAAGTTAGAGCTGCGTCAAACCGACCTTAAGTAAGGTCGAAAACAAAATGATGATGAACAATTTTATAAAATTTTTCGAACATATTTTTCAAAGTCGAATAACTCAAAAACCAATCAACATAGAATATTGATGCTATGGAAAAATATGCTCAGGAGGTTGATATTAACCTAAAAATAATATTTATATTTTGTTATATTGAAGTTTTATATAACCAAAATTTCGACTTTAAAGTCGAATTACTCGAAAACTAGATGAGATATCGAAAATTGGCTAGCATATTCTTAATCATCGTAAAAAATAGAACAAGATCCATATATCAAATGTTTGTAAAACGAAAAAAACGTGCAACGGACGACGGCGGCGACGACGGCGACGTGGCGATCTTATTAACCTAACTTACTTCGTAAGTTTGGTTGATATCTGTGGGAACTACCTTATAATTTACACTTAATTTAAATGTGATACATAGCCGTTTTTTGGCATGTAACAATAATGACTCAAGAGAAACATCGATATTACAATATCTTTGGCACTTTGTTTCATTATCAAAATTTTCATTTTTATCAACGACATTTATTGTAAATTGAGTTGTGGCTCTCGTCCGTTACTAACAATATCAATACAACAATAAACTTTATAAACATAGTGTCTCAAAATTCCGATTGCGAAAGTAATATTACTTATATCCTTCCAGAGATAAGACCATTTTTAGGTGATTTTAAAATAATTCTGCGAGACAACTCCGAAGTAGGATTTTGGGGCATGCATTACTTACGCTCTATATAAATACATTCGGCACGATTGTACAAAAAAATATTTACATTAAATATTTACAGGCGGAATACGCTCAAAAACTTGGATTGGGTGGAATTATGATCTGGTCTCTTGAAACCGACGATTTTCACGGCTTGAGTGGTACTAAAAATCCTCTTATAAGCACCATTAGATCAACCTTAAATTTGGTATGTATAATTAAAATCTCTTTGTACTGTTCTTAAATTTGTAATTTTAGTCAAAACCGCCATCAACCATCAAGTCATAAAATGGCGTGAAGAGAGCCACTTCATAGTGTAATGAAAATTCTAACCTTATGATATTAGAAATAATACACGTACATACTTTTGTTACAAGTTAAAACCTTTCCTAATAAAGACACTATCTAGTTCTCTGTTATTTCTTATCTCAAACAGTGGCAATACAGAGATGCTGAAATATAAAGAGTTAGGTGTTTAGCCACTGCTGTGGTAAAAGACATAACCTTATCATTTTTAAATGAATCCGAAGTTGTATCAGCGCAATGCAATCGTCTTATTGTCGTCCTCAATTTCTTTGAAGAGGCACTGTGCTGTTGTCATCTTGCAATACCAAGGAACCGTCACCCTAAGACTTCAACTAAAAACACCAGTCGTAGTAGTAGATAAGAAGAAACTAAAACCGTTCAACAACTATACCAGTTGGGCCTTTTTTTAACCCTACACTCACACTCACCACTCTTTATTGTTGTATTCCCCTACAACGTCCTTTTTCTACATTCGCAAATAACAAAAATTTCTTTACTCCAAGGATACAGTGTACGAAGATATTTGCTCTACTTTGTATAGCATATGTAGCTTATATTGCTTGTTAGGCGTGCTTTTGACATGTATCAAACTCTTTTTTGTATACTACTACATCTTCTTGTCGTTTACTGATAGGGTTAATTAGTTAGGGGTTATTTTTATATCCCCAAATGTGACCAGTAACCTTTAAGGAAGGATTTCTTTAAAATGATGAAACGCAAATATCTTCCGACTATGCTAGGGGTCTATTCCTTGGGCAGAGCTTATGAGGATTGGTCGTGGTTTTTTTACAAAGCATTATTTTGTTACTAGGGCTAGATTCTCGACAAAGCAGGGGTTTGAATAGGGCGCCACCAAGTCATTAACTTTATACACAGGGTTTTCCTAAGTGGGATTTGGGCGTCCTTAGGGAGGAATCCGTATTAACTGCTAACGCAGGAGCTGTAAAGAAAATTTAGTTAAATATACAAAAATGAGGACACTGGAAGTATTCTCTTGCTACCTCATATAAAAAACAACAAAGATTAATCAGGCAACAATAATACGAACACAGTTTTATATTTCAAATACTGAAAAGGCTATTAAAGCTTCTTGTTAAATTGGGTTCATCATTTTACTCTATTTGGTTTTATACTTTGTTACCCTATTTCTGAACGTACTTGTTCAGAATAAAACAATTAATTAAGAAAATGAAATGTTGCTTCTTTAATTAAAATTGTCCTTTCATAAAAATTGTAAATATAAAATTCATGTTTAAGAAAAGATAATACAAGTTTCATCTACTCATAAGGTAGGATTATATATTCAAAGAAAAATATCAAAACTTTAAATGTTACTTTAGTTACAAAGATTTAACTTGAATTTATTCCAGAAATATCAGATCTGTTTTTTCTGTTTACATATTTATAAAACTTTAACTACTTTGTCTATTAATTAATTATTTAAAAATTGTAAGTAAAATCATGGATACATAAAACATCAATAAAAACTTTTTAAGTTTGCCTAATTTCATAAAATTTAATAACTGTAATTATACTGAACTAGTATTGACAACAAAAATTTACTAAGGTCCTTCTTAATATGCGAAACGGATTGATCAGAATAGATAGCTACAAAAATATTTTCTGAAGCAGCCTTGTATCAAAGATCACTAAAGGTAGACGTGATGCAAGAATAATTCTAATCTCTTACCTTGGCTCTGCAGGTGTTCTTTACAATTTGTCGTCACAGCATGTTCGGGCAGGTGTTAATACATACATTTTTCAGAAAACAACCGACCTAAAATCCACATGTTCTACAGAACACAAACAGCTGCTTGACCCTTAGACTGGACCATGCTAACTTCTATGCGTTTTTGTTATACGCACGAACTGGACCAACCAAATTTCAATACTAGACTTATACGTTCTATTGTGTGTAAATCTTGAACGAAAGTTTCAATAGTACCATTCCAATACATCATCGGACTTAATTTACAAACCATAAAAAATTTTACATACTTTGTAGAACGTTTCCTTTAAATTCAAACTTATTGCTTTTCCCATAACATTACACAAAATCCAACTATCCATCGTACGGTTGAAGGACGTTCATATTGGTTCAATCACTTATCGCAAAGTTGACGTGAATGAACCATAATTTGATATTCACAGGTGCAAAAGTAGAATTTTATCTTCTTTTAAATACATTACATGTGATTTTCCAATGCTCCACCCGAAGGTACTACATTGGCTAGGAAGCGAGTTTTTTTTACCTGGAAAATTTTGAATTTTGCCGAATCCTTGCCGTTCCAAGCAAGGTAGAGATCTTTAACGTGCGTGACAACACTCACACACGGGACCTCCATTTTAACTCTCATCCGAACGAGGGTGTATTTTTGCGAAAAATGCTCGCCTAACATTTTTCAAGCGGACCGTGTCGGGATTCGAACCCGGGACCTAGGGCGTAGTAGTCACACACATACCACTACGCCACGGAGCCGCCTTCTTTTAAATACAGCATACTCGCTGCTTTAGTTTTGTAAAACCAGATAATACAAAACGACTTCTTAAAGTTGATAATTATAAAAATAAACATCCAATTGAGGACATCCACGAAGCGTTGAAAAACATATCTTATCGTACTTTTACGAAATCAATAAAGGAATATTTTATGTGTTATTTACACAAATGTACAAAGAATTATTAAATAAATTTATCTAAGGAATTATCCAAACGAAGTTATTTATTAGAAATCATTTAAAAACGTCTTTAAAATAAACGTTATAACAGAAGAAATAAAAAATTACTAAAAGCAAAATTACGAAGAGTGCAATTATGCAAAGAAAATTTACTAAAAGAAAATTTACGAAAAGAGCGCTACAACAAATTATTTAGTTGGTCTGATTAATTATTAATTTAATTCTTACCATCGTTAAAACATCAAGGCCTAGTGTTGAGCGCACTAGGGTTCAACTACCGCACAAAAAGCCAGGCGCAAGTTACATGCTAGAACCCTTATTAGTTCCATCATCGTTCTCTACGAAAGCTCTAGCTAATGTGAGCGCAAATGTGCTATGCACTAAACAGGAAAACTGTTTGGCCTTGATAATAATTGTATTAACTTTCGGCGCCTGATGTTAGCAACCAAACTAGCATTTCTGTATGGCAGTTAGCACATACAATATCAATACTTGTATTTATTTGTTTAAAAATGATTCGCATGATTTTAATGACTATACTAGAGTTATTAGGACTAAAAATTCGTTGGTGTTCAACTGTGGTCAAAAAACTGTTACAATACAACTTCATCATAACTTTATGTTTAAATTAAGCGCCTTTTCTGAAAGTTAACCTAACTTCTAGGTGGGGAATGATGTGAAATGTCTTAAGTGAGCGTGTAAACGTCGTGACCCAATGCGATTTGATTTATCACAATTGGGGAAATTCAAAGGTTTTCCTACAGTGAACGTTATACAAATGTCTTCAAGCAGCTCCAGTGCTGCGGTTGATAACTTCTATGTCATTCCTCTACGTCCTTTATCTTCTTATCTGTTGCTTAGGTCTGTTCTGCTCGAGGCATGCTATGCAATCTGCTGATAGATGTGAATCCCCTAATGAGATTATTTGTAAGAAGTTCCTGGTATTAAAAATCACCTGCACGTACTGTATGTATGTACCGAGACTTAGTATTTGGTAGTGTTGAGAATTTATTTTGTGTTTTCATAATTATAAAAATTCTGGAGCCATCTCTCGCTTTGTCTCAATTCAAGTCTGCTCGTTCTATCCTTATGAACGCGAATTACAGGTTGGGCCCTGCTAATTAATTTTTTACAAACCCATATTCATTTAATCTCTAAAAGAAGTAATACAATTAACAAACATTATAGTTTACTTTTTAATAATTCACAAAAATTAACGTTTGTACTCAACAGAAAAATAATGTTAAAACTTCAGCTATTCGTACATTTCTAGACATTAGTCGCCTCTTATCTGAGCTCCCCGTCCGTTTCGCACGGATCAGCTTATATAGACCAGGACCATCTGATTTTCATTTCGTAATTTATCAATTGCTAATAAACACTTTTACGAGCCCCTGGGGCCATCATATATCAACTACTTCTATTTATTTCGGATACGTCACCATTAAATATTATAGTTGGATTTACAAGTTACAATTATTGTTCATCTTGTACCTTATGTCACCCTGAAGGGTCGAACCTCAATCAATTATTCTTTTATTTCATTTATTTACCCTTACAGTTTAACAAAGTACTTAAGTTTAAATTTATGTTTACTTTCATTTTAATATCAATCTTCATAAAATAATATATTACACGGTCTCTACAGCGTGACTTTCACATTCTTATTTAGTACTTACCACCAACTGGGCGGTTATAAACTAAAGGTTGATACTTTACCTTATCGCATAAATCTTTGCAAAATACAAGTATCTTATGAATTAAGCTTTCAAATATATTATTCTTAATGCTACTTATTGAAATATCGTAATACGCGCCCCACCAAAAAGCCGTTAATTTTCCGATAAAGATGAAGGACTTGTTTTCAATACCAACGATTTATTCCGTAATATTCCGTCTAAAATGCAGGTTGATGCAGTTTAATAGAACGCTTTTCACTTTAAAGGTAAATGTTCCAACCTTAAATTTGAATACTTTATTTCAATCCCTTAGATGCAGCAAGTGTTGTATTTAATCCAAGTACACGTAGTGTAATGTAGTGAATAGAAGGTTGCATTTAAATAAGACAACAGATATCGTAATGGTAAGAATAAGTTCGTTGTATGGGCTTAATCAAGCATTAATCTTGTAAGAACACAAACCGTAAATACTAGCGCCAGTTTAAGCGGCATATGTTCCTGTCATCTGTTTATAATTGATATGAATTACGAATTGATAAAATAGTTTATGTACTAAAAACATTGATCGTTCATTCTATTTCCAACTTTCAGACGCGCATCAGCGACCTGGTTCTTATCTATGGAAGGAAAAATTATAAATTAATTAACAGGTGTAAAACAATACACAGCGAAAATGATCAAATAAATTTACACATATATCCTTTCCAATATAAGACAGGTAGGATATAAAGTGTTTTATTTTATGTCTGCAACTAGAGTTTAGTACCAATAATACCATTTTTTACATGTCTTGATCACAACTAATTTTAGTAATGGTTTTCTTTTAGAACAAATATGCTGGGGAAAGACAGGGAAAGACACGCCATTTCTTTCTCTCTGTAAATGTCAAATCCATTGGTTAACGACAATCGCGCGAACGTCGAAAGCCATCTCAACAGATATTCACGTAAAAGCTTAGACTGGCTCATAATTTAAACAAAAAATTATGAGAAACTTATATGTAAAAAATTACGAACTAAAAAGTACTTGATGTCAAGTAAATGCATCAATAGTTATTTAAAATTTTCGGTTGGTAATTTATGTTCCACACCTGCCTGCAACGCTAGCGCATTACAAACGTTAGGTAATAGAAGTAAGTGTAATAATTTCAGTTAGTTAAATGACCTTTTAGTATGAAAGTAGCCTAAATAATTTAGAAACCTTAGTAGTTTACATTTACAAACGTTGCTATTCCAGTGTGATATTAAATTAGAATGAACGGATAAATAGTAGAGATCCTGGTTTAGAAAATATAAACAGTAATCAATATTGGGACCTTACACCCCTTTGTATTAAATTTAGAAAAATTACAGATGTACACTCGAGAAATATCTGGCATATTAAAGTTATTTGTACAAATTCACACGGCTTCAAAATAGCATTAACCACGGGATCGGACTAATACACCTCAATAACCATATACTCATAGTTACAGCCATAAAAAATGTGTTAAGAACGCACACAAATGATGAAAGCTTGCGGTATCAAATGCAAAAGTGTGTAATAATATGACCGTTGCACGGACAGAACAACATTGACCTCGTAACCAAACAGTTTCAAAGCAACACCTCGTGAGAACGACAGATCGTGCAATAACCCTGGTGTATTAAAACTTATAAAACCCACGGGTAATAAAAAAGATTATTTTTGGATTTTTTAAGAAGAATATAAGACCAGGGGCTTCGAATTCGATTGATACGCAACCATTGCCACACGGGACAAGGTCAATAATTGGATGGTTAAAGTGGCGGTAATCCAATTCGGGACTGTTAACAAACAGGTTTTCGAACACGAGTAAAAGTGCGGATATGGAAATACTTATTAAACGTGAAAGTAGCTGTTGCTAGAAGATTTTCTTCAATACCAAGTTCGAGAAATTAGTTTTTGTGCAACCAATCCTACACTGGAAGGTCGACAGAGTTTTGTTGAGGACAAACAAAAGAAACTGTTACTACAGAATTTTTAATTTCCGTGTTAAAGGCTGCGCTAATAGAAAGTGATAGCTGTAGTATTGGTCAAACACTGTCTTTATTGTAATAAAATAATTATACGTATTGAAGAAATATGCTAACACAATGCAATTCATGAATATAAATTTATTTTTTAAAAATAACGTCTTTCACATAGCCTCCCTTACGGCGAATGCACTATTGAAATCGTTTTGGAAAGTCTTCCACCATTGTTCCATCATAACGGCGCCGATTACTCTGATAGTAGCTACGATTTTTTGCTTTAACTTGTCGCTTGTTGGTGGTTTATTTGCAAATCCTTTAGACATTAAGTAACCCAATAAAAAGTGGTCGGCAGCTGTCAGATCGAGAGACTTCGTAGTCCAAGGCACACCGCCAAACCCAGAAAATACGCGAACAAGAAACAAATTTAGTGCCGCTACACCACCCTGTTGAAACTACATCTCCATCAACAACCACTGGGAGATCACGTGTAGCCAGAATGGCTTGGTAACGTTGTGCGTTACATTAACATTTGCTTCAACTTCTTCAAAGAACAACGGGCCAACAATTCCAAACATATGATTATCACACCACACTGAAGTTTTGGCGAATGTTGTGGTTGTTCATGTATCTGCATAACTTGTTGGGCACACCCGTATCTATAGTTTTGTTTATTGAATGACTCTGATAGATAGAAATATTTTTCATCGGACATTAACAAATGGTTCAGGACATGTGGATCGCCATTAAAAATGTCAAGAAACTCTCTAGCAAATCGCACACGAGGAGGTCTATCAGTGTCTAGAAATCGATGCCTAATCAGGATTTTATAGGCATGAAATTTGAGGTCTCGGTGCACTTTACGGTGAAATGTTACAACAAAGATTATACTTTTCGTTCTATAGTTTATAAAGTTCTTTTTTCAGTCTTTTTCAAAATAAGTTTTTCTGAATTTTCTAATTACAACTGTCACTTATCTCTATGGAGATGCCCCTTAAAACATTAAACCAGCCTACTCTTTTACAATCCTTTTTCAACTAAAATTCTATGATCTAACTTTTTATTAATAGATCTTATTGCTCTTGTCAAATTCTAATTTGGAGTAAACTAATACACAAATGTCATTGGCCGAAAATTATAAATTTTGATTGATATTTTAACCTTAACAACAAGAGCTAAATAATTTCTTTTTAGATGAGTTGGATGTCTACAACGTTGCAAGAAGTGAAATTCAAATGATATAATAGACTTACAACTATATACTGAAGAGTAAATAAAATTTCTACATCTTATAACTAACTTAAATCTAATAAAAACATACTAATTGACTTTTTTTAGGCTTTACGTACATATTCAAATGAAAGTGAAAGTTTAGCAGCTTATACCTAACTTAAATAAAATGAAAACGTTCTAAGTGACTTCATATCTTAGCTATACATACATATTCACATGGCTGTGAAGTTTCCTTTTAAATATTTTAACAAAATTTTATGATATACAAACAACAGCAGTTCACTTCATTGGCACATACTTTTCAAAATTACTTTACAAAATCACCAACACCCAATTTGAAATCTTAAAACTTCATTTTCTCTTAAATATCATTTTACATATCTTTAACAAGTAACTGCCCTCACCATCTCCTTCATCAATCATTTTATGAACTATAAGTTTATATCTGAGTGGTTCTTCAGTGCGTCAAGGTTGAAATCTCATATATATCACATAATATATCACATAGCCACACCTGATTTCATAAAATAAATATAAAACCTTTATTCTTTTAAACTCAAATGATTGTAACACTTTTATATTTATTTTATTAAATCACTATTACTTTTAAGTATTCAACTCATGATTTTAATTCCAATGTTTAATGCAATTTTATCTTATAAATTATAACCCTAGTTTTAAGTTTTGTAGTTATGTGTAGAAACATTTAGTACGTAAGGTTAATACTTGTAATTCACTAACCCCTCGTTGTATTTTGTGTGTGTATATGTGTTTATTGCGTGAATGGATACAAATGTTCTAAATGGAATCGTCCGCGGCATTCACCTCTTTCATTTTCAAGCTCGTAAGTGTTCCCCTGTGCAAAAAATTTTCCTATTTTATATGGCCCCTCATATGGGAATGATAATTTACCACAGATATTCTTGTCCTAATTAGAAACTCTCAACCGTTTGACTAACACTAAATCTCCCAGTACAAAATTTGTCCTTTTTTTAATTCGTCGATGACGTTTGTCAAGTTCCCTTCGTTGCATGATTTCTGCACGTCTTCTCGTACGATACAACAACTCGATGATGTCCTCCAATTCCGTCTGATCCCTCCATGGCCTTGCTGGTATAATTCTTTTCATCAATGTAATCGGACAAACCTTTGTAACTGAACTAGGAACATAATTTAAATAGGTTTCTATTTGTGGCAACCACTTCACCCATCCGTTGTGTTGCACTTGTACAGAAATCCTCAAATATTTTATAACCTCCTTTATATATCGTTCACAAGGATTCGCTTGTGGGCGCCTAATATTGCAAAATCCAACTTTTATGCCAATTTCCCTTAATTTGATTTTGATTCTTTGGTTATTACAATAGGTCGCATTGTCCATTAAAATTTTCTTTATCTGCCCCACCTGACTAATATATCTTCGAATGCTGTTTAATATGTGGTTAGAATTACATTTTCTCGCCGGATACACCCTAACGTACTTCGAAAATATATCTACTAGCACCAAAATATGCTTGTAACCATTTTGCCCTGGTATAAGATTACTCAAATAATCGAGTGCCACGATATCCAGTGGTTGTTCTGCTTTTATATTCAACGGAATATTCTGTAGTACGCGGTTCTTTTCTTTACCTATTAAACATATTTTACAACGATTTATGCATGATTTTATCACTGAAATGTCATTTTTACAGTAAAATGTCTCACAAAATATTAAGAAAGTTTTTCTTATGCCAATGTGCCCATACGTGATATGAATTTCCCTCACCAACTGGGTTGTCATGTCCTTAGTTAACACCAGCAACTCTTCATCTCCTATTCTTTTAACTAATAACTCGTCAATTAAACAAAAACCCCTATATTCTTCTAAATTTTCCTTCTGTAGATCATTCACAATTCGTCTAATCTCTTCATCTTGTTGCATAATTCGAAATCTTTCGTTCGTCCAACTACCTTCATCTCCAAATACTTGTAATGCTATTAAAACCCCCTCTGTCTTCACGATATCTTCTACATTATCCTTCCTACTAAAGAAATCTGCCGTTACATTCTCCTTTCCAGGTTTATGTCGTATCTCAAAATTATACTCCTGTAGGACTAACGGCCCTACCTATACAAACGACTATTTAAAAAATCTTTCTTCTTCAAAAACGTCACCGCTGAATTATCTGACTATATCATAAACTGATTCCCTAACAAATAAAACCTTAATTTTTTTACTGCATACACAATAGCTAACATCTCCTTCTCGGCAGTTGAATACCATGTCTCACATTCCTTCAGTACTCTGGAAATGACGCATATTGGTACTTCTACCCCTTTTTGTATTTGGACTAATTCAGCGCCTATCGCACGATTGGATGCATCTGTTCGTAAAATAAACCTATCTACAAAATTTGGATATTTTAGCGATAATTCCTGGTAAAACACCCTTTTCAAATCCTGAAAGGCATTCTCTCGCTGCTCCGTCCACCTCCATTTCTCATTCTTTCTAAGTAATTCCACCAATGGTAGGCACAATTCTGAATAATGTGGTATAAAACGTTCATAGTAGTTGAGAACTCCTATAAACCCTCGCAAACCCCTTAAATTTCTTGGCTGTTCTAAATTTTTAAGTTCATTTAACCTTTTTTTACAAATCGTAATGCCCTCGTCACAAATTACAAATCCTAAATAACCAACTTCATGTTTAAAAAATTCACATTTCTCTACATTCAACTGTAAACCTCCTTCATCTATCCTACGTATGATTTTTGTTACATGTTCCAGGTGTTCCTTGTTACTCCTAGAGAATATCAGTATATCATCGACATAGTGTGTGCAAAATTCCTCGAACTCATTTAATAACTTCTGCATGGCTCTGACCAACGCAGCTGAAATTAAAGTGAGGCCAAATGGAACTACCCTATATTGAAATATTTCTTCCTCGATGCTAAAACCAGTATACTTTCGGTTATCTTCATGCATAGGAATCAACCAAAATGAGTTTTTCAGATCTAACTTGCTAAAAACCTTTCTCCCACTAATTTTGTATAATAAATTATCCATCGACTGCGGCTGTTCATATTGTGCTTTCGTAATTAAATTTAATTTTCTGGCATCTAAACAAATTCTTATATCTAAATTATCACTAGGTTTGGGTACAACAACGATAGGATTAATAAAAGAGGTCCTTGCTGGCTCTATTATTCCATTTTTCAACATATCTTTGATTTTTGCCTTAACTCTTTCCCTCATACTATACGGAATTGGATATACCTTCGTGTAAAACCCATTTTTTTCTGTTATTTCTAACTTGTGTACATACTTAGTTGCAACCCTTGGTTTCCCATTAAAAAAACCTACATGCTCATTAAATATCTCATATAATCTACCCTTTATTCCCTCGTCTATAATCCCAATCTGTCCTTCGTCAAATACCTTCTCAAATAAATTACCTAACATTATCTCATCCTGTCCTTCTAAAATACTTTCCTAATCATCCCTGTGCCAGAAACATCACTATTTTTATCCATCCCTTTATTCGAACTCAAATTAGGTACCACGCAATTCTTCTTAATATTTAAAATCTGTACACTTCTATCCTTGCCATCTATTTTCATCCCAAATCTCTGTATAGCATCTTTCACTATTATAAAGTCTAAATATAATCCCGTTGCCACTAAAAACTCAGCTTCTAGCTTTTCTCCCCCTATTGAAATTGGTACACAAATCATTTCATCGATTACCGATATCTTCTTTTTCATCGCAGACCACAAACTTATCCGCTTTATCTTGCAGATCCTCCCTTTTAATAACTCAGCGTGCTTGATTACTATCTCTTTTTTTACTAGTGACAGCTCAGACCCACTATCAATTAATGCTACATATAAACAATTATTTAACTTCAAATTAACAAAAGGTAAACTCCTTTTTTATCACCCCTGTCTTCTAACAATGAATGTACAAAACTTAAACTACTAGTCGTACCCAAATCCACTAAACTTAAGCCTATATCAAATTCTAAATTGATAAACTTATTTACAAAATCGGCGTTTTTTTAAATCCGATGGCTCCTCGTGTACCTATGCTACCTCTATCAAGTTTTCTTGTCCCCTGTTCCTGTCTGTCGTCAAATGTCTTATTCCTACATTACGATTATCCCCTGGACTTATATCTCGCTCTCTATTATAATTCAATCGTTCATTCTCGCTGTGTCTACTACCATAGTCCTGATGTCCACGTTGGAAATCATTTCTCCTGTTGAACTGTCTCCCATCTCCCCAGTCATTTCTATTCTAGTTATTTTGTGGAAAGTTGTCCCCCTGACATTGGTTTTTGTTCCAGTTATTAGTTCCCTAAAATTGTCGTCCCTATGTACCCGTTGACCCCAATTGTTCGTCCTCTTTTGATCTCCCTGATATTGGTTTCTGTTCCAGTTATTAAATCGGTAATTGTCCCCCTGGTCCTGGTTTCTGTTCCCATTGTATTGATGTTTCATTTGTCTATCTCTGTGTCTTTGTTCATGTCCCTGATTGTCATACCTATTCCATACTTTGAAAATTTCATGCTGATTCCGGTTTCTCCCTGTATTCCTTCCTTCCCAATATTTATTATTATTCGTTTCGAATTTTCTCGCCATATCATAGTTTCGCATTATTTCTAGGAACTCTTTTAATATTTTTATATTTTGTGTGGCCACGGCCCTAGCCACTTCAGCTTCCATGTGCCTCGACAAAAACTGTATAAGCTCTTCTTCCCTAAATTTAGGAGTCAAATGTTGCGCCTGATTATAATTATCGATAATATATTCCTCTCTCGACCTCATGCTAGTTAAATATTGTCCTGTTATTAATTTAGTTCGAATTTCAGTTTGTTTTGCATTACCCCAATATTGTTCCTTAAAAAGAGTCTTAAATTGTTCGTACGTGTTGTAATTTTTTCTAATTATACTGTGCCATTTTTCGGCGTTACCCTTTAAACTAGCTCCTATCATTTGCATCCGCACCCTTTCTGGTTCACTTTCCATTATCTCGTCCAACTAATCTAGGTATAGCATTGTCTGTTCAAAACGTCTTCCCTCAAATTTTGGTAAAATCTCTCGTCCGTTTTTAAAGTACCCCTGGTCAATAGTCACAAAACGTCCCCCTTCTAATCCTGTCACTTGTTACCTAATCACCCTAACACTACCTTCAAGTACACCTAATCTTTCATCAACCCTGTACTTAAATCTTATTACATCAGCCCTTAATTTCCTTGAATCTTTAATTTCATCCTGAATAATTTCCATGACTTCCCTTTTTGAATTTTGAAGACTTTCTGTCTGTCTCAGATCTACTCCTACCATCTCACCCCTTAGCTCCGACAAACCTGTTACTAAATTTTCCTGGACTACCTTTACCCTGTCTTCTACTTCCATCCTTACCTCATCTCTAAGCGAACACAAACTGCTCTGTATCAACGCATTTATCCCTCAAAATTTTATCTCCATCATTTCAAATCTTTCCCTCACTTCCGCATGTAAATTCTCACTCTTTTCTTCCATTTTTTCAAATCTTTCCCTCACTTCCGCTCGTGAATTCTCATTTTTCCTTGCATTTTCCTAAATCTTGTCTCTATTTTCTCAAAATTTCTCCTAACTTCCGCTTGTGAATTTCTAGCCTCGTTTCTAACCTCGTTCTTCAGCTCAATTTTAAACTCCTCCTGTGAGTTCCAAAATTCTCTTAAAAACTGCATGATGCCTAGCATGTCCCCCCCGTTCGCTGTCTCTCTGACTCCTCCAACCTGGTTTTCTACGTGCGGCTGAATTACAACCACCTCCGGCTCCACATATTCTCTACTTTCATCTCTTGCATCCCCTGCCGCTACAGTCCCCATCACCGGTTGCCCTCTCACAACAGTCTCGACACCATAAACCTTCCCTGACCTGGTGATTCTTCCTTCGTCGAACATAACTTCCCTAGGTTCAAATCAAACAAAAAAAACAACTATTTTCGATGTGCCCCACCTGTCTACAAATCTAAATCAACACTTTTTTATTTTACGTCAAAACTACCCTTGTTTTTTATTGTTATTTATGATAATAGTCCGCCCCACGTTGGTTGACGACACTTCTTATATATCCCCCCCTTTTGGTATTGACAATTATAATATATGAGCAAATTAGCAATGCACCAAATTGCCCTATAATTTCCCTTTCTTTAATTAATAATTTACTAACTTCTCTCTAGGGTCTTTAAATCTGCGCCTCGATCAATGAAACTCTTATCTCAGGTTAATTTTGTGAATAAATCTATATCTGCATACAGCGTGAGTTCTGAACCATATACAGATGTATGTGACACTGCCAGTCCAATGACCTCTAGTTAATTCTACTAAAGCAATTTCTGAATGTGACAGTGTAAACAATTACTTGAAAAATACGCACAGTAAAACAGTTTATATTAGTTAGTAATTTAAGATTTCAATCGAGTATACCGGATTAAGTGTTTAAAATATGACACTGATAATAATAATACTACCTGAATTCCAATGAAACGTTTTGCTGCTGAACAATGAAGCTCCACTGCCTACAGAGACGATTTGAACCAGATGTGGGTTCTTAATACTTGTAGATAAGTACGTTTTAAAATTTTGTATTGTTGAATTTACGCTTTTTATTTTAGGGTTTAAGGTACGCCACAAATTCTTTAGATACACAGATACTTATCGTCGTTGGTCTTATCAGGAAACTTAGCTCCGTGAAATCAACACCGTGCTCGACACCAAAGGTTCAGCAATCCCAGCGTTCTGATAGCACCACCTTGGAACTCTTTTGTCTACACAAAAAACACTCCCAGAAATAAAATGGTCAATAATAAGACAATGACAAGGACTCTTGCATTTATCACTTTTAATATCAACAGTTCCTTTATACTTTGAATATCACAGATACATTTTACATACGTTGAATATTATGTTGAATATCACAATAATAATAAAAGATATACAATTCGTGAAATGTTACAACAAAGATTATACTTTTCGTTCTATAGTTTATAAAGTTCTTTTTTTCAGTCCTTTTCAAAATCAGTTTTTCTTAATTTTCCAATTACCACAACTGTCACTTATCTCAATGGAGATGCCCCTTAAAACATTAAACCAGCCTACTCTTTTACAATCCTTTTTCAACTAACATTCTATGATCCAACTTTTTATTAATAGATGTTATTGCTCTTGTCAAATTCTAATTTGGAGTAAACTAATACACAAATGTCATTGGCCGAAAATTTATAAATTTTGATTAATATTTTAATCCTAACAACAAGAGCTAAATAATTTCTTTTTAGATGAGTTGGATGTCTACAACGTTGCAAGAAGTGAAATTCAAATGATATAATAGACTTACAACTATATACTGAAGAGTAAATAGAATTTCTACATCTTATAACTAACTTAAATCTAATAAAAACATACTAATTGACTTTTTTTTAGGCTTTACGTACATATTGAAATGAAAGTGAAAGTTCAGCATCTTATACCTAACTTAAATCAAATGAAAACGTACTAAGTGACTTCCAATCTTAGCTATACATACATATTCACATGGCAGTGAAGTTTCCTTTTAAATATTTTAACAAAATTTTATGATATACTAGCAACAGCAGTTCACTTCATTGGCACATACTTTTCAAAATTACTTTACGAAATCACCAACACCCAATTTGAAATTTTAAAACTTCATTTTCTCTTAAATATCATTTTACATATCTTTAACAAGTAACTGCCCTCACCATCTCCTTCATCAATCATTTTATGAACTAGAAGTTTATATCTGAATGGTACTTCAGTGCGTCAAGGTTCAAATCTCATATATATCACATAATATATCACAATATATTAGCTATGAATTGGTGTAGTGTTGCGTGTTGGGCTGTTCTAATTTAAATGGTTCTCTTTCTACATAATCTAAATAATGTTTCTTCACGGTTCTGAGGCTAATTAATGTTTTTGAGGATCCGGTATCGATTAATAGTTTAAATTCAGCGTGGGGTATTTCTATGTATGGTAGTACTAAGTGATTTATGTTATTTAGGTTTATTAAGTCTGGTCGTTTATGAATCGATCTATCTGAAAATTTGTGCACGAATTTTTGTCGTTGTCGTATTAACTTTCGTATTGTTCGTCGCGTTCATAAGTTTCTGCATGGTTTGATTCATCGTTCGTACTGGACTGAATGTAATTATTTTTGTATTTTGTCTGGTATTACCAGATGAGGTATCCATTGGTGTTGGTTTATAATAGTTATTAGGGTTGTTATTATTCATTGGTGTATTTCTACTAGGGTTTGCGCTGAATGCTGGTCTTTGTTGGTTTAGGTTTTGATTGAATCTTGGTTGGAATGCATGTTTCGTAAAATTTGAGTTAAACGTTGGTTTTGAAAAATGTTTATATTGATTATTAAAATTCGTATAGGTAAAATTTGGGTTATTAATTCGCGGTTGATTTGTTTGTAGGGTGTAAATTTTTGTTGAGAGATTGTTTGTCTCGCGGCTTGTATAGTTTTTATTGGTAAAAACTTTTATTTGCGTTGGAGTTGTATAGTCTGTTGCGGTACTACATTACATTTTCTTTTTCTATTACTAGGTTCATGGCTTCTTCTAGGTTTTGGGGACGTTGGAATCTAATCTTATCTGATAGTCATTCTGGTAGAGCGTTTATATATGTGTCCAGTGCCATTTTGTCATACATTCTTGTTTTTAAATGTTGAATATTTTGATCGGATTCTTCGATTTTTATTTTCGTTAAAATTAGACTTCTCACGTCTTGGCATTTCATTCCGAATCGATATGGGGATTAGTTGTTTTCTATTCTGAGAGTTATCAGGTCTCGTACCAGGCATTTTACGTTACGTTGGTCTCTGAAATATGCGATTAGTATTTGCTTAAGGTCTTGCCATTCCTGTAGATCGTTCCTACTAGCAATTAAGGTTAGTGCTCTCCCGGTCAGTTTGCTTATTAGCAGGCGTAAAAGAAATGAATTCCTTTCGTTATCTCCGGGTTTGTAGAAAGTTTTCAGAAACATTTCGCATGCTCCGATAAAGTTCACGAAATGGGCTTACTGGCTATCAAAAATTTGAATTGTTTCCAGGTAAAGTTTCGTATCTCCACTTATTTTGGATAAGGATTGCTTTCGCTTTTGAGTAATTTCAAATTTTGTAACAATTGAGATTTATTTCGCTGCTTGTATCGTTATTTTTGGGTTGGATTTATTTATTTTTAGTTTAGATTGGGTCGGGTTATTTAGAGAATCGTAGTTGCCGTTATTTGTACTTGGTTACACGGTGCGTTAATTGATTTGTGGGATTTTAAACTCGATAATGTTGGTTTAATTGCTGTATCCTTGAATTCGCTTGTTTTTATCTCGCGGGCGTTAATTTGTTGTGAGTTCTACTTGAGTTTTGCTTCCTGAAAGAATCTGATGTGAATAAATAATTTCTCACGGTATTTACTTCACTTTGTATGTTTTGCGTCAGTTATGGCTTTGTCGTCGTTCAGTTCTGCTAATTTTATCAGTCTATTGTAATTATATCTTTTTCGTGGGTTTTAATTGAATTGCATAAACGTATAGTTCATCTGTCTCGTCTCCTTGAATTCTAAATATAACTTGCAGATTTTCAGTTAATTACTTTGTTACACTTTATCCATGTAATTTAATCACAAAGTTATGTCTACTTAAAGATGTAGTTTAGTCTCTTGGTTATTTAATTGCGTAAGTGCTGTATAATATGCAATTATACTTATTGGAGTACTTTATACTTTTCTAAAAAGTGTTATTTTCAGTTTTTGTGGTAACTAGATAATTCGTTTTTTTACTTGGTTAAATACTTGCACAAATGTTGCGTCTGATTATTTATAGATATCTCCGTGTTAGGTTTAAAGTTTGCAATACGCGTTTTAATATGGGTTAATTGTAGCTTTTATGATTGTACTGGAATGAATAGCGTTTTAATAATGCAATTTGGTTTGCGGTGATGAATAGTTTTCGTTCAATGCGCTTTATTTTACTTCGTGATGGATTAATTACTTATAGATCGTATTGCAAAATACGTTTCTTTGATTTATAGAAAGGTTCTGAAAGTTATTTCTTTAAATAGTCGTTTCTCTAATGAGGTTTTTAAGTCTAGAGTTAATCGTTTCTGTTGCGTTTTGATAAATAATGTTTCACTCACCGGTCATTTCTTATGTAAGGATTGTATAAATTTGTACGCTGTTTTTTAATTACAATGGTTTAAGTTAATAACAAATTTGCAGAGTGCTTTGCTGTAATTTATAAAGATATGATAGAGGTCAAATTTATAGGAATTACGTTTAGCTTTGGTGTTATATGATAGAGTTAATTTGCGTTCTGTTTTTAGTTTGCTGGATTAACCGTGGCGTTTTTGTATCGCGTTAGTTAATTTAATAATTATTCGTGCTTCGGTTACGTTTGGTATTAATGGATGTGCGTCAGTTATTTTTGGTTTATTTTTCGGTTTGTTTTAATAAGTGTAATAAAAACTCTTAGAAATCAAGTTTCTTTTGCTTTAAAAAAAACATCTCTTTAAAATTCAAGTCTCATAAAATAAACTTTCTCAGAATAAATTCTCGTTTGAAAATAATTTCTCTTCGTAAACTATTTTCAAAAAATATTGGCATAAAATAAAATTCTGTACATAAAATAATAATAAAATTAGCATATATCAATTATAGTTTGTGAAATCAATTTGGTGTTAAGGAAATGAACTTACATTAATTTCTTCATCTGTTTCTTTTGTGGACTCGATCGATTTTGTATCTCCTCCACGTTGGTTTGTTTTGCTGGATTCGGTCGATTCTTGTACTTCCTCCAACCTTGTTTGGGTTCTGTCAAAATTGCGAATTGAAATTCTTGGTTACCAATCTTCCGATTTTTGGATTCTTAGTGCCCTTTTGACATCCGTACGACTGCGCCAGTTAAGGTTCGGGCCTTTGGAGCGATGTTTTTAAGAAACGTTTCCAAACTTCTTAACAATTTATTTATCTTAAACAGAAATTATCTGGAATTTTGAAAAACTGTAAAAAATAACTTTAAATCGAAATTAGTTAATTAATTGAACTAGGGCAAGTAGTCTAGGTAAACAACAATGCAAAAGCTGTAGTACTTAGACTGACTGCCCGGCCTTGAGCTCCCGGGCTTTTTATAATAATCCTACCCCTTCACATGGCTGTGAGAACTTGCAGATCTCATGTCTGCTTTACTCTTAATTTTACATTTTGCTACATTGTTTCGATCTTATTTCTAGGTAATTACATATCTTAATCGTCTGTGACCTGCCACCTGCAGTATTACTGTCGTCTCGGATACAAAGTTGCATATCCGTTCTCATGAACTGGTAATAACCTTTCTGGTTTATCCTTGTATTACATTGTTGCAATTGACTTATGATTTATTTAACAATTTCTAATAATTCCAACTAGATTCTATTATTTAATATATATAGGCAAATTAGGGGATACATAACTCGGGAACTATGATTATCAAATATTAGCAGTGCAGGATCTTCTTTAGAACATTTAATAAAGTTATGAAAATGCCGAAGTCATTTCACGAACAAATCTTCCGTAATCCATCCATTATCGGAACAACCATAAATTGCCCCAGGTGTACCATTCCTTTTTAGTTGGTTGTTCATTCTGTTACGAACATAAATAAACATAGGAAGCAAGTACATTCTGGCAGCGCTAAGACAGCACAACGCAGTCAAGGTTTTTCCCTTTTTTTCATTTGTTACAGAGCCTACTCCTTTTGGACCCTTTTCTGCTAGAATCTTGCCGGGTACCTGAGCTGTTTTTATGCCAGCTTCATCGACGTTGAACATTTTGGCAGATGTAAATTTACGCTTTTCTTAAACTGCATTCAAGTTTTCAAAAAAGAAACACTTCATCCCTGTTAAATGTAGAAATTGGATTCATGCTAGTGGCTTCAGGTTTTCTTATAGTGATATTTGAATTTCCGTTTAAAAAACCTTTAAATCAATCTTTGCCTGCTGATTGATTAGCATCGGAAAAAGGATTCGGTAGATTATTTTTGTGCGCGTAATCAAAAGCCAAGATTTCACTTGTTCGGCAGTTATACCTTCTTGGATAATTTAATATTTCATCAGCTAACAATTTTTCATGCTCTATGCCGAAAACCGATTTACGGCCTAAAGATGGATTATAAAGATTGTTCCTTTTTCTTCTAGTTTGCAAAGTGCTTTTAGGGATTGAAAATGATCGAGTTACTTCTCTGTAACTTCTTCCTCCATTTTGTATTGCATTTAATGCAAGAGTTAATTGCTCACTATTCCAAATGCCAAATGACCACGGTTTTCATGTTCATATCTAACTAAATCCAAAATCGTCGTCTTTGGTATACATATTCGCGCTCCTTCGTCCGCGGTTTCTTTTCAGTAAAGCACACCCTTCTCTACAAAATACCATTCAGAAATCGTATTCCGAGAGCTATTGTTTTTCAAGGTCCTGTTTATTATGTTACAGAAGGCACCATTTTGCTGCTCTTTCACTAGCCTGGACAACTCTCCTAAAACTTCTTTGAAAACCTTACTTCTACTAATCTGATAAATAACCACTTTCTTAACTTCGCCTGGAATTGCACGTACCCCACTAAACCCACGAGGTACCGGGACAAGCAATCTGTGGAACATTCTCCTTCACTGCACAATGAATAACATCGAAGGAATACTCTGAAATCAGCAAGTTCATCCACCTGGAGTTTAACAACCGGCATTTCAAAAAATATGACAATGCTTTATGGTCTGCAATAATCGTTAAGAGACGGCCCAAAACAAAAGTACGCCATTGTTTCAGAGCATTCATCACCGCCAGAGCTTCCTTTTCTGTTACCGTATAATTTAATTCGTTATCTTTTGACGTACGACTCGTAGATGCCAAAATCATTTTTCCCCGGTTAGAGGATCTATTTTTGAAAAAGGCATGCTCCTATACCATATCCGAAACTGTCGCACTGTATATAAAATCGCAAGTTTAGTAGCGGATGTTTAAGAAAACAAACACCTAAAAAGGCCTCCTTCACCCTATCAAACGCCGTCTGTTCCTCGTCCGACCATAGCCATCTAGTTCCATTCTTCAGACGTTTCAATAGAGGAATCGCCAAATTCGCATAATTTTCCATAAACTTTTGGTCATCGACGTATAGCGTGGCAAATGATGCAACCTCTTCCACTAAAATAATAGATGAACCCCGAATAGCACAACCAATTTTTGCTAAATTAATGTCCCACCGACGTTGATTATCAGAAACGTAAAAAGATATCATAGTTTTCAAGACTCTATTAATACGTTCGGCCGGATTCGCCTGATGATGATAGCGAGCATTACACAGAATTTTTGTTCGATAAGAGTCACAGAGTTTAGTAAAAATATTACTACAAAATTGGACACCAATGTTCGCAATTAGATACTGAGGAGTACCATACACCAGGAAAATATTTTCCTCAATGGTTCGAGCAACAGCAGCGGCCGTAGATGCACGCAGAAGAAAAAACAAGCATAATTTGTAAAACAATTGGCAACAACCAAAATGAAAGAATTACCTTTAGAGGATCTAGGAAAAGGTCCGACAATATCAGTACATAGGACATGCCAAGGACGAGTGGCAGTAGCACGGGGAGACATAAAACCAGGAGGTTTCTTTTGTTCGACTTTGTGTGCAGAGCAAATTTTACAAAGACGGACGTATCGAGCAACAGCGGCTCTAAATTTAGGCCAATAGTAACGCATGGAAATTTTATAGACAGTTTTGTGAACACCGGGGTGACCTGAAGTAGATATATCAAGATTTTCGTATATAACCCTAATCCGTTGTTCGCTGGGAACTACTAACTTCCAATCGTCTTGAAAAGGTTGTAGCAAAGATTGTTTAGATTTTACATGTTTATATAGTAATTCGTTTTCCACATGCCAGTTACTGTATAGTTTAGGATTAGAATTAACACGAGTACGTAGCTTAAGATACCAAGGATTCAAAATTGGCAGAGTAATAGAAGATTTAGGAAAGTCATCAGCTAAGTCAATTTTAGGTACTGAGCGAGATAAGGCATCGGGAACGATGTTTTCTTTACTTTTTCGATGTACGATGGTGAAGTTATATTGCGGAAGTCGTACAGACCAACGAGCTAAACGACCGTTGGGACTTTGTAGATTATTCAGCCAGATAAGCGAGTGGTGGTCAGTGATCACAGTAAAGTGAGAACTCTCGATATAGGGACGAAATTTCTCAATTGCCCAAATAACAGCAAGCCATTCTTTTTCGGTGGCGCTATAGTTGCGTTTTACTAACTAAAAAAGAATCTTATTAGAATGGGTAAGCGTAGAATAACTCATCAATACTCGCAAGATTCCTCCTACTTGTCGAACAAAGAAACGTGCATTGCTGTTGACGTACAGTAACGAATAATGTAGAAAATATTTCGACGCACAAGCTGTAGAATCAAATTTATAAATGGGTTTAAATAACATGAGTTCGAATTGCAAATCCTCGCGTTATCGAAAGCGCGATTAGCAAACTGGAAAACACGTTATCAAATAATGGTAAAATGTATTATTTCGACAAGTTCTTAAATGGAAAACACGAAAGAAGCAATTATACGCGGTTGTAATGTGTAACAAAATAACGGATAATTAAAACAGGATATATCCTATTTAATTTATCGAATAAATTTTCGTTTTAGCATGAATAGATTTGAAAGAAATGTTATGATTACGCGAGTTATGTATCCCCCAATTGACGTATATATTATAAAATAGAATAATTAGGAAATTATTAGAAAGTATAATAAAATGTTAAGTGAAGTGTAACAATTTATAAAGTTTTATGAACAGTTCATGAGAACGGATACGTTACTTTGTATCGCAGACGATAGTGGCACTGCAGATGTCAGGTCACAGACGGTCAGGAACCGTGATTACTTAGAAATTAAAATTACAACACTGTAATTATGAATAGTATTAAGAATAAGCAGGCATGAGATCTACAAGTTTCCGCAGCCATGTGAGGTGGTAGGGATATTATAAAAAGCTCGGGAGCCCCAGTTAACGACAGTTAGTCAAGTATTCCGCTTTAGCATTGCAGTTTACTATACTACTCAAAATAGTACATTTATTAATTAATTTTGAATTTAGAATAATATTAATCAACCTGTCAAAATTCCACAATTAATTTCTGTTAATAAAATTAATGTGTTAAAAAGTTTCGGAACTTGTTTTTAAAAAGGTAGCTCCCAAGGACCGAACCTTAACTCGTGTACTATTGTAACGAGGCAAAAATACAGGATGAGGTTTTGAATAGCAACAGGAGCTAGGTGAATGAAAAACGAATTACCACAAAAAAGGACGTATTTGAATCTATCGTCGAAAATAAACGTAACAAGATGGCTTTTAGGATGCGTTAGCAAATAACAGTATATAATATTTGTTTTGTGTTGGGCTGACTTTTAAACGAACAAATAAACAAGAACAGATCGAAATCTATAGGTACGAGTGGGATGCAGAATGTCTGTTTAAGGTATCGATTTAGATGTGGACTGAGAATGAGGTAGGGATGCGATAAACAAACAAGGGGAACAAAGAAAGAGGATTATTCTTCACAGGTAAAAATATGAGATGAGAGATAGGGTAAAAATTATGTATGATAGAATACATCTATATGAACGTGCAAACGAAGCAAGGGATAGAAAATGTTGGTGTGTATGTTAGAGCAAGATCAGGCAAGACATATATTGAAGGGCGTAAATAGACCAAGGATTTTGAAGACAGTTGGGGCGCGATTTCAACGTATTGAGCAGCCGTTAGAAAATAAAGTGGTGGTTTCGAGGTAAAACGGTTATTTGTTGTGAAAGATTCCGAGATATTAAAGGATGGTTGGTGTTTGCGTGCTACAATACTTGGTATTGCAAAAGGCCAACACGGATTTTTCGAGAATTTGTAGACGGTTGAAAATGTTTGTTTGGGAGAATTGAAAGACGGTTTTGGAGAGGGTACTTGGAAAGCGTGTTTGTGGGGTTGTGATGTGGTGTGAGTTGAGTCGATATAAACGCATGCAGAAAAGGGATGCTCTCTCTTACTTCCTCGCTCGCCATTGAGTTAACTCAAATAGCCAATCTTATTCAGTGATTTTTGTTGTTAGTTGTAATTACACAAGTTGGCGTAGTGGTATTTAATTGGAAAAGTGAAAAACCGAAAGTAAATACAAAGTTAAGAGCAAAGCATTTATCAAGCAAGTAAGTACCAACTACTTCTATTTTTGGTGCTAGAGCGTACAAAGGCGTTCTTAAATGGAATTTATTGGTGAATGCATCAAGTATTGATTAGTTGATCATATATGGAATGGTAATTGGAAATTTTGGAGGTTTGGATGCACTTTCTTTGGTAAATTAGAAGAGATTTGGATAGCAGGATGCCGAAAGGAATGTGATTCAACATGGGGAGCGGTTTCATAGCCTAGAGTCATTCTACACGGCAACATCTTTGAAGGCTGGTTTGCAGATGCTTGCAGTATAATGGTTACCAGGTAACGAATTTTTATAAAACATTGTTGTGCTGTTTATTTGAAGTGTTTTAACTCTGTGCTATTGGGTAATTATTTCTATATATTTGATGAAACGAAACTTTTATTGAACATTATATGTAATTGAAAACATGTTAATGTAGAGAAGGATGACTAAATGTAAGGATAACCAGGCTGTTTGTGCAAGATAAAGAGGCTTTTTTGATTATTACAATGCTATAATTTTACATACAGCTTTGAAGAGTTTTACTGTGAGCTCAGATTAAGACAAGGGTAAAGTCAGGTATGAGCTAAGCCCACTTACTTTAATAGGGTTATGTTTGATGAAAATATTTAATACCAACACATTTTTTTTAAATGAATTGTTCCAAATCAAAGTTATATTATTGTATGTAAAGGAAAGAGTTTTGGACGATCTAAATATTTATTTTGTGCAAATAGAATGTGATGTATGTTGTTAGTTGCGTTATTTTGAGTATGATTGAAGGGAAGTATTTTCTTTTTAAATTACAGCATATTAGCAGTTAGGTGGAGTTGAGATTCTGCAGTCCGGGTAAGCTTTTTTGAAAGTTGTTCATAAGCGTTTAGCAAGGTTAGGAGCAGCCGAGGTATGCTTCACGATAATATATATATATATATATATATATATATATATATATATATATATATATATAGATATAAAATTAAGTTTTATGAATAATGAATGATTAGATTTGAAATGTCATCCATTATTCATAAAACTTAATTTTGTTAAACAAATGACATATAGAATTAAAAAATCTGCCATCCAATATATATATATATATATATATATATATATTGCCGTGGAACCTCAGAAAATTTGTGCCCCCCTTGGTCAACATATAATTTTTAAAAATTCAAAAATAAAATAAATTCCTTACCATTTCATTTCTCCTTCAAATTCCTGCAGCTTCCCTGGTTAGCTCAGCTGTGCCTCTTCTCGAATACCTAAATTTACAACTATACCTCTTTCACACTCGCACACCTTCAATAAAATCGCCAAATATAACAACAACCATACAACCTTTTACTTACAGCTATTAACAGATAAATTATATTCACATGTGTTAAAAACAGTTTGATACACTAATTATAAAACTCAAAATATGGTATGTTTTTAAAGTCCTTGATTTTTCTAATTATTTTTAAACAAATTCAATGAAATATGAGTAGATGGGCCCCACATGTTACCCTAAATTGACTTCACACTGGAGTATGGTGAGCTCATAATAACCCAGTTTCGTTTGTATATGCCTTTTACACCTTGTATAAATTAAAACAAAATTTACAGACCCGTTTACCCTTCACAATCCAATTTATATCCTGAATAAAATTTTGAATGTTCTAAATACACCCCTTTTCAATATTTATCCTCAATAAATTGTCCAGTACATGTATCTTTTACGAATAAGTTCTACAACCAAATATGCCACCAAAAAAAGTCAACCACACAGCACAAATTTCACAAATGTTTATCAAACAACAGAAATTTCAAATAAATTACCTGGAGAATTCTTCAGGCTTCCTCCCCGTCAAAGATGATTGCCAGAACACCTCGGCTTCGTTTCCATTTACCGCGCTACTCAGCGGATCCACAGACCTCCACCATCTGCTACCTTTGTGAGCTATGCGCCTCGTCTCACAGTACCATTCCATATATCATGCTTCCATTTATTAATTTTTGTGATTTGTATTGTAGTAGCCGGACCTTTATTAATTTAAAATGCACTACTTGTACTTCACGTCAATAATTAGATGTCCGCTACTACTGTTTCATACTTGTCACCACTATATTTACGGTAATATAATCACATAAAATACTCACTGAAAGCTTTACTGTTATGGTGGTCGGCATTCAGTACTTTATCTAAGTAAAGTAACATAGAAGAGAGGAGGACCTCTATAACCTAGGTTGGGTATTTATATGCTTCTAAAACCCCCTAAGTGAACGCACTTCCAGCGAAAAGCTTATTCTCAAATCTAATTCCAAAAATTTTGAATATAACCGTCTCTAAATTCGTAAAATTTATTCCGTCCTACTTGCTGTATCCCTTAATTCGCTTCTAACCTTCGCGTATGCGTACGTTTGGAAAACTGTCTGCTTTTAACCGATGACAAAATTCTCTGTCGTCACAAACCCCGCCTAAGCTCTATTTATCTTTATGTTATGCATGTTTGATGTCTCGTTCAAAACCTCACTTGAGTTACAGAAAATTGATATTGTTGACAACCTATCTCAACTCCGCGTGTATATGGTACGTGTATTTCAATCCCGACGCTTTTATATCTGTCTCTATCTGTTGTATATTACTGATCGTGCATTTCCCTCGCTCCTTAAGATGTTTGTTACCTTAGTTGTTTATCCAAACTGACGGTTGGAAATAATTTCTATGAAATCTTATTGTAATATACGCTTGACTTCGTCGAACGTAACCTTTTAAAACGCAGGTGTTTCTGTTAATTTTCGAACGTTTGAAAATAACAACTTCTTGGACTTTCTGCTTCTAGGTATCTGATAAAACTGACATTGGCTTTTACAACAAATCCATTTGTCTAGGAAATTATTGATTTTCTTACTCAAGCACGTTCCCTTATGCTTATACGTGTTGGATTAAAATAAATTATGGTTAATTATGCGTATCCTTGAACTTCTATTTACTTTAAAACTGTTTTTTCTTTATGTAACCCTAACATCCTACCATCCACCCTACCATCTGCTACCTTTGCGAGCTATGCGCCTCGTCTCATAGTACCATTCCATATATCATGCTTACATTTATTGATTTTTGTGTTTTGTATTGTAGTAGCCGGACCTTTATTAATTTAAAATGCACTACTTGTACTTTACGTTAATAACTAGATGTCCGCTACTACTGTTTTATACTTGTCACCACTATATTTACGGTAATATAATCACATAAAATACTCACAGAAAGCTTTACTGTTATGGTGGTCGGCATTCAGTACTTTATCGAAGTAAAGTAGCATAGAAGAGAAAGGACCTCTATAACCTAGGTTGGATATTTATATGCTTCTAAAACCCCATAAGTAGACGCACTTTCAGCGAAAAGTTTATTTTCAAATCTAATTCCAAAAATTTCGAATGTAACCGTCTCTAAATTCGTAAAATTTATTCCGTCCTACTTGCTGTATCCCCTAATTCGCTTTTAACCTTCGCGTGTGCGTACGTTTGGAAAACTGTCTTCTTTTAACCAATGACAAAATTCTCTGTCGTCACAAACCCCGCCTAAGCTCTATTTATCTTTATGTTATCCATGTTTGCTGTCTCGTTCAAAACCCCACTTGAGTTACAGAAAATCAATATTGTTGATAACCTATCTCAACTCCACGTGTATATGGTACGTGCATTTCAATCCCAACGCTTTTATATCTGTCTTTATCTGTTGTATATTACTGATCGTGCATTTCCCTCGCTCCTTAAGATGTTTGTTATCCTAGTTGTTTATCCAAACTGACGGTTGGAAATAATTTCTATGAAATCTTATCGTAATATATGCTCGACTTCGTCGAACGTAACCTTTTAAAACGCAGGTGTTTTTGTTAATTATCGAACGTTTGAACATAACAACTTCTTGGACATTCTGCTTCTAGGTATCTGATAAAACTGACATTGGTTTTTACAACGAATCCATTTGTCTAGGAAATTATTGATTTTCTTACTCAAGCACGTTCCCTTATGCTTATACGTGTTGGATTAAAATAAATTATGGTTAATTATGCGTATCCTTGAACTTCTATTTACTTTAAAACTGTTTTTTCTTTATGTAACCCTAACATCCTACCATCCACCCTACCATCTGCTACCTTTGCGAGCTATGCGCCTCGTCTCATAGTACCATTCCATATATCATGCTTACATTTATTGATTTTTGTGTTTTGTATTGTAGTAGCCGGACCTTTATTAATTTAAAATGCACTACTTGTACTTTACGTTAATAACTAGATGTCCGCTACTACTGTTTTATACTTGTCACCACTATATTTACGGTAATATAATCACATAAAATACTCACAGAAAGCTTTACTGTTATGGTGGTCGGCATTCAGTACTTTATCGAAGTAAAGTAGCATAGAAGAGAAAAGGACCTCTATAACCTAGGTTGGATATTTATATGCTTCTAAAACCCCATAAGTAGACGCACTTTCAGCGAAAAGTTTATTTTCAAATCTAATTCCAAAAATTTCGAATGTAACCGTCTCTAAATTCGTAAAATTTATTCCGTCCTACTTGCTGTATCCCCTAATTCGCTTTTAACCTTCGCGTGTGCGTACGTTTGGAAAACTGTCTTCTTTTAACCAATGACAAAATTCTCTGTCGTCACAAACCCCGCCTAAGCTCTATTTATCTTTATGTTATCCATGTTTGCTGTCTCGTTCAAAACCCCACTTGAGTTACAGAAAATCAATATTGTTGATAACCTATCTCAACTCCACGTGTATATGGTACGTGCATTTCAATCCCAACGCTTTTATATCTGTCTTTATCTGTTGTATATTACTGATCGTGCATTTCCCTCGCTCCTTAAGATGTTTGTTATCCTAGTTGTTTATCCAAACTGACGGTTGGAAATAATTTCTATGAAATCTTATCGTAATATATGCTCGACTTCGTCGAACGTAACCTTTTAAAACGCAGGTGTTTTTGTTAATTATCGAACGTTTGAACATAACAACTTCTTGGACATTCTGCTTCTAGGTATCTGATAAAACTGACATTGGTTTTTACAACGAATCCATTTGTCTAGGAAATTATTGAGTTTCTTACGCAAGCACATTCCCTTATGCTTATGCGTGTTGGATTAAATTAATTTATGGTTAATTATGCGTACCCTTGAACTTTTATTTGCTTTAAAACTGTTTTTTATTTATGTAACCCTAACATTCCAATTATTAAATATAAAAATACCCTAATGCTCCTCTATTTTCACTAAATGAATTAAATTAATTTTGCGCGTAAATAATTTCTTTTTTCTATATATAGGGTTGTTGAAATTTTATTGTTTTCCACTGATTTGCCCCTTTGAATCCACAACAATATATATATATATATATATATATATATATATAAATATATATATATATATAATATAAATTTTTAAGTTGTTAATTATCTTCTTTGGGAATATGTTCGTCCACCAATCAATAAGAAAAACGCTCATTTATAAATTTGTCGACGTTTCGGGTTATTTATTCCCTTAATCATGACCTATGAATATTAGTTACAATTCTACATAACTGCTGTTAGTTACAATCTATGCGAGCTTTATATAATATACATGAATTGGCATGTTGGGATGGTATGGTAATTGTTAGCACGGAGCTCAGCGTAGACTGAGTTATCATCTATAAATATCTGGTGGATCAAAGAGCATAGTCACAAAGCCAAGGGGTTTTGGAGGATAGAGCGTCATCGACCGAGATGGAGCCTTGAAGCATTTCCCAGGTAACTCATTTGAATTTGCTGTTATTTGATAAACTGTTGAAATTATTTGTGATGTGTGAGTGAACTTTTGGGGTTATTGATGGTTATTTAACGTATTGGAAAAGATACGTGTACTTGACTATTATGAGGGTATTTTAAATATTAAAAGAAAAAGGTGTATGTAAAGTTTAAAGTTAAATTTCATTACGAATTTAAATTAGATTGTTAAGGGTACATGGGTTACTAATTTTGTAGTAATTTTATGCAAGGTGAAAAGCATACATTAATAAACTGGGTTGAGCTCACCTTACTCCAGTGTGCAATAATAAATATAGGGTATTATTTGGGGCCCATTTACTCCTATTGTATGAAATGTGTTTGCAATTAAAATTTTAAAACAAGGACTTTACAAAAATAGCACTTATTGAGTTGTAACTAGAGTACCAAACTGTACATATCTGTGAATAATTGTTTGTAAATAGCGGTAAATAAAGATTGTATGATTGTTGTATTATTTTGTGATTTTATTGAATGGTGTGTGAATGGGAAGGAAGAATGATTGTAAATTTAGGTATCCGACAAGAGGCACAGCTGAGCTAGCCAGGAAAGCTGCTAAAGATATTTTGTTGCAGCAAAAGAATCCGGGTAAAAAATTTTTATTTTTTGAAAATTATTTTTTTTGACACTGGAGATGTTAAAAGATTTAAAAAAACCCTACCACAGCAATATATATATATATATATATATATATATATATATATTGCTGTGGAAGTCGGTAACACGCTTGGGCCAACATAAAATTGCAGTGGATCTCTAGAACAATCGGGATCGCTTAACTTGGGCCGTCATAGTCATTTTCTGAAAATTTTAATAAAAAAAATTCCTACAATACCTTTGGAACGCCTCCTTATTTCTGCACACCCTGGCTAGCTCTTGAATCTGCTTCTTCTTGGATACCTACCATCTTAAGTACATTCTTCTTACATTAACATAAAATTGCAGTGGATCTCTAGAACAATCGGGATCGCCTAACGTTGGGCCGTCATAGTCATTTTCTGAAAATTTTAATAAAAAAAATTCTTACAATACCTTTGGAACGCCTCCTTATTTCTGCACACCCTGGCTAGCTCTTGAATCTGCTTCTTCTTGGATACCTACCATCTTAAGTACATTCTTCTCTCACAAATACAGTCAAATGAAATTACCACTCAAATAATGCAACAAGACATACAACCTTTTTATTTACACATATTTCCAAGTTTCCATAAGCACGAAAATATTTACACATTTGTATATACAGTTTGATAATTAATTGTTACCACCTCAATCTTTAAATCTTTTAAAATTCCATGCTTTTTATATATTTCAACAATTTTACTTTAGACGAGTAGATGGGCCCATCGTGCAACCCTAAATTAATTTTTATTCTGGTGTATTTTGAACTCAGTATAACCCAGTTACTCTAAATGCTTTTACACATTGCATTTTTATTTAAAATAAAGCTAAAGACCGGTTTACTCCTTACAACAACATTTTTATGTCATTAATAAACAATTTTAAATAATCAATATTAATTGCCATTTACATATACCTTTTTAAATGAGTTTTTATAGTAATAAAATACACCCCCAATAAATCATTACACTCAAGTACAAAATACCAGCACAAATGTTCAAGAAAAAACCAGAAATTAATTTTCTTTACCTGGAGTAAGCTTCGTCCATCGTTACCTCTGAAGATGTGTTCCAAAACTCTCGTATTTATACCTGGATCCAACTCATTTCCACTCGCTATCCAAATCTCTGCAACCACGTTTAGTATTTCTACCTGGATAATTGGCTCAACCAAGCTTAACCTTCCATAATCACTACACTTCACGCATACTTGTTTCAAATTTCTCAATTCGCCTAGCCAAGTACCATCTTACCATTAGATTGTATCGTGTAGTAACAGCACCTTCTATACGCCAGCACCCATTTGTGCAAATCACACTTTTAATACATTACCGGTCTGTTACTAACAGTTTTTGCACACTTTTAAATGGAATATTATATGATAATTCAGCACGTAATAGCAAGTAAGTACGAGATATCTAAAAGATATAAGATCTAAGAGCGATATAAGAAAGCCCGAATACCTCTCCCAGTGTATTTATACGCTTTTCAATACCCCACTTTTCATCGAAAAGCTTATTTTCCAAATTTTGTTCGTAACACTTCAACGTCTGAAAAATTCCAAGTTTACCCTGCTGTTACCATGAAATTCGCTCACAACATTTAACCGACGTGAGCTTCTCAAAACTTCTCGCCTTCGACCAATTGTATTGTTTTCCCCATTTTTAACGTCTAACACCTAGCTATCTTTCTTTGTTCCACCCATTATTTGTCTCCTTTAGAACCGTTCTCAAGCTACAGAAAATTGATATTGTGGTTGGCCTCCAAATCTACCGCGTATTTTAGACGTGTATATTAACCAACGTTTTATTATACGTGTTCTTTGTCTGTTTTACATTATGGAGATTTCATTTCACTTCGTCTTCAAAGCATTTGTTATTTTAGCAGCTTGTCGCCACGACCGTTACAAACAATTCTACAGAATTTTGTGCCAACGATCGTTGAAGTTCTTTCAACTTGACATTTAACTATCAGATGTTTCTATGAAGTAAACTATCCGTTTAAAATAATAATTCCAAGTTTTAGAGTTTCTCGGGATTTGTATAACGAACGTTTCGATTATTTATATGAAAATAAGCGTTTAAATTATTGATTTTGTATACTCAAAAGCTCCGTTTCTTATCAGATGCGCTTGTTTTAAATTATTAAACCTAATTATGCGTATGCTTGGGTTTTCATGTACCCTAAAGCTTCTACCCATTATGCAATTTTACAGTCCAATTTAGAATTACAGAAATATCTTATAATCCGTCCATTTTCAATACCTAAACGGATTCATTTGGCGCGTAACTAAATTGTTCCTATCTCCTATATACACAGTTGTTAAAAATTTATTATGTAGGCCTATATACCCTTCTTAAACTATAATTTCCACGACAATATATATATATATATATATATATATATATATATATATATATATATATACGGAGATTGTAATAGGTCATGGACACTATACTCTGTGAAATGAACCACCCAAATTCCGAGGTATAAAAACTTTGTAATGTGTAGGTTCTGTAAGATATACGCTTTATATTACTTCTAGTAAGATTAGCGTATTATAGGAATTTCTAGTACAAGCAAGACCCTTGTTTAAATATATATCCTCTTTAAAAATATCATTTAAAACAAGTTCTATATTTTTAAATTTTTGCATTATACACTAGTTAGTCTAACACAAATAAGATTTTGTAAAAGTCTACATCTAGCTTTCTTTTCTCTATACTTCGATATGTTCGGCGATTACATTTTATGCGAAAGATATTGTAATTAGTTGTTAATTACTATTCTTTAGTCGGAGGCTCTAAATAAAATAATACCGGTGGGGATAACCTAAATACGACAATTCCAATTTTATATCATTATCTCACCTCCTAATCTTATACAGAACGTATATTTGAATGATTACATTCCATTCTATATTATTTAAATAAAGCAAGACGAAATTGTGTTTTCATGTTCCAAACATCAATGTGTTACAACAAAGTTTATTTGACCCGACTATAGATACCGTAAAATTCTCTTTAATAATATTTTACTAAAATGTACAACTTAATCTGAAGATAACCTCAAATAAAGATTTACTACTGAAATTCATAATAAAATGCATATTTAAAAATATACAAAGATATCTTTTGATTATTTTATAATTTGTACATTTTCTTTAACAGCTAATCTGTAAATACTCCCTGTATGTTTGTTGTGGTTTGTTTAGCATTCTTCATAAGCTTCTTTGGGAATTAAACCACTCATAGTTTTTAAAATGATCTTTATTTACGTTTCGATCCATGACCTAGGATCGTTGTCAAATCTGTAATAAAAATTTTTTGGATGCATAACGCCATTTAGAATGTAAGCAAAATTACTGCACTAAATTAGGATCCATTATAAGATATTAATCCACTACATTCTAAAAAATGTGCCATATACAAGTTTATTTGTTCTCTGTATATTAAGCACGACAGTTAGAAACAAGGAAATGTTACTATTCCAATATGTGTTATCTTAAATACTACGTTATTGCGCATGCCATCAAGTTGTCAATCAAAACTTTACTCACTAATGACGTGTTATGAACTGCACTCCATTTCTTCAACGAATTGTGTAATTATTAACAAAAAATATAACTATGTAGTAGAAACTAATGAATTATAGCACAAGCAGTAAAAGAAGTATGACCGAGATTAAAGAATTAAATACAATATCTATCCGAGATCCAGATATTTAAAATGTACTTGTGTATAAGTTTAAAAACAAAAATGGAATGTAATATAAAGAAAACTGTATCTCTATCGAATGAGAAATTATATGAAGAGGGACTTGATACTTTGGCCAAATTAACCGATGAAGAGGAATCACTCTTACTATTCGACTTCATACCTTTCTTGTCTACAACTAGCAAATTTGAAGTTTCTAATACTTCAGAGACCTACAACAAACATACAACGGAAAATGCCAATGAAAGTACAATAACGATACCTAAATGCAATTCCAAACAACAACGAAATAATACAGAACACATGCAATTAAAAACTAGGCTACGATGTTGCAATACATGTAGTTATAAAACATTAGTTAAAGACAGACTGATCCAGCATATGCGAAAACATACTGATAATAAACTGTTGGCATGTTTGGTATGTGATTTCAAAACATCTCAATTGGGTTGTCTAAAAATACATACGAGAACACATAGCGGTGATAAACCATTTTTATGTAAGGTTTGCGATTTCAGAGCATCTCGAATGGGCAACTTGAAAACGCATATGAAAACACATGCCGGTGATAAACCATTTTCGTGTATGGTTTGCAATTACAAAACATCTACAATGTGTAGAATAACAAAACATATGCGAACACATACCGGTGAAAAACCATTTTCATGTATGGTTTGTGATTACAAAGCATCTCGAATAGACACCTTGAAAAAGCATATGAAAACACATACCAGTGATAAACCATTTTCATGTATGGTTTGTGATTACAAAGCATCTCGAATAGACACCTTGAAAAAGCATATGAAAACACATACCAGTGATAAACCATTTTCATGTATGGTTTGCGATTTCAAAACATCTCTAAAGGATAGTCTGAAATTACATATGAGAACCCATACCGGTATTAAACCATATTCATGTATGGCTTGTGATTACAAAGCATCTCAAATGTGCATCTTGAGAAAACATATGAGAACACATACCGGTGATAAACCACATTCATGTACAGTTTGTAATTACAAAACATATCAAATATATAACTTGAAAACGCATATGAGAACACACACCGGTGATAAACCGTTTTCATGTATGATTTGTGATTTCAAAGCATCTCAAACGATAACCTTGAAAAGGCATTTGAGAAAACATACTGGTGAAAAACCATTTTTGTGTATAGTTTGCGATTTCAAAACATCTCTAAAGTGTAGTCTAAAATTACATATGAGAACACACACCGGTGATAAACCACATTCGTGTACGGTTTGTAATTACAAAACATCTCAAATATCCAACTTGAAAACGCATATGAGAACACATACGGGTGATAAATCATTTTCATGTATGGTTTGCGCTTTCAAAACATCTATAAAGGCCAGTCTGATATTACATATCAGAACCCATACCGGTGATAAACTATTTTCATGTACGGTTTGTGATTACAAAGTATCTCAATTGAACCACTTAAAAAGTCATATGAGATCACATTACTAATGAAAAACGCTTACGTACGGGTGGGTTCCTTGATTAATAGAAATAAAAGAGGTCTGATTGCGGAATGTTTTCAATTCTATCGTTGTTGTTGGGGTTGCGTGCTCTGAGCGTGGTCCTGTGTTAGTGATGGTATATATTATGGATCTGTGCAATTTGCTAACGGCGTAATCCGTTTCGTTCATTTTATCCCATGAGTTTTGATAGTCATAACGAGATAATTTGAAGGAAGACTTTTAGTGCATGAACGACTTGGTGTCCTCCGTCTGGCACTAATCATAATTTCCCTCCAGGAGGTGGCTTTATTAAGGAAAGAACAAGAAGAAGCGATTTGCTATAGCTTTTAAAGCTTTTTTTATGCTGAAATTTGCTTGTTCAAAATTGATTTGAGCAATTTTGAATCCTCAACAGTAATTATCACACCTCGTTTATGTATGTACATAGGTGTGTATATATATATATATATATATATATATATATATATATATATATTGTAACTACTACTACTGCGTTTCACTAATTTAAAACAAGTAACAACAAGAGTCTTTATCTCTCACTGTTCACAAGTCTAATTAACAGTATATGCCTTATTTATAGATGTTTTCAGTCCAATTAACAATGAAGCACTATCACACTAATGAATTTACAAGCACTAATATCTTCTTAATCTAAATTCTTAACCATAGGTCCATTAACCACACTAACACAACTATTTATTTATTACACTTTAGTCTATTTATGTATTCTACAAGCTGCATATACATTAGACACGTTTACATAATATAACAGTTATGTTTACTCTTGGACTTCCAAAAGCTCAACTATTTAACTTTACACGATATAATTTATATTCGAGATTTTGATATAGACTAACTCTGTACTTCATCATCGGTCTTATTTATACCCCTGGATTAAAAGGATGATTCATCCTCCAGTAACTGCTAGAAGATTCTCGGTCCCTGGAGAATATACAGTGCTTACGGTGCTTGTGTGTTTAACGGGTTGCCTAATAGTAGCTCGTAATATATATATATATATATATATATATATATATATATATATATATATATATTTAGACCAGGGTAGAAAATTAATTAATTACATCAAATAATTTTAATCACCGTGTATAAGGAATTTTATTAGATAATACGCTTTATTAAAAAACCATGAAGCATAAAAATTTATTCATTTCATTAAAAATAAGGCATTTAAATTATTCACGAGACGCTTTCTATAAAAAGAAGCAGAATTAAAATGCTCAATTTTAATGTAATTTAATTTTTTACAAGTAAAGAATCAAATAAAAATTACGTGCAAAATTTAAATTAATTCAATTTTAAGTAACCGGTATTAAACAAAATGTACAAATAATAATTAATATTTAATTAGGATTCACTAAAAATTAAAGGATAGAAGTCAACGCCATTCATTATTATTTTAATTGGAGTTAATTGAACCATTAGTAACATAATATGTATAAAAGCTTGTAAAAACCCAATAATATTCAAATCGTAGAAGTGTTATTTAAAACGTTACGATTGAACACCTGCGTATTTTTAAAAGTCAGGTTCTGCTTAAATTTTGTAGATAACAAATGGTTACAGAGAATGTTGGAGAAACCGTCGCTTAATATTCACGGGAAATGCTAATAAAGTGGGTTATTTAACAGTCCACGTGGATTGTACACAGCCGATAGAAAAGAGTATCGATTTGCACCACTAAGGCCAAGTTAGAAAAGGAAAGAGAAAATGCGTCAAGCAGAGACACTATTAATTAAAAGCGTGATTGGAGCAACGTCACGAGAGCTACGATTGGTTGTAATCAGATGCAGATATGAGGGGTGTAAACGTAACGATTTCGATACAAAATTAATTAGTTATTCTCGGACGTGGTTGCGTGCCGTGTGGAAAATTTCTCAGATTTTCAACTGGCGCGTGTGCAAAGTTAATAGAATCGTGTGCCCGACTATCGAAAAGGGAATGTAGAATGCGAAATTCTAAGAATTGTCCGTTTTGGGGACAAAAGCGACGAACAGGCTAGCCATTATATAAACCCGGACTTTAAACAGTTTCTCTCTCTTAGATTGTTGATTATTCGATGCTTTAAACAGTGCTCTTAGATTTTCGATTTTGAATGAATACTTTAAAACAGTTTGCTATCTACGTGCTACGATACAAGTTAGTATGCGTTAGTGCACTTAGAAAAGAAGATACAAGGTAATAAAGTTTACTTATATTTGCGAGTATTACCGTACCAAGTATACAAATTTGTAACGAGCAATGAATAAACAAAAGTAGGCAGTTTTGGGTATAGCGTGAAAGAAGTATGAATTTCTTTGCTATTTTCGGGGGTGTTAATAATTAAATGATTAGTAAACGTGATTGGATCCACAAAACAAGATTCAGATATACTTAGATGGGTTCCTGAAAAGCCCTGAAACAATTTTAGATAAATGGTGGTGTAGAAAATTTTAAAAGCACTCGAGGACCTAAACATAACCCAGTTGGAATGGTGTGATTAACAAAGGACGATGTACATTGGAGCCACGAGTGCATTAACCTTCAGGTAACTTATGCTTTGTTGTTCGATTTTTGATGTTTTGGTGTGTGTTGAATAACTTTATAATTTGTTTACTTAAAATGGACAGTAGTGAATTTGTACAAACAACAAATTTTTAATTTTAAGGTGAAATTTTCTTGTTTAAGTAGAAAGGAGTATTTAGTATTTATGTTCTTGATTATGATGAAAATTTGGGTCTGTCTTTGAGCTCAATTAGACGAACCTGGTTAATTAACGTAAAGGGGTGGGAGATGCTCTCTTTGTACTCAGACTCAGGTCTGCAAATATTGTTAAATTAATTAGTAGGCATCCTACAAGGACTTTAATTCTGGATGCAAATTAAAATGATAACAATTTTAATCTTGAAATTTTCTGATACTGAAATATATGCTGAATTTTAATTTTGAAATTTTAATGTATTGTGAATATTGATGTAAATAGAGTTAACGTTGGTGTTTGTGGTAGGAATGTGTTTGTTTTTTTTATGAATGAGGATGAAAGTTATCTAGGGGAGCAGCCGAGGACGGAAGCAGTAAAGAGGCGATTATCAGAAGAGATTCACAGCAAATCGTAGCGCCTAAAAGCGAGGCTCGAGTTCGAAATAAAATTTTGGTGATTTTATTCCAGGAAACTGGCGAGGCGTTTCATAGGTTCCACAGTATATATATATATATATATATATATATATATATATATATTACTCATATTTAGACCAGGGTAGAAAATTAAATAATCACATCAAATAATTTTAATCACCGTGTAGAAGCTTTGGGAAAAGGTACGCTTTATTAAAAAAACCGTGGAGAATAAAAATTCATTCGTTTCATTAAAAATAAGAGATTTAAATCATGTACAAGACGCTTTATATCAAAAGGAAGCAGTATTAAAAAGCTCTACGTAAAGAAACAAAGAGAAATTACGTGCAAAATTTATATTAATTAACTCTATTTTAAGTAACCGGTATTAAACAAAACGTACAGATAATAATTAATATTTAGTTAGGATTCACTAAAATTTAAAGGGTATTAATTTTAATTTAAGTTAATTGAACCGTTAGTAACATATAATATCTATAAAAACTTGTAAAACCCAATAAAATGCAAATCGTAGAGGGTTAGTTAGAAGTAGGATGTTTAAACACCTGCGTATTTTTAAAAAGCTCATTCTGCGTAAATTTTGCAGATAATTAATGGTTACAGAGAATGTTGGAGAAACCGTCGCATAATAGTTACGAGAAATGCTAAAGGTGGGTTATTTCACACTCCACATGGACTGAAATAATCGATAATAAAGAATATCAATTTGCACCAATAAGAACAGGGTAGATAGCGACAGATAATATGCATAATACCGAGACACATATAGTAAAAGGCGTGAGTGGAGCAACATCATTGGGTTTGCGATTGGGTGAAAATAAAAGGCAAAATTGAGAGGTAAAAATAACATTTCTGTATAAAATTCAATTAGTTATTTCCAGAAGTTGCGAGCCGTGTCGAAATTTCTGAGATGTAACTGGGGCGAGTGCAAATTTCGTAAAAATCGCATGCCGAGCTGCGGAATGGGAACCTAGCATGCGAAATTCTTTAGAATTGTCCGTTTTGGGGAACAGACCGACAGACAGGCTAACCGCTATATATACCGAGGTTAATATGAACAAGCTCTCTTAGATCTTCAACTTGATTCAATGCGTTAAACAGTGCTTTTTAGTTTTCCGGTTTTGATGAAATAATTTAAACAGTTTGCTCGTATATTTTGGTGATTTAAAAAACAGTTTGTTCTTTACGTGCTACAATGAATGTACTTTAGTGCACTTAGAAAAGAAGATACAAGGTAATAAAGTTAGTATCACTGTACTAATTAGTCAAAATTTGCACCGACGAATGAATACACAAAAGTAGGCAGTTTTGGCGTATATTGGTGAAAGAAGCATGAATTTCTTTGCTATTTTTCGGGGGTGTTAATAATTAAATGGTTCATAAACGTGTCTGGATCCACAAAACAAGGGTCAGATATACACAGATGAGTTCCGGAAAAGCCCTGAAACAACTTTAGATGAATGGTGATGGAGAAAATTTTAAAAGCGTTGAGAATCAGAAGCCGTAAATATAACCCAGTTGGAATGGTGTGATTAACAAAAGGGACGATGTACATTGAAGCTACGAGTGCAGTAACCTTCAGGTAAATTATACTATTTTGTTTGAACTTTGATATTTTGGTGTGTGTTGAATAACTTTATAATTGATTTACTCAAAATGGACAGTAGTGAAATTGTGCTAACAATAAAATTTTAATTTAAGGTGAAATTTGCTTGTTTAAGTAGAAAGGGGTATTTAGTATTGATGTTCTGGATTATGATGAAAATTTGGGTATGTCTTTGAGCTCAATTAGACGAACCTGGTTAATTAATTAACGTAAAGGGGTGGAAGATGCTCCCTTTGTACTCAGACTCAGGTCTGCATATATTGTTATAGTAATTAGTAGGCATCCTACAACGACTTTAATTCTGGATGCACATTAAAATGATAACAAATTTAAATCTTGAAATTTTCTGATACTGAAATTTATGCTGAATTTTAATTTTGAAATTTTAATGTATTGTGAATATTGATGTAAATAGAGTTAACGTTGATGTTTGTGGTAGGAATGTGTTTGTTTTTTTTTTATGAATGAGGATGAAGGTTTAACTAAAGGAGCAGCCGAGGCGATTAACAGAAGAAAGTCAATGGACCAACACAGTTAAGGTAATGAATAGCTTTTTGTAGGATTCACAGCATTTCTTGACATCCAATTTGTAGGGGCTCGATTCGAAAAGCGGAGTACCCGGGATTTTGGTGGTTTCACAGCATTCTTTGGCGACCCAAAAGTGAGGCTCGAGTTCCAAATAAATTTTGTGATTTTATTCCAGGAAACTGGCGATCTGAGAGAGAGAGTTTCTGTGTGTGTATAAATTTAAGAGTATTTTAGAGTGTGTGAGAGTGATTAGAACGTATGCAGAGAAAGGAGTGGTTAAGGAGTCAAGGAGTGGAAATTGGAAGTGACGATAGTGCATTGTGTGAGAAAAATTCGAAAATGGAAGAAGCTGGAGGCAGTAGAGATCAGTCGAGGACGGAATCAGGGGATCAAGGAAACGAGATGATAATGAGAATGCTAGAGAGGATGAACGAAGAAGCCAATAGAGCTAGGGAAGAATCGAATAGAGCGAGGGAGGAGTCCAACCAAAAATTAGAGCAGATAAGCGGGAAAATTGAACAAAATACTAAAGAATTTACAGAATTTAAAGATAGTCTTACCGTGAAACTGGGGGGAAGTAGAAAATAGGGTTGAAAAAAATGAGCGTGATATTACAGGTCTTCGACAGGAAATGGGACATTTAAGGTCCGAAGTACGCATTTTTTGTGAAGAAGTAACGGACTCATGTAGGGATCAGTTAGGCAGGGTAGAACGCGAAGTTAGTAGTATCAAATACAACATGTCAAATTTAACGGGGGATGGTCCCAGATTTTATACAGGTGGAGTATCATTGGACCAACACATGAAGTTTTATGGCGATAACAGGGTAAATCCACAAATTTTTATTAATAGTGTAAGAAATCTAGTGGGAAATTTATTTGACGAACAGACTAAACTGAATACGATAAAGGCTTTATTAAAGGACAACGCGGAAGCATGGTACAATTTAGTAGGACACGACATAGACACTTACACGGACTTTGAAGACAGATTTTTATAGCACTACTGGAGTGACCACAGACAAGACCAGGTACGAGACGACTTAATCACAGGGAAATTTAAGGGAGAATTTTCAGGAAGTAGGGAGCAATATGCTATACGCAAGTATAGCATAGCTAAGCAACTGAACCCACCACTGACGTTCCGACAAATTATCAAGTATTTATCACGACACTTCGAGGTAGAAGTAAGACAACACGTAGCACTACAGAACATAGTGGACAGAGAAATGTTTTTAGAATACCTGCAGAGGTACGACGACGTAAGTAGTGGACGACCTCGGGATAATAGGGAAAGACAGATCAACACAGTTAGGTTTGACAATAGAAGGGACAACTACGCTAGACGGGGGAATAGTTACGGATACCAGCGACAGAATTGGGAACAGCGACGACCATACGTTAGAAGTAATAGTTTAGGAAGGGGACCTGCACCGAGACCGGAACCTACCAGTAGGAATAGTTCCCCGGACATGAGGGGGACTGCTAATACAGACACGGAACGAGTGGAAACGCCTAGGACATACGCTGAGGTGACGGCTAGACCAGGACCAAGTAGGGAAAACAGACCTGGACAGGATTTTTAGAACGCGACAGACCACTAGATTTCAGTGTAAATGTATATGAACATCCACGTGAATTTTTCAAAATTGAGGAGGAAGTAGAGCCAGAAACTGAGGAAAAATTATGTTTGCCAATTATTAATATAGAATTTTGAGAATAATGTAGAAGTATTACTTGATACAGGGGCAGAGGCGAGTTTAATATCGGAGGAATTCGTCAGCAAAATTAGGGATAAGGTTTGTGATAAAATTATGCCTATAAAGCGTAGTCATTTAGTAGCTCCAAATAAAAAGAAGTTTGCTGTAGTAAATAGTGTTGTGGTGCTTAGGATAGATATAGGAGGTCTAAGCTGTGAACAGGAGTTTGTAATTGTACCTGGACTGAAGTTTCAGAGCATTTTAGGTGTTGACTGTATGATGAAGTTAGGGTTTTGATAGATATGGAAAGGAAGGTAATAAGGATTAAGGATAGGGTAGTGCCATGGAAGGGCAGTTATGAAGTCACAGAGGATGACACAGGGGTTGAGTATTAATGTAGTAGAGGTAGAGATGATGAAGGTAAACAGATCAACACAATAAGATGTCCAGAGGATAGGATAGTAGAGGTTCAAGCTTTAGTACAAAAACATGCAGAATTAGTGGAGGTAGAAGCAACAGCAGCAGATCGGGAGCAGGTGAAGGCAGAATTAATTAAAGATGCACGAAAAATTAACCAATGGACCAAACCGCAATTCCATTGTCCACCATCCATGGACACATTTTTGACGAGGTTAAATGGCAAGTTTGTTTTTAATAAAGTAGATTTAAGGAATTCATTCTGGCTGATTCCATTACACAAGAATTCTAGAAAGTACACAGGATTTTCTGTAGAGGGAAAAATCGATAATTGTAAAGTAGTATCGTTTGGTTTGTCGGCAGAAAAGGAAACAATGATAATGAATAAGAAACAGACAAGTATAGGGCATGAAGAAGAAGTAATATTTAAGAGTCAGGATAATAGGATGATAAGTTTATTGTATGTGAGATAATAGGGATGTTACGTATAGATATAGAAGGGGAAGAAATAGGGATGAAGAGTATTAGGATGGTGAGAAGAAAGACTTGGAGGGTCAAGAAGAGAGTTAGATTTAAATAACTTGATGAACAAAGGATAGAGATAGGTGAATTTTAGTATAGATATAGGAATAGAAATAGGATAGAGATAGAATAGGTGTATATAGAAGAGTAGAAGTAGGTGTTTATAGAAAATAAAGCTAGGTATAGGATAAATATGGGAGATAAGTAGAAATAGGTTTAGGATGAGAATAAAGAGGAAATGTAGGAAGAAAATAAGATAAGTTAAGAATAGATATTTCATATAAGATTAGTGGAGAGTTAGGAATAGAACAAGAATAGGATAGGTATATAAGATTAGGTAGGGGAAGTGAGTATAGTTAAAAGTTAAGAATAGGATAGGTAGATAGGATGAAGTGAGGGATAATTTCAGTTTATAAAATTAGGTGAGAGTTAGGAATAGGATAGGGATATAGGATAGGTGTAAATATTTTTTTTGGATTGGAAATAAGGTAGGTAAGTTAGATAGATAAGGGTAGAGAATTTTGTTTGCGATTTCAATGTTTTATATTTGAATTCGAATAAGTGGGATTATTTGTATTCAAATAGGGGGAAAATATTCATATTTAGACCAGGGTAGAAAATTAAATAATCACATCAAATAATTTTAATCACCGTGTAGAAGCTTTGGGAAAAGGTACGCTTTATTAAAAAAACCGTGGAGAATAAAAATTCATTCGTTTCATTAAAAATAAGAGATTTAAATCATATACAAGACGCTTTATATCAAAAGGAAGCAGTATTAAAAAGCTCTACGTAAAGAAACAAAGAGAAATTACGTGCAAAATTTATATTAATTAACTCTATTTTAAGTAACCGGTATTAAACAAAACGTACAGATAATAATTAATATTTAGTTAAGATTCACTAAAATTTAAAGGGTATTAATTTTAATTGAAGTTAATTGAACCGTTAGTAACATATAATATCTATAAAAACTTGTAAAACCCAATAAAATGCAAATCGTAGAGGGTTAGTTAGAAGTAGGATGTTTAAACACCTGCGTATTTTAAAAAGCTCATTCTGCGTAAATTTTGCAGATAATTAATGGTTACAGAGAATGTTGGAGAAACCGTCGCATAATAGTTACTAGAAATGCTAAAGGTGGGTTATTTCACACTCCACATGGACTGAAATAATCGATAATAAAGAATATCAATTTGCACCAATAAGAACAGGGTAGATAGAGACAGATAATATGCATAAGACCGAGACACATATTGTAAAAGGCGTGAGTGGAGCAACATCATTGGGTTGCGATTGGGTGAAAATAAAAGGCAAAATTGAGAGGTAAAAATAACATTTCTGTATAAAATTCAATTAGTTATTTCCAGAAGTTGCGAGCCGTGTCGAAATTTCTGAGATGTAACTGGGGCGAGTGCAAATTTCGTAAAAATCGCATGCCGAGCTGCGGAATGGGAACCTAGCATGCGAAATTCTTTAGAATTGTCCGTTTTGGGGAACAGACCGACAGACAGGCTAACCGCTATATATACCGAGGTTAATATGAACAAGCTCTCTTAGATCTTCAACTTGATTCAATGCGTTAAACAGTGCTTTTTAGTTTTCCGGTTTTGATGAAATAATTTAAACAGTTTGCTCGTATATTTTGGTGATTTAAAAAACAGTTTGTTCTTTACGTGCTACAATGAATGTACTTTAGTGCACTTAGAAAAAAAGATACAAGGTAATAAAGTTAGTATCACTGTACTAATTAGTCAAAATTTGCATCGACGAATGAATACACAAAAGTAGGCAGTTTTGGCGTATATTGGTGAAAGAAGCATGAATTTCTTTGCTATTTTTCGGGGGTGTTAATAATTAAATGGTTCATAAACGTGTCTGGATCCACAAAACAAGGGTCAGATATACACAGATGAGTTCCGGAAAAGCCCTGAAACAACTTTAGATGAATGGTGATGGAGAAAATTTTAAAAGCGTTGAGAATCAGAAGCCGTAAATATAACCCAGTTGGAATGGTGTGATTAACAAAAGGGACGATGTACATTGAAGCTACGAGTGCAGTAACCTTCAGGTAAATTATACTATTTTGTTTGAACTTTGATATTTTGGTGTGTGTTGAATAACTTTATAATTGATTTACTCAAAATGGACAGTAGTGAAATTGTGCTAACAATAAAATTTTAATTTAAGGTGAAATTTGCTTGTTTAAGTAGAAAGGGGTATTTAGTATTGATGTTCTGGATTATGATGAAAATTTGGGTATGTCTTTGAGCTCAATTAGACGAACCTGGTTAATTAATTAACGTAAAGGGTGGAAGATGCTCCTTTGTACTCAGACTCAGGTCTGCATATATTGTTATAGTAATTAGTAGGCATCCTACAACGACTTTAATTCTGGATGCACATTAAAATGATAACAAATTTAAATCTTGAAATTTTCTGATACTGAAATTTATGCTGAATTTTAATTTGAAATTTTAATGTATTGTGAATATTGATGTAAATAGAGTTAACGTTGATGTTTGTGGTAGGAATGTGTTTGTTTTTATGAATGAGGATGAAGGTTTAACTAGAGGAGCAGCCGAGGCGATTAACAGAAGAAAGTCAATGGACCAACACACTTAAGGTAATGAATAGCTTTTTGTAGGATTCACAGCATTTCTTGACATCCAATTCGTAGGGGCTCGATTCGAAAAGCGGAGTACCCGGGATTTTGGTGGTTTCACAGCAATATATATATATATATATATATATATATATATATATTGCTGTGATAAGGGATTGTTTAGGAGTGTATTGAATAGCAAGGGTCGTGTAGTAAACATAAATTGCAATAGAAAGCAGAAAACTGCATTTATTTAGCAGAAAATTAAGTAATTCATACATTATGTAAATAGTAAGCATTTAATATGTATATAGACCATAATTAGCTTTAAGCGATGCAAGGAAACATATCTCACAACAATAGAACGCGTATTTAGCAGAGAAATTGGTAATTTATACGTTATGAAAATGGCTAGTATTTAACACTCTGTATATGGGCCTTTATTAATTTTAAGTAATGCAAGTAAGAATATCTTTCACTAAAAGTACGCTTATTCAGAGGAAGCGATAGTACATGTAATTAAACAGGCGTTGAGAAGTGTTCTAATTAGTTATAAAACAAATACGAAGATAAGAGATAAAACCTAACAGAGCTTTATGTAAGTACGCGGAAACAATAAACATTTTGATAAAAAAACGCAGTTCAAACAAGCGTAAAATAAACGAAAGTAGAATTGAAGTTACATAATTTATTTGGTTCAATTATGGAAAAGGCGATATCTACACAAAACAACGTATGGTCAAGATACCGATGTATCAATAGCAAATAGATATTACACGGAAAATCAAACAAATTACATCAGAAACAACTTCAGAATGTAGGAAATACAAAGACGTGGTTGGTTGAGATATCTACAAGACTTGTTGAAAACCCAGTCCACATGTAAGTGGGAACTGCCTATATTAACACCGAGCAATGATAAGACGAGTCAGTTTAAAACTCAAGCAGGGCAAAGCTGCGTCAGTGTGAATCAAAAAGTCACGCGTAACTTTAAATATTTAATAAAATATCAAGTGATAATAGTGCTACAATTATAAAGACTTCTTTTGCCGTTTAACGGCTTCGAATGTGATGTTAATAACTCGAAGGATAGTACATTTCTGAATATTTCGAATCTATGGTACATTTTTTTATAATTCGAGCGGATAGATATAATAATTCGAATGGATAGATATAATAATTTAAACGTGTGTTGAGGATAATAATTCAAATTGGTGGTGTATTTTTGAATAATTCAAGTATGCGTCGACAAGAATAAGTCAAATCTGGGTCAATATAATATTACAATTCAAATCAGCATTGACAATTATATTTTGGTACAATTCTGGTACAAATTTGAGTTGCGAGATTCAAGGCATATGAAACAAAGAAGCAAGAAGTAATTTTAAGAAAATGAGGGGTGACGTACTCGAACAGTGGTTCAACGAAGGAGGACAACAAAGGGGTGTTGATCCACGACCCGAACAAGCCGTAGCAGGTCAGATTTATTTAATTTTAAGATATTTTTCTATTTAAATTTCAATACTGAATTTACTTCATTTATATAAAAAGTGTAACGAAGTCGGCAATAAACATTGCAAACATTAAAAGTACGTAATATATTATAAAGGGGTCTAGAACGTTCCAGGTTTCTTTGGAAAAAAAGGGTAGCTTTTGGTGAGTTTAGATTGAATTCAAAATATATAAACTTTGAGATAAATGATACACATGATATTGATTGATTGAAGGGTGTATTTTAATATTTTTAAAAAATTGTAAATAATATTTCTTTTTATTATATGAAATTAATTGACTTCATTTTATAAATTCAAACAAATAGGTAATCATAAAGGGGTAGAGAAGAGAAAAATTGATCATCGTAACATTGTGCACTCTGTGTAGATTAAATAGGGCTAGCCGTGGCATAATAATAAAATTAATAAGAGTAAATTTGATTTGAAAACACAGAGCGGTGGAGTTAAGTAAAAACGTCATTACACCGAGTACGGCGTTATCATATCAATATATATATATATATATATATATATATATATATATATTTGTATGCAAATTACTTGGTATGTAGGTCATAATAGTAAAAATGCTTTTTAAAATTTTTAATAAACATTACGCGTTTTGGTGTATTAAACCATGATCACATGTTTACGTCTACAATAAATATAAAAATATTAAAACCTAAATAATTTATAATAAGTTAATCTAAAAAATTTTTAAAAAGAAAATTTAACTGGTGTACAACTCACCTCCTAACATTGAAGAAATCAGTTTACAATTAATGTAAAGCATAGAACACAATTTACTATATACTTTTTTGATTAATGAATGTTAAATTGATTTATTATTCTTGTTAGAAACTAAACTTATTAAACAGGCTTGTCAATACAAAGATAATATGGAAAACATACATGTTTTATCTAGGCAGATAGTACAAGAACGTTGATAGAATATTATTATTATAAACTGTTAATTTTTGTAACTAACTTCTAATATACAAGGTTGGTCATCAGATTTATGATTTTATAATATTGTGGTAAATATGCATGAATTGTTCGTGATCTGTTTTATTTTTGATGCTGTTTGCATGGCGCTGTATCTGGATCATTTCTAAAATGTTTCGTTTTTTATCATTAGTTTCAGTACCCAAAATACTCACGTCTTCAAAATCAAATGTATGTAACTTGTCTAACGCATGATTTGCCAGGGCTGTGCATCTCTTGTGTGATCTTATTGAATATTGGTGTTCATATATTCTACGATGAATGTATTGTTTAGTATTTCCGATATATGAACTATCGCAGTCTTTACAATTAACTTTGTATATGCAGTGTGTTTTTTCTTTATTAGGGGTGTTACTTTTTAATTTTATGAATAGCTGTTTATTTGTATTATTAGGTTTATGTACAACTTGGATATTATATTTCTTTAAGCATTGTTGAATTTTTTTGAAACATTGGCATGGTATTCAATGCTCACATATTGTTCTGGTGTTTTGTTTTGAGCGTGTTTTTTATTTGTAGCGTTATATAGTCTGTTTATTCTATCTTTAATTATAGGTGTGTAGAATTTACATGGATATCCATTTTTATCTAATGTATTTTTGATTTTGTTTAGAATAGCTGGACGGTAGTATGGGTGGGTAAATGTTAATGCTCTGTCAATCAAATTTTAGTTACATTTTTTTTATATTGGTCAGGCACGTTCGAGCAAAAGTTAAGGTATCTTCCTGTCCAAACATTTTTTGTGTACCATTTTGTATAAATTTTACCCGTATTGTCATAATGTATTTCAAGGTCTAGAAAATTGATGGTTTTGTTTACTTCTTTTTCGCTAGTAAACTGTATGCGTGAATGGTAATAATTAAATTTAGTTAGTAGTTCATCAGTTTTTTGTGTTGGGATACATAATATGCAATCGTCTACAAAACGCTTAAAAAAGTGGGGTTTAAATGAAAGAGTAGGAATTACCGTTGTTTCAAGTTCTTCCATAACTAAGTTTGCGATAAGGGAAGAAATTGGAGATCCCATGGCCGTGCCAAAAATTTGGGTATAAATTTTGTTGTTATATGTGAAGTAGGTTGAGTAGGTTGAGTTTACCACAATATTTACCACAATATTATGAAATCATAAATCTGATGATCAACCTTGTATATTAGAAATTAGTTACAAAAATTAACAGTTTATAATAATAATATTCTATCAATGTTCTTGTACTATCTACCTAGGTAAAACATGTATGTTATCCATATTATCTTTGTATTGACAAGCCTGTTTAATATGTTTAGTTTCTAACAAAAATAATAAATCAATTTAACATTCATTAATCAAAGAAGTACATAGTAAATTGTGTTCTATGCTTTATATTAATTGTAAACAGATTTCTTCAATGTTAGGAGGCGAGATGTACACCAGTTAAATTTTCTTTTTAAAAATTTTTTAGATTAACTTATTATAAATTATTTAGGTTTTAATATTTTTATATTTATTATAGACGTAAACATGTGATCATGGTTTAATACACCGAAACGCGTAATGTTTATTAAAAATTTTAAAAAGCATTTTTACTATTATGACCTACATCCCAAGAAATTTCCATACAAATTGATATTTTAAAGGTCAAGAAACATTTTACACACACACACACACACATATATATATATATATATATATATATATATATATATATATATATTGATATGATATCTCGTACTCAGCGTAAATGACGTTTTTACTTAACTCCACCACTCTGTATTCTCAAATAGATTTTAATCTTACTAATTTTATTATTATGCCACGGTTAGCCCTATTTAATCTGCACAGAGTGCACAACGTTACGATGATCAATTTTTCTCTTCTCCACCCCTTTATGATCACCAATTTGTTTGAATTTATAAAACGAAGTCAAACAATTTCATATAATGAAAAGAAATATTATTTACAAGTTTTGAAAAATATTAAAATACACCCTTCAATCAATCAATATCATATGTATCATTTACCCCCAAAATTTATATGCTTTGAAATCAATCTAAAGTCACCAAAAACTACCTCTTTTTACCAAAGAGACCTGGAACGTTCTGGACTTTATCACAAATTTATATAAAATAAATAAATTCAGTATTCAAATTTAAATAAAAAAAATATCTTAAAACTAATTAGACCTGACCTGTTACTGGTTGTTCAGGTTGTGAATCAAAAGCCCTTTATTGTCCTCATTTGTCTATCACTGCTCTGTTTAGTAGAACCCCTCGTTTTTCATAAATTACTTCGTGCTTCTTTATTTTATTTGCATTGAATCTCGCAACTCAAAATTGTACCAGAATTGTACCAAAATCGTCGACGCTGATTTGAATTGTAATATTATATTGACCCAGATTTGAATTATTCTCATTAACACATTTGAAATATTCTATCGCCCAATTCGAAATATTATATGAATCCATTTGAATTATCCGCACATTCGAATTATTATCAACACAATTGAATTATTATATCTATCCACTCGAAGCCTTATTATTATTAATATTTAGTTTAAATAAATGACCCCAAATTCTACTCACGTTAAATGGCAAAAGAAATCTTTATAATTGTTGCACTTATTTGTCACTATAACATACACTATTATATTATTAAATACTAAATTTCACGTGACTTTCTGTTTAGCAGTGACGCAGCTTTGCCCTGCTTGCGTTTCAAACTGACCCGTCTCATCATTGCTCGGTGTTAATATAGGCTGTCTCCACCTACATGTGGGCTGGGTTTTCAACATGTCCTGCAAATACCTTAACCAATAAGGTCTTTGTATTTCATGCATTTTGAAGTTGTTTTTGATGTAATATAAGCGGTTTTTCGTGTAATGTCTATTTGCTATAGATACCTCGTTACCTTGACCATACGTTGTTTTGTTTAGATATCGCCTTTTCCATAATTGAACAAAATAAATGATGTAACCTTAATTCTACTTTCGTTTATGTATTTTTGAAACTGCGTTTTCTTATCAAAATGTTTATTGTTTCTGCGTAGTTTGCGTAAAGCTTTGTTAGATGTTGAATACTTGTTATTTATATAACGTATGAATTACCTATTTCTATGCTAAATACGCGTTCTATTGTTGCAAGATATGCTTATTTGCATTGTTTAAAGCTAATTATGGTTTATATACATTGTGTTAAATGCTTACTATTTACATAATGTATGAATTATTTAATTTTATGCTAAATAAATGCAGTTTTTTGCTTCCTATTGCAATTTATGGTTACTATACGACCCTTGCTATTCAATACACCCCTAAACAACCACTTATCACAGCATTATTCCCCCAAATTAAAATATAAAATTTTAGAACAATGACCTTTTTGGTGCCCCGCGTGAAGTTAAACTCACGTTGGTCTATAAATTCTTATATTTTTATTTTCTTTTGAAAATCTAACTCTCCCTTTATTAATCTCCTATTTACATTTATCTAATCTTATACATATGTCTTATTTTACTACCCTATTTATGCCTATACCTATTCTTATACCCGTATCCTGTTTCATTACTCTATGTATGCCTATACCTAAATTTATTTTTCATTTCATTTATTCATCTATTTGTGTCCCTTTGTGTGGGTGAATCGAATTTATTTATAACTTCCCTCTTATTGCTCTTGAATCTTGGTCCTTTCAACTCATATTTCTTAGTTCCCTGCTTTCTAATTATACTCTTACTATCGATCCTATATCCTAAAATTTAACTCTATTTTGAAAAAATTCGCACTTCTTTAAATTTAACCTTAAACCTGCTATATTTACCTCTAGTAATATTATCTCTAAATAAACAAAGTGTTGTTCCACACTATCACTAAATATCAACACATCATCCACGTAGTGGATACAAAATTCCTCATACGGTCCCAAAATATTCTGCATAGCCTTCACTAGTGCAGCCGTACTCGAGCACAAACCAAACGGGACCACCCTAAATTGGTATATTTTTCCTTCTACTGAAAAACCCGCATATTTCCTTGATTCTCGCGCTAATGGAATAAACCAAAATGAATTCTTTAAGTCTAATTTGCTATAGATTTTCTTATTACCTATTCTCGCTAATATGCTATCCATCGTTGGTGGACAATTGTATTGCGGCTTCGTTCGCTTATTAATTTTTCTTGCATCTAAACATAATCTGATGCTATCATCATTTTTCTTCACGACGACTAATGGATTCACAAAATGTGTACCGGAGCTTTCTATGATACCTTCACGTAACATTTCTACTATTTATTCTTTCACTCTATCCCTATATGCTACTGGAATAGGATATATTTTAGTGTTAAACGGTTCTGTATTTACTACTTCCAACTTGTGCACATAACCTGTGGCAATTCTTGATTTCGACTCTATTAATTCTGAATGCTTTCTCAATAATATCTTCACCCTATTTCTTAAAACTTCTGGACATTTAATATCTTCATTTTCATTACCCTCATTATCTATTTCTTCATCAAACTGATTAATATTCACGCAGTCATCCTCTATTTCAATATTACCCTCTTCATACCATTTAATGTATTTCCCATTACACTCTACCTCTTTGCATTCTGCATTTATCTTTAACCCCGACAAATCTATAATATCTATCCCAAATACGACATCTATCTTTAGTCCAGGTACAACCATAAAATCATTTTCCCATTTTACATCTCCCATTTCACATTTTAGAATTATCATTTCATTTATCATACAAAATCTATTATTATTCGGTGCCACCAAATTACACCTCGTTATAGGTATCGCTTTATCCCTCAATTTCTCTCGTTTAACAAATTCTTCTGCAACAAGTGATGCTTCTGCCCTAGTATCTATTAATACTCTAACTATTCTATTTTCCACCCTTAAATTAATTAATGGTAATAAGCAGGGCTGGGTCGGCGTATCGATATATCGATACGACCCCCGTATCGACCCCCCAATACAGCGAAAAATAAATATCGATATATCGATAATCGATATTCTCCACGCCTCACGTAGGGTTTGCGTCACGTATTGTACTATAAAATTATTTTTGTAATTTTATATTTCTTTATCCTCGTGACTATCAGCTATAAATCAAACCTCCCAATTTTCTAAACCTTAATCTGATATCACAAGGTCGAGAATTTCTTCTTTTTCTTTTAAGCCCAAGGTAATGTCGGATGGTAAATGGCTTGAGACAAAGAAAAACTCTTAAGATATAAACGGCTAGTCGAGTGTTAGCTCTGGGTAGATCATGAGCTTGGGTCATGGGTGAATAAAAGACCAAAAATATATTTAATGAGCGCCACCGTAGTTTTTAATACAATAACCAACAAAATTTAACTGTGCTTGTATAAGGGGAATGCGGAAACCTTAACTTAACACCACTAACATAGCCATAAAACTTGAATTTCACTCTTTCGGACACACTTACCAAGACCTCAACCACCAGATGTCATACAGATGTCTCAGCTTTACCTGTGAACAAACAAAAGCACAACATGGACACCATTTGTGTCCACAAAAACATTTGCCAAAAATAGAATAATAGAATTTAGGCATCTAAAATATACTGAGGGAATTTATTTTCATTACACACACTTTTTACTTAAGGTGGACTTGCACTATTTTCTTTTTTATTAAATGTTGAATAATAAAACGTCTTTCAAAAACAAAAGGAATTCTATTAGGATAAATTTCTGATTATATACATGTGACTGCAATATTTAAGTTTGTATCATTGTCATAATTTTTTCATAATAATTCTAATGAAGTTTTACATTCAAAATTAAGATCTATGAGTAGATCATTTCTATAAGATTTAATTAGATAGACATATAATTTATTAATTGTTCATAACACATAAGTTTATTTTAATCATTGAAGTACTTCCTTGATTATTACAACAAAAATTGATTATCAAAGAGCAGACATTGTGTAGCAATTTTATTTTCCACCTAATATATATATCTGTATAATCAATCCTTTTATTAAATATTAAATAATATAATACATTATAATGTTATCCAATCCACTTAATTTAATAACGTCGATTGTCCAATAAAGAACTAGTATTTAGTTCATGTTAAAAGTTAAATTCTACGGAGACAATATAAAAGCTTTTGTTTGGTATCCTTCTTAAAGCCCCCTCTACTCAATAACTGCAAGGTAACTTTGTTACCAAGCAGCGACAAGCTCGGCCGGCACTTCTAACACAGCTGGGGTTCAAGCAGGTCGAAAGTTGTTCTTAGGAGCGATGTCCGTCATTGATTTTTGCTGTTGGAAGCGTGCACGATGGAAGATTGCACGTGTATGCTATCTTCATAAATTGTTTTGGATGGTCCATTTTTGTGTTGAAACCAGTCGTGAAGAACGATGAAGTTTTTGTTAAAAAGACCATTAGGAACAGTAAGTGAATTTGTTTCTATAACAATATTAATTAAAATTTTCAGTGTAACTTTGGGAATAATTTATTTTAAAATATATTGCAACGTAAATTATAAATAAGCACTTTTCTGAATGGTATTCATGCGAAAATTAAATGAAAACAATTCTATTCTTGTATAATATGGAATCACATCTATAATTTATTCAAGTTAATTACAAACAACATTTGCTTTCTTGTGGTGTGAATTACGCCTGGAACATCTGTAAATTGAAACGCAGATAATGGAAGCCAAGTGACGTGTTTTTCAGTATGCAGCGCAGCTGTTTGTTTGGAATGGAATTTTCCGTTGTTAATACATACGTCAGCTTTCAAGCAAGTATTTAGGTGCAATTTGGAGTTCTGGTATGTACAAAAAATTATGTTCGTATGTTGTTTGAACTGTCGACGTAGTAACGAGATAAATTTTACTTTAACCGACTTGTGTTAACTTTGAACAGGTCAAGGACAGACCTCAATTATATTTTTCGTAGTTATACGATATGAATCTGTAATTTGTTCCTACAAATTCTTTTATTAACTCAATGAAACATCAGAAGATGTCACTACTAATTAGATAAAGTAAATTCTCATAACTTTGAACCTTTAGAAATTAATTTCTACATTTGATATTTAATGAACAATTATCTGTAATTATCTACTGTGAAATTAAGGTAAATTTACCATAATTAACTCTTTCTATAAATAAGCAATTTTATGCTTTGTCAATTTGTTATATAAACTTCATTAAATAGTAATTGGTACGGATATATTCAGTACCATTGTAATTAACTCTTCTAATTTAAATTAACTTATAAAGGAAGACATATTTTTGTAAAAATTACTTTATTGGATACCAAAAGAATAGATTCTTATTTTCGGACTAAAGACTATCTTTTATTTAAGAGGAATGAAAATCGATTCTGATTGTATTTAATTATTTTTGAGTTTGAATGCACAAACAGTGCTTTTCTTTGTTTAATCTGTTCACAGGTGCAATAGGATTGCTAAGGTCAAGGTCGAGCCATAAGGTAAGATACTTTAAAGATTAGGAGGTCTTTAAAATTATATAGCGGTTATAGGAAAAAGGTTTCCGCATTTGCCTTGTACAAGGGACTTGTATTAGGTCTTCTCAGTATAAAAAAATACGGTGGCGCCTTATTTTTATGATTAGTGGTTGCAATTACACCCCGACCCACAGCTCATTCTCTACCCAGAGCATATAGTTCGACTAGCCGCTTTGCCTTTGAGATTTCCTCAACTTAGAGCCACCTTCCATCATAATTTGCCGTGGGCTCCTTTTTAATTATCGGAAATTCTCGTTAAACTAAATTGGAAGTAAAAAGGCTACAAATGGCGCCCAACGTGGGGCCTTGATTGCTGTACCAATTGTATAAGCACATAAAGGATAGGCTTCGATTGACTTTGGTTGTTTACACTTGTGGTTTGTAATTCATTTACCCTCAGATTGGTTTAGTCTATTGATGTTGTTGTTTAATTGAGTTTAATTTGTAATTAGTTAGTTAGTCTATCCCATGATGGCTGAGACGTATCAAGTAGTTTATTTGCATAAAGATGAGTTGGATTATGAATTGAAAATTCGAGGAGTTGTCAGCAGAACCGATGCAGGATAAAAGGAAAATGTTAGGCCGATTATTAGCCAAAGAAACAACATTACCTGATTTTATTTGTCAATTAGCTCTAACGGAAATTGATAGTATGTCAACATTAATAAAGTTGTGTAAGAAAGAAGAAGCTTTCTTACATGGTAAAATTGTTCGATAGGAATATTATTGTTCTTTTAGTCGCAGCTTGTAGTATTTCAGTGAATAATAATTCACAGGGTAGTTGATAATAGTGATTTGTATTTAGGTTTTCTTCCATTTGTATTAGCTACAATAGTTGTTTGATAAATTTTTATAGTAGAGATGATAGATGTTTATAATTTGGTACACTGGTTTTACTGTCGGTAAACCGTTTCAAGATTGCTCTTGTGCATAGGCACGTTTTGTTTTGATATAATTTATTTTGATAGCAACTTTTGATTTATTTATATCCGCATTGCAACGCAGTATGTTAATTGGTTGTAAGTCTAAGTGAAACTAGTCGTCGTGGTTGGTCGGATTAGCAGTATGTCAGTCTAGACGAGACTTAGGAAAAGTCGGTCGCTCAGCATTACATTAGTCTAAACGAGACTCGAGGTAAGTCGTCACTCTAGCGATTTTGGCATCACTATTTTGAGATTGGTGATGAGGTTATAATTTTTGTTTATAAGTCTAGGTGAGACTCACAGAGGAGTTTGTCACCCTAGCAAGTTTATGCGTTGTGAAGTACTTTTGTCTATCTTGACAGTTTGATTTTGAGTAGTGTAAGAGTGTACTAGAACATTGATTTATTGTTATCCTAGATGGAAGGTTGAGAGTAATCTAAATTATAAATTTATTATGTTTAAAATTGTCATTGTCTGCGAATTTAAAAAGAAGGTGTTCTTAAAGTTTGAAGTTCATTGGTTTAATGTTTGAAGTCATGTTGATAATTTAGTTGAGATCAAGTTAGATAATGTGGATCCCTGGTATGTGTCTCTTCGAGAAAAAATTTTAGCTTCACCTGATGATTACCCACAATGGAAGGTAGAAGATAATTATGTATTTAAATTTCTTTCATCAAATTTACCACTCTCGTCGAATGTAAGGAATGGAAATATTTAGTCCCTAGATCACAGAAGGAAGAGGTTATTCGGATAAATCATGACCCTTCAGTGGCCGGTCATTTCGGTTTTTTTAAAACATCGGCACGCATACAAGAGAGTTTTTATTGGCCAAAAATGCGTATTGATGTGTTGAAATTTTGTAAAATTGTTTAACGTGTGGTGCACAGAAGGCATCGAATAGAGGACCCCTTGGTTTAATGGGAAAGGAAAAAGAAGTGAAGTTCCCCTTTCAGATTATCGCTATAGACCTCATGGGCCCATTTCCACGGTCCAAGGTTGGACACAAATGGTTATTAGTTATTGGTGATTGGTTCTCAAAATTCACGTTAATGTTCCCGTTACGTAGTGCAAAAGCGCATATAATAGAACGTGTATTGGAGGAAAAAGTTTTTTTAGTTTATGGTGTTCCCAAATTTATTATTTGTGATAATGGCTCACAATTTAGTGGTAGAAATTTCAAGGCAGTATGTAAAAAATATGACGTTCAAAAAATTTGGTTTAATGCAGTTTACTCTCCCAATGTAATTTTGTAGAGAGGATAAATAGAACAGTCGGAACAGCTATACGTTCGTATATTAAAGAACATGATACTTGGGACATAGAGTTACCCCAAATTCAGTATGCGATTAATTCTGCAAAACATCATGCCACTGGTTATTCGCCAAATTTCTTAGTTTTGGTAGACATGTTCCAGTGTCTGGAAAATTTTATGGTCTTGATGTGGAACCCTCAGTTGATATTGATTTTATTTCTAGTGATAGACCTTCGTATGTATCAGATCATCAAGGACTATTTGATATTTTATAGACGTACAGAAAAGGTTACATTTAGCTTACATGCAGTCTAGTAATTCATATAATTTAAGGAGACGTAACATATCTTTCGAAGTAGGTGACAAGGTTTGGAGGTCAAATAAAGTTCTTTCGAAAGCAAGTGATAAGTTTACAGCTAAACTAGCGCCAAAATATGTTTTGAGCATTGTTAGAAAAAAGGTTTCGAATTTAGTTTATGAATTGATTAATGAAAATGGTTCAAGGGCAGGCAGATGGCATGTTAAGGACTTAAAACCTTATTCAGAGTTCAGTGGTGATATTGAAAAAGAGAACGTTCTGAACATTAATTAGTGTTGTTGATATATTTAATGGTTGATAGTAGGAATTATTTCTGTCTTATCTTTTAGTTAAGGATTTAAATATTGTATTGGAATACTGTTTGGTAGTCTAAAAATTTTAGATGTTGGATAAGAAGTATAAAAAGAATTTTTGTAGTGCAGTAAGGTTGATACTAGACTGTGCTGATATTGTTAGTGAAGTTATTCATTTGAGTCAAGATAAAAGTTACATGTTTCCGTTTGTCAAATGATTTCATTTGTCGTATGATTCTTTAGTTCAAGGTTATAAAGGAATGTTTAGGTATCTTTATGATTAAAGTGTTTGATAAATAAAGTTGTATATAGTTGGTCATTATTTTCTTTCGGATTTAAGATTAAGGTGTTTGATAATTATATTGGGAATCAAGTAGTTTGAGTCCATATTAAATATTGGTTGGAGGTCAATATTGTTAGTAACTATGATAGTTATGTTTAATATGAATATTGTGTGAGATAGCAATGTTCTATGTTTAATTATGGATATTGCGTGAGATAGCAATGTTCTATGTTTAATTATGAATATTGCGTGAGATAGCAATGTTCTATGTTTGATTATGGATATTGCGTGAGATAGCAATGTTCTATTTTGTTCATTCATGCGTGAGTGAGATTTTTGAGGAGTAAGACGTGGTGGCGTTTTACTTGTCTCTTCTGGGAAAGAGATATTTCTACATTTTGGTTGCATATACATGCAGTAGATTGTTGAACGTTAGTGATTTCAAGACTTGTTTGCCGTTTTGAAGTTATGTTTGTCGTGGATCTCAAAAGTAGTGAGAGTCCTTTTTTTCTTTTGTAAATATGTAAATTACGGATAATATAGTAAAAATATGTTTGTCATGATAATTTGATATTTTCGTTAAGGAATCATAATACGGCAGTATTATATGTTTTGTTGTTTAAGTTTCAGTATAAATGAGTGATATAATAACCCGAATATGATTAAACGATAATGACACCCTACCGATTAAGACTTCCCGAATTTGTCCCCTTGTGGCGTATAGTACGCGTAGTTACTCGTCACTCATTTTCAAATATGTTGTATCTTAAGTGGTAATTTTGTTTTATTTTGTAAAATTAATAATAATAAGTTGTGAATATGTAACAATAAATTCAAAAAAAATTCTTCGTATTTATTCCAGAATTTTTTCTCTTAGAAAGAGGCAGTGTAGCAATTTTATTTTCCACCTAATATATATATCTGTATAATCAATCCTTTTATTAAATATTAAATAATATAATACATTATAATGTTATCCAATCCACTTAATTTAATAACGTCGATTGTCCAATAAAGAACTAGTATTTAGTTCATGTTAAAAGTTAAATTCTACGGAGACAATATAAAAGCTTTTGTTTGGTATCCTTTTTAAAGCCCCCTCTACTCAATAACTGCAAGGTAACTTTGTTACCAAGCAGCGACAAGCTCGGCCGGCACTTCTAACACAGCTGGGGTTCAAGCAGGTCGAAAGTTGTTCTTAGGAGCGATGTCCGTCATTGATTTTTGCTGTTGGAAGCGTGCACGATGGAAGATTGCACGTGTATGCTATCTTCATAAATTGTTTTGGATGGTCCATTTTTTGTGTTGAAACCAGTCGTGAAGAACGATGAAGTTTTTGTTAAAAAGACCATTAGGAACAGTAAGTGAATTTGTTTCTATAACAATATTAATTAAAATTTTCAGTGTAACTTTGGGAATAATTTATTTTAAAATATATTGCAACGTAAATTATAAATAAGCACTTTTCTGAATGGTATTCATGCGAAAATTAAATGAAAACAATTCTATTCTTGTATAATATGGAATCACATCTATAATTTATTCAAGTTAATTACAAACAACATTTGCTTTCTTGTGGTGTGAATTACGCCTGGAACATCTGTAAATTGAAACGCAGATAATGGAAGCCAAGTGACGTGTTTTTCAGTATGCAGCGCAGCTGTTTGTTTGGAATGGAATTTTCCGTTGTTAATACATACGTCAGCTTTCAAGCAAGTATTTAGGTGCAATTTGGAGTTCTGGTATGTACAAAAAATTATGTTCGTATGTTGTTTGAACTGTCGACGTAGTAACGAGATAAATTTTACTTTAACCGACTTGTGTTAACTTTGAACAGGTCAAGGACAGACCTCAATTATATTTTTCGTAGTTATACGATATGAATTTGTAATTTGTTCCTACAAATTCTTTTATTAACTCAATGAAACATCAGAAGATGTCACTACTAATTAGATAAAGTAAATTCTCATAACTTTGAACCTTTAGAAATTAATTTCTACATTTGATATTTTATTAACAATTATCTGTAATTATCTACTGTAAAATTAAGGTAAATTTACCATAATTAACTCTTTCTATAAATAAGCAATTTTATGCTTTGTCAATTTGTTATATAAACTTCATTAAATAGTAATTGGTACGGAAATATTCAGTACCATTGTAATTAACTCTTCCTAATTTAAATTAACTTATAAAGGAAGACATATTTTTGTAAAAATTACTTTATTGGATACCAAAAGAATAGATTCTTATTTTCGGACTAAAGACTATCTTTTATTTAAGAGGAATGAAAATCGATTCTGATTGTATTTAATTATTTTTGAGTTTGAATGCACAAACAGTGCTTTTCTTTGTTTAATCTGTTCACAGGTGCAATGGAGGATTGCTAAGGTCAAGGTCGAGCCATAAGGTAAGATACTTTAAAGATTAGGAGGTCTTTAAAAATTATATAGCGGTTATAGAAAAAGGTTTCCGCATTTGCCTTGTACAAGGGACTTGTATTAGGTCTTCTCAGTATAAAAAAATACGGTGGCGCCTTATTTTTATGATTAGTGGTTGCAGTTACTCCCCGACCCACAGCTCATTCTCTACCCAGAGCATATAGTTCGACTAGCCGCTTTGCCTTTGAGATTTCCTCAACTTAGAGCCACCTTCCATCATAATTTGCCGTAGGCTCCTTTTTAATTATCGGAAATTCTCGTTAAACTAAATTGGAAGTAAAAAGGCTACAAATGATGTAGAAATTTAAAATGCAAATATTCTAATTTAATTGTAATCTACAAAAAACACGCGAATTTTATATATCGATGAAAGTGTCTTTACAAGATCTGAAAGTCTTTAAACATAATGTAAAATTAACCAAGACAGCATATGGCGTCTAGATTGGAAAACGGTATCTACAATATTTTTTGTCTGACATAAGTTGTCATTCAGAATTTTATAAAATACATTGTTTGAGTACGTGTGCAAACAAACCGACAAGCAAGATACTTATTCGTTAATGTTACTAACTTCTTAAAAAAAACTACTTTATATTTTCGTTACTCAAATAAACAATGTTGGATAATTCATAATAATTTACTATAATTTCAAAGCTATGAAAAGTTATAAACACTCACGTGCATCAAAATGTACAGCAGGTGCCAGACCTTGACGTCAGCTGTTGAACATTTCCAGCGTAATATCCGTGTGTTATTAGTTATCGGTTTGAAATACCAAGATCCCATGTGGAATGAACGTTTACTTTACTGCGTATTAAATTGAATATAACGAAACCATAAATCCTTGCTTTAAATTACTGCCATAAAAATTTGTTTTAGTTTATTATCGAAATTGTTGTTGAAGATATGTCCTTAAGATATTGCACTAAGATGAAAAATATTAGTATAATTTATTGTATTAATATATACCAACTGTCTCAAATGATGTCCAAAAGGGGTTCCATCTTAATCAATTAATCTTCTTTCTAACTTTGTTAGAAGCTACGTGTTTCCACGGGGCCATCTCGACTTCTCCTCGTCTGCAAAACAACTTGCCCTTTCGAACGCCGAGAATGAAGTGCCGACTGACAGCGAATGAAGTGCCGACTGACAGCTTGACAGCGCTTGGCAACAAACTTTAGAATATATATATATATATATATATATATATATATATATATATATATATATATACGAGAATCTATGTGTTATTACGAATATTATATATTAATTTTTATTGGGTGATAATTCACAAATTAAATACTTTAAAATACAGCTGTTTTATTTTTATTTTATTGAACTAAATGTAACTAGGAAAAAAATACGTTACACAGCCTCTTCCCAAGAGAAAAAATTCGAGGTATAAAAGAATTTTTTCTAACAAAAAATTTTTTACGACTGAAGCATCAAAATTACTCATATTAACCGTATAAACATCTAACAACTCACAACAAAACAGCACGACCTTTAACTATAACTAACGATGAGTTTAACCAAAAAAATAAGAATCATTCACTAATTGATATGGGGGGGAATATTAATGCATGGGAATAAGTGATCAATAACTACGCGTACTACACGCCTATAAAGGGACAAATTCGGAAAGTCATAATCGGTATTTACTTCAATCAGTTAAGAATATTTAGGGGAATCTAACACTCAGTAGATGCATGTTATCTATAGTTACAAACGCAACAACCATATCAAAGTCAAAAATTTTACCTAAAGCGAAAAATATTTTACTATAAATCAGAACTGTAATAAACAAAATCTATAGTATGACAAAATTACTACTAAACAAAAATCTGTACAACGAATACTCTTCTCTACTTTATTATACTTGTCCTAAAGATTTACGTACATATCTTTCCAAATGCTGATCATATTTACACTAATTGATGAATTTAATAGGTACCAAAACTGTTAGTTACAAAGTCCATTCACGAAACAAATCTCTAATACTCGAGAAGCAGACAAAGTAATAACAACACCTATCCATCAACAAGATATTTTTAATTTTGAGTGAGCACCTCACAATATTTTCTGTAAAACTATCATGCTACAGACTCAACTATCTCTCTCAAAATTCTAAAACTTCAGTGATTCATCACCAAAGCACTCCAAAATCACTAATAAACTATAATTTTAGCCTACTGGGAGACATCCACCAGCAACTCACCAAAAAAAACTCTTCATGAACTATTTTAGCTCATGTACACTCTCAATAAGAATAAGCACATCAGGCCTAGTCTCACACTACTAAACCAAAACTCGAGCATTTCTTTAATGCTTAATATACTATCACACTCTAACTATATAACTATATGCTTACTACTTTACTAAACATTTTCTTTATTCTCAAACATATACTTCATTACTAAATACGTATTTCTCCACTGAATACATACTCATTACTATATACATGCAACATCTCTAAGCATATGCTGCACTCTCAAACACCTCAATAAACGCATCACCATTCAAAATCCATAAACACATCCTTGTCGTCATCAAAAATATCATTTAACACATGCAATATCTAAATCAACAAATATATGAAGCTCTATTACTACTAAAACCAAAAATTACTTTAAGCAAATCAAAAAAATTTTTACCGACTTTAATCTTGTCCTACTTAAGAATTCAAAACATGGACCAAAAAGAATTACGACTGACATCAACTATAATTATACTTAAGGATCAGAAACATTTTTAACATCTTCATCTTCATCTTCACCTATCGCAGAATTATCGATACTAAACATTTTCTTTGACTTAAATTTGAAGATATGGTAAATGAAAAGGAAATTTGAATACGAAATTATTTTCTACTTTACTTCATGATAACTATTAATAACTGTTCTGGTACACTCTTACTCTACCCATAATCAAACTGTCGATATAAACTAAAGTGCTTCACAACGCATAAATTTGCTAGAATGACAAGCTCCTCCATGAGCCTCACCTAGACTTATAAACAAAATTGCTAGAATGACAAACTCTTCTCTTTGTCTCATCTAGACTGACAAACTAAATAAGCAAAACGAATTACATCATAACTGACTTCAAATAATCTCAAGTGACGATGCCAAAACTGCTAAAGCGACAAACTTACCACGATTCTCGTATAGACTGACATAACGCTGAGCGACCAACCCTTCCTGAGTTTCGTCCAGACTAACATAACGCTACGCGATGAACCACAACAAGCCTCGCTTAGATCTAACTTAACTCAACATACTACGTTGCAACGCGGATATACATAAAATTGCTACTAAAACAAATCAAATCAAACCAAAACGTGCTCATGCACAAGAGCAATCTTCAAACTATATTTCAACAGTAAAAACTTGTGTACCATTAATCGAACAACTAATATAACTAATAAAACTGAAAGATGAACCTACTATCGATGAAATACATCCAGAATCAAATAAACTTGTAATATCCATATCATACAACTTTAACATTTTATCTAGAAACAGGAATTTCGCTACTCAATTTCTGTTCCTTTACTCGTTGAGTTGGACACGACGGACAAGTGATACTAGTCACACCTTTATGACCACAGCCATAACAAAATAACCTCTTGAAAGATCTACAGACACTAAAAGTATGTCCATAACGTGAACAATTCCAACATATCAATTTTGAAGATGAAATCACAAACAAACGGATGTCCTAACAATATAAAGAACCCACTATAAACTGTAACAAACTGTAACAAAAATGAAACTAAAAAAATGACATTACTAGAATCAATGCAAACCTCAGTCGCTGAATATAAGTGTGATGAAAATAACTACAAAATGTGCCAGCCTCTGAGTGAAATTACTCCAGCCTCTAAATGAAATTATTCCAGCCCCACGTTGTGAGCGCAAGTGTACTATAAAATTATTTTTGTAATTTTATATTTCTTTATCCTCGTGACTATCAGCTATAAATCAAACCTCCCAATTTTCTAAACCTTAATCTGATATCACAAGGTCGAGAATTTCTTCTTTTTCTTTTAAGCCCAAGGTAATGTCGGATGGTAAATGGCTTGAGACAAAGAAAAACTCTTAAGATATAAACGGCTAGTCGAGTGTTAGCTCTGGGTAGATCATGAGCTTGGGTCATGGGTGAATAAAAGACCAAAAATATATTTAATGAGCGCCACCGTATTTTTTAATACAATAACCAACAACATTTAACTGTGCTTGTATAAGGGGAATGCGGAAACCTTAACTTAACACCACTAACATAGTCATAAAACTTGAATTTCACTCTTTCGGGCACACTTACCAAGACCTCAACCACCAGATGTCATACAGATGTCTCAGCTTTACCTGTGAACAAACAAAAGCACAACATGGACACCATTTGTGTCCTCAAAAACATTTGCCAAAAATAGAATAATAGAATTTAGGCATCTAAAATATACTGAGGGAATTTATTTTCATTACACACACTTTTTACTTAAGGAGGACTTGCACTATTTTCTTTTTTATTAAATGTTGAATAATAAAACGTCTTTCGAAAACAAAAGGAATTCTATTAGGATAAATTTCTGATTATATACATGTGACTGCAATATTTAAGTTTGTATCATTGTCATAATTTTTTCATAATAATTCTAATGAAGTTTTACATTCAAAATTAAGATCTATGAGTAGATCATTTCTATAAGATTTAATTAGATAGACATATAATTTATTAATTGTTCATAACACATAAGTTTATTTTAATCATTGAAGTACTTCCTTGATTATTACAACAAAAATTGATTATCAAAGAGCAGACATTGTAAAATGCAAATATTCTAATTTAATTGTAATCTACAAAAAACACGCGAATTTTATATATCAATGAAAGTGCCTTTACAAGATCTGAAAGTCTTTAAACATAATGTAAAATTAACCAAGACAGCATATGGCGTCTAGATTGGAAAACGGTATCTACAATATTTTTTGTCTGACATAAGTTGTCATTCAGAATTTCATAAAATACATTGTTTGAGTACGTGTGCAAACAAACTGACAAGCAAGATACTTATTCGTTAATGTTACTAACTTCTTAAAAAAAACTACTTTATATTTTCGTTACTCAAATAAACAATGTTGGATAATTCATAATAATTTACTATAATTTCAAAGCTATGAAAAGTTATAAACACTCACGTGCATTAAAATGTACAGCAGGTGCCAGACCTTGACTTCAGCTGTTGAACATTTCCAGCGTAATATCCGTGTGTTATTAGTCATCGGTTTGAAATACCAAGATCCCATGTGGAATGAACGTTTACTTTACTGCGTATTAAATTGAATATAACGAAACCATAAATCCTTGCTTTAAATTACTGCCATAAAAATTTGTTTTAGTTTATTATCGAAATTGTTGTTGAAGATATGTCCTTAAGATATTGCACTAAGATGAAAAATATTAGTATAATTTATTGTATTAATATATACCAACTGTCTCAAATGATGTCCAAAAGGGGTTCCATCTTAATCAATTAATCTTCTTTCTAACTTTGTTAGAAGCCACGTGTTTCCACGGGGCCATCTCGACTTCTCCTCGTCTGCAAAACAACTTGCCCTTTCGAACGCCGAGAATGAAGTGCCGACTGACAGCTTGACAGCGCTTGGCAACAAACTTTAGAATATATATATATATATATATATATATATATATATATATATACGAGAATCTATGTGTTATTACGAATATTATATATTAATTTTTATTGGGTGATAATTCACAAATTAAATACTTTAAAATACAGCTGTTTTATTTTATTTTATTGAACTAAATGTAACTAGGAAAAAATACGTTACACAGCCTCTTCCCAAGAGAAAAATTCGAGGTATAAAGAATTTTTCTAACAAAAATTTTTACGACTGAAGCATCAAAATTACTCATATTAACCGTATAAACATCTAACAACTCACAACAAAACAGCACGACCTTTAACTATAACTAACGATGAGTTTAACCAAAAAATAAGAATCATTCACTAATTGATATGGGGAATATTAATGCATGGGAATAAGTGATCAATAACTACGCGTACTACACGCCTATAAAGGGACAAATTCGGAAAGTCATAATCGGTATTTACTTCAATCAGTTAAGAATATTTAGGGGAATCTAACACTCAGTAGATGCATGTTATCTATAGTTACAAACGCAACAACCATATCAAAGTCAAAAATTTTACCTAAAGCGAAAAATATTTTACTATAAATCAGAACTGTAATAAACAAAATCTATAGTATGACAAAATTACTACTAAACAAAAATCTGTACAACGAATACTCTTCTCTACTTTATTATACTTGTCCTAAAGATTTACGTACATATCTTTCCAAATGCTGATCATATTTACACTAATTGATGAATTTAATAGGTACCAAAAACTGTTAGTTACAAAGTCCATTCACGAAACAAATCTCTAATACTCGAGAAGCAGACAAAGTAATAACAACACCTATCCATCAACAAGATATTTTTAATTTTTGAGTGAGCACCTCACAATATTTTCTGTAAAACTATCATGCTACAGACTCAACTATCTCTCTCAAAAATTCTAAAACTTCAGTGATTCATCACCAAAGCACTCCAAAATCACTAATAAACTATAATTTTAGCCTACTGGGAGACATCCACCAGCAACTCACCAAAAAAAACTCTTCATGAACTATTTTAGCTCATGTACACTCTCAATAAGAATAAGCACATCAGGCCTAGTCTCACACTACTAAACCAAAACTCGAGCATTTCTTTAATGCTTAATATACTATCACACTCTAACTATATAACTATATGCTTACTACTTTACTAAACATTTTCTTTATTCTCAAACATATACTTCATTACTAAATACGTATTTCTCCACTGAATACATACTCATTACTATATACATGCAACATCTCTAAGCATATGCTGCACTCTCAAACACCTCAATAAACGCATCACCATTCAAAATCCATAAACACATCCTTGTCGTCATCAAAAATATCATTTAACACATGCAATATCTAAATCAACAAATATATGAAGCTCTATTACTACTAAAACCAAAAATTACTTTAAGCAAATCAAAAAATTTTTACCGACTTTAATCTTGTCCTACTTAAGAATTCAAAACATGGACCAAAAAGAATTACGACTGACATCAACTATAATTATACTTAAGGATCAGAAACATTTTAACATCTTCATCTTCATCTTCACCTATCGCAGAATTATCGATACTAAACATTTTCTTTGACTTAAATTTGAAGATATGGTAAATGAAAAGGAAATTTGAATACGAAATTATTTTCTACTTTACTTCATGATAACTATTAATAACTGTTCTGGTACACTCTTACTCTACCCATAATCAAACTGTCGATATAAACTAAAGTGCTTCACAACGCATAAATTTGCTAGAATGACAAGCTCCTCCATGAGCCTCACCTAGACTTATAAACAAAATTGCTAGAATGACAAACTCTTCTCTTTGTCTCATCTAGACTGACAAACTAAATAAGCAAAACGAATTACATCATAACTGACTTCAAATAATCTCAAGTGACGATGCCAAAACTGCTAAAGCGACAAACTTACCACGATTCTCGTATAGACTGACATAACGCTGAGCGACCAACCCTTCCTGAGTTTCGTCCAGACTAACATAACGCTACGCGATGAACCACAACAAGCCTCGCTTAGATCTAACTTAACTCAACATACTACGTTGCAACGCGGATATACATAAAAATTGCTACTAAAAACAAATCAAATCAAACCAAAACGTGCTCATGCACAAGAGCAATCTTCAAACTATATTTCAACAGTAAAAACTTGTGTACCATTAATCGAACAACTAATATAACTAATAAAACTGAAAGATGAACCTACTATCGATGAAATACATCCAGAATCAAATAAACTTGTAATATCCATATCATACAACTTTAACATTTTATCTAGAAACAGGAATTTCGCTACTCAATTTCTGTTCCTTTACTCGTTGAGTTGGACACGACGGACAAGTGATACTAGTCACACCTTTATGACCACAGCCATAACAAAATAACCTCTTGAAAGATCTACAGACACTAAAAGTATGTCCATAACGTGAACAATTCCAACATATCAATTTTTGAAGATGAAATCACAAACAAACGGATGTCCTAACAATATAAAGAACCCACTATAAACTGTAACAAACTGTAACAAAAATGAAACTAAAAAAATGACATTACTAGAATCAATGCAAACCTCAGTCGCTGAATATAAGTGTGATGAAAATAACTACAAAATGTGCCAGCCTCTGAGTGAAATTACTCCAGCCTCTAAATGAAATTATTCCAGCCCCACGTTGTGAGCGCAAGTGTACTATAAAATTATTTTTGTAATTTTATATTTCTTTATCCTCGTGACTATCAGCTATAAATCAAACCTCCCAATTTTCTAAACCTTAATCTGATATCACAAGGTCGAGAATTTCTTCTTTTTCTTTTAAGCCCAAGGTAATGTCGGATGGTAAATGGCTTGAGACAAAGAAAAACTCTTAAGATATAAACGGCTAGTCGAGTGTTAGCTCTGGGTAGATCATGAGCTTGGGTCATGGGTGAATAAAAGACCAAAAATATATTTAATGAGCGCCACCGTATTTTTTAATACAATAACCAACAACATTTAACTGTGCTTGTATAAGGGAATGCGGAAACCTTAACTTAACACCACTAACATAGTCATAAAACTTGAATTTCACTCTTTCGGGCACACTTACCAAGACCTCAACCACCAGATGTCATACAGATGTCTCAGCTTTACCTGTGAACAAACAAAAGCACAACATGGACACCATTTGTGTCCTCAAAAACATTTGCCAAAAATAGAATAATAGAATTTAGGCATCTAAAATATACTGAGGGAATTTATTTTCATTACACACACTTTTGACTTAAGGAGGACTTGCACTATTTTCTTTTTTATTAACTGTTGAAGAAGACAACGTCTTTCGAAAACAAACGGAATTCTATTAGGATAAATTTCTGATTATATACATGTGACTGCAATATTTAAGTTTGTATCATTGTCATAATTTTTTCATAATAATTCTAATGAAGTTTTACATTCAAAATTAAGATCTATGAATAGATCATTTCTATAAGATTTAATTAGATAGACATATAATTTATTAATTGTTCATAACACATAAGTTTATTTTAATCATTGAAGTACTTCCTTGATTATTACAACAAAAATTGATTATCAAAGAGCAGACATTGTAAAATGCAAATATTCTAATTTAATTGTAATCTACAAAAAACACGCAAATTTTATATATCGATGAAAGTGCCTTTACAAGATCTGAAAGTCTTTAAACATAATGTAAAATTAACCAAGACAGCATATGGCGTCTAGATTGGAAAACGGTATCTACAATATTTTTGTCTGAAATAAGTTGTCATTCAGAATTTTATAAAATACATTGTTTGAGTACGTGTGCAAACAAACCGACAAGCAAGATACTTATTCGTTAATGTTACTAACTTCTTAAAAAAAACTACTTTATATTTTTGTTACTCAAATAAACAATGTTGGATAATTCATAATAATTTACTATAATTTCAAAGCTATGAAAAGTTATAAACACTCACGTGCATTAAAATGTACAGCAGGTGCCAGACCTTGACGTCAGCTGTTGAACATTTCCAGCGTAATATCCGTGTGTTATTAGTCATCGGTTTGAAATACCAAGATCCCATGTGGAATGAACGTTTACTTTACTGCGTATTAAATTGAATATAACGAAACCATAAATCCTTGCTTTAAATTACTGCCATAAAAATTTGTTTTAGTTTATTATCAAAATTGTTGTTGAAGATATGTCCTTAAGATATTGCACTAAGATGAAACATATTAGTATAATTTATTGTATTAATATATACCAACTGTCTCAAATGAAGTCCAAAAGGGGTTCCATCTTAATCAATTAATCTTCTTTCTAACTTTGTTAGAAGCCACGTGTTTCCACGGGGCCATCTCGACTTCTCCTCGTCTGCAAAACAACTTGCCCTTTCGAACGCCGAGAATGAAGTGCCGACTGACAGCTTGACAGCGCTTGGCAACAAACTTTAGAATATATATATATATATATATATATATATATATATATATATACGAGAATCTATGTGTTATTACGAATATTATATATTAATTTTTATTGGGTGATAATTCGCAAATTAAATACTTTAAAATACAGCTGTTTTATTTTTATTTTATTGAACTAAATGTCACTAGAAAAACAAATACGTTACAGTATTATGTATGGGAGATATCAGATAAAATATAATTCAGAATATGAGTTAAAGAATTAATAGTTGCACACCTAAATGTGGTGTCGGCTTTTTAAATGTTTAGAAACGGCGGCAAATCTTTCCTGATAGTACCGCAACCTGACGTGCTTGCATATATTTAAGCACGCTGAAAAATACTATGCTATCCTGTGTCGTTTTGTAAGATTTAATAAAGAAAAAATTTTGTTTTATTTATGCCACGGCTTTTAAGACTCGTTCAGGGATAATTGAATCTAGCAATTTTACTCTGTAAGAAAACGTGGGTTCTTCGTCCTCTTACAGGTATATTTAACACATGCGCATAAAGCGTCGTTTAGTTAAAACCACTTAACCTTTCTTAGTACTTGTATCTCGTGGTTATATTCAAAGATTGGTAAATAGACTCAGCAATGTATAATTTAGATAAGCGTTTGAGATTCAAATTACTAACAAATAACTTTAAATGATGTATATATAAGGATAACTTCAAATACCTGCAACTCCTCTGAATGTGCTTGGGTTGTACATCGACCTTGATACAGGATACAACAAAATCGTCTAGCGAATGCTTGCAGTTAATACCTGTTGAAAGTACGTTTTAGTTTTATGTTCTAATAAAATTCACTTTTTTTTAGGTTCTACAAATAATAAACTAATAATTCATCAACTGTATACTTAGATAAGGCTTTATTAATAGGAACTCTTTCAATACTTCACCCCATAGAATGAACCGTGATCTTATACGACTGGTAACCCGCTGCAAAATATCTAAAGATCACTGGTGCTACTCTTCACTAACACTAGAGATGACCCGTTGTTCGCTTTACTTGGAATTACTCTTCTATAACTTGCTTGGTTGTATAAACCTTATTAATTTTTGCATAATACACTTTTTCTCCGCAAACATGAAACTCTGTGTAGTATTACTTCTGTTACACGCTCAAATGAAATAAATAAATTTTAAACACATATATTAATTTTCTAAATTCATTTACAAGCTCTCAAAGCCAAAAACATCTATCTAATAGACAATTTTAAAATCAACTAACCTATTATAAACACTTATCACCTAGGAAATAGTCTCTAAAAAATTTAGATCTTGCCTACTATCTATAATAATTTAAGAGGTACATTTATTGCTTCAGCATTATCTGTACTTAATTACTATTTTGGAACAGATACTGGTATCATTTGTATAACTTGTCATTGGTTGATATTCCATAAATTTTTTCATCACTTTATGATAATTAAAAATGCTAAACTACTTTCATTTACAGGTACATAAATTAATTAATGGAATAGAGTATCCTTGAACAATTACAAACAACCTTTTTATCAACAAAACCTATACACATTCAGTTGGAATTACATTAGATACACGTTGTATTGAAGAACAGTGAAAAATGCTTTTTTCAAACCTCAAACGCTGCATCACTAGTACATAACATTTTATCTGCGTTTAACAAGTAATTATTTATCAATCTTTATTTTATCGTAGTGTTTTAAATTTAGAATACCTTGATAGGAGTGGTAAATTAATGTGTTTACCCTCAGTACTAACAACTATCTTTTTATTACACCATTTTATAATATCAAATAACATAATATATATATATATATATATATATATATATATATATATATATATATATATATATATATATATATATATAGTTATGTCACAAATATTAAACTTGAAACTTTAATTATTTTGATAACAAACAACCTTAAGTGAAAGATCGAGTTGTCAGTAAATACATTATTTTAAAACGATCTTGTGATTTTATTCCCAAAAAAGTAGATAAATTATCGATGCGTATCGATTCGTATCGTTGCGTACCGATACGTATCGCTACGTCTCGATATGTATATTTAATCTAAACATCCTAACGTTCCGATACGAATCGCTATATATATCTATACGTACCGCTACGTATCGATACGCATCGATACGAATGGATACGTATCGATACGAATCGATACGTATCGATACGTATCGATATATATTCGATATATCGATACATATCGGTATAAAATATGTATCGATATTCGATACGCAAAATCTCGTATCGCCCACCCCTAGTAATAAGCTCCTTTCAAATCTTCCTAATTCATTTTCTGTTTCGTGTTGAATTAGTTCTCGCTGATTAATCCGTAGAACTTTCCTTGGTTCGTCCGTACCTAAAAATTTTGATTTCTCGTGGAAGGTCCTGCCTGACTCGTTATTTCTGCGTATGTGCGATTCGTATTATTATTCCTTGTTGCGTGCGTTCAATATTCCTCGCTTGCGTCCGTCGATCCTCATGTTCCTGCCTATTTATTTCTTTATTATTCTTATTTCCCTCATGATTTGTTCGCTCTATTTGTCGCTTTGGTATATGACCTGTATTTCTACTTCGCTTAAAATCATTATTAAAATTGTTATAGTTCCACCTATTAAAATCTCTTCTACGATCATAATTGTTTCGTTGATAATTACTTCCAGTCTCAGTAGTTCTCTGCGTCCTTATAAAATTTAAGCGTTGATCCCTAGTATTATTTTCTGTTTTATAATTCGTTTCCAACTCATCATACCTTTGCAAATACTCAATAAATGTGTCCCGGTCTACTATATTCTGTGTCGTTATATATCTCTTTACTTCAGCGTTAAAATGCCCTGCTAAATATTTTATAATTTGTTTATTGTGTAAAGGAGGATCTAATTGTTTAGCTACGGTAAACTTTTTAATAGCATATAATTCCCGCGTTATTCCTCTATTTGAATTGTACTTTCCCATGCTCAGGTCATTCCTCACTTTATCCTGTTGATTATCTTCCCAAAATTGTTGTAGAAATTTCTGCTCAAACAGTTGAAATGTTTCTATTTCGCTATCAACTAAGTTATACCACATTTCAGCTCCTCCTTTCAGCATTGCTTTAACTACGTTTAATTTATATAATTCGTCTGTCGAACCCTGTACTAACATTTTAAAATTTTTGAATTTCTGAATTCCGTTTCACAGTTTTCTTCAACGTTACGTAATTTGAAATTTAAATTTGTTATTTGATCGTTTGACTCGCTTTCATATTTCTCCTGTTTTGGTTTCACCATTCCAATATGATCCTGTACACAGTCTATTTCCTCCGTAACCCTCACAATTTTTTCCTACATTTGCGCTCTCATTTCAGCAATTGTTTAGTCGGTTTCTCATAATCCATCACTTAGAATTTTAATTTCTTTACCTAACTTTTCGCTGTTCTCATCCATTTGCATAGTCATGGCTTTCATGGCCTCTTCATTTTTGTCCATTTTGCTATTTAATGCCATTAAAATCTCCATCATTTTAGTTTCCTGTGAAATCTGTTGCTCCTCGCAAGAACTCCTTTCAAACGTTATACTTTCTTGGAATCCTCTCTCCAATTTTAAAATTATCATTTTTACACTAAACTTTTAAATACTAAATATATCTGTCTAAATTTAATTAATGTACAAATTCCCCTCTTAATTATCAGTTTCGTAATTTTTCGCAAATTAGAACTCTTTAAAGCCCCGGTTCAATATAATTATTTTATTTTAAATCCCACGGTCGTATTTTCAAATTTATTTTGATTTAATTCGCGCCCCCACGTTGTTGCGACATATAAAAATACTATGTAGTTTCAGAAACAATCGAGCCCCAACGTTGGGCGTCATACAAAAATTGATATGATAGCGCCGTACTCGGTGTAATGGACGTTTTTACTTAACTCCACCACTCTGTGTCCTCAAATAAAATTTAATCCTACTAATTTTATTATTATGCCACGGCTAGACCTATTTAACCTACACAGAGTGCACAACGTTACGATGATCAATTTTTCTTTTTTCCACCGCTTTATTATTACCAATTTGTTTGAATTTATAAAACGAAGTCAATTAATTTCATATTATTTACAAGTTTTAAAAAATATTAAAATACACCCTTCAATCAATCAATATCATATGTATCATTTACCCCCAAAATTTATTTGCTTTGAAATCAATCTAAAGTCACCAAAAACTACCTCTTTTTACCAAAAAGACCTGGAACGTTCTGGACCTCTTTATAATATGTTACGTAAGTTTAACGTATGCAATGTTTGTTGTTGACTTTATCGCAAGTTTATATAAAATTAATAAATTCAGTATTGAAATTTAAATAGAAAAAATATCTTAAAACTAATTAGATCTGACTTGCTACTGGTTGTTCAGGTTGTGAATCAACAGCCCTTTGTTATCCTCATTCGTCTATCACTGCTCTGTTTAGTAGAACCCCTCGTTTTCCATAAATTACTTCGTGCATCTTTATTTTATTTGCATTGAATCTCGCAACTCAAAATTGTGCCAGAATTGTACCAAAATCGTCAACGCTGATTTGAAATGTAATATTATATTGACCCAGATTTGAATTATTCTCATTAACACATTTGAAATATTCTATCTCCCAATTCGAAATATTATATCAATCCATTTGAATTATCCGCACATTCGAATTATCATCAACACAATTGAATTATTATATCTATCCACTCGAAGCTCTATTATTATTAATATTTAGTTTAAATAAATTACCCCAAATTCTACTCACGTTAAACGGCAAAAGAAATCTTCATAATTGCTGCACCTATTTGTCACTATAACATACACTATTATATTATTAAATATTAAATTAAACGTAACTTTCTGTTTAGCAGTGACGCAGCTTTGCCCTGCTTGCGTTTTAAACTGACCCGTCTTATCATTGTTCGGTGTTAATATAGGCTGTCTCCACTTACATGTGAGCTGAGTTTTCAACAAGTCCTGCAGATATTTTAACCAATAAGGTCGTTGTATTTCATGCATTTTGAAGTTGTTTCTGATGTAATATAATCGGTTTTCCGTGTAATGTTTATTTGCCATAGATACCTCGTTATCTTGACCATACGTTGTTTTGTTTAGATATCACCTTTTCCATAATTGAACAAAATAAATGATGTAACCTTAATTCTACTTTCGTTTATGTATTTTTGGAACTGCGTTTTCTTATCAAAATGTTTATTGTTTCTGCGTAATTTGCGTAAAGCTTTGTTAGGCTTTATCTCTTATCTTCGTATTTGTTTTATAACTAATTAGAACACTTCTCAATGCGTGTTTAATTACATGTACTATCACTTCTGAATACGCGTACTTTTTATGCAATGATATTCTTACTTAGCATTGCTTAAAATTAATAAAGATTTATATACCCAGTGTTGAATACTTCTTATTTATATAACGTATGAATTACCTATTTCTATGCTAAATACGCGTTCTATTGCTGTAAGATATGCTTATTCGCATTGTTTAAAGCTAATTATAGTCTATATACAGGGTGTTAAATGCTTACTATTTACATAATGTATAAATTATTTAATTTTCTGCTAAATAAATTCAGTTTTCTGCTTCGTATTGCAATTTATGGTTACTACACAACCCTTGTTATTCAATACACCCCTAAACAACCACTTATCACAGCATTATATATATATATATTGACGTAGAATTATAGGTTAAATAAGTCCAGACAATAAAATTTTATCAACTGTGTATATAGTAAACAGGAGCAAATTATTTACGCGCCAAATTAATCAGTTTATATAGTGAAAACGGATGGTTATTAAGATATTTTTCTATTTTTAAATTGGAATGTTAAAATTGCATAAGGGAAAAAGCTTTAGAGTACATAAAAAGTCAAGGATACGCATCTGTAATTATCATAATTTTAAATCAAACGCATGGACGCAAAAATGGAGCTTTCAAGTTTAAAAAATCAACATTTTTAAACGTATCTTTTCATTTACATAAAAGCAAACGTTCGTTTACAAATACTAAGAAGGAGAGAAACTCGGAATTGTTATTTCAAATAACAAGTGGCTTTGGAGAAACACCTGTGGTTAAATGTCAGGTTCATACAACTGGATTATACGTTGAGACATAATTTCTATGGAATTGTGGCAACGGTCGATTTAACAAACTGCTAACAATAGCAGGTGCTTTGAAGACTAAGTGAAATACACGTTCGATAATGTAAGACAGACAGAGAAACGTATAAGAAAGCGTTGGTTACAAGTCACGTCTAAATACACGGGTAAATATGAAGGCCAACAACAATATCGATTTTCTGTAGCTGAGAGGGGTTTCTAAATGAGACAATAAATATGGGTAGAACGGAGAAAGATAGCTGATAGGTGGAGCGTTGTGACGAGGAAAAATTATATCATTGGTTTAAGGCTAGGCAGTTGTGAGAAGCGCGCGTACGTTAAAGTAGTAAACAAAATTAAGGGTAAAATTATAATGATTTCATAATTTTTCAGATGTTACGTTCAGAATTTGTAGAAATGTTTTTAAAAATAAGCTTTTCAGTGAAGAGAGGTTCTTTGAGACCGCTACTTGAACAAAAGGATTGAATTCAGCCAAAGACATCAGTACGAATATGTAACGTGCATTTTTATAGCATTAACATTTTACGCTTTTTCCCAATTAGTAAATACATTTCGGTAACTACTATTTCAATATTTTATATTTATTAACTCCTTAGGCGAATGCGTCGTATTATAATGAGTGGATTGCATCGTTCTTGTTTTGCCGTGCATATAAATTTTGTTCCTTATGTGGATATACAAGTCTAGATAAGAGATGATAAGAGGTTGTAATAGCAACGAGTTGAATAAACGGATGGGCAGTGGTAGTTTGTTCTTTGTTCATATATATTAATTACGGTAAAAATACTGTTTTCCTTTTTGCTTTGAAAATAGTGAGAATAAATGCGGTATGAATTTTCAAATTGTTCATGAACAAGCACGACACGATTTTAGTTGTTTTTCTTGTGAAATAAAAGTCGTATATTAACTGTAGAGAGTGTAGTTCTTATTCCATTGAAGGAAAGATGCTTTATAGGCGAACGGGTTTACTCGACCGCTCGTGCTTGTTACGGAACATCGACGGACGGTTTTATTGCTTACGCGTGCCTTACTAATTGTTTTCGGTTGAGTTTCTGTTGGAAATAAAAGTGCTAGAACTTGTTAAACTCGACCTGCACGCATGTTCTACGGAACATTTTGACGGACTTACTCTAGTGATACACGTGCTTGACTCATTGTGTTTTTTTTGTTGGTGCTATGTCTCTTGATATTTAAACGGTGTGTGCGATCTAGTTTCGCGGTCCTTTTCTTTTTTTTATCAGAGTAGTGCATACTTTGGATTATCCAAATACAGTTGATACTGTAGTTTCTGAAGTTTTCAACCCCAAAGTATCTAAAATAGATCATTGCTTGCACAAATTTCGTTATTTGCAAAATATAACCGATTACCGGTTTACAAAGGTATTGGTTGAAGTTTCTCACTGTTTTTTTTGGATGTTTATGAAAATAATATACATTTGGTCCCAGTTGAAATTAAACTAGTGCTACAAAATATTTCGAAATTATTGTCTCAGGAAATAGAATTAACAAGAAATTTATCAATGCTACATAGTTCCGTCGCGTGATAATGTCTGCTGCTAACACCAGTGAAATGCGTAGGTGTAATTAGGGTAACGTGTGATAAGTTCTAACAACACCCTCACAGTCAAGGGTGAAGTGCTGCGTTAGTGCCGGACATCGTGAATCCCACACTTCAATTGCAAGGAAGCGTTACTGAAGGACCTTTTGTAAGTTGAACTATTTCTTACTTGTTACTACTTTAAATATCTATCCGTTGTTTTGCCATATCTTTGTCGTTCTGATACCTTTTACAATAGAATTGCATGCTATTAAGAAACAAACAAAAAAAAGAATCAACAATACCAGATGACTCATATCAATTGTGCTTACCTATTTATCTTTTGTTAAAAATTTGTCTGATCTATGTTTAATTGGTGTGTGAGGAAACGTTTCTGCTACTCCCCAATATTACCTCACTTTGTACTAAAAATTTTATTTCAGGTTTGCAGGACTAATTTTTATTTTATTGCAGGTTTACTATTCTAATTTTTTTTATTGCAGGTATTGTTACTAACTCCTTACAGCCGCGTACATTATATGTTGGTCTGCTTTCTACAACCCCCCCTAGTCTCCGATTGAGCCCGGTCATTTCTTTGATTTTCTTGGTGTTACGCACGGCTACGCGCCAACGTAGCATAAATTTGGCGCCCAACGTGGCTGCCTCGAAGTAACGTAACAAATAGCTGTGGGGTTAAGAAAAGAAGTAAACGGTTAGGTTTGTAGTAAATGCCCTACTAATTAAGAAATAATAAATATGAGTTCACGAGATGGTATATAAATTTTCGACATAACCAACAAACAAATTTAGATTGCGACAGTTTGCTTCCTTGCAGAATATTTTAAAATTTAGGGCCCCAAGATGGAAATGATTTCTTGGTTAAATGGAAGTTAGCACCTGTAAGGTAATATTGTTAAGAATATAACTGTGTAATTGAAACCGTAATTGAATATAAGGTTAACTGTATTAAGAATAGGCATCTATTGAATTTGACCAATTTTTGTTTATTGTGTGTACTTTATTATAGGGATACTTATAGGGCACTAACCCGACCATTAATGTAAATACATATAAAAATTTTTGTTTTTTTCCTATTTGTTAATGTTTACATAATGTTTTTGTAGAACAGATTTAAACTAGGTAAGTGGAAAGTAGTTTTATATATTAAAACGGACAGGTAACAGTTGTTACGTTCACCTTCCGATGGTGTACTAAACCTTACGCTATTTTGGTTAATTATTCATTCGCATAGATTCTGCTTTCAATACTGAAATACCATCCTGTATATTAGACATTCCTACAAGTCCGCTTTACTACAATGTCATTTAAGTCTATTTGCTGCAAAATAAAAAGTTCTTCTATAATCTAAATAGTCGGTACCTTGTTATAGATATCCGTTGGCTCAAAACTTATTACTATAGCGCATAATTATGTCTTATAATACCCAATCCTAGAGACTTGTTGAAATCATGGATCGTACTTATTTGATAAAGCTTGTTTCGAGTTTCTAATCACACCTGTGTGTTGGATAACGCTGGAATTGGATTTAGTTCCTACGAAAAACAACTTCAATTTGATTCTGCAGTTGGTGCTTTTGATATATTTCCTCGGTTGCTCGTTTTATTATTGCATTTGTTGTTGACCAGAAGTGGATATCTGAGGTGCATCGGTAAGTTCTTTCGCGCTTATCAACATCAATAAGAATCCCTTTTTAGCTCTTTAACGGAGGCCTTATGATTTTCCTACGTTTGGCCAAATCGCTTTTTATGAATGGCCCGAATACTCTATGACGGAGACCTAATGATTTTCCTACGTTAGGCCAGATCGCTTTTTATGAATCGCCCGACAAATTTTTGACGTAGACTACTGCTCTGGAATGTAGACCGCCGTAACAATTACTATAGCGGCGCGGATGTTACCGATCACCGTGGCGTTGCTGTATTGATCCACCTCCAATGACTTACAAGATATATATATATATATATATATATATATATATATATATTATTATGTATAGTGATATTAAATAAAATTATGCTTCAAAAATACGAGTTAAAGTTTAATAAGTGCAACCTTACTGTGGTGTTGGCCTTTAAAATGATTTAATTAAACAAAATTTCAAATTTAATTATGCCACGGCTTTTTAAAGACTCGCTCAGGGAAACTGAATCTATTATTTATGCTCTGTAAGAATACGTGGGTTCTCTGTCCCCTTACAGGTATAGAAAACACAGGCGCATAAAGCGTTGCTCAATCAAAAGCACCTAACCTCTTTTTAATGCTTGCGTATCGTGATTTTACAAAGACTGATAAATAGACCCAACAATATTTAATTTAGGTAAGCGTTTGAAATTCAAATTATTCACAAATTACTTTAAATGATGTGTATATAAAGATAACTTCAAATACCTGCAACTCCTTTGAATGTGTCTGGGTTGTACATGGACTTTGATACAGGATGCAACAAGGTCTCCTTGAATACTTGCAGTGAATACCTGTTAATAGTACGTATTAGTTTATGTTCAAAATGGACTTGACTTTAGTTTAGGTTCTACAAATAACTACAACTTCACCAACTGTATGCTTAATCGGTTCTAATACTAAGAACACTCAATACTTCACTAATATCAAAAAGGCCGTATCCTAAAAGGCTGGATCCTGCTGCAAAATATCTCACTTTCACTGGTGCGACTCTTCAATACCACAAGAGATGACCCGATGTTTGATTTAAATGGGAATCCTCCTCTGGAATTTTAGTTGTATAACCTTATCACTTATTTTATATAATTCAATCATAAATGCATGCACTTGAAAACATATCTATTAAATTTTATAAATTTTACAGGCTCCTCAGGCCAAAAACATCTATATCATATACAAAATTTTATTATCAATCAATTTAATCTAAACAACTATCACCTAAGAAAACTAAAACAATTTTCTAGCCTACTAACTAATAATATATAAGGGATGCATTCAATAATTTATCCTTAACTCTACTTAATTGCTATTTTAGAACAGCTTTGGTATTATTAAATTGCATTTTGACATTTCATAACTTTTTATCACTTTACAATTAAAATATATTAAACTACTTTCATTTCAGGTACATAAAATTTATAAATAGAACAAAGTATCCTGAACAAATTTACAATGAATAATTCTATCAACAAAACCTATACACATTCAGTTGAAGTTACATTAAATACCATTCGTATTGAAAAATATTGGGAAAATGCTAGTACATAATATTTTATATCTGCGTTTAACAAGTAATTATTTATCAATCTTTGTTTACCGTAGTGTTTTTAAATTTTAGAATAGCTTGATAAAAGTGGTAAATTAATGTTTTTATCCTTAGTACTAACGACTACCTTTCTAAACCCTTTGATAATGTCAAATACTAAAATATATATATATATATATATATATATATATATATATATATAATTAATAATTATCTTACTGTTTAACGACCTTGCTTTATATAGATATAAATAAATTATTGGTTGTGGGTTTCAGGTCAGTTGGCAAGTTCAGTAATACTCTTTTTATTGCCTAAATTTTCGAATTATTTTAATTCTTGATCACAGGCACTACAAATGATAAATTTTAAAAACTGGTACAATTTGGTGTTAAAGTTACATACTAAATCGAGGTTTGTATAAATAATTAGCAACAATGTAAAAATAACAGGAACTATAACGTAACATAACTAAAAATAATATAAAATGTATAATTTAATAAAATGACACCATTTCAAATAAATTTGTCACATTGTTCTTTTATTTTTGTGTGACGGTATGACAAAATTGAATGCATGCATGTATGTATGCATGTAACGTTTTTAATGAATTAAGTGGGTGTTAATCTGAGTATGTGTGTGTGTTAATTTTTTATTTTGTATGTTTGGTTGTGTTGTGTGTTTCTGTGTGTATATATATATTTTTATATTATATAAATATTTTTATGGTGTATGTTTATAACATCTCACTGTAATAACTGTAAAAAATTACTTTGATCCAATACGTAGTATCTTGTTTAAAGTATCTAATTTTAAAATTTAATAAATAGGTATATATAGAGCTCAAGTTGTTTATGTCCGTCTTTTTGTTAATTGTACAAGAATTTTGATAAATATAACACATTTCTAAAAATAGTCTTTTTAATTCTGATTTTTAAATTTGAATAATTTTTGGGTTTTCAAAGTCCATTATGTGATTATTTTCTAAAATATGTTTAGTTAAAGCGCATGCATTAGGTTTATGTTTAACATCACTTTTATGTTGAATTATCCTTTGTTTTAAGTTTTGTGAAGTTTGACCAATATAGATTTGCTTACAATTAGTACAGTTAATTTGGTAAATTAAGTTTCTTTGTTGTAGTTTAGGTGTTTGGTCTTTTAATTTGGAATGTAATTTATTTAAGGTAAATATATTTCGTTTGGTAATTTCGAATTTTACATTTTTAAATATTTTGGTTAGTTTTGTTGTTAAATTTTTAATGAAAGGAAGTGATCTGTAAATTATTTGGTTTTGTAAATTTATGTTTTCATCATTGGTGGTATTATTGATTTGATTGTTGTTTGTTTTTATATTATATAGTTTATGGTTGGTATTAATGTTGTCGCTATTATATATATTATATTATATATATATATATATATATATTATATATATATATATTATATATTATATATTTATATTTATATATTTACCTTAAATAAATTACATTCCAAATTAAAAGACCAAACACCTAAACTACAACAAAGAAACTTAATTTACCAAATTAACTGTACTAATTGTAAGCAAATCTATATTGGTCAAACTTCACAAAACTTAAAACAAAGGATAATTCAACATAAAAGTGATGTTAAACATAAACCTAATGCATGCGCTTTAACTAAACATATTTTAGAAAATAATCACATAATGGACTTTCAAAACCCAAAAATTATTCAAATTCAAAAATCAGAATTCAAAAGACTATTTTTAGAAATGTGTTATATTTATCAAAATTCTTGTACAATTAACAAAAGACGGACATAAACAACTTGAGCTCTATATATACCTATTTATTAAATTTTAAAATTAGATACTTTAAACAAGATACTACGTATTGGATCAAAGTAATTTTTTACAGTTATTACAGTGAGATGTTATAAACATACACCATAAAAATATTTATATAATATAAAAATATATATATACACACAGAAACACACAACACAACCAAACATACAAAAATAAAAAAATTAACACACACACATACTCAAATTAACACCCACTTAATTCATTAAAACGTTACATGCATACATACATGCATGCATTCAATTTTGTCATACCGTCACACAAAAATAAAAGAACAATGTGACAAATTTATTTGAAATGGTGTCATTTTATTAAATTATACATTTTATATTATTTTTAGTTATGTTACGTTATAGTTCCTGTTATTTTTTACATTGTTGCTAATTATTTATACAAACCTCGATTTAGTATGTAACTTTAACACCAAATTGTACCAGTTTTTTAAAATTTATCATTTGTAGTGCCTGTGATCAAGAATTAAAATAATTCGAAAATTTAGGCAATAAAAAAGAGTATTACTGAACTTGCCAGCTGACCTGAAACCCACAACCAATAATTTATTTATATATATATATATATATATATATATATATATATATTCCGATCCATAGAGGTATGTGACTTGCTTCCTTTTTTTGTATATACCAAGCGATAAACACAACTTGCATTGACGTACGAACGAAACGCATTTTTTGTTTTGTTTAATAAAGACCCACTCTGAAATTAGATGTGCTAGTGTTCCTTGTTTGCTAAAATTTTCTATTTTACTTACGTTTTTTTAAATTTTATAGTTTTTTTTGTAACTTAACGTACTTGCTTACATGATAGTTTCAGTATTTTTTTTGACTAGATGTATTACCTGCTAGCGACGAAATGCGCACTTCGTAGAACCAATATTTAAATTGTCCATAGAGAACATTTTTTAAAAAAAATAGTAACTTTATCTACTTTTTTTCTACTTGTTTTAGATAGAAATTTTTATTGTTTCTGTAAATAGAAAAATCGATGGCGATGTATTTTTCCCGTATATGTGAATCTTCCAACTCTCCGCGTTTGTAGTTAGTCTGGTCTTTCTAATTTCCCCTTATGTTTGTTTCGGCGTGCTTTAGCCTTATGAATTATGACGCCCCTTCCGTTTACGTCTAGGTACGTAGCACAGTGTGTAAAAACATCCATTCCACCAATAGAATTAACAATTCCCTGTTTTACACGTCGGCCAGCGGAATTCCTATTACGTCCGACGTCGTTGGCGATCTTTAAAGTTGACGAATTGAAAATCTAACATGGTAAGTGGTATTAATTACGAAACTTGAAATCGCACCTGAGTGAAATTTATGCAAATTTGTTTAATTTTCCGCCATTTAGTGCTACAAAAACCCACTCCCCCACCACCGTAGTTGGACGGAGCTTCCATATTTTGTTACAATATTCCCGCCCCTATTGGGTAATTCCAAATTTAAAAATTAGATGCTTCAATAGCCCGTAACATGTTCTCATGTATGCTCAACGACTTAAACACACGGAGACATAAAGGCTTAAAGCCTCAGATGCTCAATGGTACGAAAATTCAAACACTCCAAAGCTTAAAAACTCAAAGGCTCAGAATATGAAAGGCTTAAACGCTCATAGACTAAAAGATCAAGGTTTTAGAGACTTAGTTTTAAATGCTCAATTTTGTTAAAAGTGTCGATTACGGACTAATTATAAAAAACTCCCATTAAGGAATTCATATTAATGGATTTAAAATGTTCCGAAGATACACGATTTCTGTACCACTATAAAAAGACTACTAAGAAGTATATCTGCAGAAAATATGATTATTTAAACTGGTAACTGATTAGTTGTCCATCATATTGAATTTTGGCGTAAATGTGATGTAATCTATCTACTTTAAATGCATTGTTTTACTCAATTTAAATTAAAGAATTATTTTTTACGGTAAAACGGGATTATTTATTCTATTTCAATTTTTGCCACTTGTACCTTTAGTACTTAATAAAAAGGTCCAAGGTTAATACCCATCATGTTTCATAGTTATTATTTAATGTCGGTATGTATATTCCTAGAAAATGATTAAGCTGAAAGGCTCTACTACATTAATCTAATCTTGTATAAATTATTATTACTGGTACTGAAATTACTTGAAATTGATGCTAGATTGAAAATCATACTTAAAATATAAATGACTTTCTAGATTAGCTTTATCCCGTTAGCAATAACGACGGTGGTTAATACCCTAATATAATAATAAAGGCTTAGACGGCTGAGTGGATGACTAAAGATATACCTAGAAATTACTAAAAATGTATTGGTATTTTTAATGCTATAATGAAATAATCATTTTGTTATTGCTAACTCAACTTAATCATAAATATGATCATGTACGTCAGCAAAAGTAATACCTTATCTCGTTCTGTTTTTAGAAAAAAGTTTCGTATTCAGTTGGTTAATTTTGGGTCATTGTCAACTTTATTTCGAGCTTTTGTTGTCACTTGAGCATTTCTGGGTAGGTGCTTTTTGCACTAAAATCTGTCTTTTCAGAACAAATTAGCGTTATTTTTATTTTGGTGATTAAAACTATTGAAGTCTATGAATTTCAGCACATCTTTATAGTTTATTTAATATATTTATACAGCGTGGAGATACTAAACGCCAAAACTTTACGATTTAGCCCCGCTTGCTTTATTCGAATGTCGCTGGTTTAAGACATTTAAGGTGTTCATCAGCATTCATCATTAAGTCTTCAGTGATGGAACTGGTTAGATACCTACCCTCATTGTTTCCTATTCTGAACTAACCTACACATTTCCCTGAAATTTGCACAGTCTGCATCTATCACAATCTGATCTTGGTCTACATCTACCTCCTTTTTCCTATTCTGCTTGTAATATATCTCGTACTATCCCCCAAAAATGCCTTATAACGTATTCTGCCCTTCTATTTCTCCTATTTTTTCCCCAGATATCCTTGTTCCCCTACTATTTCTATAACCTAATTGTTATTAACATTGTCTGTCCATGCTATCATCCTCATACATCTAAAGCACAATATTTCAAAAGGCCGCTACCGTTTTTCTGTCTGTTTTTCCTACTGCCCGTATTTCATAGGCATACTGTGCTGTCCTCCACACATATACTTTCAACAATTTTGTTCTTGTTTCTATGTTTGTTGTATTTGATCATAGGCGCTGTTCTTTCTTGTTAGGTGCAGTACAGTCCCCTTCTATTGTTTTACAATTATATACTCTATTTCTCCGACATTCAGTGGTTGTGAAGAGAATCCCGGCACGGTCCGTTTGCAAAATGTTAGGCGAGCATTTTTCACAAAAATACACCCTCGTTCGGATGAGAGGTAAAATGGAGATCCCGTGTATGAGTGTTGTCACGCACGTTAAAGATCCCTACCTTGCTTGAAACATCAAGGGTTCGGCAAAATTCCAAATTTTTCGAAGACAAGTGTAATATGAAGATATTTGATCCGAAACGTCTACTCCCTTTTTAGTCTTATTATAATCTATAACCAATCCCGGTTTCACTACATCTTGACCACTCATGTTTTGTAAACCAGTAGGAAGTAACTCATCCATATGTTGAGGCAAAGTGCTTAGCATAAAGACTGATCTTTTGTCTTGCCACTTAACAACTCGTACCGCTTTGTTATTTTCCGTCCCATATTTTTCACCTTTCTTGAGTTTTTTTGACATCCTTCTTTTGGATTGTCTTTCCTATTACTCCTGAAAGTGCCACATACGTAATTATTGTTTTGTAGAAGGTATTCGGCTAATTTTACACTATTGTAAAAATTATCAATGTACAAGATACTCCCTCCCCTCAACAAACCGTCCATTAGCCTTACCGATACATCGAAGATGTGCTCATGTCCACTGACATGTTCTTGTCCGCCGTCATTTTTACCACAATATATGCTGAAATTGTATGTGTACCTTCAGGTGCGCACATCTTATATACTTTAATCCCATGCTTATGTGACTTTGCTGGAAGATATTGTCGGAAGACAAGTCGGCCTCTCCAGGGTACCATGGTCTCATTGATAATCACCTCTTTGCTAGGCTTTAGAATCCTCTGATAATTGTTTATAATTTGATCCAAAATATTTCTAATTTTAGTTAACCTGTCAGTATTTTGAGGAGTAGTGTTATTTGAAAAATGAATAAACTTTAACAGCAAGTCGAATAGGTCACGTTTTATGTTTTTCTGTATCTCGTTATTTGCATACATTTTATTTTTGGACCAATAGAGACGCATCTTAGGTAGATGATTTATGCCCATTATCATCAAAATGCCAAAAAACTTTCGAAGTTCATCCTTGTCTGCGTCTCTCCATTGACGGACAAGTGATCGTCAGGAAAGATTATGACTTTGAATATATTGTATTGCTTACTTATTTGTCTCGTCTACTATTAATTCAAGGATATTATTGTCTATAAACTCCCGATAATTTTTGTATGGACTGGAATCATCAAGCTGATTTAGTTGTGGAATATCAGAAAATGGAAAATCATTAGAAATATTTCCACAAGGACCCCAAGTAGTTACATGTGTTATATTCTCATCTAAACGAATGTATAACAATTGTAAATTCCGGAAAATACAATTCAAGATGTATTCGCTTATAATTTTAAAATTAATAGAATAAAAAAACTAAAAAGGAAAATTTAATTTAAAAATTCAACACACTCGTTTTAATGTAAAACAAACTAAGAATTTTCTAACTACCGTAAGTTTTAAGAAACATCTTAAAATGTATTCAATTGTAGTTTTACTCAAAAATTTATCGCGATGTTTACATATAAAATTACTGGCAAAATTCTTAATAAAAAATTCTTAAAACCAACAAAACTAAGAAGTTTTTAACTATTATAAATTTCAAAAACAGTTCAAAATGTATTCGACTATAACCACAAAACTCATAGAGAAAACAAAACTCAAGAACCAATTTTACTTAAAGATTTAATACGATATTTAGTTATGAAATTGCTATTGAAATTTCAAATAAATAATTTTAAACGCAATAACAGCTAAGCGAATTTATAACAATTGTAAATTCCGGAAAATACAATTCAAGATGTATTCACCTATAATTTTAAAATTAGCAGAATACAAAAAAAAATTTAATTTTAAAATTCAACACATTTGTTTTAATATAAAACAAAACTAAGAATTTTCAAACTACTGTAAGTTTTAAGAAACACTTTAAAACGTATTCAATTATAACTTTATTCAAAAATTTATCATGATGTTTAGATATAAAATTACCTACAAAATTCTAAATAAAATATTCTTAAAACCAACAAAAACTAAGTAGTTTTTAACTATTATAAATTTCAAAAAACTTCAAAATGTATTCGATTATAACCACAAAATTCATAGAGTAAACACAGCTCAAAAAACAACTATACTTAGAGATTTAATACGATATTTAGTTATGAAATAGCCATTAAAATTCCAATTAAAGCGAATTTATAACAATTGTAAATTCTAGAAAATACAATTTAAGATTAATTGCGTATAGTTTTAAAATTAACAAAATACAAAAAAATAAAAAAAATCAACAAAACTAAGTAGTTTTCAACTATTGTAAATTTCAAAAAACAGTTTAAAATATATTCGATTATAACATCAAAATTAATAAACACAACTTAAAAACAATTATACTTGGAGATTTAATACGATATTTAGTTATGAAATAGTTATTAAAATTCCAATTAAATAATTTTAAACGCAATAAAACAAATCGAATTTATAACAATTGTAAATTCCGTAAAATACAATTTAAGATGTATTCGCTTATAATTTTAAAATTAACAGAATACAAAAAAATTAAAAAAGAAAATTTAATTTAGAAATTCAACACACATGTTTTAATATAAAACAAAACTAAGAATTTTCAAACTACTGTAAGTTTTAAGAAACACTAAAACGTATTCAATTATAACGTTACTCAAAAATTTATCATGTTTAGATTTACTGGCAAAATTCTAAATAAAAAACCAACAAAAACTAAGTAGCTTTTAACTATTGTAAATTTCAAAAATGTATTCAATTATAATCTCAAAATTCATAAAGCAAACACTACTCAAAAAATAATTATACTTCGAGATTTAATACGATATTTAGATATGAAATTGTTAACAAAGATACAAAAAAATCATTTTTAAAGCCAATAAAACTAAACAATGTTCTAATAATTGTAATTTTCGACAAATATAAATCAAGATGCATTCGCTTATAATTTTAAAATTAACAAAATATAACAAAATTTTAAAACAGATCGAATAAAAAAATTTAACACCATGTTTTGATATAAAATTGTTAACAAAACTTTAAATAAATAATTACCAAATCAAAAGAAAAATTAAGAATTTAGTGAATGTTTATAAATTTTCAGACACTACGGTTTATTCCATTATAATATCAAAATTTATAAAATACCACGTAGCTCATAAAAGACTTTACTCAAAAATTTAACTCGATCTTTAGATATAAAATTGCTAATTTTTCAACCCAATGAAAACCGAAGCAATTTATTAACTATGGTAAATTTAAGAAATAATTAAAAATGTGTCCAATCATAACTTTAAAATTCATAAAATATAACTCTATCTAAGGAAGACAGTTTACTCACAAATTTAACATGATATAAATGTGCTTTTAAAATTTTAAATAAATTATTTTCAAAACCAAAAAGTTAAGCAGTTTTCTAACTATTGTAAATTTGAAGAAACAGTTCAAAATGTATTCAATTATACCTTCAAAATTCATAGACTAACGTAACCCAAAAGCAATTTTACTGAAAAATTTAACACAACGTCTAGACATGAAATTGTTAGCAAAGCTAAGAAAAAAATTATTCTTAAAGTCAATAAAACTAAACAATGTTCTAAAAATTATAATTTTCGAGAAATACAAATCAAGATGCATTCGCTTATAATTTTAAAATTAACAAAATTTAAAAACAGATTCAATTAAAAAATTTAACACCACGTTTTGATATTTAATTGTTAACAAAACTTTAAATAAATAATTACCCAATCAAAAGAAAAATTAAGAATTTATCGAATGTTTATAAATATTCAGACACTACGGTTTATTCGATTATAATTTCAAAATTCATAAAATACAACATAGCTCATAAACAACTTTACTGAAAAATTTAACACGATCTTTAGATTGCTAATTTGTCAACCCAATGAAAAACGAAGCAGTTCTTTAACTATGGTAAATTTAAGATTAATTAAAAATGTATTCAATCATAACTTTAAAATTTATAAAATATAACTCTAACAAAGGAGGAAATTTAACTCAAAAATTTAACATGATGTTTAGATATAAAAGTGCTGGTGAAACTTTACATAAATCATTCTCAAAACCAAAAAAAAACTAAGCAGTTTTCTAACTATTGTAAATTTTAAGAAACAGTTCAAAATGTATTCGATTATAACTTCAAAAAAAGCGTAGACTAACACAACCGAAAAAGCAATTTTACTGAAAAATTTAACATATCATTTAGATATAAAATTGCTAGCAATACTCCAAATAAGTACTTCTTATAGCTAATGAAAACGACCAATTTCGGGAAATATATTTCAAGATGTATTCGCGTATATCTTTAAAATTGACAAAATATAATAAACTTTAAAAACAAATTTAGCACCACGTTTTGTTATAAAATTGTTAACAAAACTTTAAATAAATAATTACTAAATCAAAAAAAACTAAGAATATATTAAACTACTCAAAATTTCAATACACTTTAAAATGTATTAGATTATAGGTGCAAAATTCAAGCTCAAAAAACAACTTTACTCGATAATATAACATCGTTAGATATAATATGCTAGAAGAACTAAATAAATAATTCCTCAACCCAATAAAAAACTAAAGAGTTCTTTAGCTATTGTAAATTTAAGGAATAGTTAAAAATGTATCCGATTATAACTTTAAAATTCATAAAGTATAACTTTAACTGGAAGGTTTAACATAATCTTTAGACACAAAATTGACGGCGAAACTCCAAACAAATGATTCTCAAAACCAACAAAATCTAATCATTGTTCTATTGTAAATTTCTAGAAACAGTTCAACATATCTTTAATTATAATTTCAAAATGCATAGACTAGACAAACCCAAAAAGCAGTTTTACTTAAAATATAACACTACATTTAGATTTAAAATTGCTAGCAAAACTCCAATTAAGCAATTCTTAAACCAAGAAAACTGAGCAATTTTCTAAAAGTTCTAAATTTTGGGAAATACAATACAAGACGTATTCGCTTATGCTTTAAACATATAACAAAATTTAATTCAAAAATTAACACCATATTTGGATATGAAATTGCTAATAAAATTAAATAAATAAATACCAAATAAAAAAATTAATAATTTGTCAAACTACCGTAAATTTCAAGAAAAGCTTAAAAATATATTTGATTGTAACTTTAAAATTCATAAAATAAACGTAACTCAATAAGCAAATTTACAGAAAAATTTAATACGATGACTAGATACAAAATTGCTAGCAGAACTCTAAATATATAGTTCTTCAACCCAATAAAACTAAGCAGCTTTTAACTATAGTAAATTTAAAAAAATAATTCAAGATGTATTCCATTATAACTTAAAAATTCATAAAATATAACTTATAATCCAGGAGGAAATTTAACTCAAAACTTTAACATGATGGTAAGATGTAAAATTGCTGACACAACTTTAAAGAATACTTGAGAAAATCAACAAAAACTAAGCAGCTTTCTAACTATTGTAAATTTCAAGAAGCACTTCAGAATGTATTCAAATATAACTTCTAAATTTATAGAATTTATAGCTCGAAAATACAACTGTACTCAAAAATTTAACACGATGTTTATATATGAAATTGCTAGCAGAGCTCTTAATAAATAATTCCTTACCCTATAAGAAATTAAGCAGCTATATAACTATTGTAAATTTAAAGAAATCATTCAAAATGCATTAGATTATAATTTTAAAATTCATTAAATATAACTTAAAACCTAGGAAGAACTTAAACAAAAAAATTTAATCTATCGTTTACATATAAAATTGCTGCAAAATTCTAACTAAATAATTCTTAAAACGAACCAAAGAAAAACTAAGCAGCTTTCTAACTATCGGAAATTCAAAATATATTCAAATATTACTTCAAAATTCATAGAATTCATCGCTCAAAAATACAACTTTACTCAAAAATTTAACACGATGTTAGATACAACATTGCTAACAGAGCTTTAAATAATAAATTCTTCAACCCTGTAGGACACTAAGCAGTTCTCTAGCTATTGTAGAGTTGAAGAAACAGTTTGAAATGCATTTCATAATAACTTTAAAATTCATAGAATATAATGTAGGTCAAAAATCACGTTTTATTCAAAAATTGGAAAAGATGTCTAGATATAAAATTGATAGCAATAAATATCATTAAATCGTAAGCAAAAAAAGTAAGCGATTTTCTAGCTAGTGTGAAGTTGGATATGTAGAGTTCAAAATATTCTGTTAAAAAGGGGCCATTGGTTAAAAGCTAGATTTAATTGGAACTTCATAAAAATATATAAATTCTCATTTATAATTTACCTTCGAAATCCTTCCTTTTGTGAAATAGTTGCGATGCACATAAAGTATCTATCAACTACAAGTGAAAACAATGTACTCTGTTGGAGAATCTGCTATATAAGTGCAGCGATTTCTATTGGTTTTGTAACTGTTCGGTCTCTTTGTCGCACGTTCGCGTGGTTAATTTTAAGTTATTTAAATTTGTAGTCGTAAATCTAGTAGTAAAACTGTCATCCCTTGTTCCCTTATATCCTGCCATAAAAATTCCTTGTGCATTTGTGAATAAGGTGGACAGAGTAGTGAACAAACACTTGCTTATGGATATTGAAGCAGAACGGTCGTCGGTTTCTTCGTTCAGTGTACCGTAAGTTAGTCAAGTGCCGCAGACTTTCGTTGTTAAACCCTAAAAAACATAGTGCAAGTGTTACGTAACATAGACTCAACTCGCATACAGTCCACTTGGTTGAAAGAATAGGAACTGCAGCTTAGAAAAACACAAAACACCGCGGAGGTAAGTCGATGTATAAATTTATAAGACCCCCCGCGCGTGAACAAAATTGGCCTTCATCGCTGGATCTTTAATTAAATAATTAGTTCCTATCCTTTAAGCTCCTTATATTTAAATTTAAATTTATAAAATTGTCGTAGTTTTTATTATGGTTAAACGTGTTACACAGAAAAGAACATCTTGCTTACACATTTACTGTAGATTTTACAATACATTCCTTGTCCTTTGTGGCAAAGATTAGGGTCGTCGTCGGTATCCTTTTATGTAAACTATTTATGAGGGTTATTGTATCCTAGATCTTTACCTTATTTGTCACTTCAAGTTGGAGCAACCATTGGGGTTCATGCAACTTGTATAACAAAGGGGTTATTGGTATTTATTTGAAACCTTAAAAGCTTTGTCGGGCAAGCACTGTAGTTAGGTGCATTTTTCTATTAATAATTTAATTTCGTAGATGAATTAGTAATTTAGCGTATTCGAGTCACGCATTGTTTTTACATTAATTTTTATTGTCGTTCATTAATCATTAATTAAATATGGGTATATCAATTGATAAAGCTATTCTTGAAGCTAAATTTGTAGTTAAAAGGTTGGATCACATTTACAGTAAGATCAACCAACCGGAAGACGTATCGATTGCTTTAATTAGAGCGTCGATTAAAACTGTCGAACAGATTGAAACGCTTTTCAAATCCTTTTGCAAGGATATTTTCTTTGATGAAGAAAGTGAACAATTGGATGAATTTTCGGCTCTTAGGGTGAAAATCGATGATTATCTATTAGATATTCGTATTATCGCTGAACAATGCGAATTAGATCGGGTAGAAAATAAGCCAAAGGTGGAAAATATGAATAATTCCTTTTCGTCAAACTGTGCAATTCGCTTGAAACATCTTTCAGTCCCCCGCTTCTCCGGACGCATATCAGATTTTGAGAGTTACAATGCAATCTATAAGCGGTTGATTCATGATAATGTCAGTTTGTCACCCGTTGAAAAATTTTGCCATCTTGTTGATACATTAGATGAGTCGTCGCGTGCGTTGATAAAACACTTGCCATTAAATGATTATGCATACGTGGAAGCCTATAAAATCATTACTAATCGTTTTCAGTCCAAGAGGTTATTACTTTCAACATATTTTAATGCTCTCGAAAATGCCCTAAGGTCAGTTCCTCAGACTCGCATGCGGAACTCCGGCAATTAATTAGTTGTTTTGATGAAAATATATTCGCGTTAAGGCAGATGGAAATAGATTTATTAGATTTCATGTTGTTTAATCTGTTATCGAAAAATTAGATACAAACATTTTAAAGCGTTTCGAATTAGGAAATAATGACGAAATTCCTCGTTTAAAGATTTAAGGTCGTACATTGAAAACAATGCAAGTGTTGGAAATAAATGACATTGCGTCAGGAACATGCTTAAAATCTCGAGATTCCGTTAAAGAAAGAGAAAAAGGAAGGTTCGTTAGCACTTCGGCTAAAACTTCTTTAGTTAGTACCACCAATGATGTTAAAAATTGTAGTTTCTGTCAAGCTGTGCATCCTATTTATAGATGTAAGCAGTTTCTCGATAAAACCCCTCAAGTTCCAAATTAAGTCGGCTACTCACAAAAATAAATTGGTAGTCATCGCATAAACAGGAAAAAAGTAATGGTCGGATATTTATACAATACATCATTTTTGGGACACTCGTATGCTTTTAAAATTATTGCGTACACCACCAAAAGATGTCAATTGAAAGTAGAAACTCGCACTCCAAAAATGGTCAAAATCTATAGACGCGTTTTCGAGTTATTTTAAAATATCAAATATTTTTCACGATTTTTGAAGCCCTCTAGCGGCTAAATGAAGCAACTTGTATAATAGGTAAGTTTGCTCAAATCGATCTATTTTGAGCCAAAAAATCTCTGTTCTCACGTTGTACACGTATTTTCCGAACACCCTGTATATTACAGTTCAACGAACAAAAACGAGTATTTCGAACATTTTTTTCCACTCTACATTGTCGAATGCTTTTTCCAGATTTACAAACTCTTAGAGCTTAAATAGCCTCCCGTGTTCCTCTATTTTTTCTAAACCCAAATTGATCTTCTAGTATTTATTCAGCTCGTTTTTCCATTCGTCTTTTGTACAATTCTAGTTAATATTTTTGACACGTGTGCTGTCAAACTTATTGTTCGAAAATTTTCACATCTATCCGAGCCTCTCTTTTTTGCACAGTGACTATGATGTTACGTTTGAAATCTTTAGGCATCTCGCCTGTCTTATACATATAGCTTACAAGTTGGAAGAGGCGTTCTGTTATTGCTTGTAAAGGGGTTTGTAGAGTTTCTGCCTGCACCTTATCTGTACCCGGCACCTTACCCTTTAATGCTAATTCAAATTCATCTCTAAGTATAGGATATCGCAAGGCTTCATTTTCAATGTCTGATTTCTGTTCTAATGCTGTTAGCTGCTATTCTGCATATAAATTCTGTATATATTCTTGACATCTAACCACTTTCTCTACATTTTCTGTAAATACGTCTTTTCCCGCGTCTCATATTTTTGCTATATGGTTTTTGATCCCTAAAATCATTTAACTAGTTTGCATGCTTCGTCTGTTTTTCCTATTTACATCTTAGTTTGTACCTCTTTGCACTTTTCATCATTCCGTTGTTGTTTAGCTTTCCAGCATTTGCGAATAATTTCCCATTTTATGGATTTGTATCTCTGTTTTCCTGTTTGCTCTGATCTATTTTTGTATTTTCGCCTTTTTTTCTCTTAAATGTAGGATATCCTTTGTTCTCCATGGTTTCTTATTTTCTTTTTGTGTATACCCCAGAAAGGCTATAAGAGAGGGATAGGATCTAGGTAAGCTTAATGGTAGTGAGGTAAAAGAGGAATATAAACTGGTATTAAATAATAAGATCAAAGAAATAGTTATAGGAGGGAACGTGGAAAATGGATGGAAAGAAATAAAAAGGATTGTACATGATACAACAATACCGACCATACGTAAGAAAAAATTAAAAGCAAGAAAACCCTGGGTATCAAAAGAGTTATTAGATTTAATAAAGAATAGAAAAAAGCTTAAACTTTTCAGAGAATTGGATAGTGAAAGTAAGCAAAAATATAATAGAATTAGAAATAAGAAAGTACTTAAACGTAGAAAAGCTATAAATAAATGAATGGAGGAGGATTGTAAGGGAATACAAGATAATTTAGGAGTAGGTAAGACAGACAGGGCTTACAGGGCAGTTAAATAGTTTTTCGGGAAAGATAGGAAAAAATATAATGGCGTTAAAGATGAGAATAATGAGCTTCTAATAAATAAAGTTGAAGCAGCAGATAGATGGAAAAGATATTTAGAAGATTTATATAAGGGAGACGATATGGATGAGTTAGAAAGCGATCAAGAAGTGGAGTAGAAATAGGGTTCTCAATATTAAGAGGGAAATTTGATAGAGTTGTTAGGGATCTTACACTAAATATAGCGCCGAGGATAGACGATATACCCACAGAATTAATAAAATATGCAAGTCAGAAAACTTTAGACAAATTATATGCACTAGTAAAAGTAATATATGATACAAGTCAGGTCCCAATAGATTTCGAAAAAAAAATTATTATCCTAATCCCAAAAAAGTCAGGAGCTGATAGGTGTGAGAATTTTAGAACGGTTAGTTTAACTTCCCACGCTTCCAAAACACTAACAATAATAATTAAAAATAGAGTAAAAGCTTTGACTGAGAATAATTTAAACGAAGACCAATATGGTTTTCGTAAAGACAGAGGGACTAAAGAACCGATACCTATGATTAGGGTAATTATCGAAAAAACGCTACAAAAAAATAAAAAAACTAATTTCGCGTTTGTAGATTTAGAAAAAGCATTTGATAGAGTTAATTGGATTGTTATGTTTAGGGTTATGCAAAAAATAGGAATTTCTCATAGGGGTAGAAAAATTATTTACAGTCAATATAAAAACCAAAGCGTAGCAATTAGATTTGATGAAATAGAAAAGGAAGCTAAGATTAGAATTGGTGTTAGAGGGCTGTATACTGTCCCCTTGATTTTTAATGTTAATATCGAGGACGCTTTAAACTTAGCTGGACAGATAGGTATTAGTGCACAGGAACAAAAATAGACATGTTACGTTTTGCAAATGATATAGCCATTATAGCAGAGTCTAGAAAAGAGTTAGGAGAGTTTTTAAATATTTTAGAGGCGACACTACAGAGTAGCTATAGTATGAGAATTAACTCAATAAAGACAAAGATAATGACAAGTGAGTTACAGCCTAGTTCTAAACCAAAATTAAAAATAGGTAATACCGAGTTAGAGGAGGTAGATGAATTTTGCTATTTAGGTAGTATAATTCCAAAGGATGGACGTAGCAGAAGCGATATAGCAGCTAGAATAGCTCAAGCTAGAAAAATGTTTTTAAAAAACAAAACTTACTAATAGCTAATAGTATTAGGTTAGATAATAGAAAAAGTTTCTTAAAGTCGTACGTATGGAGCGTTCTACTATACGGTAGTGAGACTTGGACAATTAAAGAAGTAGATAAGAAAAATATAGAAGCTTTTGAAACTTGATGTTATAGAAGAATGTTAAAGATTAGTTGGACAGATAGAGTAACAAACGAGGAAGTTTATAGAAGGATAGGTGAGGAACCCTGTATGTGGAAACAATTAAAGGTCAGGAGAGATAGAATGATAGGGCACCAATTAAGACATGAGGGACTATTTAGTAAAGTCTTAGATTATAGACTACCAAATCAAAATATAGTAGGGAGGCCTAGACAAAGCTATATTAGTCAGATTATTAGAGATTTAGGTTGTGAAGGGTATGTTTTTAAATATTTTAAATGAGAGTAACTATACAGAGTAACTATAGTATGAAAACTAACTCAGGAAAGACAAAGATAATGACAAGTGAGTTACAGCCTAGTTCTAAACCTAAATTTAAAATAGATAATACCGAGTTAGAGGAGGTAGATGAATTTTTCTACATAGGTAGTATAATTACGAAGGACGGACGTAGCAAAAGGGACATAGTAGCTAGAATAGCTCAAGCTAGAAAAATGTTTTTAAAAAAGAAAGACTTACTAATAGCTAATAGTGTTAGTTTAGATAATAGAAAAAGTTTCTTAAAGTCGTACGTATGAAGCGTTCTATTATACAGTAGTGAGGACATTTAAAGAAGTAGATGAGAAAAAGATAGAAGCTTTTGAAACTTGGTGTTATAGAAGAATGTTAAAGATTAGTTGGACGGATAGAGTAATATATGAGGAAGTTTATAGAAGGATAGATGAGGAACCCTGTATGTGGAAACAATTAAAGATCAGGAGAGATAGAATGATAGGGCACCGGTTAATACATGAGGGACTATTTAGTAAGATCTTAGATTATAGACTACCAAATAAAAATAGAGTAGGAAGACCTAGACATAGCTATATTTGTCAAAATATTAGAGATATAGATTGTGAAGGGCATGTAGACCTATTTAGACTAGCTCAGAATAGAAAAGAATTTAGAGCTGCGTCAAAACTACCTTAAGTAAGTTCGAAAACAAAATGATGATGTATATCCCAGAATATTTCTGGCCGCCATGTCTAAGCTGGATTTAATGTTATTCTATTCTGTTCCTACCTCCTTAGTATAAGAAGTGCAGAAGCAGATTGTAGCCAGCCCCTCAATGAGCCAAGGTAAGTTTCAAATTATTAATTCTCATCCCAAAAAACAAAAAGTACAAATTTTCGAACTGATAAAAACATATTTTGATGCAAAAAGCATCGAACCAGAAATGTTCATGTGACAACAAAAGCTCGGAAAAAAGTTGGAAATGACCCAAAATTAACCAACTGAATAGAAAACTTTTTTCTAAAGACAGAGCGAGATACCGATATTACTTTCGTTGACGTACATGATAATATTTATGATAAAGTTGAGTTAGCAATTGCAAAATAATTATTCCAAGTACCTACTTGCACCTACAGCATTAAAAATGTCAATATATTTTTAGTAATTTCTAGGTAGATCTTTAGTCATCCATTCAGCTTTTGCAGCAATTACGCTGTTATAATTCAGGGTATTAACTGCCGCTGTTATCGGTAACACGATATGAAACTAAATTAGAAAGTATATTTTAAATATGATTTTAAATCTAGCATCAATTCCTAGTAATTTCGCTACCAATAATAATTTATGGGAGATTAGATTAATGTACTAAGACTTGCAGCTTAATCATTTTCTAGAAATATACCAACATTAAATAATAAGTATGAAACAGGATGGGTATTAACTTTGGACCCTTTTAGTAGGTGCTAAAGGTACAAGTGGCAAAAATTGAAATATAATAAATAATCCCATTGACGTACAAAAATAATCCTTTAATTTAAATTGAGTAAAACAATGTAGATGGATGGCATCAAATTTACCCTGAAATTCAAGATGGTGACGTGACACATAATTTACGGTTCAAAATCGTCAGGGTAACAGTGAGACGCTTTTTTTTCAAATGTCCTCAATTGAGCCATTATTAGCCCTAACTACAATTCAAAATTTAACCATCGATTCTAGCACATATGTTGTATTTTCAACTGATTAATTTGGTAATGAACTGAATGCTCTCTGATACATAAATTAACAAATTTACATATGGCATGTGTTTCACTGTTACTCGGTGGTGAGGAACAGTGAGACATGAGAATTTATGCTTTGGTGATTCTTTTTTAAAAGTTTATTTGACAAAAGATGTAAATACAAATGGTGCTTCTAATGCCAATATTCATCGAACATTTATGGAGTAAAAATTTATTTCATATTGATTGTTATATTTAGTATTGTTTATTGTCATTTCTTATAATTTAGTACATGTGATTAGCTTACGTCTACACTTCATGATTAACTACTAAGAACTGCCAGCCGCCTGTATTGGACTCGCGCTCCCTACTCTTCTATATACGAGTGCCTCTAATGGCAACGGACCTTACTACTCACTATTACTACAACATCTTCCCTTTTTTAACGGAAGGCAATATTTTACAATTTTTATAAATCTTAATCCTACCCTTATTTTAGTGTTGCCATTTTGAAGGAGTAACTATTACTCGACCGTAACGCGAAGTAATCGTGGTGCGATCTCGCTTTGCGTTAGTCTCTGTTGCACTACACTTTTCACCTGCCGCCACTTCACTTGCGTCATTATGTGCTAATTTAGAGCATGATGGTGTGTCACTCATTACATTACTCTGCTGATTATTTACAATGACATCTTGTTCTAACTTATCACTATAATTAATTAACTTAGGAAAATCTATACTATTATAATAAGCTTTTGCATCTGCTCTACCTTCTTTCTCTTTACAGTTTGATCTTTTGACCATGACACCGTTTTCGGAATATTGAGGTGTTGGTCGTCTTTATTGCAGATGGTCTTAAAATTTCCTATTTCTTATATAAATTCCATTATTTACAGAAACCTTATATCTACGTTTACCAAGCTTCTCTAAAATTTTACCTGATTGCCAGATTGATTGAGGTTTTAATTGTACCCACACGTTTGTATTTGGTTTTAATATTGACAATTCTTTCGCCCCCCTTTTTTCATTATAATTTTCTATTTGCTTGTTTTGATTAATTTTAATATGACTGTTATACTGAGCCGTTTTAACTAAGTGTGATTTTAATTTTTTGGTTGCTGTGGAAAGCAAAGGGTTACGAGTAGCTCTCGACATTAATATTTCATTTGGTGCGTTATTTTCAAAAATAGGCGTATTTCGGTATTGTAGAAGTGCAAGATTTAAATCTCTACCATCTTCAATAACCTTTTTCATCATTTTTTTAATTGTTTGTATGTGCCTTTCACTCATTCCATTAGACTGACTATGGGTCGGTGAACTTACACTATGTTGAAATTGCCATTCATCTGCAAAATCTTGAAATTCTTTGGAGGTAAACTGAGTTCCTCCGTCACTAATCAAGTATTTGGGAACTCCAAATCTTGCAAAAATGGTTTTGAATGTGTTAATTATAATCTTACTAGTTATATTATTTAATTTTTCAATTTCGACAAATTTAGAATAATAATCTACCACTATTACATAATATTTTTCTCTAAGTTCGTATATATCGCAACCAATTTTATACTACGGGATTGAGTGTATTTCGTGCGGTTGTAACGGTTCTACTGGTTGTGAATTTGCATATTTTTGGCAAAGTGCACAATTTTCAATCATTGATTTAATTTCGTTGCGAATCGTTGGCCAAAATACTGATTCTAGTGCTAGCTTTACACATTTAGTATACCCTAAGTGACTGTAATGAATTTTCTCTAGTATTGTTTTTCTCAGACTTAGTGGAATTACACAACTGTTATTTTTATAAATGATCTCATTTTCAATTATTAATTCGCTTTTATATTTAAGATATGGCCTAACACAATTTTTTAATAATTTATTATTTTTTGGCCAGCCCTTAGCGATTACCATTCGTAATTGCTGTAATTCTGGATCAGCATTAGTTGCCGATTTAATTTTATTTAAATATTCTTCACTAATATTAGCCTCAACAACTACACAAATTTGATCTTTTAAATCTAAATCATTACTCGCGGTGTCTTTAGAACAAGCTCGCGATAATGCATCCGCTATAACGAGATCTTTGCCTCTTTTGTATTTAAGATTAAAGTTGTACCTCTGTAAAAATAATATTATGCGCTGTAAACGAGCTGGTACTTTATTTAACGGTTTATTAATTAATGTTATCAAAGGCTTGTGATCAGTTTCAACGATCACTGACCTTGCAAATACGTAATCATGATATTTAGTTAACCCATAATAAATCGCTAATAGCTCTTTTGTGATTTGGGGTTGTCGTACTTGTGATTCCGTTAGAGCTTTTGATGCGTATGAAACAGGTTTATTTTCCTGTAACATGCATGCCCCTAAACCATTCTGACTTGCATCTACAGATATAGTTATTTCTTTGGAAGGGTCGAAATACCTGAGTACCGGACTATTTGTTAAAATTTGTTTAAGTTTTTCAAATGCAGCTTTATGTTGATCTGACCATACAAAAGCTTTTGTTTCTTCTGAGAAATTTTCAACATACTTACTCATATAGTTTATAATACCTAACAGCCTCTGAACGTCTTTCTTGTCCTTGGGTTCCTGGAATTCTTGTATGGCTTTTCACCTGTCAGGATCTAATCCTATCCCTTCACTGCTTAAATAATGCCCCATAAATTTAACTTTCAAAACACCTAAGATACATTTTTTTGAATTGAATTTAATATTACGTTCTTTTGCCCTTTTTAATACTTCTATTAGTGCTTTATCGTGTTCTTCTTTTGTCTTTCCCCATATAATTACATTATTTATATACACTGCTACATTACTCATTTCAAATATTTCCCTAAACCTTTCATTGAACACTTCCGGGCCGCTTTTAATTCCATACGGTAATCCAAGAAAACGATAGCGACCATAGGGTGTACCTACTGTACAAAGTTTACTACTTTCGTCGTCTAACGGTATCTGATAGAATGCTTGACTTGCATCTAACTTAGAAAATATGCATGCCCCATGTAATTTCGCCGTTATTTCCTCTAACGTTAATAGTTTGCAATGTTCTCGTTTGAGTACTTTATTTAATTGCAAGAGGTCTAAACAAATTCTTAATGTACCATTTTCTTTTCTTATTAATACTAGTGGATGTACCCACTCGCTAGCGCCGTTTACGTTTTCGATAATATTTAATTTTTCTAATTCTACCAAATTGTCTTTTAATTTGTCCATCAGTGCAAATGGGACTTTTCTTATTGGCGTGATACAAGGAACTGCGCTAGGATCAATTTTCATTTTATAAGGTTGGTTGATACAACCTATACCTGAAAATACCTCACCAAACATTTGTATAATTTGTTCATAATTTAAATTGAAAGTATTATTAATGTGATCAATACTCTTAATAGAATGAGCTTCTGGTTCTATACGATTAATTAATTTCAGACTTATTGAGCTTGCTAACCCTAATATCGGTTCAGTGTCATCATTTACTACAAAAAATGCAATTTCAAGCTCTCTACTATTATACTTGCAATCAATTCTACATTCCCCTATAAGTGGCAAAATGTCACCTGTGAACGATTTCAAGAGGGTCTTTGACTCTACTAATTGTTCAAAAGGCATATTTAAACGAATAAAGTATTTTACAGGTAAAATGTTTACCATTGCACCTGTTAACTTAACTGCACCTATTGTTAGGTCTACCCACCAAGCCTTATCGTTTACAAGAACCCTTTTACAATTTGTATTACCTCTCCCTTCATTCAGGGTGCCTATAAAAACTACATTTTCTTGATTATAATTTTCCTGAGTTAAACTACTAATTTGTTTCTCGCTTCTACATACTGTTGCAAAGTGACTGTATTTTTTACACTTACCGCAAACCTTTTTATATGCCGGACATCTATTAATTGCGTGATTGAGCCCACACCGCTTACAATTTTTAATTTGCGACTTCCTACCTTGCGATTGTGATCTGGCTCGTCCACGGAAAGGTGATGTCGCGCTTCCTTTGTTGTCCTCGCCAAATCGCCGTTGTTGGATTGACTGCTGTCTACCTGGACCAGACTGCCATCCCCCCATGGAGCTTTGTTTGGGTGAAATCCTGTCAATTTGAGAATTTACCTGATTATTTGCGACGAATTTTTCCATTCTTGCCGCCTGCGATTTAGACTGCTCAATTATAGAACACAATTGGATTGCTTTTTCCAAATCCGCTTCATCTTCTTGCAGTAATCGGTGCCTTATTTCTTGACTATTTGTTCCACAAACTAGCATAAGTTTTATAAGATCATCATTTAATTTGTCCAATTTACAACTTGCCGCTTGTCGTCTAAGATCAATGATGAATTGTTCCATTGTCATTTCACTTGATTGCTTGGATGTAAAAAACTTGTATCGCAAAAATGTTAGATTCTTTCTAGGCGAGAAGTGGTTATCGAATTTTTCAATTACTGGCTCTAATTTGTCCTTTTCATCCTCTTCGAATTTAAACGTCGCGTAAATTTTCTGGATTTCAGGACCTGCAAAATGTAGCAACTGAGCGATTTGAATTTTTTCTTTTTTATTGGCTTCCGTCGCTATTAAATATACGTTAAAGCTATTTTTCCATTGTGCCCATTGTTCTGCAGCTTGACCATTGTTCAATTCTAACCTGGGTAGTACGTTAATCGCCATTTTTCTTAGTAAATTGTTGTACGCGTGTTAATTACTGTAATTATGCTTGCTGTTGTCGGTTTTGTCGCAGCGCCATGTTATATTTAGTATTGTTTATTGTCATTTCTTATAATTTAGTACATGTGATTAGCTTACGTCTACACTTCATGATTAACTACTAAGAACTGCCAGCCGCCTGTATTGGACTCGCGCTCCCTGCTCTTCTATATACGAGTGCCTCTAATGGCAGCGGACCTTACTACTCACTATTACTACAACATTGATAGTATGCATTTTGTCGTTTCGTCTGACCATAATTTAAAGGTTTCGGCAAAATCATCTTTATATCTTTTTCTATAACAATGAAAATGTCTGGGATAACCGGTAATATAAATTTACCTGGTAGTTTACTACTTTTTCGCAACAACTTTATTTCAAATTCGGTGTTGGCAACCACGCCACAGCAGGATGTACATAATTGAAAGCGTAATCCGAATAGCAATTTGGAATTTAGGCATAAAGGTACAGGAGGTTGAGAGAAATTGTGAGATAGGATTTAGGCAAAATAGGGAATTAGGAAGTTTAAAAACGGACCTATAAAACTCTAGTAGAAATACGGTACAATATACTCGGGAACCCATAAGAACAAACCAAGCAAGCATACGATCAGAACAAAACTCGAAATTTTATGGTGACAATAAATTAAATCCGAAAATATTTTTGAATAATGTTAAAACACTGATAAATGGATCAACGGACGAACAATATAAATTGAATTTGGTAAGATCTATGTTAAAAGGGGGCGCAGAAATAGGGTTTGGTCTAATAGAAAGCGAATTGGAGACTTTTCTAGAATTCGAACATAAATTTTTAAAGCACTTTTGGGTGACAACCAACAATTTAAAGTAAGGGATGACTTAATTATGGGTAAATATAGCCGATTTAGAAATGACCCTGGAACTGTACGCGATAAAGAAGTTCAGCATCGCAAAACAACTAGATCCTCCCTAAGAGGAACAACCAATAATAAAATATCTAGCAGGACATTTTGAGGTGGAAGTGAGACAATATATAGTACTTTAAAAATGATGAAATGGAACCGAACCGTAGGATCGATAATAGGGTGAGAACTCAACCTATAAATTTTGTCACGACACAGAAGTTTGGAAACGGACCAATTTAATTATCGAAGCAATAGTAACAACTATGGAGAAAATTAGGAAAATAGGGGCAATCACAACAATTATAATAATGGCAATGGTTTCAGACATAATTGGAGTGCGAGTAACATGCCGAGAAGAGAGACGGAAAGAACCAATAATGATAGGACCACAAATCAAAATACACAGAACCAAGAACCCGTGGAACAAACACAAGAACCGAGAAGAACCAACCACACGTTTTGATAAAAGATTAATTTAAATTTCTTTAATTTTAATCCTTGTCATGATATGGTTGTATACAGTAATTTTTCTCTACAAGAAACGTATTTATACTTTTTCTCTAAAATAATTTAGGAAGATAATATTTGAAGAGCAAGAATTTAACAAGAAAACTATGGTACATAAACCTGTTCTGCAACCAGTATCATGACTATTTTGAAAACAAAAATTTTCTCAGTTTTATTTGAGTACCATCTTCATAAGTAGAAATAATATACGATTTTTTTGTTTCTTCACATAAAGACCTCTTGTACTCTAAGGTTAAATTTTAACTTCGCGATTCTCTGGCAGTACATATTTCAAAGTGCGTGGAACACGGTACCTATGCCAGATTTTGAAAATTTGCAGTATTTTTGTGGTACGATACTTACGGTGTTTTGCCTTATTAATATGCCGCTTGTGATATGAGACTAATGAGCAAAATACATTAAGTATATTTGTTGTAATCTAAAACTTTATCTAATGTAAAGAAAAATACTGTATTTGCTTACAAAAATGCAACCTTTTAATTTAAATGATACTGAAGGCTGTAATTTAATGAAGCGTATATTCTGATTAGATATTAATTGAATGCTTTCTCATATACGTTACACCATTCAGGACCGCTGGCATTTGTGGTCCTAATTTAGCCAAAATGTCATCTTGTTTTGCTTGGGGGATTTTCCGTGTTCTCTTTCTTCGTTCTGGAACAGGTATTGATGTACGCCGTTCAACAAGAAATCTGAATGTAAAAAAGTTTTCATTCGTAAGTACTCTTTAGCATTTCATATCAAATTCTCTAGGCGTAAACTTCACATTTAGCACATTCTGTAGAAGAACTCGTCATCTAGCCTTTACAAGTCTATATACAGACTTGAGATCTAGCCAATTTGAGAACACGTGTATGTTGATCACCTTGATGTCAACTTTACTTTTACGAATGTCTGCAACTGCTTCACAAAAGTCTTGGAAATTGTGGATGCTGCCTTTTCTTGCCGTAGATTGTTGTACTTTATGATGCACAGAGTCCGCAGATATAATGGCATGTTACTTCTCCAGGTATCGTATTTCTACCGGATTATTCGAAGTTTCAGTAGAATTAATCATGTACTCGAAAAACGAAAAAATATTCCAATCTTTGTTTTCGATTGTGCAATTATTGGTTTACAAAACAATGTTTGACCTCGCGCATATTCAATAGGAGTGCGTGATAGCAGCTAATGATATCACCTTTTTTATTCCTTCCTTCCTCATACCACACTGCAGAATATATGGTTCGCGTCGGTGTTAAAGTAGTACGTCCGAGGGAAGCAAATGTCTCATGGAACGCTATTATACATTTTATAAATACAGTAGCCTTAAATGTGTCTATCAGAGAAATCAGGATAACCTTCTCAAAGTCAGTCGAATAGAAGGAAGCAATTGTCGCGCGTGGTTTCCGAATTCGTATTTGTTTCATATGTTTTCCGAACTAATCTGTACCTTTTATTGTGTAAAGACCTCTGTAGACATACCTCGCAATCCATATCAAGGCTGTTGCGAATGTGCTTTGAATCGTGAAGCTTAAACATCTCACTCGTTTCGCACTGCTCATGGTCAAGTTTAGCAAAATTGATATTCATTTCAGCCAAAGTTGACTGATACAATTCGTAAGCGTACTTAACGTTAGACCTTTCCAGAAAGTCTTTGTGCAGATTCATGACGCTGACGTCCGATGGCAGGTATCGACGGTTCGGTGCTTGTTCTCTCCGAAAATGTGAAATACAAGGACAAGAGCACTCAACATGATTGCGTATAAGGTTTAAATTCGTAAACTTATTGCAAGGCAGCGTTTGCCTCTTAGGCCGACTTCCGGTGCGATCGAAGTCTCGGCCATTTCTTAGTGGCAGTCTTAAACAACTGTGTCGTTGTTTTGCGCGAATCCCAGAGTAGTCAGAAAAAAAATTTGCAGACAGAAAATTTGTTGCCTGCTGGAGTAAGCAGAGTGTACACCATTGTATAATTTTATTTCAAAGAGATAAAGATTACTAAAAAAGCTATTTCGGAATAGGAAAATGTGAGAAAATACACCAAGCGAATCATGAAAAAATCGAGAGACGTAAAGAGAGAAAGTCATTTTGAAGTTTGATCAAAGCACTTTCAGTAGTTACATGATTAGATAAAAGCCATAAATAGAAACTGCTGTATTTATATAGCAGTTTCTTTAACAGAGAACATTGTTTTCACTCGCAGTTAATAGATACTTTATGTGCATCACACCCATTTTACAAAAGGAGATATTTGAAGGTAATGAGAATTTTTATGTTTTTATGAAGTTCAAATTAAATCTGACTTATAACGAATGGCCTCTTTTCAATAGAATATTTGGAACTATAAATATCCAACTTCACGTTAGTTAGAAAATCACTTACTTTTTTTGTTTAAGATTTATTGATTCTGCCAATAATCGTAACCTCAGAAAAGGTGTTGCAATCAATTTCATATTTAAACATGTTGTTGAATTTTTGCATAATCTTGCTTTTTACACTATATTATATTCTATTAACTTTAAAGTTATAATCAAATACATTTTAAACTGTATCTTGAAATCTACAATAGTTAGAGAACTGCTTAGTGTCTTATTAGGTTGAGGAGTTTATTATTTGGAGCTCTGCTAACAATGTTATATCTAAACATCGTGTTAAATTTTTGATTAAAGTTGTATTTTTGAGCGATGAATTCTATGAATTTTGGAGTTATATTTGAATATATTTTAAATTTACAATAGTTAGAAAGCTACTTAATTTTTCTTTAGTTTTAAGAATCATTTAGTTAGAATTTTGCAGCACTTTTATATCTAAACAATGAGTCAAATGTTTGATTTAAGTTCTTCCTAGGTTATTAGTTATATTTAAGGAATTTTAAAGTTATAACCGAAGACATTTTGAATTATTTCTTTAAATTTACAGTAGTTAGAAAACTGCGTAGTTTCTTGTAGGGTTGAGAATTATTTTTTAAGGGCACTGCTAGCAATTTTATATCTAAAAATCGATTTAACTCTTTGAGTAAAGTTGTATTTTAGAGCTACGAATTCTATGAATTTTGAAGTTATATTTTAATATATTTTGAATTTACAATAGTTAGAAAGCGGCCGGGCTTCTGTTGATTTTCAAAATTATTTATTCAGAGTTTTTCCATCAATTTTATATCTAACCATCATGTTAAAGTTTTGAGTTAAATTTCTATGTGGGTTATTATTTACATTTTGTGAATTTTAAAGTTATAATCCAATACATTTGAACGATTTCTTTAAACTTACTATAGTTAGAAATCTGGTTAGTTTTTATTGGGTTGAGCAACTATATATTTAGAGTTCGGCTAGCAATTTTATATCTAATAATCGTACTAATTTGTTTTTTGAGTCACGTTTATTCTATGAATATTGAAGTTACATCAATACAATTTGAAGCGTTTCTTGAAATTCACATAGATAAAAAAATTATTAGTCTTTTGGGATTTGGTATATATTTATTTAGTTTTGTTAGCAATTTTATATCCAAATATGGTGTTTTAACGGGACGAAGAACGGTTTTTACTAATAATACTCGTTGTACACAATATATGTATTTTAATCTCAGGGTTTTAATATAAAGCAAAGGTACACAGTAAACTACGTATATTAAGGACTTGACAATCAAAACAATGCATAATACATGAACTAGGAAGGATACGACCATGTCTCTACACGGCATAACACATACTACTTATTAGGAGGTTAGGAGTGTGTTCCACTAAACTAATCATTGGCGTGCGGTAAAAGGGATCACGCTACAGTGTTAAATTTGTTTTTTGAATACATCTTGAATTGTATTTCGCAAAGTTTACAACTGTTAAAAAATTGCTTAGTTTTACTTGATTTAAGAATTGTTTAATTAGAGTTTTGCTAGAAATTTTTAAGCAAAACTTTTTTTTGGGTTATTTCGAGTCTATGCATTTTGTAGTTACAATCCAATATATAATGAACTGTTTCTTAAAATTTACAATAGAACACTGCTTAGATTTTGTTGGTTTTTAGAAACTTCGCCAGCAATTTTATGTCTAGATATTATGTTAAACTTTTCTCTCTGAGTTAGTTATATTTTATGAATTTTAAAGTTGTAATCGGATACATTTTGAACTATTTCTTAAATTTACAATAGTTAAAGAACTGATTAGTTTTTATTGAGTTGAAGAATTATTAATTAGCTTTGCTTGTTAAATTTTCGAGTAAAGTGTTTTTTTAACCTATAATCGAATATTTTGAAGTGTCTTAAAATTTTCAGTAGTTTGAAATATTCTTAGTTCTTTTTTTGGATTTGGTAGTTATTTATTTAGAGTTTTGTTAATAATTTTATATCAAAACATGGTGTTAAATTTTTAAGTTTGATTTGTTTCTAAATTTTGTTATAGTTTCTCAATATTAAAGATATAAGCAAATACACCTTGAAATATATTTTTCGAAATTTGCAATTGTTAGAAACTTGCTCGTTGTGATTAGATTTAAGAATTATTTATTTTGAGTTGTAATCGGATACATTTTGAACTATTCCTTAAATTTACAACAGTTAACGAACTGTTTAATTTTTATTGGGTTGAAAAATTATTTATTTAGTTTTGCTTTTAAATTTTTGAGTAATGTGTTTTTTTAACCTATAATCGAATATATTTTGAATCTTAAAATTGTCAGTAGTTTGAAAAATTTTTAGTTCTCTTTTTTTGATTTGGTAATTATTTATTTAGAGATTTATTACAATTTTATATCAAAACGTGGTATTAAATTTTTAAGTTTGATTTGTTTCTAAATTTTGTTATAGTTTCTTAATTTCAAAGATTTCCGCAAATACACCTTGAAATATATTTTTCGAAATTTGCAATTGTTAGAAACTTGCTCGTTTTTATTAGGTTTAAGAATTATTTATTTTGAGTTGTAATCGGATACATTTTCAACTATTTCTTTAGTTTACTATAGTTAAAGAACTGTTTAGTTTTTATTGGGTTGAGGAATTATTTATTTAGTTTTGCTTTTAAATTATCGAGTAATGTGTTTTTTTTAACCTATAATCGAATATCTTTTGAAGTGTCTTAAAATTGTCAGTAGTTTGAAAAATTTTAGTTCTCTTTTTTTGATTTGGTAATTATTTATTTAGAGATTTGTTAACAATTTTATATCAAAACGTGGTGTTAAATTTTTAAGTTTGATTTGTTTCTAAATTTTGTTATAGTTTCTTAATTTCAAAGATATACGCAAATACACCTTGAAATTTTTTTTTCAAAATTTGCAATTGTTAGAAACTTGCTCGTTTTTATTAGGTTTAAGAATTATTTATTTTGAGTTGTAATCGGATACATTTTGAACTATTTCTTAAATTTACAACTGTTAACGAACTGTTTAGTTTTTATTGGGTTGAGGAATTATTTATTTAGTTTTGCTTTTAAATTTTCTAGTAATGTGTTTTTTTAACCTATAATCGAATATATTTTGAAGTGTCTTAAAACTGTCAGTAGTTTGAAAAATTTTTAGTTCTTTTTTTTTGATTTGGTAATTATTTATTTAGAGTTCTGTTAATAATTTTATATCAAAACGTGGTATTAAATTTTTAAGTTGGATTTGTTTCTAAATTTTGTTATAGTTTCTTAATTTCAAAGATATACGCAAATACATCTTGAAATATATTTTTCGAAATTTGCAATTGCTAGAAACTTGCTCGTTTTTATTAGGTTTAAGAATTGTTTATTTTGAGTTGTAATCGAATACATTTTGAACTGTTTCTTAAATTTACAATAGTTAAAGAACTGTTTAGTTTTTATTGGGTTGAGGAATTATTTATTTAGTTTTGCTTGCTAAATTTTCAAGTAAAGTGTTTTTCTTTAACCTATAATCGAATATATTTTGAAGTGTCTTAAAATCTTCAGTAGTTTGAAATATTCTTAGTTCTCTTTTTTGAATTTGGTAATTATTTATTTATAATTTTGTTAATAATTTTATATCAAAACATGGTGTTAAATTTTTAAGTTGGATTTGTTTCTAAATTTTGTTATAGTTTCTTAATTTCAAAGATATACGCAAATACACCTGAAATATATTTTTCGAAATTTGCAATTGTTAGAAACTTGCTCGTTTTTATTAAGTTTAAGATTTATTTACTTTGAGTTGTAATCGGATACATTTTGAACTGTTTCGTTTTTATTGAGTTGAGGATTTATTTATTTAGTTTTGCTTGGTTAATTTTCGAGTAGTATAGGTTGTTGTTTAACCTATAATCGGATATATTTCAGTAGTTTGTAGTATTCTGAGTTATCTTTTTTTGGATTTGTTAATTATTTATTTAGAGTTTTGTTAATAATTTTATATCAAAACATGATGTTAAATTTTTAAGTTAGATTTGTTTTTAAATTTTGTTGTATTTTTCAATTTTAAGGATATATATGCGAATACATCTAAAATATATATTTTGGAATTTACAATTATTAGAAAATTGCTCGTTTTTACTAAGTTTAAGAATTATGTATTTGTAGTATTGCTACCAATTTTATATCTAAATGTTGTGTCAAATTTTTCAATAAAATTGCTTTTTGGGTTATTGTTGGTCAATAAATTTTGAAGTTACAATCTAATACATTTTGAACTTGTTCTTGAAATTTATAATGTTTGTAAAACTGCTTAGCTTTTTTTGATTTTAAGAATGATTTATTTAGAGTTTTACCAGTAGTTTTAGCGTTTTATAGCAAATTTTATATAAACATTTATATAAACATTTTTGAGTGAAGTCGTTTTTTAGCCATGTAATATTCTATGAATTTTGAAATTATAATCGGATAAACTGTGGTGTCTTGAAATTTATAGACATTCGATAAATTCCGAGCCTATTTCGATTTGGTAATTATTTATTTAAAGCTTTGTTAACAATTTTTTATCAAAAATGGTGTTAAATTTGAAGTTAATTTTTTTAAAATTTTATTATATGATGTTAATTTTAAAATTATAAGCGAATACATCTTGATTTGTATTTCCTCACAATTACAACTGTTCGAACATCAAGTTTTTATTAGGTTTAAGTATTATTTATTTTTTGTTAGTTTTGATAAGAATTTCATATCCAAATATCCTATTAAATCTCTCAGTAATATTGTTTCTTGAGTTGTGCTTACTCTATGAATTTTGCGGGTTTAATCGAATACATTTTGAACTGTTTCTTGAAATTTACAATGGTTAAAAATACTACTTAGTTTTTGTTGGTTTTAAGAATTATTTATTTAGAATTTTGCCAGGAATTTAATATCTAAACATCATATTAAATTTTTTAGTAAAATTACAATCGAATACATTTTATATTATTTCTTAAACTAGTAGTTAAAAACTCTTAGTTTTGTTTAAATTTGATAATTGTTTATTTAGAGTTTTGTTAACAATTTTATATTACAACATGGGTGTTGAATTTTTAAGTTAAATTTTTTTATCTTTTTGTATTCTGTTAATTTTTAAATTATAAGGGAATACATATTCAATTCTATTTTCCGAAATTTACAATTGCTAAAACATTGTTTAGTTTTTATTGCCTTTAAGAATTATTTTTTTTGCATTTTGAGGGCGATTTCATATCTAAATATCGTGTTAAATCTTTCAGTAAAATAGCTTTTTGACTTAGGACTATTCTATGAATTTTGAAGTTGTAGTCAGTTACATTTTGAACTGTTTCTTGAAATTTACAATAGCTAAAAAACTGCTTAATTTCTTTGTTGCTTTTAAGAATCATTTGTTTGGTGTTTTGTCAGTTATTTAATATCTAAACGACATGTTTCCTCCTAGCTTAAAGTTATATTTTATAAATTTTAAAGTTATAATCGAATACAGTTTGAACTATTTCTTATATTTGCAAATTGTTATTTTTTACTGGATTGAGGAATTATTTATCTAGAGATTTTGTTAAATTTTTGAGTAAAGTTATTTTTTGAGCTATGTTATATTCTATGAATTTTGAAATTTTAATCGAATACATTTTAAAGTCTCTTGAAATTTTTAGTAGTTCGAAATATTCTTAGTTTTTTTTTGTTTTGTAATTATTTATTTAGAGTTCGTTAACAATGTTATATCAAAACATGGTGTTTAATTTTAAAGTTGAACTTATTCTTTAAATTTTGTTATATTCTTTTAATTTTAAAATTAATAAGTAAATACATACGTTTTAAATTGTATCTCTCGAAATCTACAATCATTATAGCATTGCTTAGTTTTCATTAGGGTTTAAGAATACTATTTTTTCTTGTTTTGCTAACAATTACATATCTAAACATCGTGTTAAACTCTTCAGTAAAATTGCTTTTTGATTTATGTTAATTCTATGAATTTTAGGGTATAATCGGCTACATTTTGAACCACTACTTGAAATTTACAATAGTTTCTTAGGTTTTCGTTGGTTCTAAGAATTATTTATTTAAAGTTTTGAAGCAATTTTATATCTAAACTTTATGATAAAATTTTTGAATACGTTTTGAAACGTTTCTTGAAAAACAGTAATTAGAAAGATTCTTATTTTTGTCAGGAATTTGTAATTATTTATTTAGAGTTTTGTTAACAATTTTATATTAAAACATGGTGTTAAATTTTTAAGTTAAGGTTGTTATTGAATTTGTTATATTAAGTTAATTTTAAAATTCTCAAAATTTACAATTGTTAGAACATTACTTAGTTTTTATTGGGTGTAGAATTATTCATTTGGATGTTTGCTAGCAATTCATACCTCAATATCGTGTTAAATGTTTTACTTTATGGTTATATACCCTATTCGTGATAAATATGGAATGATGTAAACAGTAATAAAGCGCTAGTAATTGTTTAATGTGGACGTAACTATGAACGTAGCTTTAATGATATTACGATTTAGTAGCTACAGTTGGCAGTTTTGTGCGGTATCCTTGGCGAAAAATGTGTTTAAAGTGAAAATTTGGGACACTATTTTTAGTACCTGAAAATGCTTAATTCTGCATCTCGAGCTGCATTTTATACCACAATTCACTACTATTCAAAAAGTAGGTATTTTAAAAATAACCTTACAATTTAAAATATGCCAATTTTTAGTAATTATTTAATAATAAACAAGATCGTAGAGTATAATACAATAATAGGTTAGCTAAGCAATTCTGTGTTGATATTCAGAAATTAGAGTTATTTTACTGCAAGCGTATATGTAGTCTAAGAAAGAATTAGAAGTCTGTTTATTACATACGTATATAATAAGTCAACAATGAAACAGCATTTATTTGAATTGTGACGAAATCCGATATTCATCGCGAATAGAGTATAATCGAATACATTTTGAACTGAATCTTGAAATTTACAATAGTTAAAAACTGTTTAGTTTTTTGTTGGTTTCAAAATTATTTATTACAATTTGCAGCAATTTTATATCTGAAAATCATGTTTAAATTTCTTCCCGAGTTATACGTTATAATTTATGAATTTTATAGTTTATAATCCAATACATTTTGAAATATTTATTTAAATTTACTATAGTTGGAGAAATTGTCAGTTTTTTATTGAGTTGAGAATTATTTATTTAGAGTTTATTAACAATTTTACATCTAAACATCATGTTGAATTTTTGAGTAAGGGTGTTTTCTAAGCTATCGTCGGTTAAAAGTGTTAACCTGCTAACTCCATTTTACAAAATTTTACAGGAGAGCTTAATAACTGAATGAAAAGTATGAAATACACCGTGTAAAATAATCTTCAGGACTATTCGTAAACTTAAACTTATTTTCAACTTGAAAGAGACAGATGCACAGAATTTTTAACATTGTAAGATTTTATTGAGAAAATAAGGAGTTTTATTTTTGAAAAACATGTCATTGTTGTGAAGTTAGCAGGTTTTACACATAATAATGCTAGGATGAATAATAGGCCTAATTTTACTTACAATTACATTATTGACATTATACAGATTACAGTATGTTGTATGAAGAGTACAAATAATGAATAATTATTATAGTTACTGTTCATACAATTACATAAAACATTAAAGATATGAAATTTCACTTGAGCAAAACAACAACAAAAATTTAAGACAAAACTGTCTATAAACTAAAACGTAATTAATTCAATTTCACTTTATGCAAACGATTCTCCTGTTAATTAACGATTATCCTGTTATATAACGATTATCCTATTAACATTATTTAAAACTAGCAACTCCTGGCTATCCTCTCGATACCCGGGGAAACACCAGCACAGTGATAGTGGAATCACTTATCGCAGTCGTCACATTGGATCATGTCACCTTCTTCAGAATGCTTGAATGTGGTACAGTATTTGACTTCTGTATGGTAACTCATTTATAGCAAATTTTTTAAAATAATTTTGCAGCAGGATTCCAATTTTCGGAGCAGTTAGTCCGCCAGATTGAAACATATTTCCAGCGAACGTATCGATTTAAAAAATTTGGTTGTTTTTATATTTTCGTCAATACACAGCTAATTCTATCTAAATTCACCTAATTAACAAAAACCTTTTAACATATCTTGTGTTCGTCTTTTTACCTTTTTCCAAAGACACCCAATATCCGTAGTTCACTTAAGCGTTACCAAGACGACTACAATTTTAGTGTATGATGTGTTGCCAACAGGTTATGTTTTGATTTAGTACAGAAATATTCTGTAACCAGCCCCACTATCGGCCAAAGTAAGCTTCAAATTAATAATTCTCATCCCAAAAAACAAAAAGTACAAATTTTCGAACTGATAAAAACAGATTTTGATGCAAAAAGCAGCGAACCAGAAATGTTCAGGTGACAACAAAAGCTCGGAATAAAGTTGGAAATGACCCAAAATTAACCAACTGAATAGGAAACTTTTTTCTAAAGACAGAGCGAGATACCGATATTACTTTCGTTGACGTGCATGATATTATTTATGATAAAGTTGAGTTAGCAATTGCAAAATAATTATTCCAAGTACCTACTTGCAATTACAGCATTAAAAATGTCAATATATTTTTAGTAATTTCTAGGTAGATTTACATATGGCACGTGTCTCACTGTTACCCGTTGGTGAGGAACAGTGAGACATGAGAATTTATGCTTTGGTGATTCTTTTTTAAATGTTTATTTGACAAAAAATGTAAATACAAACGGTGCTTCTAATGCTAATATTTCATCGAACATTTATGGTGTCAAAATTTATTTCATATTGATAATATGCATTTTGTCGTTTCGTCTGACTATAATTTAAAGGTTTCGGCAAAATCATCTTTATATCTTTTTCTATAACAATGGAAATGCTTGGGATAACCGGTAATATGAATTTACCTGGTAGTTTACTATTTTTTCGCAAGAACGTTATTTCAAATTCGGCATTTTCCTGTATCTCCGCTAGCTTTTTGCCTAAGTAATAAACGTTTTTGATTTTGAATTTTCTGGTGCAAATTCAATTAGACATAATCATGTTCAACTGGAGACCTTTCCAACTCTTCAAAGTTTCTGAAATCTATTTCAGATTCAAAAGTTATTGCTACTGTCGTCAGAATTCTACTCTTCATCTTCTATTTCTTCATCAGCTTCCAAAATTGTCCTCTTGATCGCTCTCTTCTTATTTTGTTTCTTTATTGCCTTTTGCCTTTTTTTGTATTTTTCCTCTACTTTATTTTTTCCGCAATAACACTTATACCTTTCTTTCTGCCTTGTTGTGAGTTTTTCTTGCCGCAGATTTAGAATAAGCTTAGATATCTTCTAGATTAATGAATTGTTTTGTATTTGGTAGGGTTCTTTTTTGTGGCGAAGTCGTCTTAGACGAGGTTTGGATATGCGAATGAGCATACTCTTTCTCAGCTTCATCAAATTACAGATTTGGAGCGGGTCTGTCAGTTACAGAACTAGGTAAAAAATCCACTTCCGTAAAAATATGCCCATCGAAAAGATAAATTACGCATTTCTTAAAACCTGCAGTGATGCTACTTGGAAGCATTGATTTTAAATATGCTTCACCAACACAGGAAGCAACTTCATAAACAGTTATGGGCTTTCGTCGGTGATGCATTAACCAACTCTCTACTGTAGAATTGTACGTTAAATTAAATCGCCTAAAAATTCCGATGTCTAATGGCTGAAGTTTATTAGTTGAATGTGGAGGGAAGGTTAGAACTGTAACCCCGTTTTCTTTGGAAAGATTAAGGACACCTATAGTTGATTGTCACATAAGACAGCACTTGGATTGTCTTTAGAATTATTTGTGTGCTCAATAAAATGTGCCATCACTTTCAAGAACAGCTAAGAGTTTATCCACCCTGATGGAGATGCCAGGTTCCAGGTTGTGATCCTGCAATCATGTGCTCTTTAAAATGCACACGAGGGAATACCGTTGCAGGCGGAAGACGTTTCACTGCAGCATTAACTATAGCACATGTTGTCACAAGAACTCCCTTTTCGCCACTTGTGACCTTGTTGACCTGTTTTACACCTTTTGCTGCAGACTTTTATACAGTCACTGTTGCAGTTTCGTTCAAATTATAAATACTAGTACCGTCACAAAATCGTTCGTGTCTTGCATTACATTATACAAATTGTTATAAAACCTATGAACACTATGTTCATTGAAAGATGTGGCACGGGCCGAACTACACCCTTTAGACGTTCTCAATGAAAGGGTTGGATTTCGTGTCATAAAATTTCGTAACCATTCTATGCATGGCATCTTATTTGTTGTCTATGTTGTTCGGAATTTTCAAATTATTTATTATCACTAGATCGTAAGCCAATTTTCGACAATCATTTAAGGGTGAGCCATAAAACATTTGAGAACATTTAATAATTTACTTTGCTAAAACACCTACTTGTTCAGAGGTTTAAAATATACTTACACTAATGATCGGGTTAGTAGTCTGTAATTATCCCTATAACAAAGTACACATATTAGAAAAAACTTGGTCAGATTCAATAGAGCTGCATTCTAAACGCAGTTAATTTTGTATTCAATTGCCGTTTCAGTTACTTAACAATGTTACCTTACAGGTTCTAACTTTTATTTAACAAAGAAATTATCTCCTCCTTAGGGGCTTGAACTGCAAAATATTCTGCTGAGAAGCAAACTATCCCGATCTAATTGTGCTTTTTGGTTATGTTGAAAATCCGTGTACCATTACGCAAACCCTTATTTATTATTTCATAGTTAGTATGGCATTTACTATAAACCCAGCGCTTTAGTTTTTCTTCCTAACCCCATATCTATTGGTATTGATGATAGGCTGAATTCAATTCTTATGTTCAAGTTACTGTCTCGGGGGGTAGGCTATTAATATATACCTGGCTTCGGAGCCATGAGAACCGCTTGCAAGTCAGCTGCCAGAACATGACTTTTCTCATTTTTATCATTTTCCTTTTCATTCCTTGCTTTCATTTTCCTTTTTCATATGCAACCGATAGTCTTCTTCATCAATAGTACCCACCTTAAAATTAGCACATTTTCACATTTATCTGTTATTGGTCGGAAGAGGGTAAAATTTTGTAAATCCAGTCCTTCTGTAAAAACGGTTCTAGACAACGGTTCTACGTTATGTGATTTACACCAATGTTTTATATAAAAATTGTAAAGAGCTTGTTTCCTTGACCATTTTGGCAAAAAATGTTTTTTTGAAGATGTAGCCCGACAATAGTGAGATTCGATGACAGGCTGTGCGTCTAAGAAAGCATTTACTTGTTTTCTATTTTTTTCAATTGTCCTTATCCGACTTTTCTTCGAATTTCTCAACTGACTTGGAATCCCATCACTTTTTAGACTATTTTTCCAGTTTAGGATATTCCATTTTCCTATGCATAAGGTATTTATAAACATTGTCTTATATACTCTTATAGTTTCATTTTGAATTCTCAAGTAGTATACAAGAGACTGAGATCCTCTTGATTTGTCGCTTCTTTTCTGTTCTTTGCACGTTTTGTCGCAAGACTGGTAACTACATTATTTATGAACATTTTCTTTTCTCCCCAGTCAAACTTTTTCCAGAATTGTTTAAAAATTGTTTTACTATCCTCTTCTATTATAGTAGCACATCTTGCTCTACTTTTGCAATGACATCTTCCTTTCATTTCTCGTGGTTCCTTTGGTTTATTGTAACTCCATTTTTCAATCTTCCTTATACGTCCCAAATATGGTTTGCTTTGTTCTCGAAGTTACTTGTCTTTTTCAGCAAACCATTCACTTGTATTCACAAGAGACTTCTTTTTCCGTACTTTACTTTTCTGAGGAAAATCATAGTCGATGTCAGAAGAACTGTCGGAGTATGGCATTAACGATTTATGGCTACTACTTCTTTCATTTGGTTGTTCTCCAACGGACATTGATTCTGGATCTGTACATCTTGAATCAACCTCAAAACATTTTTCATTCAAAAGTTTTTTATATGAGTATACGTTTTTGACTGGCTCAAGTAGTCCTACTCCTTGTACAAAATTAAGATTTTCGTGTATCGAAGACTGGTCATCAATTTTGTAACTTTCGTTAATTTCTACATTATCAACAAATGTGTGATTTTCTGGAAGATTTTCCATAACAGTATCACAAAAAAATTATACTTGTATTATTCATCACCTGACACAGAGGTTTCATACTCGCAATCAATAGTAGTATTAGTATTAGGCCTATTAGACAAACTTGTAGTATACTCCACTGCTGTATGCCTATTTTGTTTCAAGACCAAATCAACCATTAGCTGTCCACGAGACATCTGAAAGCATCAGTAAAAACATCACAGCCAATGTTCAAAGTAAATGTTCAGTAAAATGCAGCTAGCCATAATTTTAAGAACTAACAAAAGTGTGTCAAGAAATAAAAATAATAATATTTTTAAATTTTCGTATTTGACAATAAATTTTTGACTTTGGATTGACCAGAATAGGCTATTGACAAGATAATCAAAGTTGTAAATTAAGTTATACACTTGGTATAAACAGCTGAAAGGAGTTAGCAGTTTTTTCGCGGCAAAATTCTCGATCTTGGAGATAGAAGGAAACATTGACACTTCAAAACTATATTATTAATTATTTGTGGAGATAGATGTTTTTCTGACTTGTATAGTTTTAAAAGACGTTTCCAATGGTGCCAAAATCACAATTTGGCCATAAAATGGAGTTAGCAGGTTAACACTCTTAACCGACGCTATATTATATTCAAAGAACTTTGAAGTTATATTGAGTACATTTTGAAGTGTTTCTTTGATTTGATAATTATATAGTTAGAGTTTTGCTAACAATTTTATATCAAAACTTGGTGTTAAATAATTGAGTTTAATTTGTTTTTGAATTTTGTTACATTCTTTTGATTTCAATGTTGTAAGAGAATTCATCTTGAATTGCATTTCTAGAAATTGACAAATGTTAGAACATTGCTTAGTTTTCATTGGGTTTAAGAATAATTTGAGTTTTACTAGCTATTCTATATCTAAACATTATGTAAATTTTTGAGTTTTAATTTCTTCTAAGTTATATTTTTTAAATTTTAAGGTATAATCGAATACATTTTGAACTATTTCTTTAAATTAACAACAGTCAGAGAACTGCTTAGCATTTTTTTAGGCGAGGAATAAAATATTTAGTTTTATAGCAATTTTTTATATGAAAATCATTTTAAATTAATGAGTAAAGTTATTTTAAGCTCTGTTATATTCTATAAATTTAGAAGTTATAATCGAATAAAATTTGAAGCGTTCCTTGAAGTTTTCAGTAGCTTGAAAAATTCTTAGCTTTTGGAATTGGTAGTTATTTGATTAAAGTTTTGTTAGCAATTTTATATTAAAACATGATATTTAATTTTTCAGCTAATTTTCAGTAGTTTGAAATATTCTTTGTTTTTTTGATTTGGTAATTATTTAATTAGAGTTTTGTTAATAATGTTATATCAAAACATGATGTAAAATTTTTAAGTTAGATTTGTTTTTAAATTTTATTATATTTTCTCAATTATTTTAAAGATATACGTGAAATCATCTTAAAATATGTTTTTCGAAATTTAAAATTATTAGAAAATTGCTCGTTTTATTAGGTTTAAGAATTATGTATTTTTAGTAATTTTATATCTAAATGTTGTGTCAAATTTTTCAGTAAAATAGCTTTTTGGCTTATTGTTAGTTTATAAAATTTGAAGTTATAATCGAATACATTTTAAACTGTTTCTTGAAATTTACAATAGTTAGAAAACTACTTGGCTTTTTTGGTTTCAAGAATGACTTATTTAGAGTTTTACTAGCACTTTTATATCTAAAGATCATGATTAATTTTTGAGTTAAATTTCTTCCTTGGTTAAAGCTATATTTTATATTTATAATTGAATATACTTTTAACTATTTTTTAAATTTACCAAAGTTAAAAAACTGCTTCGTTTTTTATTGGGTTGAAGAATTATTTATTTAGCTCTGCTAGCAATTTTATATCTAAAGATCGTGTTAAATTTGTGAGTAAAGTTGTTTTTGAGCTATGTTATATTCTATGAATTTTAAAATTATAATCGAATATACTGTAGTGTCTTGAAATTTATAAACATTCGGTAAATTCCTAGCTTTTTTTGATTTGGTAATTATTTATTTAGCGTTTTGGTAACAATTTTATATCAAAACATGGTGTTAAATTTTAAGTTCAATTTTTTAAAATTTTATTATATGATATTAATTTTAAAATTATAAGGGGATACATTTTGAATTGTATTCCTCGTAATTTGCAATTGTTAGGACATTTCTTAGTTTTTATGGGTTTATGAGGATCATTTGTTTGGAGTTTGCTATAGCAATTTCATGTCTAAACATCCTGTTAAATCCTACAACAAAACTGCTTTTTGAGTTATGTTTATTCAATATGAATTTTGAAGTTATAATTGAAACATTTTGAATTCTTGTTTAAAATTTATAATAGTATAAAACTGCTTAGTTTTGTTGTTGGTTTTAAAAATTATTTATTCTGAGTTTTGCCAACAAATTTGTCTTAGATTTTTTTTATTGGTTTTAAGAATGATTAATTTAGGGTTTCCAACAATATTATATCCAAACATCATGTTAAATTTTTGGGTTAAATGTCTTCCTGGGTTATAAGTGAGTTTTATGAATTTTGAAGTTATTAACGAATACATTTGAACCGTTTTTTTAAATTTACAATAGTTAAAGGATTTCTAAGTTTTTATGGAATTAATGAGCTGTTTATTTACAGTTCTCCTAGAAACTTCATATTTAAAGATTATGTTAAACCTGTTAGTAAAATTGCTTTTTAAGTTATTGCTTATTTTAGTAATTTTAAAGTTAGAATCGAATACATTTTGAATGTTTCTTGAAATTTACAATAGTTAAAACACTACTGAGTTTTGTGCTGGTTGTAAGAATTATTTTTTTAGATCGATGCAGTAATTTTATATCTAAGCATCATATTAAATTTTTTAGTTGAATTTCTTCTTGAGCTATATTTTATTAATTTTAAAGTTATAATTGAATGTATTTTGAATTATTTCTTTAAATTTACAGTAGCTAGAAAACTGCTGAGTTTTATTTAGAATTCTGCTAGCAATTTTGTATCTAATATCCTGTTAAATTTTTGAGTAAAGTCTTTTTTTGAGCTGTTATATTCTACGAATTTTGATGTTATAATTGAGTACACTTTTTTGAAATTTACAGCAGTTCAAAAAATTCTTAGTCTTTTTCGATTTGACAATTATTTATTTTCTTGCCAATATTATATCAAAGCGTTATGTTAAATTTATGATTTTGTTATATTTGTTACATGCCGAAAATCGGCTATCTAAACATTTCTGATTTTAGTTTTAAATATGTGACTGAAATCACGCCAATATTTTAAAAAATAGACTTGTACGTTATTTCCGTCATTTTAGACAGTTGCCTCGACGCCAGAGAATGCGCAGGCGCGAAGTGTGGAAGCAAGTGCGTGTTTTTCCAACACGACGGGACTGGTCAACGAAACATCGAACATTGGGGTTGATCTGTGTCGTCTTTTTATCTTGTCTTCTCTTTTAGATATGTAGGTTTCCTGTATCGCATCTTTTATCGCTTCCTACCTTATTCCTATCGTATCGCTACAATAAACAAGAGAGAAGACAAACCAATTCGGTTTCGACGAGGGCGAAGGCCGACCCACGCCCAATCAACGCCGAGATCCTGCCGCCATGATAGCTGCAATGTTGTGAAGAGCTCTACATTTTACGTGAGTACATTTTATCTTTTTCTTTGTATGTGATACAAATTTGGGACGCCAGAATGACGTAATACCTTATTGCGCAATATTATGTACGTGTTAATTATGTTGCCAACTGTCGTAGTGGGTCTCGTCAATTACGCCGGGACTTTAACGGTTATACTTTACACTAGAATAGTAGTGAGAGTATAACATATTCTGCTTTTACTGGAAAATGCATTGAAATGGTTGCAGCTATGGGAAACTTAATACATTTTAATATAAATAAACATGCAATAGTTGGCCGTGCAAGAGATTTTAGGAGAATGCTGGGTCAAGCTAATCTCAACCGGTTATCAGATTGTACTATACTAGTCGAGAGCCCCAAACAGGCTAGAAAGAAATTTGGGTTGCCATTATTATTTCATGATAAGTTGCGTTACAGAAGTATTCCCTTAATGAAACTTGTACATAACGTGTTGTATTTACCTTCAACTTCTGATGATAACAATCCAGAAACTTTTACAAGGGAGGGGAGTTCAAGTTCAATCACCAGTTTGCAAGAAATAGACAGCTTAGAGACGGATCAAAACACATTTTTAAAAAGGTTACCTATTTTGTTACTGAATCTCATACTTCAACAACATGCCATAATGAGATAGAAGAAGCAAGTGGGAATGTAATGCGTCTAACATGGAGAAGGTATGTCACTTTCGTCAATTGAGACTTATTGAAAATGTGTTCCTGCATCGGAAAGATCATGACTTAGACTTTGCTACCTGAAAAAATAACGATGACATAGAAGAATTCGAAACTGAGATCGTAAAGTACTTTGGAACACATGTTACTATGGCGATTGTTCCATCTCGAATTACAAATGTGGAAAAAGATCCAGTTTATAATTTAACTCATGTTATGGAAGCCTGTGAAATTCCACTTGAAGTTTGTGTAGAAAACACAATCATTATATGTGGAACGCTTATTCTAATGCTCTTCTGTTGACAAGATCTTCTGCAGATGCTGAACGTGTTTTAGAGGAAACCAAAACATTTAAAGCAAGACCTGTGAGATATGCCAGTCCTATGACACTTTTAGCCGGTTATACTTTAATACCAGCTTTATGTAAAGGGTATATTAAAAAATATGAAACTTGATTGTGTTAAATGTGTCACTAAAAAATTTAATTTAGTTTATGTTTTTGATATTAAGTTCTGTTAATTATAAAATTATAAGCGAATACAACTTGAATTGTGTTTCAAAAATTAGTCCACATGTGAAATAAAGTTTAATAATTTTGATTGAAGTAAGAATCTTCTTCCGTATTTGATTTTGGATCGAAGTAGCTGGACACGACGCTCTCAGCGTCGTTAAAAGTGCCTTACAACTCTAGCGAGTTTTTTGGCTTGTTGATGTTTTTGTTTCTATGAGTTGTTGTGTTGTTTCTAACAGGTTGATCTTCTTAAATAAATAAATAAATATGTAGGACTGGATTTTAAGAGACCTGCTCCTGGAATCGTCTTGTTTTGGTTCATTGAGCAGTTTCCAGGATCTTCCCCTTAGTTGTCCTCCAACTTCACAGTATTCCGGATCCTGGGTCCACTGTCCTGTGGTTTTCGACCGACAGGATGGCTACTCGCCACAGGCCGCTCCATCGTCAGGTAGCTCGTCTAAACAGGACTGACGGATGTGCATCCCCGACGACTTCACTTGTGTATCCATTCCTCGGCACCCCGCATAGTTGGAGAACTCCCTCAGGACGTCACCGTTCCGCTGCTCATCTTTGATCGCCCAGAGGCGGTAGTAGGTATACGAACGTTGTTGCCTCGTCGGCGTCTGGATAACAACTGTTGATTTTGGAATCATCTAGGGCCTCTTTATGCAATTTCGAAGACACGCGCGCCTGTGTTGTACAGATAATGGATGCGTTTTAACACCAACCCCTATTAGTGATTGTGTAATTCGTAAGTGCGTTCTATATCCGCACATTTTTCGAGTGACAAGATAATCGGTATATAATGTCGTTTTCTTATAGAATAGTTTAAAGTTGTCTTGAGGGAGAGATTTTTTTTGAGGCGTGAATTTTAACTTATTGGCACAGTAGACAAAACCATTTTACGTAAATTTTATTTTCGTAACTTTGAGACTTATAAAACTAGCTTTATCTAAGCCTTACGCATTTTCTTAAGTCTATGATTAATTTTAAAACTATTCGTTTGCGACTAGCTACATATTTTCCATCAATTTTGCCAATTTACTTATTTTATTTTTGTTGCAGGACTGACTGTAAGCAATGCATTTCCAGTTGTTTATTCTTTTCCAGGTCATTTTAGCTGGGCTTATTTCAGCGGCTACTGGTAAGTAAACAAATTTGTATACATTTAACTAAGTATTTCTGGAACCAATTAATTTTTGCTTGTTGAGCTCATAATGGTGTTAATACCTGTCAGTACTTTAGTAAGATATTTTTAATGGTTTACAGTTTTTGTAATTTCTAACGAATAAACTTAAACGCTACTTATTTGGCGAGGCGATAAAGCAGATAATCAGGAAACGAAAAAGAAATATATACTTCTGTGGTCATGTTGTTGTTGGGGTATCTCATGAAATCGCGACCTGCACTCGTGCCTTCATTTCAAAGCGTGTGAGACTGTCCTTCCCGTCTTCCGACGAATAGTTTCTTGTACTTCTGTATTGCCATCTTGGGGCGAGTTCCACAACTACAAACGGTCATAATCGCGTTCAATAACACAGCTGTACATGCCCAAACTACTCTGTCACCAATTATATTTATCAGTAACAAAACACTTCAATGCAATGGAAATGTGCTGTGATAGATTTGAAAACGAGCCAAACATGTATGAGTTAAAATTTGGCAGATAAGTACACTTAACCAGGATAAAGCAGTCATTGAGAAAAGTAACCAAAACTTAACTTCTTGTAGGCGTCATATTATTGTTTGAGCTGTCTTTGTTTCATAATTGATGAACTAAAGTTTGTCTATCAAGGGTACTACTAAAAGTAATAAAAACGATATTATTTGGGAAATATAATTATTAATTGCTACGCGTTGAATTGACGTTATGATGCTTAATTAATTTTACTTCACAGGCGACGGAGTAATGTAGCAGCTAAATGGTGCACCGGCTAGCTTACAGTGGTGTAGGGTGGCTTCTATAAAGGCTCTTAGGAGTATAGAAGTTTTAACATTTCTACCTAATACTTGTACGCTTACCTTTGAAGGATATTTGAACTCCCTTGTCTATGTTAAACGCTTGCCAACCCATCTAAAAAAAACACAAATAAAACCTACTCGGAAGGTGGGTGTTCCGAGTAACTGTTAGACTGTTCTTACTGCTGCTGGAGGTTGATGGATTTTTGCTCACACATTGAAAAAGATTTCACTAGTATAAATAACCATTCCGACGGACTTGCACCTTGAACTGGTGAAATCTAGTTCTAGATTCTAGATTCTAGTTCTAGATTAATAGAACAGGTGGAATGGCTTGCAGTGATCTAAAGAGCCAAACTACAGGTTCAACAAAATTGGTAGAGTCTTTAGTAAGGAACCAGACTAAAACAGATATTTAGATTGGCAGAGACCATAGAGGTCGGTATGGCATTCGAAAACCACCATATTACCTTCCAAGTACACAGCGTACTTAAAGTGTACTTAAAATAATGGCATCCTTTGAGATATATGATTTCGGAGATAAAATAGTTCCCCATTGGGATCTCCGGGAGGGGACTACTTCGGAGGATGTGATCGGAAAAATTAGAAAAAGAATCGGGAACATTCTGCGAGTCTCCGTGGAATATCAGAAGTATGAAGCTAGTAGATAAGCTAGAGAACCTAAAAATTGAGATTAATAGGTTACCACTAGACATAGTGGGGATCATCGAAGTTCAGTTGGACAGAGGCAGAGGATTTTTGGAGTGGAGACTTTAGGGTAATTCATACAGGATCAGAGAAAGGAAATTTTGGTGTGGGGATAGTTATGCGAAAAAAGATAGGACGCTGTGTAGACAACTACATACAAAAGAACGATAGAGTACTCATGGTTAGATTAGAAACTAAACCGGTAAAAACAATAATGATTCAGGTATACATGCCCACCTCTAGCCACAGTGAGGAAGAAGTAGAAGCAATCTACAAGAATATCGAAGACAACTAAAATACGCAAAAGGACATGAAAATTTAATAATTACGGAAGATTTTAATGCAGTGGTAGATGAGGATAGGGAAGGAGCGGTAGTAGGTTTATTTGGTTTAGGCACGAGAAACGACAGGGGAAATAGATTGGTAGAATTTTGCGAAAAGAACAATTTAACCATCACAAACACATTTTTTCAACAACATGCTAGAAGACGATACACGTGGAAGATGCCAGGGGATATAGGAAGATATCAAATAGATTACATTCTTATTAGACAACGGTTTAGGAATCAAGTAGAATACAGTAGAAATTATTCAGAAACAGATATAGACACTGACCACAACATCGTAATTATGGAGGCCGCTCTTAAATTTAAAAATTTGAGAAAAGGGAACGGATAAAGGCACTTTAACTTTGAAAAACTAAAAGATAGAGATATCCACAAAAGATTTGAAAAAAAGTCAAATGAATTGCTGAAAGTTATCGCGAAAATTTCTGATACTAAGGAAGTAGAAATAGAATGGAATAACATTAAATCCAGCTTAGACGTGACGGCCAAAGATATTTTTTGAACTGCATTGTATACAAGATTTATACACCTTAAACAACTTTTATATTAAATAAAACCTTGAATAATGAGAGTGATTCTTTCTCTCAATTGATAATTCTTAAAACTCATCCTAGCGTATAAACTGGACCGAGTTTGAAATAATTTATTCTAGTAAAATCATAATATCAAAACCTCCACTGGATTAAATATCGATTTGAAATTAACATTTTTCGAAAAATAAATAACAATGAACTAATATTTGAAATTTCCATCTGAACTGAAATTAAATTTTGATTTTATACCTCTAGAGCAGTGATTCCCAACCGGTGGTTCGCGAACCCCTGGGGGCTCGCAGTGTTTGCAGTGTAATGGCGCATTTTTTACAATGCCATTAAAATCAAAAGCAAAAACACAAAACAAAAACACAAAAATTAAAGAACACACCCACTGTAAAACAGATTGTTTGCTGCCCGTTTGTTAAGAAATCTATAATATATTTCAATATTTTCATTTCTTTTTTCATTATTTGTTTTCCAAAATTACTTTAACAATATCAAATTATATCTACAATTTTATACATTATAATTTATTCCTCTTATTTAAGTAATCAAATTACTATTCTCTTTTTATTACAAACATTTATTTATATTTAAAACATTTTATCGATGTGATTAGTATCATGTTTGCTTTATATTTAAAATCATTGCAGCAGTTTTCCCTTCTATGTAATATTTTTTTTACAATACAATTGGAAATAAATATCAAATTAAGGTAGTTTACTACAGATTTTAGAATTAGATACTTGTTCACAACCGGGAACTGGGAGAGTAGTGTTGTATTAACCGACGTTCATATATAGGCTTAGCACTTGTAAAGCTTGAGTGATAGTGATTCTGTGACTGTCAAGTTCTCGTGTAAATGATTTAATAATTATTAATTTAATTATTATTATAGCTTATCAACGAACTTCGTTCGTTTATGAAATCGATTTGTCGTCCGTCTGTCTGTCCGTCCGAGGCCTTTCTAATGGTCGGACATCAATGTGTGATACATCAATCGATTCAGCTCGGTGTCCTGAGCTTAAGTTTTGATGTCAGTTGAAATCGGGCCACGGGGACGCCGTGCCCCCGCGATATTCCGTCGGTAAAATTAAAATTTCAAATAGGTCCAAAATTAATGTGCGATACATATTTGGACTCCCCTAACATAGCTGAGTCGAAATATGGTACCCCCCACAAAATCTGACCACGGATACCCGACCCCCTGGGAATTAATTTTATCAAAAATTTCAAATAGGTCCAAAATTAATGTGCGATACATATTTAGAATCCTCTGAAAAACTGAATCGAAATATGATGCCCCCTTATTTACACACACACACACAAACACACATACATACATACATACATACATACACACACATATATAGCTTTTAAAATATTTATTCAATAAAATAAAATATATTAAAATGTCTCTTTGTTGTTTATAAATTTTTGTATTTTATCTGAATACTTATAATTATTACAACATAATAATTTTAATTTCTTTAAATTGTTTTAAAGTAAGTCTACATTTGGAAGTTCGTTGCGACAATGCCTTGCATTTTCAACTTGTTTTTATTATGGATCGATGGTTAAAAACGGGTCGTTTAGAAACGAGACATTATAATCGAGATAAGCTGTAGTGAGGTACCGTTTCACCAGACGAAAAACAAAGGAAATGATGATAGAAAAGGGTAAAAGTGAAAATATGACAGCGACTATTTACAATTGGGTTTTCATTTTACTGGGGATGAATCGGAACCTAAACCGCTTTGTGTTATATGTAACGAAGTTCTTGCCAACAGTAGTTTAAAACCATCACTTCTTCCTAGACATATTGAAACAAAACATCCGACACACAAAGATAAACCTCTTGAATATTTCAAAAGAAAATTATCAGATATCAAAAACTGTAGCTTTTCTTCTTTCTTGACCTCAAACGAAGATAGTAAAATGGCCCTTGAAGCATCATTTCGAGTAAGTTATAGAATTGCAAGATCTGATCAAGCGCATACAATAGCAGGCAGAAATTTAATTGGACCATGTGCGAAAGATATCGCCAAATGTATGTTTGGGGAATATGCAGCAAAGAAAATTGAGCTAGTTCCCTTATCAAACAACACGGTGTCGCGTAGAATTAATGACTTGGCTAATTATGTGGAGAACAAACTTCTAAAAAGAATAAAATTGAATTACTTTGCAATTCAACTTGACGAATCGACGGATGTAACAAATTCCGCAGTCTTGCTTGTCTACGTTAGATATCTTTTTACAAATATTGTTCAAGAAGATGTACTATTTTGTAAAACCTTTGAAAACCTACACAACTGAAGAAGCAATTTTCGATATGAGCAATGGATATTTTAAAAAGAATGGGATAAGCTGGTCTTATTGTGTGGGTGTGTGTACAGATGGTGCAAAATCAATGACAGGAAAATTTTCTTGTTTTGTGGCACGGGTGAAAGAGATCAGCGAAAAAGTTCAATAAACTCATTGTTGTATTTATAGACAAGCTTTAGTATGTAAGCGTATTCCTGCAGTTATCTACTACTTTAAGTGATGCTGTGAAAATTGTGAACTTTATAAAATCGCGTGCTACAAATTGCTGTCTATTCCGTACGCTTTGTGAGGATTTTGGAAGTTTCCACATTTTTTTACTACTTCACACAGAAGTTAGATGGCTTTCCCTTGGTAAAGTTTTGACGCGTTTGTTTGAATTGAAGTCTGAAGTTCAAGAATTTTTTATTGATCATCCGTTTTATTTGTCTTCTTGTATATCCGATGTTCTTTGGCTGCAAAAGCTTGCGTATTTAGCTGACATTTTTTGTAAACTGAATGATTTAAATATGTCTTTACAAGGCGAGGGTGTCACCATTTTCAGTGTACATGATAGAATTGAAGCTATGTTGAAAAAGATCAATTTTTAAATTCAATGCCTGCAGATGAATGAGTATGGATCTTTCGAAAATTTAATTAAACTTGACGAAAACATTAAAAGGAGTATATGTGAACATCTGAACTATCTTCGATTAACTTTCGATTACTATTTTTCCAATAGATGCAATATATCCATCTCAAACAACTGGATACGTAATCCATTTCAAGGAAATGTAAGTTCAGAAACCTCTCTAAATATACTTAAAAAAGAAAAACTCATAGAGTTATCTTGTGACGGTTCTCTAGAAGCAATTTTTAAAAATCAATCTTTAATTGACTTCTGGCTCAGTATACAAAATGAATATCTTATTCTGTCAAAAAAATCCATTGAAGTCCATTTTGCACAACATATCTATGCGAGAAAGAATTTTCAACATATACTTATCTAAAAGATAAATACAGAAACAGGTTAAATGCAGAACCTGATCTAAGACTGAAAGTGTCAGATATTGAGCCTAACTTTGAATTGCTTTGTTCTATCAAACAGCCACAAATATCGCATTAAGAGTTTTTCCAAATGTAAAACATAAGAACTAGTTTGTTAAATTTATCTTGTTTTCAACTTTTATAGCCATCATTTTAGTCTTATTAATGTTTTATTTAAATGTTTCACGATTGATATAATCAATTATTCTGCAATATGAAAAATATATATTCTATTAAATTTTATTGTCAAATGTTTTCGCACCTTTCTTTTGGTTCGCGAGGAAGAAAAGGTTGGGAAACACTGCTCTAGAGGAACTATTTTACTTTATTTTTATTAATATATTTCTCTTTTTAGATAAAATCGTTTGTTATTATGCTACCTGGTCAGTCTACAGACCCGGAAATGGCAAATTCGATGTTGAAGACATAGATCCCTTTCTCTGTACGCACATTGTATATGCATTTGTCGGAATAAGTTCTCAGGCAAAAATTAAGCACTTCGACAAATGGAACGATATAGACAACAGTAAAATTGTCCGCTACATAATTCGTATATATTAAATTTATCTTTACAGAAGCATTTGAACGATTCAACAAGCTTAAAAAAATTAACCCAGAGTTAAAGACGCTTTTGTCAGTTGGAGGATGGAATGAAGCTTCTTCAATTTTTTCCTCTGTAGCAGCTGAAGAACATCTTCGAAGTGCTTTTATAGAAGACTCTATAAGCGTTTTACAGAAGTATGGATTTGACGGACTTGATATTAGCTGGCAATATCCTGGTCAACGTGGTGGGAAAAAGTACGACAAAGACAATTTTTCTCTTTTGTTGAAAGAGTTTCGCAAGGCATTTGATAAACATGGACTTTTGGTTACTGCAGCTGTAGTTGCTACTTCCAGTTCTGTCGATAAATCATACGACGTTCCTGAAATATCAAAGTAAGTTTATATAATTAAATTTTGTATCAGGTTAGAACAGAAGTTGATGGGGTTGAAACTATTTTGTGATTTAATGGAAACGCTGTCTCTGGTGTCGGTTTAACCGTCCCTTGTTATATTTAAAATGTCAATTTGACGATTATAATAGAGACAAAATAAACTCGGGTATAGGTAAAACCTCTTAGAATGTTATGGATTATATCTTATAAACATATGTCTTAACTTGGTGCAGTAATTTTAACTGTCACTGTCATCCTGACGTGACATTTAACATTCAAAATTTGTTATTTTCAGGTTAAGAAATTATAAAAATGACTAACAATTAAGATATTTTTGCATTTTGCTTGACAGTTCGATAGCTGGAGACCGCACTGATATAAACCTTGTGAGTAAGGCTATACCCTACATTTAACTCATAGATAAACACCCACCCACAATAGATGGGCAACGGCCTAATACTAACTTCTTCTAAGTTCTTCGCGACCTCTAGCGGGCGTAGTCTAAACAACTATTATGGCGGTAATATTTAAATTATGCAGTTTCTATTATTATATCCTTTTTCTTGAACCAAAGAACCACGTGCAAGAAAAATATCATTTATCAGACGTTTTCAGAAATGAAAACGTTCGATAAATACTATTTTCTCAAGAAAAAGAAACTATGAACATGAATAATGGTCAGACTTCAATATTTTGGGTAAAATTATATAAATACAGATCATATATAATAAAAGCTATAAATTCGTTCTGTTAAACTGAAATTTTAATTTAAAAGGGTATCTGTAATTTTATAACAACATTTCAAGTCTTTATTACTTAATTTTATTCAGTAACAATCAGTACAATATCTCGCAATACACAGAAGTTGTATAGGAATTTTACAATCATATTTAATTATTTCACAAAACTTACGATGTCATCAGTAGGAAACCGGTGCATTTTTGTTTCAGAGTTTTTCTTACAACACAAAGGCACATAGCACAAAAAACCATTGTTCCTATAGATTAATCTAACCTGCACTGAAGTTATCCTTTTTAAATACAAAAATTAAGTCAATAAACGCGCAACACAATAAATTAATCTGCAAATAAAAACACCAAATATTACGAATGAAAGTTCAACAAATAACAATAATTATACAATACCTACAAATGTCACCATTGGCAAAAGTTTTATGTTAGAAATGTCATCTAACGTCCGACAGTTTCCTGCATTACAAATTACACGTACCATCTCGCGGGCGTAGTATGAACTAAATCAATGCTAAAATCGCGGCCATAAATGTTACCCATCTATTGTGTGGTCTTATCTATGATTTAACTTTCCAATACTACACTCGAAAGTAACTTCAGTCGCCAAGAAACGATTTTTTGTTTTTACCAGGAAATTTGGAATGTTGCCGAACGCTTGCTATTCTAAGTCAAGTAGGGATTTTTAATGTGCACGGCAATACATACACGAGACCTATATTTTACTTCTTCCGAATGTTGGCGCCTTTTCTATTCAAGCGGTCCGTGTCGGGAATGAAACCCGGAACCTTGGATATTCACTTCGCCTAGCATTAGTAGCTCGTCAACGTTGAATGTTGTCTTATTTCATTTTTTCGTCAAACCTTCAGCTGCGCTACCCTCCACCATTTAAATGGAAATCACTGATCGTTTAAGTTCTTTCTAGAAATTTCGTTGTTCACTCGACTCCGGTAGCATGACGTTATTTATTTTGCAAAATAGCGTAAAACATTTAGATTCCCGCGCTATTCCGCATTGTCTAATCCTTAGTGGTTTAGGCTCCATGCGCTCCACAACTGCATGGCGCTATAAACGTTTCGCTCAAACCCATATGGGCTTCTTCGCCTATTATTAACTTCGAAGCTGTCATACTTCCCAAAATTCGTTAAAATTTACCTCTACTAATATTTATTCTGAAAATTTCGCTTATATAGCCAATTTCAAACTGACTGATCCCCAATTTTCCCAATCTAGACCTAATGATTTTGTGGGTGTTCAGCCACGATTTTGTATGTTTGTCGGGTCATCTTTTGTTTGGTTAATTCATAGAGACAACAAATGTGTATAATTTATCTACAATGGCTGCAAGAAATATATACAGTAACAGGAAATTGAAAATAACAGTTACATAAGACTCTACATGCATGTGCAATGTACAAATGTCGTTGAATTTATGCCTGAGAATAGAGCTTTTATGTGAACAAATTTTGTTAACGCTAGAAATGCAAATGTCCTTTAGCATTAGAAAATTTAGAGCGTGTATTTAATGCGTGTAATGTTTGTACACAAAAATAAACGAAATTCGCGCACTTCACTTTGAAGTTTAATGCGTGTTTCTGTTAAGAAACACAGCTCCAAAAAAAACCTATGTTAAAACGTATTAACATAGGAGTAAGTACTCACAGATACGCTGTCGTCTGGAATTTTCAGGTAACAGTTATGTTGGATTGACGTCGGTATACGGCGTTTAACGTAGCAGGTCGAATCAAAACAGGTACCATGTAATGTGCGGGTTCCCTTATCGGTGATACGAGGCATAGAACGGCATACTGATGGCGGATTCTTCGTAAAAAACGTCGAAGTGGTGGGGTGTGGTATTCACACGTCCAAGCAGCTACGTCCGCTTCAGTGATAGTAGGCGGCGAAGGCAAGGGCGTCACGGACGACTCGGAGATCAGGTCTCGGTGAACTACGTTCAGCAGCAGATGCTGATACCAAAATGTTTTACCAAGTAACTCTTGGTGGAAGTCCATACCCTGGTGGTACGATTTGGTGCACCTTGCCGGCAGGACGTGGAGAATCCACGTTAGTGCATGACGCACAACCTTCTGGTTTAACCTCCAGGCTTTGGTGTACCGTGAACAAAGGTTAAACTCAGAAGATCAGAAGCTGTTTTTTGCTCCTGGCTGTTGCCTGTGAATATATTTCCAACAACAAACGAAAGCTCGCCGCCTTGATCATTATACTTAACATTTGGATTGTTGCAAATGGAATTTCCGGGCGAGTCTATTCGATTTTGAAGTGTGCTGATTGGCGAGTCTATTATTAAGAGTCGTTTACGTTTGCGTTTCTATGACGCCTATAAAGTTTGTTAGGTGTAACTTGGGTTGCATACCTACAACTTATTACTTGAGGCGGATGTTTTCTCTAAAGTTTTATTAAATTGCCGCATCCAGGGTTCAAGTGATCACCTATTATTCTTAACACTATTTTGGGATGTTTTAATGCAAAGTATACCGGCCTTGCCTACATCTGAAGTTACTAGCTTGTTTTGTATGACAGTGTCTACTTTCCCTCTGGACAATATTGTTATGAAATTATGGCAAGTAGAAGAGTTTCGTGGCTAAACCTTTCACGCCCGATGAAATCTTAGTTGAAAAATATTACGTTGACTCCATTTGCCGCAATGAGCTAGCACGGTATGTCGTGTCTCTGCCCTTCAAAGATCCAAAACCTTTTTTTCCCAGTAGTCGTGAACTCGCTTTACAGCGCTTTGTTTCTTTAAGAGAATCGTCTAACTAAGCAACCTTTGATTTATTAACAATATCTTTCGTTCATACGCGACTATTTAAATTCCAAATACGTGCAACCTGTTCATGCTTTGACGTTTCTCATTACATCCAGTATCATTGTGTTGTGAAACCAGAAGCTGTAAGTACCAAACTAGTTTTAACACCTCCGCTAAAACTCTATCTCGATCGTCTTTAAATGATCATTTCTTTGTTGAGCCAAGCTTCAACGAGATATTACCGCAATTTTTTATAATTTTGTCTTTATTATTGTGTTATAACTGCAGATATTCCTCAGGTGTATAAACAAATCGTTGTTATTCCTGATCAGCGTGATTGTCAACGAATTGTTTGGCGCTATTTAGGGCATAAAGTTGAATTACCGTTACCTATGGGATAAATTGTACCCCTTTTCTTGCGATATACACTTTTCTGCCGTTGGATTAGAATCAAGGAAATTTCTTAGCTTTGGCCTACTTTGCCCTTGGTAACCATGCCTATATCGCTTCAGGTGGAAACTCTATGGAGTCAACCTTGGGTTTGCAAAATCAACTAGGCGTTTTTTAAGAACTTGGTGGTTTTGAACTGCATTAGTGGTCTAGTAATTGTTCGGAATTACTAGAGGTATCTTTCCGCTTTGCAACTATTTACACTACCTCGCTCCTTTGAAGATCCTGACACTCAGCCCCTGAAAGCTCTAGGTCTTCAATGGAATCCCACCTCAGATACCTTTTGTTTTCTAGTTCAACCATAGTGTACCACGTGTACCAAGCACAACTTACTTTCCAACTTAGCTCGTATTTACGATCCTATAGAAATTTTATCTTCTTTGCAGTAAAACATTTATTTCAGCGTTTGTGGTCTTTGAAATTAGAATGGGATGATTTCCTTTCCCCTGACTTACTCCCTTTGGAGGAGAGATATCTGCAAGAATTGCCACTTTTTACGACTTTGGCTTAACGCGATTGCTACTTCCGTCACAATTTTCTACGCGTGAAGTTCATTGTTTTGCGGACGTCTCCGAACGCAGCTATTATGCTGGCGTTTATTTTCGTTTTCTTATCCCTTCCTCCTTTGAAGTTTGCTTAGTTTCTTGCTCGCTTTGTGCCCTCTCTTTGCTTAGACTCAAACTGTTAGTCGCTGGCCGTTTTGCCCTCGAAACTACTAAACTTTATCTTCAAAGCTTTTGATCTTTATATTATGTTAAGAAAAATTTTTGTTGGCCTGACTCCATAGTAGTTCGTTCTTGGATTTGTTGCCAACCGCAGCGGTGGAAGACGTTCGTTTCCAGTTGAGTTTCCTATATTCAAGAAAACACTTCTCGCGCTTCTTGGCATCATATTCCTTCCATTGAGAATCCTACAAATGTCGGATCACGTGGTTTACTACCTTTCGACTTGTGTCATTTTTCTTTATGCCAGGCGGCATGGCTTGCCTTGCTTCGCTCCTTTTACACTTACAGATCCCTTTTAATTCTTCAGAAATCTCATCGAGGAACGTTCTATTATTTTGACCGCTGTCGCATCCCCTTTTTGGATTGCACCGATTTTGGAAAGTCATTCATCTCTTCGATTTATCATATACATTGTCGCTTGGACTCTCCGCTCTGTCCATAAGATACAAAATCCGTTGGTCAAATACACTGAACCTTTGTCTCGTTTCGAGTTCCATAGTGCGTTGTACCCCCTTACAAAGTATACTCAAAGACTCTTTTTCTATTGCGTTGGACGAAATCCAGTCCAAATCAGTACTAAAAGATTCTTCGCAATTGTCCCTTTATTAAAGAGGGAATCTTACGGGTTGGGGTCGCATATCTCACGCACCATCCTACAGGAGATTTATCATTCGCATTGTCATTTGGACTCTCGGTTTTGTCCAAAATCCGTTGGCAAAAAATACTGGACCTTTGTACTGTTTTGAGCTATATAGCGTTTTCAACACCCTGATTAAATATACTTTACAAACTATCATTTCTATTGAGTTGAGCGCCATCCGGTTTGGATCAGGTCTAAAAAAGATCCTTTGCAAATTGTCCCACAATATTAGAGATGACATTTTACGGATTGGTGGTGGCTTATTTCACACCTCCTTATTCCCCGACAGGAAATGTCTCTTTTACCTAGCAAAAGTAGCTTTACGGATTTGTATATCAACTTTGTTCATCTGAGATACTTCTGCCCTGATGTTAAAATGGTTGATTTTATCGTTTGTTAACGTTTTTGATTGTATCTAGTAAACAGTCCATTCGTCGAGTTTTGAGTCAGTGTGTGACTTAATGGAAGAATGATCCTATCGCATCGCAGCTTCCAATTGAACACCTTTCTCCAAGCCTAGGCACTTAATCCAGGTCCTTTTAGAGTTCGGGCATTGATTTTCCTTGTCCCTTCTCTACTACCAGGTCGCGAATATGGTGTTTAAAGCATATTTATTTCTTTATCTGCATGGCTATCAAGACACTTCACCTTGAATTAGCTTTTGATCTGTCAACCAACGCCTTTCTAGCTGCTCTACGTCGATTTATTACCAGGCGTAACCGCTATCATCGTCTCTATAGTGATTGCGGCACAAATCTTGAAATACCCATAGATAGTTAATTTCTTTCGCAAAATTAGCTGCCGCGAAATAACATATTTTTGGCACCTTATACAGCCCTCCGTACCTCATTTGGTGGTTTGTGGGATGCGGTGTGAATTCGGTTAAAACCTTGTTCCTTTATACCATAGGTGAGCAAGTTCTGAGCTACGAATGACTAGGCACTGTCTTTTGCAGATTGAAGCCATCTTAAACTCGCGTCTCCTCATCCCCATAGAGCAATGACCCTAACGACTTGAGTTGCCTGACATCAAGTCACCTCATTCCCAATTCCACAACCTACCTTTTCTTACGTTCGGCTCAACCGCTTGTCTCGTTAGCAATTGCTCCAGCGAATTCATCAAGTTTTTGGTCTCGGTAGTCTAAAGAGTATTTGCATATGCTCCAACGGTGCAAAGGCACAAAACGCCTCCGCAAGTTTAGGTGGGTATTTTAGTGCTAATTTAAGCCGATAACGTTCCACTCCTTGGATTGTCCCTGGAACGTGTTGATGCGGTCCATCCAGGAGCTGATGGGGTCGTTCTGGTCGCCTCTATCAAAACTGCACAGCGCGAATTGAAACGCCCGGGCGCTAAGTTCTCTCTTGCACTTTCGATGTAGATTTTCCTTTATCTTTCTTCGTATATCTTTTTTGTTTTGGTTTTTTGTCCAGGTAAATATTTTCTGGATATTTTATATTAATTAATTTTTTTCTTTTCTTTCGTTCCATTCCCCTCCGTCGTGTAGATAGTATAATCTATGATTTTTACAGCGATTTACCTTCAAATGCTTTTGTGATGTGGTGGGCCGCGCGCCAGTTGTTGTACTATATAGTTGTAAATAGGCTAATGTATTGTTGCTCTTGTGGTATATACGTTTAAGTTCCGCATAAGGTAAACAGTTTCTCGTTCCAGCCGCGGCCGCTTAAATTTTGAAGTTAATACTGTTAAGCGCTTGAAGTTTCCGCTTTTTTAAACTATGCTCATATTTACACTTCCAGTTTTTCCACCATCTGAGGTTATCAAAGCTAGCATACGCAAAACATTAGGATTGTGAGGAAAATTAGTGTGGGGTAAGTCAGCAGGGTGTTAATTATTTTTGTGTAAATTTTTTGCTTGTATTGTGTAAATCCTCCGGGACATGTTGGGTAAATGTTGTTTTCCCCGCGGGTTAGTTCTTCGTTTTGTATCATGTCTTTCTATTAAAGGTCTTGTAAATATACTTTCTTTTTTGAGGTTTTTATGAACCATCCCACTCTACAACTTTCTAAGTAGTACGACATTCTTTGGACTCCTTTTTCGTTGTGGTAGTCGGTACGGGCTATTTGCGTACGTTACTTTTTCTTGTTCGTACGGATACCGTAACACGATCTTTTCAAATCGAGCTAGTAAATGAAAGATGGAAAATATAATGTTCCACCCAGGATCAAACCTGTATTTTACTCTTCGACTGCCGATGCGCATAAATTTAACTTTCAACCACGTATGGCATTTTTTGTCAATCATAGATTGTATATATATATATATATATATATATATATATATATATATATATATAGTTGATCTTGCTTTCAATAACGAACGTATTTGTTATAAATTAATTGATTTTGTATGAATATTGGGATATATTTCGTTCGAAATAAGATAGTGGTTTGGTTTAAAACATTTATTACACTTAACGTTTCGGAAAATTTGTTTCCTTAATCATAAGCTATAAATAGATAGCATTAAATTACATATAAAAGTTATAAATTACTTACTTATATATATACAAAATCAAACAATGATCCAACAACCTCTATTCAAAAAATCATAAACGAACATATTAAACTGCTATTTAATAAAAATATGATCATTAAAGAAGAAAAAAACAATCTAATCAAAAATAACTCCACTTCGGGCAGATATTATGGACTACCTAAAATACATAAACCGACCCTAGCATTAAGACCAATTATATCATCAATCAATACACCAACTTACAATTTAGCAAAATGGATAGGAGGTATTCTAAGTAAGGCGTTCCCTATTGAAGATGGTTTCAACGTAAAAGACACTTTTGAATTTGTTGATAAATTTAGGAACTTTCAAATACCAATCAATCACATACTAATCTCACTCGATGCATCCTCTTTATTCACAAACATACCCTTAAATCTAACAAAAGAAATTTTAACTAAAAATTGGAATAAAATAAAAAAAGTCTGTAAATTAGATCAAACTATGTTCATAACCACAATAACATTAATTTTTAACAACACCTACTTTTCATTTGAAGACCAATACTACATTCAAAAATTTGGTACTCCGATGGGATCTCCTATATCCCCAATACTAGCACAAATAGTAATGGACCATCTTATCAAAGAAGTAATTCCAAATCTAACCTTTCAATTCCCATTCATAACTAAATACGTTGATGACATTCTTTGCTGCTGTCCCGAAAATAAAATTCAAGAAATCCTTAATCAATTTAATCAGTTCCACCCAAAATTGCAATTTACACACGAAATAGAAGAAAACAAAAGTATCCCTTTTTAGATTCAAAGTCATAAGAGATGAAAATAATAAAATAAAATTAGATTGGTACAAGAAACCAACCAATTCTGGGAGATATATAAACTACTTTTCAAATCACTCATACCAACATAAAATCAATACAATCTTAGCAATAAAATACAGAATAATTAAAATAAGTGACCCCTGAATTTCATCATAAAATTTAATTGAACTAAAAACATCTTCATAAACAATGGTTTCCTAAAATCTAATAAACAAAATAATATTTAACAACCAAATTCACCACAAAGAAGAAAGTACGGTAACACAAAAACAATACAGATCATTACCATATATCAAAAATTTATCAATTAATTTAAAAAAGATTTTAAAACAACCGAATATAGAAATTACTTTTAATTATAATAAATCAACCAAAGAATTTTTCACAAATTTAAAAGACAAAACAAAAAAATTGAAAATAAGCAATACTGTATATAGAATCAAATGTTCATGTGGAGGACAATATGTAGGTCAATCAAAACAATACCTGGGTAACCGGCTGACACAACATAAAAGCGACGCCAAAATAAGAAAAACAACCTGCGCACTGTCGACACATATAAAAAGAAACAATCACACTTTAGATCTACAAAATGTCGAAATACTTGAAATAGAATCTAATTATTACAAACGATTATTTTTAGAATCCTACCACATTCAAAAAACAAATAACTGTTTAAATGAAAAAACTGATATTAATAATTTAGAAGCAGTATACTTTGGACTTTATAATTTTAGAAAACAAATATAACATTCCTAATAACTAGACAACCAGGTCACACATACAGTCTCATAGATTTTTTCACACAAAGTTTATATAAATAATAACATTTTCTCAACTAAATGTTTTAAACTAAACTAAATCAAACTAATAAATTACAGATGCAACAACCCAAAAACAAACCAGTTTCCTATTACACACACACACACACACACACACACACAACACACACACACACACACAGATACACACACACACACACACACACACACACACACACACAACACACACACACACACACATCCACACACATATCCACATACATATACACTTAATGAAGATTTGTTGGTCAGATAAAATAAGAATTTCTAATTAATCATAACATTTTATATTTTCTACAAATTATTTAAACGTAGAAAGCTAGTATTGACATACATCACTTGTAACAACAACTTTCAATGAGATGACGTTATATGTCAAAACTGGTTTTCTATAAAACACATTAAGTAAGTAATTTATAACTTTTATATGTAATTTAATGCTATCTATTTGTAGCTTATGATTAAGGAAACAAATTTTCCGAAACGTTAAGTGTAATAAATGTTTTAAACCAAACCACTATCTTATTTCGAACGAAATATATCCCAATATTCATACAAAATCAATTAATTTATATATATATATATATATATATATATATATATATATATATATATATATAAAACGCAAACTATAAAAATATACATTTTATTCTATTTTCATCTCGTATAAAAATACTGAAAAAACTCTACATATTTCATGTAATTTTCTATAACTGAGCAAAAGTAATAACAATATAATCAAGCAAAGGGTTAGAGAAAATTAAGACGCGCTCAGAGATAAAATTAATTTGTATACATAACTTAATATAAGTGTTTATGAATAATTTAAAAGAACTACGGAAAATAGAAGTTTAAAAAAACGATGGTTCAAGACAAATATAACAAAAATTTATTAAAAATACAATAAATATGAAACGTCAAGAGTTGAATACAATAGGGCTCCGTGTCTATGATGCAGTTGTGTTGAGTAACATTTTTAGGTTTGGATGAATCGAATTACTCTTGAATAAATTAGAAATAATAAATAAATATGGTGGATGTTATTTAATACTAGATAATATAGTAACACAATTTCAGGTATTTGGATTTCATTAGCGTAATGACTCATGATTTCCACGGACACTGGGATCAACAGACAGGCCAAAATTCGCCATTGTACGCTTCATCTATTGATACTTCTCCAGCGGAAAAAGAGCGAAATATAGTAAGTACAATATGTCTCAACAAAAATGTAATGTTACATGTGTATGTGTTTATATATATATATATATATATATATATATATATATATATATTGCTGTGGTATGTGTGTTAAGCCTTATACATCGAGCCCCAGCGTTGGGCCGTCATAAAATTGCTGTGGTCGGGGATTGAGAGTTATACATCGACAGTGTCATTAACTGATTTTCACAAATAAAAAAAATTAACCCAGTTTATTTAATATATACCTTTTACCTTGCATAAATTAATACAAAATTAATAGACCCGTTAACCCTTTACAATCTAATTTATATTCAGAATAAAATTTAATAGGTTTTAAATACACCTTTTTTCTATATTTAAATAACCCCAATAAATTGTCCAGTACATGTATCTTTTCCAATAAGTTTATATAACCATAAATAAACCCCAATAAATTCACTCACATATCACAAAATTTCGCAAAAGTTTATCAGATAACAGAAATTTCAAATAAATTACCTGGAGAATGCTTCAGGCCTTCATTCCTTCGACGATGATCACCAGAATATTTCAGCTTCGTGACCATACGCTGTCAGACTGAGCGGATTCACAGACGATAACCCCAATTATACGTCAGGCGCCTTGTTTCAAAGTACCATTCCATAACAGCATACAATCTTACGTATATAATGCTACTATTTATTGATTTTCCAGCTTGGTATGATAGTAGTCGGACCTCTGTTAATTTAATTTACACTACACGTATCTCACGTTAATAAATAGAAGGTCACTACTACCAAGTTACAAGTGCTAGCACTACATTTACTGTATTATGGTCATATTTAATACTCACATAACAAAAACTCTACTATAATGTCGGTCTATCGTAGTAAAGTAGTATAAAGCGACGAAAATACAAAGAGACCCCTTCTAATTTAGCTATAGTATTTAAATCTTTCAAAATGCTACCTCCCGGCCACACTTCACGCGAAAAACTTATTTTCAAATAACAATTCTGCAAATTTGGATATAACTGACTTGAAGATTCCTGAAATATACTCCGAAATCGCTCCCACCTGTCGCGTGTTTGTACGTTTGGAAAACTGTCCGTTCCTAACCAATGATACTATTCTGTGTTATCAGAAAACCCCGCCTGTAATATTTTTATCTCTGTCTGTTGCATGTCTGCTGTCGCGTTCCAAACCCCACTTGAGTTATAAAAATCGATATTGCTGACAGCCCATCTTCACTCTACGTGTATTAGTACGTGCGTTTGCAATATCAACGCAATTCTATCTGTCTCTATCTGTAGCATATTACCGATCGTGCATCTCCCCTACTCTTTAAGAACTTTGTTAGCTTGTTATTCGAACCAACTGACGGTTGAAATTATTTTCTATAAAGTCCTGCTTTATTATGCTTTACGCGAAAAGCTTATTTTCAAATTAAAATTCTGCAAATTTTGATATAACCGTGTTGAAAATTTCTGAAATTTACTCCGTGAACGGTGCCGTATGTATCCAAAATCGCTCCCACCCGTCGCGTGTTTGTACGTTTGGAAAACTGTCTATTCCCAACCAATGATACTATTCCGTGTCGTCATAAAACCCCGCCTGTAATATTTTTATCTGTGTCTGATGCATGTTTGCTGTCGCGTTCAAAACCCCACTTAAGTTATAGAAAATCGATATTGCCGACAGCCCATCTCCACTCCACGTGTATTAGTACGTGCGTTTCCAATATCAATGCTTTTATCTCTGTCTCTATCTGTAATATATACCCGATTGTGCATCTCCCTAGCTCTTTAAGAAATTCGTTAGCTTGTTCAAACCAACTGACGGTTGAAATTATTTTCTATGAAGTCCTGTTTTATTATGCTCATAATTTCGAAGAATGTAACCTTTTAAAAATGCAGGTGTTTGTTAATGATAGACCGTTTAAAACAACAATTCTTAGAGTTTATATTTTGCCGTATCAGATACACTGACGCTTGTTTGTAACAAAGAAACCTCTTGCCTTGGAATTATTGATTTTCCCCACCCTAGCGGGTTTTCTAATGCTTTTACATGTGGAATTAAAATAAATTAAATTAATGATGCGTTTCTATTTGTTTTTAGAACTGTTTTTCTTTATGTACTTTTAATCTTTCAATCATTAATTATAAAAATACGTCAATACGTGTCCGTTCTTCCTAAATAAATTAAATAAATTGTGCGCGTAAATAATTTGTTATTTTCTCTATACAGTGTGGTTTAAATTGCATTGTTTACCCCAAATTTAACCCTTTGAATCTATAACAATATATATACATATATATATATATATATATATATATATATATATATATATATTATAAGTAGTTTTTTACACAAGGTAAGTTGATAAATACTTACGTATTGAAATTAATAAGATGAAATAATAACTTAGACTTTTTAAGTAAAGCCCAAATGATCATTTCAAATCGAGCTAGTAATTGAAAGAAGGAAAATATAAGCCTTAGACAGGATTTGAACCTGCATCTCAGTTTTGCCGGAACTGTGCGTTAGCCAATTACGCTACCGAGGCCGATGGCTATAATTGGGAAATTTACAAATCTAAATCGTGTACAGTACCATATATAAACCTAACTTTCAATTACGTTTAGCATTTTTGTCAATCATATCTGAAATTGTCAAGTTCCGGCAAAACTGAGATGCAGGTTCAAATCCTGTCCAAGGCCTATATTTTCCTTCTTTCAATTTCTAGCTCGATTTGAAATGATCATTTGGGCTTTACTTAAAAAGTCTAAGTTATTATTTCATCTTATTAATTTCAATACGTAAGTATTTATCAACTTACCTTGTGTAAAAAACTACTTATAATATTTATATATTAATACTTGGCTTATAGCCGTGATTTTGAGCGATGCTTCCTGTCTATATCTGACATAAGTCAAAAACTTGACAATTTCAGATATGATTGACAAAAATGCTAAACGTAATTGAAAGTTAGGTTTATATACGGTACTGTACACGATTTAGATTTGTAAATTTCCCAATTATAGCCATCGACCTCGGTAGCGTAATTGGCTAACGCACAGTTCCGGCAAAACTGAGATGCAGGTTCAAATCCTGTCCAAGGCTTATATTTTCCTTCTTTCAATTACTAGCTCGATTTGAAATGATCATTTGGACTTTACTTAAAAGTCTAAGTTATTATTTCATCTTATTAATTTCAATATATATATATATATATATATATATATATATATATATATAGCTACCATATCGCTCTTCGTCAGATATACAACGATCAATTGCTTGCTGATCGTTATCTCTCTGTGCCTTTAAAATAATTTAAAATTAACACAATTAAATTTATGCCCCGACTAGCTCAATGATACCCTGCACAGAGTGAACGACGATATGATAACAGAGAATTTTTTACCCATCTCCTTCTAACACTCCATATGCCTAAATTAGACAAGCGAAATTCGCAAAAATTTGTATAATAAGCGAAGAAAATTTGCAATGTATATTTAGATAACTTTTAAATCAGAATTATAATAAATATTCCTATCAAATTTGTTCATTACGAAGATTATAACCATTTTTACACTTTTTCATATCAATTAAAGCCAGCAAAAAAAATTGTATTTTACCATGAATGTTTCGTTGAACGTTCAAAGGACTATTCCTCTTTTAAAACGTACACAAATATTTAAATTACATGCAAATTTTAAGCTCAGCAAATATTTAAAATAATAAATGTAACATACTATAAATAAAATTAATCCTGACTTTATGTTCATCCTGCAGTATCTCACAAGTGCTTTCTTACCCAAATCGATTATTTGTTCAGTGGTTTCGAGTCATTAACCCGCAGCTTGGCGTACTCCCCAATACTTTGAAATGTCCACCAGTAACTTGGAGTCGTTTGTCTAATGATTTGAAGTATTTACTCTGTACTTCGAGTATTATACCATTTATTATGTAGAATTTTAACCCAGTAATTAAGTTTTAACGCCTTAATTTAGTGTTAATTTAGTTCTGATTTAGTTTCTTATTTATCGTGTCCATACTTAGAGCCCTAAATAAATTCTAAATGTTTTATTTATATTAATTAAATCTAGACTAACGTTTTATATCAACGTCAGAGGTTTCTGCACACGTATTTCAACGCGTACTTTTACTATGTACTTCACTTGTAATTTTTAATTTCTATTATTTTTTATTATTTATCACTTTCACTAAATTTTTTCATGTAATAATTTGGTTTCAATTATTATAATCAGCGCGTCGACTATGGAATGTCTCACCGTTACCTGCTCCTGTTGGTTTTATAAACAAATTCCTGCCCGAACGTTGCATGTGCTTTTATTGGTTGACAGCCCGCTATCTGTTATTAGACCATGGCAAAAGCGTTGTAGTTATGTGGGATATTTGCAACCTGTTGGGTTTTATTCTATATTGCATACTCTATACATTTAAATTTGTACGTACATTAGAACTTTGTATTGGAATTTGGTAACAAATGTTATATCATGTATGCTTGAAACTGCACGTATTTCTGAATTTTAATGTCCATAATTTGTTTACCTATGTTGGGCTTTATTAAATGTGGCAACTTATGCACCTTTTAAACCGCACGTACGCTTTTGTTTCGTATCTATACCTTTTTTTACGTGCCCTTATTAACCTCTTGCGTTATGAAATATGATTGTTATAAAAAGTTTGTTTATTACCAACTGGTATAATTTACACGCTTTGATTATTTTCTTACGCTAGTGCGTCTTAAAATAAATTTAACTTTACGGTTATCTTTTTTCAAATATGCCGAATTTGTAATATTTTTGAGCTTAGAATGTTTTAAATGTTTTTAAAAATAATGGAATTGCGTCCGCAATTATTTATCTCGATAAATGAGGTTAAGCTATTACTGAATGTGCTTCCTTTAATTAACTGTAGCTTGTTCTTAATTTTATAAAGGATGATTTGAATTTGCTTTTGCATAATGAACGAATTATGTACATTTTATGATTTAAACGTTTGGTTTTAGTAGTTTTTATGTTATTTACATGAAGTATTACTCCCTTGTGACTTTATATACCCTTTCATAACCTTATTATCATTTTTCCCTCAAATTAAATATAAAATTTTGAATTAATGTCACTTTGGCGCCCAACAAGCCACAAATTCCACATGGATTCTCAAAGTTTTGTATTTTTATTTCCCTATTTATACTTATCTTATCTAATTGTTTGTACAATACCTAACTAATTTTATACGATTATACCCCCCTTTAATCCCGTAGTTATTTCTATTTTTATCCTATCTAACTAATTTTAATGCGACTATGTCTCTATTTTGATTCTTTAGCTACCTATACTTGTACTACAATGTCTAACTAATCTTATATAATCATTCCTCTGCCTTATATGAGTATATCAAATTTATATGAAATTTACCCCGGATCGAGCGGGTTGCAAACTTTTGGTATGGTCCTAAAATACTCTACATAGCCATAACTAACGCAGCTGTGCTTGAAGACAAACTAAAAGAGACCACTTTAAATTGGTATATATGCCCTTCTACAGAAAAACCCGTATATCTCCTCGATTCTTTTGATAGTGGAATTAGCCAAAGTGAATTTTTAAGATCTATTTTAGTAAAGACTTTTTTATTACTTAACATTGCCAAGATACTATCTATGGTTGGTGGACAATTATATTGTGGTTTAGTTCGCTGATTTATTTTCCTAGCATCCAAACATAACCGGATACTATCATCACTTTTCTTGACAACTACTAACGGATTAACAAAGTGTGTACGCGATTTCTTAATGTATCTTTCTTTTAACATTTGATCAATTTCTATTTTTACTCCATCCCTGTACGACGCTCGAATTTTGCATTGAACGGTTCCGTATTAACAACCTCCAACTTATGTTCGTAACCTGTAGCAATTCTAGATTCTGATCCTATCAATTCTGAATATTTATTTAACAACGACTCTATTTCACCCTTCAATTCACCTGGACACTTAATTTTATCTTTTGTTTTCCCCTCATTCGCTACTTCACCTTCAAACTGATTTATATTCAGACAGTCATTTTTGACTTCTGTTCTAACTCCTTCATCCCATTTAATATATTCTCCATTACATATTATCTCGATGCTTTCAGCATTTATATTTAACCCCAACTTATCTTTAATATCTACCCCAAAAATAGCGTCCATTTTCAATCCAGGTACTATCATGCATTCATTTTCAAATTTTATACGGCTTAATTCACATTTCAGTATCACCATACTCGCAAACTTTTTACTGTTTGGCGCTACCAAGTTACACTTTTTCACGGGTATCATTTTATCCATTAATTTTTTATTTTTAACAAAATCTTCTAAAACGAGCGCGCCTCCGCTCCTGTATCAATGAGTACATTAATCATATTATTTTTCACATTCGTATCAATTATAGGTAATAAATTTTCGTATTCTACTTCAAATTTAATAAATTTTTGCTGTTGTTCATATTGGCTTATTTTCATGGGTTTGTTTGGTGTGTCTTTTATTAAAAATTTTGGCTTGACGTAGATGGGCCTGGTCGACTTGTAATTTCGGCACACGTGCGGTTAGCTCCTCCAGGGGTTTGGTGCTCGTTTCACCGGTTCTCATTTTATCTTTGACGCGGATCATCTGTCTTTATGTTCCTAACATTATTGGTGCTTTCTATTTCCCGCCTCAGTATGTTGTTTGCACTCCAATTGGATCCAAAACCGTTACCATTGTAATAATTGTTATTCCCCGACTGAAATTTCGTCCATAGTTGTTATTATTACCGCATTAGCTAAATCGGTCAATTCCTGCATTTTTCTGGGTCCTGACAAAATTTACTGGTTGACTTCTCGTCCTATTGTCAGTCCGACGGTTTGGTCCCATTTTATCATACCGTTGCAGATATTCTAAAAATACTTCCCGGTCCACAATGTTTTGAAGTGTTATGTACTGTCTCACTTCCGCCTCAAAATGCCCTGCTAAATATTTTATTATTTGTTTCTCCTCTAGTGGAGAATCTAGTTGTTTCGCAATACTAAACTTTTTTCTCGCATATAACGCTTGCCTATAATTTAGTCATCCTTTACTTTAAATTGTTGGTTACCCCAAGTGTTTTAAAAATTTATGTTCAAATTCTAAAAATGTTTCTAATTCGCTTTCTATTAAACCAAACCATGTTTCTGCGCCACCTTTTACTGATTATTAAGGTTTACGTTATTAAAATGTGGATTATTGGTTCGCGGTTGGTTTGTTTGTGTATTGAATGATGTGATTTTTTGTTGGGGAATTGTTTGACTTGTGGCTTGTATAGTTTTTATTGGTGAATAACTTTTATTAGCGTTAGGGTTGTATAATCTGTTTCTGTAATATATTACGTTTTCTTCTTCAATTATCATGTTCCCGGCTTTTTCTAAGTTTTGGGGACGTTGGAATCTGATTTTGTCTAAAAGTAGTTCTGGTAGTGCATTTAAATAAGTGTCTAATGCCATTTCGTCATACATTTTCGTTTTTAAAAGTCTGATATTTTGGTCGAGTTTTTCAATTTCTAACTTCGTCAAGATTAAGCTTCTTACATCTTGACATTTTATTCCAAATTGGTACGGGGATTGGTTATGTTCCATTCTCAGGTTTATTAAGTAGCGTACTACGCATTTTAGGTTACGTTGATCGCCAAAATATGCAATAAATATTCTTTTAAAGTCCTCTCATTATTCTAGGTCATCTCGGCTGGCAATTAATGTTAGTGCCTTTCCAGTTAGTTTACTGATAATAAGGCGTAGAAGTAATACGTTGCTTTCGTTGTCACCGGGTTTATAGAAGGTTTTCAAAAATATTTCACATGCTGTTATAAAATTTTCAAGAAGACATTGGTCTCCGTTAAAGGTTGGTATGGTTTTCAAATAAATTATCATATCTCCACTCATTATGGCTGGGAAGTTGTCTTAATAATTAATATTTATTTTTACTTTAATTATTTTCAAATTTTGTAAACATTGGGATTTATTTCGCGGTTTGTATTGTTATTCTTTGCTTGGGTTTATTAATTTTCAAAGTACGTTATCAAACTTTCTAGTTCTCTATTGACCGTCTTAAATCCTGTTTCACAATTTTCACAACTTCTTGCACTTTTACACTTAAATCCCTAATTTTTCCATTTGTTTCCCTTTCACACGTTTTCTAGCTCAACTTAACTTTTAAAACTTCATCCCTCACGTCATCAATATCCTCCATAATTTGTACAACCTTATTCCGCGCTTTAAGCTACATTTCTTCAATTGTTTGATTTGTTTGTTTTAAACTTTGGCTTAATTTTTTTAATTCTAAACCTAATTTTTTCCCTAGCTTTAGCCAAATTTTGCACATTTTCATTAATTTTTATAGTCTTATTTTTCATTTCTTTTATACCGGCTTCAATTTTGTTTATTCTCTCACTCATTTGATTTATGACTGTCATTTCTGTCCATTTTATCATTATGCTCTAACAAGATCGACATCATTCTAGACTCCTGCGTATTTGACTTTTCCTCACTGATACTCTTTTCTAACAATCTCCCTTCCGTTTCTGTCAGTGAATCTTCCAAGAATACACTTTCCTGAGATCCTATCTCAACCCCTTCAGTCCTTAACGCATTTCTAACTTTCTGCATTTTTGTCCATTTTTAATTTAGATGTATACAATAAACCCTAAAAATTCTAATTGCTACCACTTGTTATATAAAAATCTAACTTTCTAAATTTATTTTCCGGTTGCCGATAATTTTTAACTTCGTCTATAACTCCTAATTTCAATCAATATACTTCAATTTTGTCGATATTTTTTATAGTTTTGCGAATTCGTACGTCTTTGATTTTGTTTAAAGCCTAGCACTGCGTCGAGTCTTAACAATTTTCTACCCATAACTACCATCTAAATTCTCAATAGCTCACTTTTGAACAAAAACAGTGTCGAGTTAACATTGTTAAGGAGCTATTGAACTCGGTCTGCGACGAACCAAATTTGCTCGAGAGGCTTGTAACTGGTGACGAATCATGAGGTTATGCTTATGACGCGTAAACCAAAGCTCAATCATTGCAATGGAAGAGATAACGAGGCATCGAAGGTGGAGCTGAACAAGATTACAAAAAAATGTTTTGTTAGTGATTTGAGGATTGAGAAAAACGTTGTCATAACTGTATTATATCCAAGAGGAATTACTTTGAAAAGGACAAAATAGATACAGTGCCACCAAGCAAACATAGGACCCGGAAAATATGTGAACTAATTTCCAACAACAATATATGGAACCAATCAGAAAGCGATTTGTCTTAAGGTACACTACGGGAACAAAGCATTTTTAAACAAATTTAAAATTCCATGGTGTCATTGTTAATTAAATCTTCTTAAATTATTAAAGATTGAAAAATACAATAATGTCGAATATTAATAACCTAACCTTAGAAATATTTTATTTGACAAATAAAAGTTTTTTATTTTGAGAGTAGTTCTTAGCAGGCAGTGACACCAAGGACACCTCCCAGGTCCTATGTTTACTTGGTGGCACTATATTAATGAATGAATAATACATTTTGAAAAAACACATAATTCGCGATACTTTTTGAACACACCTCGTATATGTTGCTTAGGTTCATAACCTTTAATTATCTTTCTCGATTGTTTTGAATAAAGCTGCTCTGATTTCCAATAAATATTGAAATCTACAACCATCAGTACCGTAGAAACAAAATAACAGTGTCTTCACTTTTGACTTCTCCAAACGCATTTAGCTCTACTAGACGATTCCATTATGCACTTTGGCATTTGGTATCTGGATCACATTTAAAGCACCACGTCACATCACCAGTCACAGTACTATACTAAAAATTTCGGTCACTTTTTGACTCCTTAATGATGTCATTTATGTTGAATTCACCGCATTTTGACCATCACTCGATCTGTGTGTAACAATGTGTGAACACTGCTTTCAGAAGTCAAATATTTGATCAACATAAGATAAATTGATGTTATTGAGATATATAATTTCGCTTCCATTAATTGTAATGAATGGTGAATTCAGCCACGGTGCTGATTTCAACTTCGATTATTACAAATTTCGATTGCCCAACGTGTTGGTCATCATGTATGTCTTCACGAAAGCGCGTATATCACATGTTGACATCATTATGAACTTGTTTCATCAATTTATGCGTTTTGGGTAAAAGTTCTACAGAGTTAAAACAGAACTTAATGATGGTTTTTTGTTCGATATGCATTTTTGCATCGATGAACGAACACACTGTCATTTCCAACGCAATAGCTCTGGCTTTCCATGTCCGATTATCTTGTGCGTTTGACAGAGTGCCAGTGAAGCATGTAGCTCACCAACTCCGACAGTTATCATAGATGGCATCACTACAACGTGTGTTTTGAGAAAGACCTGTAAAAGTGATTGGCAGGATGTTTCTGCACGCTATACAATGCTCTATTATGCAGACTTCATCCCAGAATGATAGCAGGCTTCCTAATGGGTCATATGATCCTTAAATTGCAAGTACAAATAATTAAGAAATTCCGCAGACTCCAGCTGCAGACCTAGCAATTCAGCACTTGAAACTACAGTGCCGTTGTCGTGAGTGAGCTAAAACGGTTAACACATTTTTGAACACCAGTAGATAGACAATCTATGTACGGGAACAAAAATTGGTTCTATTGTGGGGTTTAACACGAGAAATTCTAAGATATGTTTCGCAAATTTTTGTTCTTTTTAATGTCATTCATTTGAGAATCACGTGACGTCATCATGGACAGTCTCACTGTCACTTTTTTATAGTCACAGTTTAGACCTAGTCTCGTCTCAACCATTGGAAGACCGCAAATAGTACAAGCGTCACTTATTAACCGTAGCAATAAAAATAAATCGACAAACCATAAATAAAAATTTATTAAGAAAAATATATACATAGTACTAACCAATGTTTATCTCCTAATAACAGTATCATCTTTTACATGTATTTGACACACTTTTTTCTATTGTCATGGTATATTAGTGACGCTTGTACTTTTTGAGCTCACCCGTTGGTCGACACGAAAATAGGTTGAAAGTTGTGTATGCTTGAATTTTGACAATGAAAAAGTAAAAGTGACAGGCTGTCCATGATAACGTTGCGTGATTTTCAAATGAATGACCTTGAAAGGTACAAATATTTGCAAAACGGACCTTAGAATTTTCCATGTTAAATCCCACAGAAAACCGATTTTTGGTCACAAACGTTAGTGATTGGGTACAAAGTGTATTAAGGTGGGAACAATAAGCCTTTCGGCTGTTTCGCCTCGGTTGCCAATTTGCAGACGGACAGGCAAAATAAAAAAGTTCCTTATATAGAAACTTAATAAAAATTCCAGGGATAAAATGTTTAGACAATTGGTAGCACGTGATTAAACAAAAGAGATATTTACCATATACCGACAGCAAATATTTGTGACGATACTTAAGGAGACACGTCATAGTTTGGAGATATTTTAATTTAAACCTCTGTAACAAATATATAAAAAATATCAAAGAATCATTGTGGAGTGACTACCGCATGACGTTTCGACTCTTCATTGAAACATTATAGTGTAATTCTAAATCTATGCGATATACTTCAAGAACTAGTTCCTCGGATAATTTTTATCATAAAACATCATATGAAAGTAGTGGTTGTAAGCATTCTACCGGTGTAGAGTGAGCGCCAGTAGAACAAGCGATTGCCTATAACCAAATCTGCAATTGCGACATCCACTAGGATGGCGTATTTGGTTACCGCTTTGCTCCTTATTTTTCAACCTTTACACTTGCATTCAAATATCAGCAACGCCACTGTTCGTTTTCCATTTCTTTAGCAGCTTTTCACGACTATATTGTGAAAGATTTTATGTCTCTAAAATAAAAACACGATTTTCTGTCATACTTTATTGCCTGCTTAGCTATACGACCAAAAAGGGGCAAAGGCTGAGATTCCTTTACAGTATTTTCTAATTTTCTCCAATGTTAATTTTGTTATTAATCCAATGTGATGCAATAGTGCAAAACCAGTCTTCAATTGCTTTTTCTGTCAAATTCGCTCTTAAACACAATGCGATCGAGATATTTAGGTAACTTCCTACACTTTAAACGATGATAAATGGCAGTTATTTAAAGTCAGACTTTGTAAGTATTTTAACTAGGAAAAATTGATCTCAAATTTGTAGTTTTGGTAGCAAATTAGATAATGATAATAGGTGATGAATAATTTGAAGGCAGGAATATGAAATTTTTGACCAAAATGGTAGTGTTCAATAAATGAATGTTGAAGCATGCGGAGAAAAAGCAATTTCACATTATCAAATAGAATTTTGGCCATAACAACTGTGTTGGAGTCAGAAATCAATTTAAGATACTTCAGAATTTTGAAAACTCTATAGGCAAGTAGGTGAGAAGCAATAGAAATAAAGCAATGATTTAAAGAATGAAATTCAAGTTGCTTCCACTGTGTGGAAGTGTGATCAAAGCAACAATCTGTCACATCGCTAGACTGTCGAATAAGACAAGGATCAAGGCAGATGGTCTAAAAGTTATCATTTGCAAAAAGGCGAAAGTGCAGTGAACATGGGAAAAGTTGATGACAATAGATTTCTGTAAATGTAAGGGAGTTCTGATGGAGAAAATATTTCACTTATTGGTGATGTTGACAAAGAATGATAATTCACCTTCTCAAAACTGCTCAGGACCATACCACTGCTGACAATTGCAAGATGCATAAGACCAACTTTGAGGAAATGTCGGTGTTGAACATGTTGGAAGTAGTGTACGGATGTTTGCGGATTAGGATCAGATGTAGAAAAGCGTTTTTTCCCATGCCTTTTGTTTCATGCTTGCTAAGGTTAAAAACTTTTAGACTACTGTAAATTTAATTCTTATCAGCTGCTAGTTGTGGTCAAAAGAATTAAAAATATGTATATAACAGAAAAGAGTAAATTGCAAATAAACTAGCCAAGCTTCCCAGTAGAGAACGTTTGTGAATGCTTGTTAATTCTATATATTTAAAAAAAGTTTACAGCTGAGTGGTGCTATCTATTTCTAGTATTAATTCTATTTGTCTATCAGGATGCCTGTATTAAAAGTTGGTTAAGTAAAGGCGCACCAGCAGATAAGCTTATTCTTGGAATGGGTACATATGGACGCAGTTTTACACTTCGCAATAGTAATGAACATGATCTTGGTGTTCCTACATCAGGACCTGGTATAGCAGGACCTTACACTCGACAAGAAGGAATGCTAGGATATAGTGAGGTAATTTTTAAGCTCCTTGTTTTCAAAATATAAATTGTGTTTTTAGATTGTCGAGGGAATGAAAAACAACAAGTGGAATGTTGTATGGGATGATGAACAGAAGGTGCCCTACAGTTATAGACACAATCAATGGATTGGATATGACAATCTAAAATCTTTTAAGCTAAAGGTATTTAATTGTTTCATGTATCTACAAATATATATATATATATATATATATATATATATATATATATATAGAATTAATAAGATGAAATATTAATTTAGACTTTTATGCAAAGCCCAAGTACGAGATCGGTCTCGGTGGCGTAATTGGTAAACGCACAGTCCCGGAAAGACAGCTGCAGGTTCAAATCCTGTCCTAGACCTTATATTTTCTTTCTTTCAATTACTACCTCGATTTGAAATGATCATTTGGGCTTTGCATAAAAGTCTAAGTTAATATTTCATTGTATTAACTGTAAAACGTTAGTGTTGATCAACTTACCTTGTGTAAAAATCCACCTAAAATATTTATATATATATATATATATATATATATATATATATTGCTGTGGATCGTGGATTTAGCGTTTAAGAATCGAGAGTGATTCAATAAATATTTTCAAAATAAAAGTTTACAAAAAAAAATTTTCTTACCCTGATTTTTGCTTCAAAATATCTTCCACAGCTTCCCTGGCTAGCTCAGCTGTGCCTCTTCTCGGATACCTAAATTTACAATCATTCTTCCTTCCCACTCACACACCATTCAATAAAATCATCAAATAATACAAATCATACAAATCATATAATCTTTATTTACCGCTATTTACAAACAATTATCCACAGATAAGTACAGTTTGGTACTCTAGTTACAACTCAATAAGTGCTATTTTGTAAAGTCCTTGTTTTAAAATTTTAATTGCAAACACATTTAATACAATAGGAGTAAATGGGCCCCAAATAATACCCTATATTTATTGCACACTGGAGTATGTTGAGCTCATAATAACCCAGTTTATTAATGTATGCCTTTCACCTTGCTTAAAATTACTACAAATTAATAAATCCATGTACCCTTAACAATCCAATTTAAATTCATAATGCAATTTAGTAAACTTTACATACACCTTCTTTTTCAATATTTAAAATACCCTCATAATTGTCAAGTACACATATGTTTTCCAATACGTTAAATAACCATAAATAACCATCAAAGTTCACTCACACATCACAAATAATTCCAACAGTTTATCAAATAACAGCAAATGCAAATGAGTTACCTGAAAAATGCCTCAAGTCTCATCTTCTTCGATGATCCTCCAGAATCCCTTGGCTTCGTGATTATGCGCTCTGATCCTCCAGATAAATGATAACCTCAGTATACGCCGAGCTCTTTGCTACCAATTACCATACCATCACCGCATCCATATTCACATATATTATACTTGTGTTTATTGATTTACTAGCTTGTTATGGTATTAGTTGGACCTTGGTTAAATTAATTCACTCGACACTACACCCGTTAATAACTACAAGGCCTCAACTTACCACGTTATGAGTACTAATACTATTTTTACTGAATTATACAATTTTTAATACTCACAAGCCTCTACTATAACCTCGGTTGATTAGTATACGTAGTCTAAAGCGCTGAAAAAACAAAGAGAGCCCTATTAATTTTCTTATAGTATTTATACAATTCAAAATGCTCCTCTCGGCCACACTTCATGCGAAATACTTAATTTAAAATAATAATTCTGCAAATTTTAATCTAACTGACTTAAAGCTCCCAGAAATTTACCTCGTGGACACACAATTTAATCCGAAAAATCGCATTTACCTGTCGCGTGTTCGTCCGTTGTAAAACTATCTATTTCAACCAATGATACAGTCCTGTGTCGTCATAAAACTTTGCCTCTAATATTTTTATCTCTGTCTTATGCATATTAGATGTCGCGTTCCAAACCCCACTTGAGTTATATAAAATCGATATTGCTGACCGCGTCCATGTGGATTGAATACGTGCGTTTTGAAACCAATGCTTTTATATCCGTCTTTATCTGTAGCATATTATTGATCGTGCATCCCTTCAGCTCTTTAAGAAACTTTGTTAGCCTGTTTATTCGAAGCAACTGACGGTTGGAAATATTTTTTTTGAAGTCCACTTTATTATGCATATAAATTCGACGAAGGTAACCTTTTCAAACATACAGGTGTTCTTAATTATCGACCGTTTAAAATAACAATTCTCGGAGCTTACTTTCACGGTATTCGATACAACTGACGTCCTCGCTTGTTACAACGAACCTTTTGCCTTGGATTATTGATTGTCTCTACCCCGGTGCGTTTTCTAATGCTATTACACGTTGAATTAAAATAAATTAAATTAATTATGCGTTTCTATTTGTTTTAAAACTGGTTTTTTTTATGAACCCATTACTTTTCAGTCCTTAATTATAAAAATACGTCAATACTTGTTCGTTTAAGTTAAATCAAGGAAATAAATTTTGCGCATAAATAAATTGTTTGATTCCCTGTACAGGGTGTTTGAAATTGCATTGCTTACCCCAAATTTAACCCTTTAAATCCATAACAATATATATATATATATATATATATATATATATATATAGCTCTACACTGCTTGGACACTTGGTGAAATCATACTCCACAAATTGGGCGTCATAAAAAAACTGCGGATACTCGGGAACCTTGATGATTTCTTCGTGCCCCACAAATTGGGTTGATATTACTTACTGCTATAAAATTAACTGTCTATAAAAACCCCATTAATTACCACCTAAATAAATTTTGAGCCCAAGCTTTGATTACGAGATGTTTCAGTTGAGTACCCTCTGAAGATGTTTTCCAAAATACACCCCACGGCTAGCTCTGCTCACCACTTCTTTAGGGATACTTACCACAGCTACTCATTTACTCTACACTTTTCTAATTAATAAAAAATTTTTTAAATAATTTGACAAAAATACATACAGCCCTTTTATTCTGACAAAAGAACATTTAACTCACACCATCTCAATATTTACAAATTTTATTCAAGTTAAATAATTCATACTCCTACTCAATTGTAAAAATTATTAATTTAATATACCCACGATTTTCTGCTCGTTAAACAGTTCATTGTGTTATGGTAAAGTAGATGGGCCTATCCCGGAACCTTAATTTACTTTTCCCTGGTCTATGGTGAGATCAGTAGAAACCTTTTTATGTATGTGTGCAAAATTTGAGCACTGAAAAAATTTGCAAAAGACCCGTTTGCCTCTTACATCTGTAAAATATTCATAATTATTATATACAAGTATTTACACCCTCAGATTTCAAAAATGTCTTTTACATAGGTAAATAAAATTAATTTTCGTTTCATAAATTTGTTACCAAATAAAACTCAAAATCACTAATAGTTTAACCAAACAAGCACCAATACAACAGTTTCAAAAAATAATTCATTGCCTGGAGAGTATTTTTCATCCAGATTACCACCTCTGAAAATGCTTTCCCTTATCGACTGCACGTACCAGGATCACTCCATATTGCTGCCTTCCATCGGTAACAGTAATTAAACCTCGAACCCTCTCGGCATCCAAACCATCAACAATCCCTCAGGACTGTCGCTACAGATCCATACATAATTTCTTCTTACACGCAAAGTGCAAAAGCACCCTCATTCAATTTGCAAATAATTTTCTACTTACAAGTCATCCTGCTTCAATTAATAAATTAATTGACTACGGTTCACCCCGTTTATACTAACCTGCACGTACTTGTGCATTTAAAAAACATTTGTAAGTTTTATTTTGGACTGCACTAGTCACGTGGTTTGAAGCTAAGGTGATCTTCCGTAGAGTTGAAAACTAAGAGAGAGAGAGAGAGAGAGAGAGAGAGAGAGAGAGCCCTGCCTCCAACAACGCTTTTATAAGCACAACCCCTCTCAAGTTGCACGTATTTTTGTTAAACATTCTTTGAAAACTTGCCAACGATCACACGTTTCCAAAAAACCAACGTGCACGTAAATACAATCGTCTTTTAAAACTTGGAATTTTCAACACAAACATTGCATTATCGCGAAAAACTCTATAAACTTGCCAACCGTTCTCAATTTCCTTGAAATTTCCACTCTCTTGTATTCCCCCAAAACAACTTCAATCACGCCTCTCGTGTGCGCGTACATACTACTATTGCACTTCTGCTTTCATACATCTTCCAGCTTTGTCTTAATATCTACCTAAATTGCCTACGTTATTTCTACATTTCTGGTATCTTTGTCTGCCCCATGTTTTCTGTCCTTATTTTTGTCCCTATACTACTATATTGTTCACAGTTGTTTCTCCCTTCCTTTATGTGCGTCTTGAAAAGTCGATACCTTCTGCGAACATGTTGTATCTTCTTCCCACCTATTGGCTTTTAAAATATACTCGTCTAACAGATATTTGAAAGTCATTGTCACTTAAGCACCTGATATCTTCCATATGTTTCTGTTACATGTTAAATATCGTCTGTCAACTAATTTTATCGATCTGTTTTCAACTAGTTGACCGTTGCTGTTAGCCGTGTATTTTCCGTTAACACATTTTACCCAGAACTATTTTCTCAACGTATCCCAGCTTTTATAAAAATACATTTATTTATCGCACGTCTGTTCCATGAAATCCTGAACGGTTGTAGCTTGTTTACAACTACAAAGCCTTGTAAAGTTCGTCGAATGCTTTAGCTTATGCTACGTTTAATAAATAAATGTACCTTGCTTAAATTATTGATTTTCACTGAAAAGCTTTTATAATAAAATTATTTGTGCACGGTTTTTGACCTTACTATCGATATTATTTATAATTAATTGTTGTTCTTGTGCTAAATTAACGTATAAAAATTAAACCTACATTATCTTATCTAACTTTGTTTTATTTTAATTATATTAAAGAGTTTTAAATAAATTCTTGATTTCTATGTACAGGGCACCTACAAATAAATACATGTTTGGCTTATTTACACTTACCTAAGTTTACCAGACCACAGTAATATATGTATATATATATATATATATATATATATATATATATATATTTATATTACTATGAAATTCGCCCCACGATTGGGCGTACCTATTTTTATTGCTGTGATTTGCCCTATTATTATTTTAAGCCCCAATGTTATGAAATGTTAAATTAGAATTTTTACCCCGACTAGCTTACTGAATAAATCTTATTGAATCAAATAAGGCAATTCTAGAATACACAATATAATAATTGGTAATATTTACAACACTCAAAATTTTCCTTTTTGTACAGAATATCTACATATACCAGATCTATGTTGTTCTAAAAGCCAGCAAAAATATCTTTTAATTATTCAGGGACCTTCGAACGTTCCAAGATATCTATTCCATTTTCATAAATCTTTAAGTGAATTTTTTGATGACTTACAAATATACAATGTATGGCAAATATTAGATCAAAACAGTTTTCAATAATAAAGTGTATTAAGATTGCTAACCTGGAATGGGTTCTGTAATTCCATCCTAGTCTATGATCTGCATCCTCTTTCTGTGTCCGCTTTGCTTATTGATACGCCGGCCCCATATAAGAATCGCCTCCCATAAATCGCTTTCAATTAAAATCGTACCAAATCGGAATATGTCCAAATTAGAATACGTTCATTTTTAAATTATCTCCAAAATTAAAGTATGTTCAAAGTTAGAAGTCCCAAATTAAAGTCGTCTCAATTAAATATCCCAAATTAAAGCCATCTCAATCAAATATGTCCCAAATTACAGCCCAAATTAAAGTCGTCTCATTAAATATGTCCCAAATTAAAGTGATCTCAATCAAATATGTCCCAAATTACAGCCCAAATATTAGAAATGAATTTAATTAAGTTGTTTAACTTACGTCTATCAATAGATCGGCTTAGTTTTCGTGGCACAAATTCTCCCACTTTTAACTTTGATCTGTTTTGATTTATACTTCACTAGTTACGTAAGTTTTTAGCACCTTTGAACATAGTCGTTGCTCAGTTTGAATATAGACTAAAATGTCGTTCTCTTACTACTGTATATATAAGCCTTTCCTCCAATTGTTTTCATTGGTTTGTTTACATTCTAGGCTGATACCTTTGCCTCATCTCGCATAACTCGGAATTTTTACAAATTACTTAGTTTAAATCTTCGATGCATGCTCTGTTCGTCACGTCAGGATCCCGCTATTATTCGAGAATTTCCAACTTTTGACTTTCATTAACTCACGTATTTGGATGTTTGTTAGTTTTATCGTATAATTGATCCGCCTGGTGTTTATTTGTTTCTACAGAATATTGGTTTTCTGAACAAATGTGTTCTCTTCCAGTCACGTAACGATTTTCTAATAATGAATTATTTAGAATGCGTGTGCGTTGATATTTTCGACGCAATTGTTAAATATTTGCAATGCCAATTTATCTATGCACCCCGGTGATTTAATTTTGATGCAATTTATTGCGTTTTAAAATCTTATCTTTAATTGTAAACTACACTTAAACATATTTATGTTCTCATGCATTGAAGTCCGCATATTTGATATACAGTGTCCTCTTAATTAACATTGTAGAGTGACCGATTTACTCTTATAATTTCTGGAATTATTTGCTTTTCTTAAAGTTGAAGTTGTTTATATTTATTCTACAACCCCTATGACTTAACGTACTCCTAAACTATCCTATTATCATAGCATTATTCCCCCAAATTAAAATAGAAAATTTTTATCAATGCCATTTTTGTCGCCCAACTTGAAATTAAATCCTCATTGATGAAATTCTTCTATTTTTATTATATTCGCAAAATCTAATTAATCCTATCTCTAAATTGCTGTCCTAAATTCTATCTACACCTATCTCAACTTGTGATTATTATTTACACAAGGCTCTATACTAAACATTTTATCTCCCTAATTCCTATCTATTTATACTTTTCCCATTTTTCATAAATTTACACTACCTTTGTACTCTACTTAATGTTTCACTCCATATTTATCTATACTTTTACATATTTACCTATACTTTTTCTTATTTACATCAACCTATACTAAATATTGTTTTCTTCGAATAATTCTACTAAACTAGTTTCTATTTACATATTTCTTCCCATTTCCATCAACCTATACTACTCCTACTTTTCCTAAACCTATCTTAATTTCTTATTAACCTATCGTATTTTGTGATTATATCCTTATTTACACTAGTTAATTTTAAAGTATGTACACTTTTTCTTCATTATCAAAAGTTTTTCTCTACAATTATTTTGTCCTTCTTATTTCCCCTTCACACTTTCTTTTCAAGCTTATTTTCTGAAGTTAATTTATTATTTGTGTTATTTTTTCCTTAATATATCCTATTTCGTATCCCAAAAATTTTGTTTCCCCCTAAAAATTCACACTTCTTCTTGTTTACTTTTCTCCCAACAAAATTTAATTTCAACAAAATTCGTTCCAAGTCTTTTCTAAATTTTAACATATCACTACCAAATTCTTCATACGGTTCCCATATCACATCCTTATTTTCTAACAAACCAAAAAGAACCACTTCACACTTATAAATTTGTCCTTTTATATAAAAACCGATATATTTTCTTGATTCACGTTCTGGTGGAATTTCGTTAAACGGCTCCGTGTCTATAATAAAAGCACTAATAACAATGATAATAATGACTCAAAAGGAACATCGATATTCAATTTCTTTGACTCTGCTTCATTATGTAAATTTGTATCTTCATCAACGACGTCATTTATTGTAAACGAAGTCGTAGCTCTCGTTCGTTACTAAAAGTATCAATACAACAATAAGTTTTATAAACATAATGTAAAAATATTTTTAAGTGAGTTTAAAATCATTCTCGTAGGCAACAACGGCTAAGTTGGGTTTTGGGGGCTGTTTTACTTACCCGCAATTTAGATTTCGATACGATTGTACAAAAAAATATTTACATTAGTTATGTACAGGCGGAATACGCTCTAAAAAATGGATTGGGTGGAACCATGATCTGGACTCTTGACACTGATGATTTTCAAGGCGTGAGTGGTACCAAAAATCCTCTTATAAGCACCATTAGATCAACCTTAAATTTGGTATGTATAATTAAAATTTTTTTGTACTGTGCTTAAATGTGTAATTTTAGTCAAATCCTTTACATCCATCAATAACAAGCTCAAAACCGCCATCAACTATCAAGTCATAAAATGGTATGAGGAGAGCCACTTCATGGTTGGCTCGAGGAGTGAGGGTTCTAACCTTATAATATTAGAATTAAGACTTCTACATACGTTTGTTAAAAGTTAAAACTTTTCCTAATAAAGATACAAACGAGTTCTGTATTATTTCTTATTACAAACAGTGGCAATACAGGAATGCTGAAATATACAGAGTAAAATATTTAGCAACTGTGGTAATAAAAGACATAACTTTCATCTTAAATCAATCCAAAGTTGTATCAGCGCAATACAGTTGCCTTATTAACTGCCTCAATTTTATTGAAGAGGCGCTGTGGTGTTGTCATGTTGCAATATCAAGAACCGTGTTACGTTCCAATTTTGCTTTAAAAATTTCCCTCGTTAATTTCATGTCTGCTTTACGAAAATTTTGTTACATCAACTACGTTGCTATTCTCACATCCGTCAACTTAATTAATAATAAATACGCTGTTTAATACTTTTAACTCAAATCCTTTTGCTTTAAAAACGACAAGTTTATCCTACATTTAAATAGTTTACATCCTGAATATTTTATTCTTCTGCAATAAATACGATTGCGAATAATTTCTCAATTTAAATGTATTTGCTTGGAAACGACAAGTTTATGATAAAATTTAAATAAGTCAATATCCTGTTTACGTATCTGTGAACGCGTTATACCTTGCTATAACGTATCTAAAGATTTGTCGAAATAATATATTTTACTATTCTCCGGTAAAACCGTGTTTTCCAGTTTCAATCGCGTTTCAATAACGGGGATGTTTGCTTGGCGAGTTTGTGCTATTTTGAACTCCTTTTAAAACTTTGATTCTGCAGCTTGTGCGTCGATGCACTTGTAAAACTACTTGTTCTGTTACTCCAAAAGCGACGCACGTTTCTTTTCTATCAAATATGTAGATTTAGTGTGGATCCGTAAGCGCTCCTGAGTTGTTAATATTAGTAAGATTTTCCGTTTTTTAGCTCTTAGCTGGAGGATAAATTGCTTGTTGCGTAGCCCGATTATTTCTTGATGTAGATCAACTGCTCTTGCATGTAGACCGCCGTTGCAATTACGGTAGTAACATGGTGCTGACTACTGTGGCGACGCTGTGTCCATTTGCTTTCGAGGCCTGACAAGATAAGTATCCCGACACATGTATGTGACCTGTTTTCCTTTTCTAACATACCCAGGAATAAACCCAATTTGAAATTAGATACGCAAATGCTTGTTCCTGTACAACGTCCTTGTTGAGTGTTCGCAAATAACAGACATCTAGGGATACAGTGTACGAAGATATTTGCTCTATTTTATATAGCTTGTGTAGCTTATATTACTTCTTACGTGTGCTTTTGACATGTTCCAAACCTCTTTTCAGTATTAAACTTTTTATATAACACTTCATCATACCTATATGTTTAAATAAAGCGCCTTTTCAGAACATCTACCTGACATCTAGTTGGAAAATTATTACGTACCAAATCGTCGTTAGATGATTGGGTGAGGAGTGTACGAACAAAGCACGGTAACTACTTGACATAGTTAACTCAGCCGTGACTTGCTAGTTGCAATCCCGGTGAGCTGTGATCGGTTGGGGAGGGGGGGAGGTGAGTGCTATGGTGACGTGTCGTCGCAAATCGAAATTGTGGGCGCCACCCTTATTTTAATTAAGGTCTGCTTAATATCGTAAGATGATGGCATGGATTTCTTGTCGTTACCAGAGGCCTGTAAAATAAAAAAAAAATCTACCTCTTCTGGCATGAACCCGGGACGGCGAAATATCGGGGTACCAATTATACTCCTAAAGTTACTGAAACCAAGCTCATATGTGGTACTTGGTCGCTGGAAATAAGGACAAACAATTTGTCAGAACTATGACTCTATGATGCAATAATCAATTAGTAGGCGCAACACCCTGTATATTAAAATATGTGAGTTCCTGTGTACAGTAATTAATTTCCGTTCTCTTTACCGATATTAATTCACGCTGAAAGCTAACACCATTACATTCAATATGAAACACGTCCAGTTAAATTATAAGTCACTTTTCAGGTAATACGCTTCTATTTTCTACGTTACAGAAATTATTGTCAACATCACATTTGTACATCTACTGAGGAGTGTAAAATAATAATAATTAACCTATGCCCTAACGGATCCTCCTATACCTGTGCGAGAATAATGATAGCTGCTAATAATCTAAACTAAGGAAGGAATTTTAAAGTAATGTTAAATGGGAAACATCTATACATATTTTTAAACCGCACCCGTATAGAATAAAAATGTTTATGGCAATGAATATTACTTACAGCACAAAAATATTGTTGTAAATCCAAAAATATGTGGAAGCTCCAGGACTAGGACGGCAACATAAGCAATCCACGGTTTCAGACGCGGCACAATAAAATGTACTCCATGAACTACTAACCTACAATTTAAACTAAACTTGCAATTGAGCCTAAAGGGCGTTTCTATAGAAATACCGTTTTAGTGTGTTAATAATGAACTCCTTAACCTAATACCGTAAAACTAAAGACTTTATGTACGTTGGGTAAGGGTTTCCACTGTATTACACTCGAAGACCCTCGGATCGCACAACTCACCGTAGAAATTAAATATCCGTCTCTATTAAGAACTAGAAATGTACTGGTTGTTTAAAACCAATTTCGTCGACACGCTAATCAAATCCCCCAATATAAATACCGGGTAACAATTCGATTAAGCATTATGCCCTTGACTCGAATTTTTTAAAAACACATCTTCTACGCGCGACTTGTTCTACCTTTCGTCTCAGAGCTACCGATGGTGCATTTACACCTTAACTCTTGAGTCCCCAACGCTGACTGACTCTGAAGAACTACGAACTACCCTCTGTTACTCTCGGAAATGAGTGGGGTGTATCACCTAACCTGAACACGTTCTTGGCATGCACGTGAAACGTGAGAGTGACTTCTAACTGAAACCTCTTAACATCTATTCTGGGAATAGAATGAGCTGTACTTAACGGTACCATACGACTTACGAAGAATATGTACTGAATAAAACCGCTTACCTATCATGGGTTTCTAAAATGACTAATATACCAAATGGAATTTCGACCACCTGCCCTAACAAGAATAAGATAAACTATTTTAAAACTACCTTGAGTAAATCGCAATGCACCTAACTTCCTAAAATATTAATCTTAAAAAAAAAACTTTTACGAGATAGGTCATGTGAATTTATTAAATAAAATCCCAAGGTTACAGAATGATGTAAAAAGCTTTGGGTGATCGTGTGAACGTCGGTACCCAATGAGAATTAATTTATCACAATTGGGGATATACAAAGCTTTCCTAGTAGTAGACGCTATACGCATGTGTTCAAGCAGTTTCAGTGCTGCGGAAAAAAACCTCTATCTTATTCCTCTACATCCTTTATCTACTCATCTGTTTCTTAGGTCCTTTCTGCTTGAGGCGTGCTCTGTAAACTGCTGATAGATTTGAATCGCATTCTGAGATTATTTTTAAAAAGCTTGCGGTATTAACAATCGACTACAAATACTGTGTGTTGCTTTATGGTAATACTGTATATACCGAGACTTGGTATTTGGTAGAATATAAAGTTTTTTATTTTATGGCTACTACTGGAGTTTGGTATCAATAATACCACTTCCAACATGTCTTGATTAAAGCTAACTTTGGGAATGGTTTTCTTTTGGAACAAATATGCTGTCATATTTCTAAAGTTATATTTTGTAGGTTATATAGTCGGTTACAGTTTACGAATTATTGCGCAACTATTAAATTTGAATCGTGTAAAGTTTAACGACCAATAAAAATCATATGCAAATAGAAATAATACACACTACAAACTATACGATAAAAAGCGTACAGCAAATACTTACATTTAATACTTATAATCAGTGCTCTTATAAGACAACCTCAAAGTAGCAACGAGTCGACAAATAAAGATCAAACAAGGTGTTACGTTTATATTTCAACATAAATTAAATACCCTTTTTTCCTGGTTAGGTCATTTCCGGCTCGAATAAATTCCATTTCTATTCTTAAATTCTCCAACAATACCCTATATAGTGTACCTGTTCAGAATAAGCCCGCTTTAACATAATTGTTACTCCAATCCATTTTGCTTTTAAAACGAAAATGTATTCGATAAATTAAATAGTCAATACCTTATTTTAGGTATCCCTTAATTTGTTAAACATTCCGATAACGTAGAATTGCTTTCTCTTGTGTTTCCCATCTAAAGACTTGTCGAAATAATAGATCCTATTATTATTTGATAGCGTGTTTTCCAGTTTGCTAATAGCTCTTTTATAACGCGGTATTGCAGTTCGAACTCGTGTTATTTGAACCAATCTTTAATTTGATTCTGCAGCTTGTGCGCTGAAATATATTCTACATTACTCGTCCCAGTACTTCAAGAGCGATGCACGGTTTTTTGTCGACAAGTAGGAGGTATCTTGCGTGTATCGGTGAGTTTTCCGCGCTTACCCATCCTAATCAGATTCTTGTTTTAGCTCTTAGCTGAAGACCAAATTAGTTCTTTTTTATGTAGGCCCAGCTGTTTTTTGCCACAGATATCAACTGCCGTTGCCTGTAGATCGCCAGTGCCGTTGTGGTGATAGGGTAAAAAGATCCCGACGACCGTGGCAAAGGGGTGCTGATTCACTTCCCAGGGCGTGCAAGCTAAGTATCCCGACACATACAGGTATACAACTTGTTTTCTTTTGTGTATATCATACGGTAGGATTATTGTTTGTGGCTGCGAATCGATATTCTCGCTCTACAGGTGGGATGTACCATTGTTAAAAATGTTTGACAAAAGTTTCCACATGCTTAATTCTTTTCTACTGAAAGATTTATTTTACAAAAGGTATTATGTTCAATTTTAAAAACGCTTGACAAAAGCTCTCACATATTTATTTCCTACTTATTAGTTTCATTTTGTGTAAAATACGAGATGCGCACTTCGTATCTAAAGTACTAAATTGTGCGTTTCACATAATTGTTTGCTTTGAAATAGTAACGCTTAATTTATTTCTTTTGCTTGTTTTATACAGAATCCTTTATTTATTCTTATTGTTAATATATAATCGTGGGCGACGTGTTTTTTGTTTGTTATGTGATAGAGAAAGTAAATTCTTCTATTTAAGAAAAATTAGAAATTAAACTTCTATGTTTGCTATTTCATTAATAACTATCTGGAATTATGTATTGTGAGGTTATGGTAGATCTACCCAAACCAACATTTTTGTTATCAGTAAGTAATAGTTTAGAAAGCAACTTTATGCTTAATCAATTTGTTAATAAAACTTGGCTAGATATTTCTTACAGAAATAACCACATTTAACTTGATTGGTACTGATTTTATCCAGTGCCTTTGTAAATAATTTTCACAAATTAATCAAAAATATATAATAAATGAAAGGATATTTTGTAAAAAAGCACGTTAATTGAATACCAGAGGAATAGATTTTTATTTTTGAACAAGACTATTCTTTTTAATTAGGATGAATGAAAGTTGATTCCATTTGAATTTTAAAATTTTTGAGTATAGGTGCACAAACAGTGCTATTCTTTGTTTAATCTGTTCGCAGGTGAAGCAGTGAAATACTAAGGTCAAAATCGAGCCATAAGGTAAGAAACTTTAGGGATTATGTTGTCTTTAATAAACTGTATAGCGATTATAGATTAAAGGTTTCCGCATTCACCTTGTACAAAGGACTTGAGTAAGGTCTTCTCTGTATAGAAAAATACGGTGGCGCCTTATTCTTCATATTTTTGGTCGCAATCCAACCCCGACCCACAGCTCATGTTCCACCCAGAGCATATAGTTCGACTAGCCGCTTTGCCTTTGAGATTTCCACAACTTTGGGCCATTTTCCATCAGAACTTGCCGTGGGCTCTATTCTCTTACTGGAAATTCTCGTAAAATAAAATCCCATAATAACTATAAAGGCTATAACGCGGCACAGTAAAATGTACTCCATTAACTACTAACTTACTATTTAAAAGGATGCCGCTTGAACTAAACTTGCAATTGAAACTAAAGGGTGTTTCTATAGAAATATCGTCTTAGTATGTTAATAATTAACTCCTTAGTCTAATACCGTTGGGTAAGGGTTTCCACTGTATTACACTCGAAGACCCTCGGATCGCACAACTCACCGTAGAAATTATATTTCCGTCTCTATTAAGAACTAGAAACGTACTGGTTGTTTAAAACCAATTTCGTCGACACGTTAATCAAATCCCCCAATATAAATACCGGGTAACAATTCGATTAAGCATTACGCCCTTGACTCGAATTCTTTAAAAACACATCTTCTGCGCGCGACTTGTTCTACCTTTCGTCTCAGAGCTACCGATGGTGCATTCACACCCTAACCCTTGAGCCCCAATGCTGACTGACTCTGAAGAACTACGAACTACCCTCTTTTACTATTCTCGGAAATGAGTGGGGTGTAACACCTAACCTGAACACGTGCTTGGCATGCACGTGAAACGTGAGAGTGACTTCTTACTGAAACCTCTTAACATCTATTCTGGGAATAGGATGAGCTGTACTTAACGGTACCACACGACTTACGAAGAATATGTATTGAATAAAGCCGCTTACTCATATTGGGTTTCTAAAATGACTAATATGCCAAATGGAATTTCGACCACCTGCACTTACAAGAATAAGATAAACTATTTTAAAACTACCTTGAGTAAATCACAATGCACCTAACTTCCTAAAATACGAATCTTAAAATGAAAAAGTGTACGAGATAGGTCATGTCAGTTTATTAAATAAAACCCGAAGGTTATAGAATGATGTAAAAAGCTTTAAATGATCGTCTGTACGTCGTGACTCAATAAGAATAAGTTTATCACAATTGTGGATATACAAAGCTTTCCTAGCAGTAGAGCTATACAAATGTGTTCAAACAGTTTCAGTGCTGCGGAAGAACTCTATCTTATTCTCTACATCCTTTATCTACTCATCTGTTCCTTAGGTCCTTTCTACTCGAGGCGTGCCATGGAAACTGCTGATAGCTTTGCATCGCATTCTGAGATTATTTTTAAGAAGCTTCTGGTATTAACAATCAACTAAAAATACTTTGTTGTGCTTTATGGTGATACTGTATGTACCGAGACTTGGTATTTGGTAGTATATGAAGTTTTTCATTTTATGGCTACTACTGGAGTTTGGTACCAGTAATAGCACTTTCTCAATGTCGTGCTCAAAGCTAACTTCGGAAATGGTTTTTTTTTGGAACAGATATGCTGCCATATTTCTAAAGTTGTATTTGAAGGTTATATAGTTGGCTATAATTTACGAAATGTTGCGCAACTACGAAATTTGAATCGTGTGTAGTTGAACGACCAATAAAAATTATATGCAAATAGAAATAATACACACTACAAACTATACGATAAAAAGCGTACAGCAAATACTTACATTTATAATCAGTGCTCCTTTAAGATAACCTCAAAGTAGCTACGGCTTGATCTAACTTCAATTGTGCTGCTACGCCAAAGAAAGATCAAACAAGGTGTTACGTTTATATTTCAACATAAATTAAATACCCTTTTTTCCCCTGGTTAAGTTACTTCCCGCTCGAATAAATTCCATTTCTATTCTTAAATTCTCCAGCAATACCCTATATAGTGTACTTGTTCAAAATAAGCCCGCTTGAACATAATTTTAACTCAAATCCATTTTGCTTTTAAAACGAAAATTTATTCAATAAATTAAATAGTCAATACCTTATTTTAGTTATCCGTTAATTTGTTAAACATTCCGATAACGTATAATTGCTTTCTCTTGTGTTTTTCATCTAAAGACTTGTCGAAATAATGGATCTTACTATTATTTGATAGCGTGTTTTCAAATTTCCTAATAGCGCTTTAATAATGCGAGGATTGCAGTTCAAACTCGTGTTATTTGAACCAATTTTTAATTTGATTCTGCAGCTTGTGCGTTGAAATATTTTTTACATTACTTGTCTCAGTACTTCAAGAGCGATGCACGGTTTTTTGTCGACAAGTAGGAGGTATTTTGCGTGTATCGGTGAGTTTTCCGGCTTACCCATCCTAATCAGATTCTTGTTTTAGCTCTTAGCTGAAGACCAAATTAGTTCTTTTTATGTAGGCCCAGCTGTTTTTGCCACAGATATCAACTGTCGTTGCCTGTAGATCGCCAGTGCCGTTGTGGTGAACAGGGAAAAAGATCCCGACGACCGTGGCAAAGGGGTGCTGATTCACTTCCCAGGGCGTGCAAGCTAAGTATCCCGACACATACAGGTATACAACTTGTTTTCTTTTGTGTATATCATACGGTAGGATTATTGTTTGTGGCTGCGAATCGATATTCTCGCTCTACAGGTGGGATGTACCATTGTTAAAAATGTTTGACAAAAAGTATTATGTGCAATTTTAAAAACGCTTGATAAAAGCTTTCACATATTTATTTTCTACTTATTAGTTTCATTTTGTGTAAAATACGAGATGGCACTTCGTATCTAAAGTACTAAATTGTGCGTTTCACATAGTTGTTTGCTTGAAATAGTAACGCTTAATTTATTTCTTTTGCTTGTTTTGTACAGAATCCTTTATTTATTCTTATTGTTAATAGATAATCGTGGGCGACGTGTTTTTTTTTGTTTGTTTGGTATGTAGTTGAATCCCCCACTTTCCGCGTCTGGTAGTTAAACTGGTATTTACGTTTCTTCCGGCTACGTCTAGGTACGTAGCAAAGGCATTGAGAAGATATGAAGCAGCTAACTGCTTCAATGCCTCAGCTACAAGTGCCTTCTTAACTACAGGGAAAGATCCGCTATTTCTTTCTTCAGGTAAAGGTCAAATACCTATGGTTTGCGACAATCGCGCGAAGTTATGATCTTGCTTTACAAAATTTGTTTCTTTAGAGAATCGTCTCTTTAAGCAACCTTGTTTACGAACAGTACGTTTTGTTCATGCGTGAATATCTGGATTCTCAACATATGGAATCTGTTGTTAGTGGGTCTCATTCGGACTTTTCTTATTACATCCCGCATCATTGCGTTGTGAAACCAGAAAGCATAAGTACGAAGCCACGAGTTATTTTCAATGATTCCGCTAAAACTCTGTCTCAATCGTCCTTAAACGATCACTTGTTTGTTTGGCCGAAGCTGCAACCAGATATTACCGCAATTTTGTTACAATTTCGTCGTCACTGCCGATATTCGTCAGATGTACAGACAAATTCTTGTTAATCCTGCTAAGTGTGACTATCAACGAATTGTTTGTCGTTTCCCCCCTGAGGAGCCCATTCAGGACTTTAAATTAAATACCGTTACTTATGGAATCTATTGTGCTCATTTTCTTGCCATACGCACGCTTCTGCAGTTGGCCCTAGACGAAGGAAATTCTAATCCGTTAGCCGGTGTCGCTCTTTGTCACAATACTTACATTGATGATATCGCCACTGGAGGAGATTCTCTTGAATCAACCCTAGCTCTGCGTAATTAACTAATTGCTCTTTTAAAACTTGGTGGTTTCGAACTTCATAAATGGTCGAGTAACCATCCCGAATTATTAAAAGATCTTTCCGCTACGCAGCAATTCGCACAACCCCGCTCCTTTGAGGATCCTGATACTCAACTCCTAAAAGTTCTAGGTCTAGAATGGAACCCCACCTCAGATAATTTTGTTTTCTAGTTCAGCCACTAAGTACCCCTTGTACTAAGCGCAACCTACTTTCCAACTTAACCCGTATTTTTGACTGTATTGGACATTTATCCTCCCTTACTTTTCTGGTAAAACACTTAATTCAACATTTATGGTCGTTAAAATTAGAATTGGATGCTCCCCCTCCCCCGACTTCCTTCGTTTGTGGGAGATATACTTGCATGAGTTACCGCTTCTTTCGGATTTTGTTTTACCCCGCTTACTAATCCCGCCGCAGTTTACTAGGTGCGAAGTTCACTTCTTTGCTGACGCTTCCGAACGTGGCTACTGTGCTGTTGTTTATTTTCACTTTGTTGCCCCTTCCGCCGTTGAGGTTCGACTAGTGTGGCACCAAGTCTAAGGTCGCTCCTCTTTGTACAATTTCTTTGCATCGGTTCGAATTGTTGGCCGCGCATTGGCATCCAAATTATTAATCCTTGTTCTCGAAACCTTTGATTTTACCCTTACATTTCATAAAATTTACTGTTGGTCTGACTCCATGGTAGTGCTTTCGTGGATTTGTTCCCCACCGCAGCGTTGAGAGACTTTCGTCGCCAATTGTGTTGGTTACATTCAGCAAACCACGTCTCGCGCCTCTTGACATCACAAGTCATTCACCGAGAATCTAGTCGATATCGCGTCACGTGGTTTACTCCCTGCCGACTTGTGCCCAATGTTCTTTATGGTGGGCGGCTTCACTAACTTTGTACCAGTCTTTCAAAATTACCGTCCACATATTCCGCCTCTAAATGCTCCTGAAGTTTTCACCGAACAACGCTCTATTGTTTTATCCTCTGTCGTAACCTCCAGTTGGATTCAATCTTTTCATTTTATTACAAGCATTGTTGCTTGAATTCTCTGTTTTCGTCATAACTACGTCACCCACTCGAAAGGTATTTCGGACCTTTGTCATCTTTTGAATTGCACAACGCTTTGATCCCTTTGCTTGCGTATACTCAACAATCTTATTTTTCCACAGAATTTGAGGTCATTCAGTCCGGATGCACTTTAAAAAAGAGTTTTTGCAAGTTGTCCCCTTTTATTCGTGATGGAATCTTGCGGGTCGGGGGTCGCCTGGCTCACGCGTCTTCATCTGCTGACCGTAAATTTCCAGCTTTATTACCTAGCAAAAGTCGCTTAACTGATCTTTATGTTACTTATGTTCATTTAAAATACTTCCACGCGAGTGCTCAAATGGTTCATTTTCTCGTTAGTCAGCACTTCTGAATTATTTCTGGGCGTCAATCTATCCATCGTATTTTAGGTCATTGTCTAACGTGCTGGAAGACCAATCCGGTCGCATTGCAACCACCTATCGGCAACTTGCCTTCATGTCGAGTTACTCAAGTCAAACCTTTTTTGTGTTCGGTAGTTGACTTCGCTGGTTCCTTTTCTTTTACCATGTCTCGTATTTATGTCCTTTTATTTGTATGGCTACCAAAGCGCTGCACCTTGAAGTAGTATCCGATTTGTCTACGGACGCCTTTCTAGCGGTTCTGCATCGCTTTATAGCCAGGTGTGGCCGTTGTGATCACCTCTATAGTGATTGTGGCACAAATTTTGTGAGTGCTCGCCAAGCTTGCTCCTTCTAAGGACCATATTTCGTGGCATTTTATACCTCCGGCTTCACTTCATTATGGAGGCTTGTGGGAGGCGAGAATGAAATCGGTTAAAACCTTGCTCTTGCGTACTATTGGCGAGCAAGTGTTAACTTTTGAGGAATCGGCCATAGTCTTTATCCACTCACGTCCTCTCACTTATTTGAGCAATGACTACAATGATTTGCGCTGTTATACGCCCGGTCATATTTTAACTTTGGCCCCTTTAACCGCCATTCCAGAGTTCGCGCGTTCTCACCTTTAGCTTAACCGCCTCTCTCACTGGCAATCGCTCTAGCGAATTCAACAAGATTTTTTGTCCTGTTGGTCCAAGAAATATTTGCACTCGCTACAACAACGCTCCAAGTGGCACACACCGTCTTCTCAAGTTGACTTGGGTACGTTAGTGCTGATTAAGGTCGCTAATGTTCCTCCCCTTCGTTGGTTCCTCGGCCGTGTTGTGACTGTGCATCCTGGAAAGATGGTGTCGTTAGGATGGTCACACTTAAAACCGCTTATGGCGAGCTGAAGCGTCATGTATCAAAGCTTTGCCATTTTCTCTCAATGTAACAATAAAAGTGTTTTTTGCAAATCTTTTTTCTTTTCGCTTTTTCATTCCGCTACCCTCCCTTTAATTATTTTCTTTAAAATGCCTTGCATTTTGGTGAGCGGTATGTTTCATTTATATACTAATTATATTTAATTTACCGCTTGTATTTATTTTGGCATTTGAAATTTGTTAATTATTTACCTCCGCCCGGTATTTTCAAATTGTCATTGCATGTACCGTGTATTACTTCACACACAGAGTGCTTGTTTGTATATGTCGCAATAACGACAAACTTTGCTGTGTCCTTCACATGTGCAAGAACTTTATATCACCTGCCATGGAGAAGACAAGACTCAAAAGTCGATAATCGCTCTCTGTCCTGTACGGTCGCATTAAGATTATTCCGTTTTTCGTACGGTCGCAGTCAATAATTGTGCTACGCTTGGCTATTTTTAAAAGAGTAGGTGTTTGAAGTAATTGTTTGCTTTTGTTTATTATCTTTTTTTTGTATATATGTTCACTTTTTCTCTGCCATTTAGCTATCGAAATCCTTCCGCAAAAATTTTTGCATGGAGCTTCTTTACTTAACTAGGGTAAAGAAAAGTCAGCATTTGCGTATTGCGGAATTATTGACCTATGATGGCACGGAACGTGAATGTTTTCGTGCTACCAAGACTTGCTAAGGGCGTTGAAGTTTGATTATTTAGAAAACAGTACTGAACAAAAGAAACTTGACAATTTGGCTCCAATAAGGGCACACTTTGAGGATTTGATTGATTTAATTGGGAAGGGTGACACATGCCACACGCACTTAGACCTCCAAGTGGGTCCATTGTGCTGCCTTTCTTGCCCCAAGTCGGTCCTTCAATACTCAACCACCCGACCTTACAGGTGAATTTGAGAAAGTCGGACCAGGGAGTGTCTTGAATTTTGGTCTTCTTAGGCCAGAAATCCACCAGCATGGATCCTCAAAGTCGGGCGAGTGCCTGGCAGGTGCACAGAATGTGCTTCGCCGTCTCGTCCTCCTGTTGACAGCCGTGACAGAAGGGGTCGTCTGACAGACCCATCCTGTGCAGATGCTTCCTTAGTATGCAATGCCCGGACAGTATACCCACCAGTAGGATTTGTTGAGCAATGTAGAAATAATTATCAAGTCGGCGAACATATGACTGTGGATGAGATGTTGGATGCCTTTAGGGACCGTTGTAAAGTTAGGCAATAAATATCTAATAAACCTGCAAAATTTGGTATAAAGATTTATGCCCTTGTGGACGCAAGCACATTTTACACGTCCAACTTGGAGAAATTTATGCAGGAAGATAACCAGAGGGGCTATATGTACAAAATAATCACAGAACAACTATCGTAGGCACTCTCCGCAAAAATAAAAAAGAGATTCCTGCAGAACTTACCAAAATCACGCACAGATCGCGACATAGCATCATGTTTGCTTTTTCTAAGGATGCCGTATTTGTATCATAAGTCCCTAAAAAAGAAAAAAAATGTTCTATTTTTGTCTACTATGCACAATAACGACGCGATTGATGACGATTTAGGAGAACAAACAAAACCATTCTACAATTTGACAAAAGGTGGAGCAGATGTTGACGAAATGAAAAGCCTGTATTTAGCATCTAGAGTAAGTTGTTGATGACCACTGACAGTGTACTTTTCAATGTTGAAGTTTGGTGGTGTAAATAGATATGTAATACACAAAATTAATAGCAAGGACCACATCGAAGAAAGGCTTATATTCGTTAAACAATTGGTTCTTTCGCCAATGAAACCTCGCATTATAAATCGAGCACATATTATAAATTTATCGTTACCATTACACAATTCCATTAAAAAATTGTTAGAAAACAATCCGCAGAAAGCTCACAACATCCGTAAAAAATTTCAGTCAATATTTGTTATTTGTGTCCTCAAAGAAAAAACTGCAAAACTAAAACAATGTGTTTCTTGCCACTTGCTATCGGCCTATCTGTCCAGATTATGTAGCATATTCCTGCCTCAATTGCGTGTCAATTTCAGAATATTCGGAAAATTAATAACTAAAAAAATTATATAAGGATAATATAATTATATAATATAGAACGCTAGGTAATTGTTTAGTTGTAAAGTATGCAATTTTTTCTTAATTTAGATTTTTTGATCAATCAATCCTATATTTTTTGCTATATTACGATGGTGGTTTAAAAAGTTCGCGAAATGAAAGGAAAATGAAAAAATTTGTTTTTAAAATATTGTTTATTTTTTAACATAATCTCCATCAAGTTGAATACACTTCATCCAGCGATGTTCCAAACCCATTATGCCATCACGAAAGTGCAATTCTTCAAGGCCTCCAAAATAATCGTCGACAGCTGCTTTTCTTCTTCGTCCAGAAAATCGTTTTCCCCAAGGAAAACTTTTAGTCGTGAAATAGGTGGAAGTCAAAACGAGCCAAATCAGGTGAATAAGATGGATGTTGCAACAGATCGTATTTCAGATCATTCAATTTTTCATTGTTACTGCACCTGTATGTAGACGTGCATTATCCTGATGGAAAATGATCTTTTCTTACGTAATGCAGGTCTTTTTCACGAATATTTTTATCCAGCTGGCCTAGTAGTTTAGCGTAATATTCACTGTTTATTGTTTAGCCCTTGGGAAGATAGTCAATTAGTAGGACACCTTTAGCATCCCAAGAACCTGATGCCCTAACTTTTCAAGCCAACTTCACGGACATTGCTTTCTTTGGTGGTGGAGAACCCCTATGTCTCCATTGTTTAGATTGTTGCTTGGTTTCGTAACAAATCGTCGGACAAAATCGGTTTCATTAGAGTTAGGGCGGTCTAAACTCTGTTGGCAAATTGTCTTACTCTGAAAATTTTGATCAATTGTCAATATGCGCGGCAGCCATCTTGCCGAAAGCTTTCTCATACCTAATTCCGCAGTTAAGATATGAAATGTTCTCTTATCTGAGATACCTGCATCCTTAGCAATTTCGGAGACCTTTAATCGATGATCCTGCGTAACCATATCATTAACTTTTGAACGATTTCAGGCGTGGTGGCAGTTTTGGTTAAAACCGCTTATGGCGAGCTGAAGCGTCATGTATCAAAGCTTTGCCATTTTCTCTCAATGTAACAATAAAAGTGTTTTTTGCAAATCTTTTTTCTTTTCGCTTTTTCATTCCGCTACCCTCCCTTTAATTATTTTCTTTAAAATGCCTTGCATTTTGGTGAGCGGTATGTTTCATTTATATACTAATTATATTTAATTTACCGCTTGTATTTATTTTGGCATTTGAAATTTGTTAATTATTTACCTCCGCCCGGTATTTTCAAATTGTCATTGCATGTACCGTGTATTACTTCACACACAGAGTGCTTGTTTGTATATGTCGCAATAACGACAAACTTTGCTGTGTCCTTCACATGTGCAAGAACTTTATATCACCTGCCATGGAGAAGACAAGACTCAAAAGTCGATAATCGCTCTCTGTCCTGTACGGTCGCATTAAGATTATTCCGTTTTTCGTACGGTCGCAGTCAATAATTGTGCTACGCTTGGCTATTTTTAAAAGAGTAGGTGTTTGAAGTAATTGTTTGCTTTTGTTTATTATCTTTTTTTTTTGTATATATGTTCACTTTTTCTCTGCCATTTAGCTATCGAAATCCTTCCGCAAAAATTTTTGCATGGAGCTTCTTTACTTAACTAGGGTAAAGAAAAGTCAGCATTTGCGTATTGCGGAATTATTGACCTATGATGGCACGGAACGTGAATGTTTTCGTGCTACCAAGACTTGCTAAGGGCGTTGAAGTTTGATTATTTAGAAAACAGTACTGAACAAAAGAAACTTGACAATTTGGCTCCAATAAGGGCACACTTTGAGGATTTGATTGATTTAATTGGGAAGGGTGACACATGCCACACGCACTTAGACCTCCAAGTGGGTCCATTGTGCTGCCTTTCTTGCCCCAAGTCGGTCCTTCAATACTCAACCACCCGACCTTACAGGTGAATTTGAGAAAGTCGGACCAGGGTGTCTTGAATTTTGGTCTTCTTAGGCCAGAAATCCACCAGCATGGATCCTCAAAGTCGGGCGAGTGCCTGGCAGGTGCACAGAATGTGCTTCGCCGTCTCGTCCTCCTGTTGACAGCCGTGACAGAAGGGGTCGTCTGACAGACCCATCCTGTGCAGATGCTTCCTTAGTATGCAATGCCCGGACAGTATACCCACCAGTAGGATTTGTTGAGCAATGTAGAAATAATTATCAAGTCGGCGAACATATGACTGTGGATGAGATGTTGGATGCCTTTAGGGACCGTTGTAAAGTTAGGCAATAAATATCTAATAAACCTGCAAAATTTGGTATAAAGATTTATGCCCTTGTGGACGCAAGCACATTTTACACGTCCAACTTGGAGAAATTTATGCAGGAAGATAACCAGAGGGGCTATATGTACAAAATAATCACAGAACAACTATCGTAGGCACTCTCCGCAAAATTAAAAAAGAGATTCCTGCAGAACTTACCAAAATCACGCACAGATCGCGACATAGCAATATGTTTGCTTTTTCTAAGGATGCCGTATTTGTATCATAAGTCCCTAAAAAGGAAAAAAAATGTTCTATTTTTGTCTACTATGCACAATAACGACGCGATTGATGACGATTTAGGAGAACAAACAAAACCATTCTACAATTTGACAAAAGGTGGAGCAGATGTTGACGAAATGAAAAGCCTGTATTTAGCATCTAGAGTAAGTTGTTGATGACCACTGACAGTGTACTTTTCAATGTTGAAGTTTGGTGGTGTAAATAGATATGTAATACACAAAATTAATAGCAAGGACCACATCGAAGAAAGGCTTATATTCGTTAAACAATTGGTTCTTTCGCCAATGAAACCTCGCATTATAAATCGAGCACATATTATAAATTTATCGTTACCATTACACAATTCCATTAAAAAATTGTTAGAAAACAATCCGCAGAAAGCTCACAACATCCGTAAAAAATTTCAGTCAATATTTGTTATTTGTGTCCTCAAAGAAAAAACTGCAAAACTAAAACAATGTGTTTCTTGCCACTTGCTATCGGCCTATCTGTCCAGATTATGTAGCATATTCCTGCCTCAATTGCGTGTCAATTTCAGAATATTCGGAAAATTAATAACTAAAAAAATTATATAAGGATAATAAAATTATATAATATAGAACGCTAGGTAATTGTTTAGTTGTAAAGTATGCAATTTTTTCTTAATTTAGATTTTTTGATGAATCAATCCTATATTTTTTGCTATATTACGATGGTGGTTTAAAAAGTTCGCGAAATGAAAGGAAAATGAAAAAATTTGTTTTTAAAATATTGTTTATTTTTTAACATAATCTCCATCAAGTTGAATACACTTCATCCAGCGATGTTCCAAACCCATTATGCCATCACGAAAGTGCAATTCTTCAAGGCCTCCAAAATAATCGTCGACAGCTGCTTTTCTTCTTCGTCCGTGAAAATCGTTTTCCCCAAGGAAAACTTTTAGTCGTGAAATAGGTGGAAGTCAAAACGAGCCAAATCAGGTGAATAAGATGGATGTTGCAACAGATCGTATTTCAGATCATTCAATTTTCATTGTTACTGCACCTGTATGTAGACGTGCATTATCCTGATGGAAAATGATCTTTTCTTACGTAATGCAGGTCTTTTTCACGAATATTTTTATCCAGCTGGCCTAGTAGTTTAGCGTAATATTCACTGTTTATTGTTTAGCCCTTGGGAAGATAGTCAATTAGTAGGACACCTTTAGCATCCCAAGAACCTGATGCCCTAACTTTTCAAGCCAACTTCACGGACATTGCTTTCTTTGGTGGTGGAGAACCCTATGTCTCCATTGTTTAGATTGTTGCTTGGTTTCGTAACAAATCGTCGGACAAAATCGGTTTCATTAGAGTTAGGGCGGTCTAAACTCTGTTGGCAAATTGTCTTACTCTGAAAATTTTGATCAATTGTCAATATGCGCGCCATCTTGCCAGCTTTCTCATACCTAATTCCGCAGTTAAGATATGAAATGTTCTCTTATCTGAGATACCTGCATCCTTAGCAATTTCGGAGACCTTTAATCGATGATCCTGCGTAACCATATCATTAACTTTTGAACGATTTCAGGCGTGGTGGCAGTTTTGGTCGTCCGCTGCGCGGTCATTTTCTACGCTCTCACGACCACGTTTAAATTCCGTCACCCACTTGTGCACAGTTGTAAATGATGGAGCGGTCTCCTAATGTATCTTGCATATCTTTATGTATTTCTGTTACTTTCCAACCCTTTTTACAATATATTTTATAACAGCGCGCGTTTCAGTTTTATCTATTTTGAAAAACTCTCAAAACTAACTTTACTTCATTTAGCACCAAGTTAATACTACTTGGCAAAATACTGTCGAATTTAACATCTGCGCACTAAATAGTTGGATCCATCAATTGCATATATTTTATTCGAACTGATGCTGCCATCTGTGCTCCATTTCGCAAACTTTTCAAATCACCCTCGTAAAAAATTGAATAAATAATCAAAATTCGTTATTGGCAAGCACAAAAAGCTACTAAAATAATGTTATGTTTAGAAAAATGTAGCTTGACATAAAGTGTGCTACGTAGCTAGACGTAGCCGGAAGAAAAGTAAACACGAGGTTAACTACCAACCGCGGAGAGTGGGGGGATTCGCCTAGATACCAAACAGAAACAAAAAACATCGTCTACGACTATCTATTAACAATGAAAATAAATTAAAATTTCTTGATTCACGGGTACAAAGAAAAGTATTACATTTAAGTTATATTTTACAGAACAAATTTTATCGAGGATCCACGAAGTGCACATTTCGTAGCTAACAAAGGTAATAAAAATCATTAAAAAAAGTAATGTGCTACGTACATTGACGTAACATAAAAAAAGAAAGAACGGATGACCGGGCTCAATCGGTGAGTGGGCGGGGTTTTATATAGATAAATAAAGAGAGCCTGAAAAAAAAAAAAAATACATACACTCACTCATTCACACTCAGAACAAAACATACAACGGAAAAGAAAGAACTTTAATTAAAACAAAATATATATACAAAACAGTACTCCCAAAACCCAACCCCAAAAAAGTCAATGTACCCAATTTACATGGATCCTCAAAGTCGGGCGAGTGCCTGGCAGGTGCACAGAATGTGCTTCGCCGTCTCGTCCTCCTGTTGACAGCCGTGACAGAAGGGTCGTCTGACAGACCCATCCTGTGCAGATGCTTCCTTAGTATGCAATGCCCGGACAGTATACCCACCAGTAGGATTTGTTGAGCAATGTAGAAATAATTATCAAGTCGGCGAACATATGACTGTGGATGAGATGTTGGATGCCTTTAGGGACCGTTGTAAAGTTAGGCAATAAATATCTAATAAACCTGCAAAATTTGGTATAAAGATTTATGCCCTTGTGGACGCAAGCACATTTTACACGTCCAACTTGGAGAAATTTATGCAGGAAGATAACCAGAGGGGCTATATGTACAAAATAATCACAGAACAACTATCGTAGGCACTCTCCGCAAAATAAAAAGAGATTCCTGCAGAACTTACCAAAATCACGCACAGATCGCGACATAGCATCATGTTTGCTTTTCTAAGGATGCCGTATTTGTATCATAAGTCCCTAAAAAGAAAAAAATGTTCTATTTTTGTCTACTATGCACAATAACGACGCGATTGATGACGATTTAGGAGAACAAACAAAACCATTCTACAATTTGACAAAAGGTGGAGCAGATGTTGACGAAATGAAAAGCCTGTATTTAGCATCTAGAGTAAGTTGTTGATGACCACTGACAGTGTACTTTTCAATGTTGAAGTTTGGTGGTGTAAATAGATATGTAATACACAAAATTAATAGCAAGGACCACATCGAAGAAAGGCTTATATTCGTTAAACAATTGGTTCTTTCGCCAATGAAACCTCGCATTATAAATCGAGCACATATTATAAATTTATCGTTACCATTACACAATTCCATTAAAAATTGTTAGAAAACAATCCGCAGAAAGCTCACAACATCCGTAAAAATTTCAGTCAATATTTGTTATTTGTGTCCTCAAAGAAAAACTGCAAAACTAAAACAATGTGTTTCTTGCCACTTGCTATCGGCCTATCTGTCCAGATTATGTAGCATATTCCTGCCTCAATTGCGTGTCAATTTCAGAATATTCGGAAAATTAATAATTAAAAATTATATAAGGATAATATAATTATATAATATAGAACGCTAGGTAATTGTTTAGTTGTAAAGTATGCAATTTTTTCTTAATTTAGATTTTTTGATCAATCAATCCTATATTTTTTGCTATATTACGATGGTGGTTTAAAAAGTTCGCGAAATGAAAGGAAAATGAAAAATTTGTTTTAAAATATTGTTTATTTTTAACATAATCTCCATCAAGTTGAATACACTTCATCCAGCGATGTTCCAAACCCATTATGCCATCACGAAAGTGCAATTCTTCAAGGCCTCCAAAATAATCGTCGACAGCTGCTTTTTCTTCTTCGTCCGTAGAAAATCGTTTTCCCCAAGGAAAACTTTTAGTCGTGGAAATAGGTGGAAGTCAAAACGAGCCAAATCAGGTGAATAAGATGGATGTTGCAACAGATCGTATTTCAGATCATTCAATTTTTCATTGTTACTGCACCTGTATGTAGACGTGCATTATCCTGATGGAAAATGATCTTTTCTTACGTAATGCAGGTCTTTTTCACGAATATTTTTATCCAGCTGGCCTAGTAGTTTAGCGTAATATTCACTGTTTATTGTTTAGCCCTTGGGAAGATAGTCAATTAGTAGGACACCTTTAGCATCCCAAGAACCTGATGCCCTAACTTTTCAAGCCAACTTCACGGACATTGCTTTCTTTGGTGGTGGAGAACCCCTATGTCTCCATTGTTTAGATTGTTGCTTGGTTTCGTAACAAATCGTCGGACAAAATCGGTTTCATTAGAGTTAGGGCGGTCTAAACTCTGTTGGCAAATTGTCTTACTCTGAAAATTTTGATCAATTGTCAATATGCGCGGCAGCCATCTTGCCGAAAGCTTTCTCATACCTAATTCCGCAGTTAAGATATGAAATGTTCTCTTATCTGAGATACCTGCATCCTTAGCAATTTCGGAGACCTTTAATCGATGATCCTGCGTAACCATATCATTAACTTTTTGAACGATTTCAGGCGTGGTGGCAGTTTTTGGTCGTCCGCTGCGCGGGTCATTTTCTACGCTCTCACGACCACGTTTAAATTCCGTCACCCACTTGTGCACAGTTGTAAATGATGGAGCGGAGTCTCCTAATGTATCTTGCATATCTTTATGTATTTCTGTTACTTTCCAACCCTTTTTTACAATATATTTTATAACAGCGCGCGTTTCAGTTTTATCTATTTTGAAAAACTCTCAAAACTAACTTTACTTCATTTAGCACCAAGTTAATACTACTTGGCAAAATACTGTCGAATTTAACATCTGCGCACTAAATAGTTGGATCCATCAATTGCATATATTTTATTCGAACTGATGCTGCCATCTGTGCTCCATTTCGCAAACTTTTCAAATCACCCTCGTAAAAAATTGAATAAATAATCAAAATTCGTTATTGGCAAGCACAAAAAGCTACTAAAATAATGTTATGTTTAGAAAAATGTAGCTTGACATAAAGTGTGCTACGTAGCTAGACGTAGCCGGAAGAAAAGTAAACACGAGGTTAACTACCAACCGCGGAGAGTGGGGGGATTCGCCTAGATACCAAACAGAAACAAAAAACATCGTCTACGACTATCTATTAACAATGAAAATAAATTAAAATTTCTTGATTCACGGGTACAAAGAAAAGTATTACATTTAAGTTATATTTTACAGAACAAATTTTATCGAGGATCCACGAAGTGCACATTTCGTAGCTAACAAAGGTAATAAAAATCATTAAAAAAAGTAATGTGCTACGTACATTGACGTAACATAAAAAAAGAAAGAACGGATGACCGGGCTCAATCGGTGAGTGGGCGGGGTTTTATATATAGATAAATAAAAGAGAGCCTGAAAAAAAGAAAAAAAAATACATACACTCACTCATTCACACTCAGAACAAAACATACAACGGAAAAGAAAGAACTTTAATTAAAAACAAAATATATATACAAAAACAGTACTCCCAAAACCCAACCCCAAAAAAAGTCAATGTACCCAATTTACATATTACATTATTAAACACCCTTAAACATTAAAAAAAATTACCCATGAAAATGGCGAGCTGTAGTTTTTAGACAACTCCCCCTGACGGTAACTAGAAGAAAAAAAGAAAGAACCAAACGCAACCCTAAAAACCACAGCTTTAGAATGTCGTAAATATACACTTAGCCTAACTTTACAAACATGTAATATATTTTTAGAAATTTAGTAACAACAGATAGTAAGGTAGTAACCAAAGAACAGTAAATGTCAAAATAGTTTAATAATGTTCATAAGGAATTAAATTTAGAAAGGCCGTATTTTAATAGTAAAACCCCAGGCGTTCTGGTTCCGAAGTCAGAATCGCGCATACCAAAAAAACAACAAAAAAAGGACTCATCCTCGCGTCACTCGCATCGGGGTGGAACCAGTCGCTGGTCTGCGTCAGCGGACAGGAAAGCTTACGTCCAGACAGAGCGCATTCCCGGAAGAAACTCAAGGGATTAACGTGTCCCCCGCAGGAAGCACGCTAAATAATGCGTGCCGGAAATTTACATAAAAATAACGAACGAAGCCAAATAGAACGTGTTTTCTTGTGGCTATTCAAACAGCAAAAAAAATTGTTACATTTGTTAAAGCACCAAAGCAAGGAAATAAACCAGGAAAACCCTAATTTTATTAAAATAAATTCGCCGAATTTTTTAACAAGGAAAACACACCAGCATTAATTATTAAAATACTTGAAAAGTCGTCTATCTAATTAAGGCGTAAATTCCACGGGACGAAATTCTTAGAAAGGATATTTATTATTAATTACCATCCAAATTTTAATACACGAAAGGGGGATTTTTTAATTAATGGAGTTAATTTTTGTGTTGAATGGCAAAGGAATTTAAGATAAAAATTATTGTACATACACTAATTAATAATTTACGAAAATGAACGTAACAAATGCTTAGATTTCCTCGATAGCGCGTGTGTTAAATTAATATATTAAAGGTAGGTTTTCCTCATAGCAAGTGGGTTAAATTAAAGTATTAAATGTAGACCAAGGTGTAGTAAGAATTAAAGAAGGATAACCAGAAGCACTAGCAAAGCTGGCTTTTAAACATGGATGGTGAACTGGTTTCACAACATCAACCTTACATGTGATTTTCCAATGCTCCACTCGAAAGTAATACATTGGCCAGGAAGCGAGTTTTTTTAACTGGAAAATTTTAAATCTTGTGAAACTCTTGCTGTTCCAAGCAAGGTAGGAATCTTTAACGTGCGTGACAACACTCACACACGGGACCTCCATTTTACCTCTCATCTGAACGAGGGTGTATTTTTGTAAAAAATGCTCGCCTAACATTTTTCAAGCGGACCGTGTCGGGATTCAAACCCGGGATCTTGGGCGTGATAGTCACACACATACTACTACCCCACGGAGCCGCCTCACAACATCAACCGCTAATAAATAAGAATTCTCGATGTACGTAAAAGAAACGAGTCACATACCTCTATGCGTCGGGATGCATATCTTGTAAGCAGCCGGGGGTGAGTCAGCACAGCAATGCCATGGTCGTCAGGTTCCATTCACCCTGCCATCGTAATTACAGCAGTAATCCAAAGACAAAAGGCAGCTGATCCACGGTAACGAACAAGTGGGCCTTCGCAACGAAAGAACCCATTTGACCTCCAGCTAAAAAAACTAAAAAGAAAATTTGATTAGAATGGGTACGCGCGGGAAAACTCACTGAGTACACGCAAGACACCCCCTTGTTGTTGAACAGAAGAACGTGCATTGCTTTTTGAAATACGGAGACGAATAAAATGTAGAAAACACTTCGACCTACCTGTGAATAGATACGGTACTTATTATGGTATAATTGCAGATAAATTACCTTCTACAAAAGTATCTGCTAAAATGGCCACCAAAATCGAGCGAATTTTGCTTGCCGCTAAGAAAATCACAAAGTCTGTAACGAGCAATGCACCTTCTGGTTTATTGTTACAACAAAATATGGCCAGTACAATAAATGAATTTGCTTCAACCTTAGATGTTTTAGAAGAATCCACCAGGGGGCAGAAATGCCAGAATCGAAATTAGTAATAAAACAAAAGGAACCTACAGTTTGTTCTTCTCGAAACATAAATGAACAACAACACTTTTTTGAGTAGTCAGACGAGGAAAGCGATCCATTTGAAGATTCAGATGATTCCCATAGGCCTATCGATTCTCAAGATAGTAATGACGAGGTTAGCGATGAAAACATTTCATCAAATCAGAACTCCAGTGATAATTTAGATGAGAATATAACACATGTAACTACTTGGGGTCCTTGCGGAAATATTTCTAATAATTTTCCATTTTCCGATACTCTACAACTAAATCAGCTTGATGTTTCCAGTCCATACAAAATTTATCGGGAGTTTATAGACAATAATATCCTTGAATTAATAGTAGACGAGACAAATAAGTAAGCAATACAATATATTCAAAGTCATAATCTTTCCTGACGATCACTTGTTTGTCAATGGAGAGACACAGACAGGGATGAACTTCGAAAGTTTGTTGATGATAATGGGCATAAATCATCTACCTAAGATGCGTCTCTATTGGTCCAAAAATAAAATATATACAAATAACGAGATACAGAAAAACATAAAACGTGACCTATTCGACTTGCTGTTAAAGTTTATTCATTTTTCAAATAACACTACTCCTCAAAATACTGACAGGTTAACTAAAATTAGAAATATTTTGGATCAAATTATAAACAATTATCAGAGGATTCTAAAGCCTAGCAAAGAGGTGATTATCGATGAGACCATGGTACCCTGGAGAGGCCGACTTGTCTTCCGACAATATCTTCCAGCAAAATCACATAAGCATGGGATTAAAGTATATAAGATGTGCGCACCTGAAGGATACACATACAATTTCAGCATATATTGTGGTAAAAATGACGGCGGACAAGAACATGTCAGTAAACATGAGCACATCTTCGATGTAACGGTAAGGCTAATGGACGGTTTGTTGAGAGCAGGGAGAATCTTGTACATTGATAATTTTTACAATAGTGTAAAATTAGCCGAATACCTTCTACAAAACAATACTTACGTATGTGGCACTTTCAGGAGTAATAGGAAAGACAATCCAAAAGAAGGATGTCAAAAAAACCTCAAGAAAGGTGAAAAATATGGGACGGAAAATAACAAAGAGGTACGAGTTTTCAAGTGGCAAGACAAAAGATCAGTCTTTATGCTATGCACTTTGCTTCAACATATGGATGAGTTACTTCCTACTGGTTTACAAAACATGAGTGGTCAAGATGTAGTGAAACCGAGATCGGTTATAGATTACAATAAGACTAAAAAGGGAGTAGACGTTTCGGATCAAATATCTTCATATTACACTTGTCTTCGAAAAACTATCAAGTGGTATAAGAAGGCTGTCTTTGAAATCATTCTCGGAACCAGTGTAGTTAATTCGTGGGTAGTGTATAATAAAAATAACAAAAAACTGTTGAACATTTTACAATTCAGAGAACAACTACTTGATTATGAAGGCACAGAAGTAGAAAACCGTCAAAATTTACAAGAAAACCAAAGAGAGAGGAAAAGATGAGTCACAAATTGAAGAGGTTTGGGGGAAACGTAAGACAAAATCGTAAACGATGCTTTTCATGCTATGAGGTAATGCAAAGGGAAAGAGGTACTAAAGAAGCAAGAGCAAAAACTAAGCGAATAATGACCTACTGTGACAGCTGCGACAGCAATCCACCAATGTGTTTGAACTGTTTCAATATGAAACATATCTAGTTTTTGCTTTTGCTTCATAGTATTTCTTATTTTTTATTATTAGTATGATTAGTTATAAGACGAATTTCAAGTTTGAGTAACTTCAATAATTTAGGTTTCAATTTATCTTCCAATGATTTCATTTGATCAGAAAATTTTTATTGAAAAATGTTGTGTTTGTAATAATCTATTGTAATCCATAAAAAAACTCCGATCTTAAAACGGTTGTGCAACGGGTGGCACATGATCTTTAGTTCTAGCCGTAATATAATATAAAAGTCCTACATGTAGCCATTGAGTTTATATCAAACATTATATGACATAGCGTGCGCCAAATGTGGTACATGCTGGCTGATGGTTATAACCGGAATGCACCACCTGTGGTACACAACGTCGCGAACGTGTTAATGAAATAGAAACGGTTCTAACAGAGAGATACGGTATGAAAATTAACAAAAATAAAACTAAAATACTAATATGCAAAGGAGGAGAAAATAAATTAAAAACAAGAATACAAATAAGTAGCAAGAACATACAAGAGTTTAAGGATTTCTGCTACCTAGGAAACCAAAAAACGCAAGATGGGAAAGGCGCAAAAAATATATAACAAAGATTAGCACAAGTCGTGCTACATTTAACAAGAAAAAGCAACTACTTTGTTCAAAGACAACAAACATAGAAACAAGGAAAAGATTGCTTAAAACATATGTGTGGAGCACAGCACTGTACGGCTGTGAAGCCTGGACAGTAGGAGAAGCGGACAAGAAAAAGGTAGAAGCCTTTGAATTGTGGTGCTACAGACGTATGATAAATGTATCATGGACAGACAAAGTTAAGAATAAAGAGGTACTAAAAATGGTAGGGGAAGAAAGAAATATGTGGAAAACGGTAAAAAAATAGGAGAGATAGGATGGTAGGCCACCTATTACGGCTTGAGGGAATAGTGCGGAATATATTAGAAGCAGAGATAGGAAAAAAGAGAAGGAGAGGTAGACCTAGGTAGGAATTTCAGGGAAATGTGTTGGCTAGCTCAGAATAGAAATCAAAGGAGATACGCATCCAACCAGTTCCAATATGGATAAACTAATGACGAAACAAATAACTGAACTTAAACATGAAGATTATTATAAGCAACTACAGATATTAGTTATGCAATATTTTCGAATAACGATAATCGTGTGAAAGGATTTACTGGAAAATTATTAATTCCGCAAATGTCTAAGTGTAGGGGGATCTTGGTTGCCACAGGCTGCTTAACCCTCTTCACATACCACTCAATTTCGTTGAAATAGGGCATTAATTAAAAAACAATAGAAAGGGAACCGAGCTATATATAGACTATGTGGGAATTTCAGGGAACTGTGTAGGTTAGCTCAGAATATAAATTAGAAGAGGAACGTGTTTAACCAGTTTTGAGACGAAAAGCCTAATGACGTAAAAATAAGCGCAGATAAATCTGATGATTATTATAGACAACTACAGGTGTTGGCTGTGAAATATCTGCAACTAATGTTGACAGTGCGAAAACATTAAATCGGCAAATGATCAAGTGCCGAGGGAACGTGGCAGCCACAGGCTGCTTACCCCCTTTACAACCTTACATGTGATTTTCCAATGCTCTACACGAAGGTACTACATTGGCCAGGAAGCGAGTTTTTTTAACCTGGAAAATTTGGAATTTTGCCGAACCCTTGATGTTTCAAGCAAGGTAGGGATCTTTAACGTGCGTGACAACACTCATACACGGAATCTCCATTTCACCTCTCATCCGAAAGAAGGTGTATTTTTGTGAAAAATGCTCGCCTAACATTTTTCAAACGGACCGTGCCGGATTCCCTTCACAAACACTGAATGTCGGAAAAATAGGATATATAGTTGTAAAATAATAGAAGGGGACCAAACTGCACCGAACAAGAAAGCACAGCGCTTATGATCAAAAACAACAAACATAAAAACAAGAAGAAAATTGTTCAAAGCATATGTGTGGAGGATAGCACAGTATGTCTATAAAATACGGGCAGTAGGAAAAGCAGACAGAAAAACGGTAGCAGCCTTTTAGAATATTGTGCTTCAGATGTATGAGGATGCTAGCATTGACAGCCAAAATTAATAACAAATAGGTTATAGATATAGTAGGGAAATAAAGATATCTGTTGAAAAAATAGGAGAAATAGAAGGGCAGAATACGTTTTAAGGCATTTTTGGGGAATAGTACGGAGTATATTACAAGCAGAGATAGGAAAAAGGAGGTAGATGTAGACCTAGATCAGATAGTGATAGATGCAGGCTGTGCAAATTTCGGGGAAATTAGTAGGTTAGTTCAGAATAGGAAACAATGAGGGTAGGTGTCTAACCAGTTCCAGCACTGAATTCTTAATGATGAATGATGATGAACACCTTATACGTCTTAGACCAGCGACATTCGAATAAAGCAAGCTGGGCTAAATCGTAAAGTTTTGGCGTTTAGTATCTCCACGCTGTATAAATATATTAAATAAATTATAGAGATGTGCTGAAATTCATAGACTTTAATAGTTTTAATCGCCAAAATAAAAATAACGTTAATTTGTACTGAAAAGACAGATTTTAGTGCAAAAAGCACCTACCCAGAAATGCTCAAGTGACAACAAAAGCTCGAAATAAAGTTGGCAATGACCCAAAATTAACCAACTGAATAGGAAACTTTTTTCTAAAAACAGAATGAGATAAGGATATTACTTTTGCTGACGTACATAATCATATTTATGATTAAGTTGAGTTAGCAATAACAAAATAATTATTTCATTATAGCATTAAAAATGCCAATAATTTTTAGTAATTTCTAGGTAGATCTTTAGTCATCCACTCAGCCGTTTCAGCATCTAAGCCTTTATTATTATATTAGGGTATTAACCGCCGTCGTTATTGCTAACAGGATAAAGCTAATCTAGAAAGTTATTTATATTTTAAGTATGATTTTAAATCTAGCATCAATTCCAAGTAATTTCAGTACCAGTAATAATAATTTATACACGATTAGATTAATGTAGTAGAGCTTTTCAGCTTAATCATTTTCTAGGAATATACATACCGACATTAAATAATAACTATAAAACATGATGGGTATTAGCCTTGGACCTTTTTATTAGGTACAAAAGGTACAAGTAGCAAAAATTGAAATAGAATAAATAATCCCGTTTTACCGTAAAAAATAATTCTTTAATTTAAATTGAGTATAACAATGTATTTAAAGTAGATAGATTACATCACATTTACGCCAAAATTCAAAATGATGAACAACTAATCAGTTACCAGTTTATATAATCATATTTTCTGCAGATATACTTCTTAGTAGCCTTTTTATATAGTGGTACAGAAATCGTGTATCTTCGGGACATTTTAAATCCATTAATATGAATTCTTTAATGGAAGTTTATTATAATTAGTCCGTAATCGACACTTTTAACAAAATTGAGCATTTAAAACTAAGTCTCTAAGACCTTATTCTTTTAGTCTATGAGCGTTTAAGGCTTTTAGATTCTGAGCTTTTGAGTTTTTAAGCTTTGGAGTGTTTGAATTTTCGTACCATTGAGCATCTGAGGCTTTAAGCCTTTAAGTCTCCGTGTGTTTAAGTCGTTGAGCATACATGAGCAGTGGCGGCCTTAACCGTCGGCGACCTACGACGGCCTCGCGCCCAAGAGAGCCTCGTAAAAAAATGGCAGAAGTTGAGTAGTTGACCAAAAAAATATTTATTATCGTAGAACGAACAGCAGCATTCTGCAATGTTTTAAATGTAGAATTAAACCCTTATTTAAAAGCAATTATTTCTTATCGCAAAGGCAAGCAATGCATCACACTAACAGACCCTGTCGACTACCTGTCCCGACAGGGAGAAGAATTCAATGCACCCAGTGGTTGCGATAAGTCCATTGTTAAAAGGCCTTTCATTTCAAAGAGCATTTGAAAGTACATGTTCAATTTACATTTATTATATACCTTAACCATTAGTAACTTTTGTGAGATAGAATTGTAAATAAACCCTACTTTGTGGTTTTGCGATTGAAGCTTTTGTAGAAAATGAATCTTTAAAATGATTTCTTGGCTAAGATGAATAAAGTTCAGGCTAAAAGCTACTTAGGTATAGTTTGATGTCTTCTCAGGTTGACAAGCTCAGTCATTGTAAGCCAAATGTTTCTCAGAAGTTTCTCATAGAATTCTATTTAGTTGAGTACGTACTTTGTAATAATAGTCTAAGGTTTAACATTCAACAATGCAGTCAAGATGACTTAAACAAGTTTAATACAAATATAGTATAGTGTTTGTTTAAAGTACAGGTACGGATTAGATCGATACCCCCTCCCTTTGTATACAATTACAGGCAAAACTAAACCACCCTCCTTTGTCCGTCTTAAACTGTATGCGTAAATTGTTACGGACGTTCAGTTGTTGTATATACGTGAAGTGTGAAGTTAAATTACTCTTAGTATGAAGTTATAACCAACGACTAAAGTAACGCGTAGGTAAAATAAATATAAAGAATCTATAATTGTTGGTATTTTTGATTATAAATACTAAAAGTTTCTGTGCTAATACTGTTTGGATGTGTTAGTTTAATTTTTTGTATAATTAATTATTAAGTTACTTCCCTTATTTTAAGTCAGTTATATATAATATTTAAAGCTTTTTGCATTTAATCTGCGCTGGTATAAGCGTGTTTGCTTTTTATATTTGATATCGTCATTATAATGTCAGGAGAGCCTTCTAGAGACAGATATATAGGTAGGAAATGGGAATCTGGTGCGTCAAAAAGAAAAAAAAATGGAAAAGTCTCTGTCCAACCAAACCATGAGTTCCAGTATGATGAAATTTTTTAAGAAACCTTCATCAGGACCGGTCGGTACTACAATAACATTAAAGTCTGATGACTCTTTTGTACAAGTTTCTGAACCAACTTCAGATCCAAAGTTGGCAGAATCTACAGTTATTCAATTCTCTGAACCCAGTAACAGTAAAAAGTTTGACTGTGACGACAACATTCGTGACTCAATGATTCAAAAACAAGCAGTCCATTTCACAGCGTTGTTTATGGATTTTGATCCGGGGAAATGGGTATTTCCAATAACGGACTCGCAGCGTCATGACTTAATTCAAAACGGTCCTCACCAAAACCTAGAGACGTCTGACGAAAGTTATCCCAGAGACGATAATAATAGACATTTTTCTAAATTCCACTTTAATCGAAAATTGAGTAATGGGGAAAACCAACATCGCAGGTGGTTAATTTACTCTATATCTGAAGATAAAGTTTATTGCTTTCCATGTAAACTTTTTTCCCATTTGCAAACACAGATGGTAAAAGAAGGATGTTGCGACTGGAAAGATTTGAGTCAAATATTGCAAAGACATGAACAAAATCATGGACACATGGTGTGCATGATTAAATGGATTGAATTTTATAAAGGAATTAAACACGGAAAAACAATAGATGTAGAAAACGAAAGACTGGTTAAAGAATCGCAAAAGTATTGGTACAACTTGTTTGAAAGGTTGATGGATATAATTAACTACTTAGCTTCACATAATCTGGCATTTAGAGCTCATCGAGAATCTCTTAATTTTAATTTAAATAATAGCGATAATAGTGGCAATTTTATAGACCTATTTAAATTGTTATCCAAATATGATGTGACACTACGGGAACACCTGCAACGCATTAATAAAAAACAGCTTAATCAACATTATTTGAATCACGATATTCAAAACGAATTAATCGCATTAATGTCTAAATCAGTTGTTGATGAGATTATACAAAGAGTCAAATGAGCAAAATACCACGCGTTTATGCTTGATTGCACCAGGGATGTCAGCCGTGTTGAACAAATGTCGATAACATTAAGATTTTGTAATTCTTCAACTGGAAAGATAGAGCAGCACTTTGTTGGGTTTATTGCCGTCGCAGAGACAACAGGAGAATATTTATCAAATTCAATATTACAAAAACTAGAAAGAAATGGTTTAGATATCCAAAATTGTCGAGGGCAGGGATACGATAATGGCGCTAATATGGTCGGCATTAACAAAGAAGTTAAAACTAGAATCCTTAATATTAATCCAAGAGCGTTTTTCACGCCTTGTAGATGTCACAGTTGAAATTTACTGTTGATAGATGCAAGTAATTCTTCTATAATTGCCAAGACGTTTTCGGCTTTATCAATAAAATATACATATTTACGAGATCAAGCAAGCGTTGGGGTCTCCTTAAAACCAAATTAAAATTAACATTAAAATCCCTATCTGAAACAAGATGGGAGAGTAGAATAGAAGCAGTTAAAGCGATATTGTTGCAATTTGATGATGTTGTCGATTGTGTAAATGACCTGAAAAACGAAACTGAAGATTCCGAAACTCTAAGTGACTGTGAAGCTGTACTCAACGAAATGTTAACTCTTGAGTTTATTGTTGCAATACACGTTTGGTACGAGATTTTACTGCGCGTGAACAATTTAAGTAAATTATGGCAATCGGTTCAAGTTAACTTGAAGATCGCTGTTGATACTTTACGTTTGCTATGTAACTGGATTCAAGAATATCGTGATACAGGATTTGAAAAAAGCGTTGCAGAAGCCAGATTGTTTGTGGAAAAAAGTAGTTATAAGATTTCGTCTCAATTTAAAGAAAAAAGATTGGCCAAAAAGAAAAGAATGTTCTCGTATGAAAATATTGATGAACCAATACAATCTGCTGAAATGCAGTACAAAGTTGACTTTTTAATAAGATGTTAGATGCTATCATAGTCGACACCGAATGCCAATTCAAATCGCTTCATAATTATTTTGAACAATTTGGCTTTATTTTTGACATAAATTATTTAAAATCTATACCAAAAGAAGACCTTCTTAAACATTGATGTGATTTAGCTGCAATACTTCGAGATGGCGAAAACAGGGACATTCAGCCTTTCGAACTATGTGAAGAACTTCTGCTTTTACAATAAAATTCACTAATAGACTCTATCAAAGATGTCAAACAACTTATACAGTACATTTTAGAAATAATTTGCAAGAAGTATACCCAAATGTTTACATAACAATCAGAATTATGCTTACAGTTCCGGTCACTACAGCTTCTGCTGAGAGAAGCTTCTCAAAGTTAAAATTAATTAAGACCTATTTACGAAGTACCATGGCCAAGAGAGACTATCTGCGTTGTCAATTTTATCGATTGAAGCAAAAATAGCGGCTGGTCTAAATTATGATACAATATTGAAAAAATTCAGTAAAACAAAAAGCAGAAAAGTTCGTATATTGTAATTTGTGTTTGAGTGTGTAATTCATCTATTTGTGTTCGGTCGTCTTAAAACTATTTAATGTTAAATTTGCGCTTAGAACAAAAGTCAGGTGCTTCATCATTTCGAGCTTTACGCCGCTTCAGAAGTGTTAGCTTCACTATCCATATAACAATTATACATGCTTCGATAATAATATGATCCACTAGAGTAGAGCTCTGAACGTTACGAGTTATAATGTTTCGTGTCAATTAATCTCAACGGATAAAAATGTCGCGGTGAAATTTACATGTTAAATACCATGAGTGTAATTGGAATTTCATCAGAGACTATTTTGTGCAACTAGCCGCGTATAGATAATGGATATTTCCTCACCTCGTTATTTCCAAGTAAGTCCTTAATAATAATTTATAATTTTTAAAAGAAATTGTTTGGTTGTACTTCTTTGACAAATAACATGTGAACCCAAGTGTTATATATTATAGACACTCAAATTGTCTATTCACCTTCATTCATGTATCTTAACTTCTACTACGTACAGTTAATTTGCTCCTTGAGTTCTAATTAACCGCCACAGTTTTATTAGCTTAGCAACAAAATACTTATATATACCTAGTATGTATTGGTATAATTCGGGTAATTAAACGTTTTGTTTTGGGCTCTGAGAAGTGTTAGGGGTTAGGGGCCTCGAAAAACTGATGTCGCTGACACCCACGTTTGGTCTAGCGCCACTGTACATGAGAACTTGTTACGCGGGCGATTGAAGCATCTAATTTTTAAATTTGGAATTTCCCAATAGGGGCGGAAATATTGTAACAAAATATGGAAGCTCCGCCCAACTACGGTGGTGGGGGAGTGAATTCTTGTAGTACTAAATGGCTAAAAATTAAACAAATTTGCATAAATTTCGCTCAAGTGCGATTTCAAGTTTCGTAATTATTACCACCTACCTTGTTAGATTTTCAATTCGTCAACTTTAAAGATCGCCAACGACGTCGGACGTAATAGGAATTCCGCTGGCCGACGTGTAAAACAGGGAATTGTTAATTCTATTGGTGGAATGGATGTTTTTACACACTGTGCTACGTACCTAAACGTAAACGGAAGGGGCGTCATAATTCATAAGGCTAAAGCACGCCGAAACAAACATAAAGGGAGATTAGAAAGACCAGACTAACTACAAACGCGGAGAGTTGGAAGATTCACATATACGGGAAAAATACATCGCCATCGATTTTTCTATTTACAGAAACAATAAAAATTTCTATCTAAAACAAGTAGAAAATAAAGTAGATAAAGTTACTATTTTTTTAAAAAAATGTTCTCTATGGACAATTTAAATATTGGTTCTACGATTTGCGCATTTCGTCGCTAGCAGGTAATACATCCAGTCAAAAAAAATAATACTGAAACTATCATGTAAGCAAGTACGTTAAGTTACAAAAAGCTATAAAATTTAAAAAAACGTTAGTAAAAAAGAAAATTTTAGCATAACAACAAACACTAGCACATCTAATTCCAGAGTGAGTCTTTATTAGACAAAAAAAAAATGCGTTTCGTTCGTAAGTCAATGCAAGTTGCGTTTATCGCTTGGTATACAAAAAAAGGAAGCAAGTCACATACCTCTATGGATCGGAATATATATATATATATATATATATATATATATATATATCTTGTAAGTCATTGGAGGTGGATCAATACAGCAACGCCACGGTGATCGGTAACATCCGCGCCGCTATAGTAATTGTTACGGCGGTCTACATTCCAGAGCAGTAGTCTACGTCAAAAATTTGTCGGGCCATTCCTAAAAAGCGATCTGGCCTAACGTAGGAAAATCATTAGGCCTCCGTCATAGAGTATTCGGCCACTCATAAAAAGCGATTTGGCCAAACGTAGAAAGATCATAAGGCCTCCGTTAAAGAGCTAAAAAGGGATTCTTATTGATGTTGATAAGCGCGAAAGAACTTACCGATGCACCTCAGATATCCACTTCTGGTCAACAACAAATGCAATAATAAAACGAGCAACCGAGGAAATATATCAAAAGCACCAACTGCAGAATCAAATTGAAGTTATTTTTCGTAAGAACTAAATCCAATTCCAGCGTTATCCAACACACAGGTGTGATTAGAAACTCGAAACAAGCTTTATCAAATAAGTACGATCCATGATTTTAACAAGTCTCTAGGATTGGGTATTATAAAAAATAATTATGCGCTATAGTGATAAGTTTCGAGCCAACGGATATCTATAACAAGGTACCGACTATTTAGATTATAGAAAAACTTTTTATTTTGCAGCAAATAGATTTAAATAACATTGTAGTAAAGCGGACTTGTAGGAATGTCTAATATACAGGATGGTATTTCAGTATTGAAAGCAGAATCTATGCGAATGAATAATTAACCAAAATAGCGTAAGGTTTAGTACACCATCGGAAGGTAAACGTAACAACTGTTACCTGTCCGTTTTAATATATAAAACTACTTTCCACTTACCTAGTTTAAATCTGTTCTACAAAAACATTATGTAAACATTAACAAATAGTAAAAAAAAAAAATTTTAAATGTACTTACAGTAATGGTCGGGTTAGTGCCTTATAAGTATCCCTATAACAAAGTACACACATTAAACAAAAATTGGTCAAATTCAATAGATGCCTATTCTTAATACAGTTAACCTTATATTCAATTACAGTTCCAATTACACAGTTATATTCTTAACAATATTATCTTACAGGTGCTAACTTCCATTTAACCAAGAAATCATTTCCATCTTGGGGCCCTGAATTTTAAAATATTCTGCAGGGAAGCAAACTGTCGCAATCTAAATTTGTTTGTTGGTTATGTCGAAAAATCGAAAATCTCGTGAACTCTTATTTATTATTTCTTAATCAGTAGGGCATTTACTACAAACCTAACCGTTTACTTCTTTTCCTAACCCCACATCTATTCGTACTGATGTCTTTGGCTGAATTCAATCCTTTTGTTTAAGTAGCGGTATCGCGAAGTCATTATCTCCACATTTGTCTTAGTGGAGTAGCCTATTAATAGATACCTAGCATATGTGAAATAACCTGTTGTCATGGTTTATTTTTAATAACCCCGTTAACTGTAATATAAACGAACACCTACACAAATACACAATATCGAGTGTGTATTTTAATATCTGTAAGTATCTGTATGTTTTTCTTTGCAAAATTATGTTTTCATTGCGTTTTGCATACAATGTAACTATCTGAAATTATGTTTCTGTAGGTTGTTATGGTATTCCATGCAGAAAAGAAAGAAAGTAGTAAAGTAAGTTAGAAAACCGCCCACACCGAATACCGCAACAATACAGAGAAGTTGAATAGGAATCTAAAAGAATTAAATGTCGTGCTAGTTCAAAATGTTGTAGAGTGGGGTGGGTTACACAGAAAAAAAATTAAAAATCTCAGTAAGGAATTTTTTTACAGCAGTTGGTTAACTTAGTATGAAAAGGAATATTTGCAAACCGTTAAGTAGACACTTACGTAATCGTTGTGTTATAATCGTGATGTAGACAAAAGCGTCAATCGCATATAGCACAACCTAGAACTCATACATTTAAACATCGATGAAAAATGTTAAATTCTAAATTACTTATTCAATTATACTTTCATAATATTTCCAACCCTAAATATATACCTTGGTTAACAACTGGAAGGAAATAAACTATTAAGGATAAAGGTTTTCATGCGTTTGTTGCTGTATCCTGTACCTTGTAGTCAAACTGGCGCTTCTTTTGCAATTTCTGGTTGTCTTGAATTTAAGCAATACGTCACAGTCTTTGTAGATAATGATAGTTGTTTCTAAATCCGGATTGAGACTATGCCGATATGTATGAAAATAGTTTTCTAAATCTTTTAGTAGCGAGGCAACGTCATTAACGTTGATGGTAATTATAAATGCCGAACTCTTTAATTTATTGTATTCTTGATTTAAATTATTGTAACCAATTACTTTGTGTTCAAAGGTTTTATTATTGGTATTCTTTAATTAAAAAGCTTTCAATATTCTTATATGTGGATTGTATTATATTCAGGCGCGAAATGCATTCATTATAAACATTTGTGTGCCATTTTAAACCCAGTAGTAGGAATACCATTTTACGTCTGCGGCGAAGGCAAATGTTCTTTCAAAATAAATATTAAGTAAAACTGTGTGTCCTATTAGAATCCGGTCAAGATCCATACGGTGTACAATTTGGGAATTGTCCTATAATTTAAGTAAAATAGGCTTTAGTACACTAGTGATTTCTTCGTTTACGCGCTAATGTAGAAATACGTTTCATTGTTAGTTGCTGTTGGTACAACGGTTGGTTGTTATGGCGTCTTAAATTAGAAACAAAATTGAATTGTTAGTTAATGTTGCAATGGCTGTTAATTGTAATGGCGTTTTAAACACACACTCGTTTGATTATAAAATAGACATCTAAAGATATTGGTCGTGAGCATCGTCCATCAAACAGAATTTCAATTTGATCTTTCGTGGTAGGTAATACGAGGCGGCTCCGTGGCGTAGTGGTATGTGTGTCACTGCTGCGCCCAAGGTCCCGGGTTCAAATCCTGACACGGTCCGCTTGAAAAATGTTAGGCGAGCATTTTTCACAAAAATACACCTTCGATCGGATGAGAGGCAAAATGGAGGTCCCGTGTGTGAGTGTTGTCATGCACGTTAAAGATCCCTACCTTGCTTGGAACAGCAAGGGTTCAGCAAAATGCAAAATTTTCCAGGTAAAAAAACTCGCTTTCTGGCCAATGTAGTACTTTCGGGTGGAGCATTGGAAATCACATGTAAGGTAGGTAATACGCCTTTGACCCACCAGTGCAAAAGATAGATAAATGGGTTTTAGTTTCATCAGTAATACCCCAGGTAAATAATATCTTTTCACTGTACTTACTATGAAGGCTTATTTTTGTGAAAAATGCTCACATAACATTGTTTCAGCGGCCTATGTTGGGAATCAAACCTGGGACCCTAGGAGCAGTCTTATACGAACCTGGCTGGTCCACGGAGCTGTCCGCTATGATCTACCACTGAATTATCCGTATTTGTTCCAGTTTTATTGCTATTTTGCTGTTCTTTTATTTTCAGGCCAGCCATCGTTTGAAGCTCATAACCTAGTATATTCCATGTCGTTATCACTTCTTTCTAACATTATTTCTCTCACAGTTAGAGAGTCTCGTGGCATATAATATATACTTAAACACATATTATGTACAAATGTAACAAATCGAATAAGAAATCAACCCTTCAATACTATATTTGATTTTCCAATGCTTCACCCCAAGGTCCTGCATTTTCCAGGAGGCAAGTTCTTTTTTACCTAAAAAATTTTGAATTTTACCGAACCCTTGCTGTTCCAGACAAGGTTAGGGATCTTTAACATGCATGACCCCCCCCCCACACACAGGACCTCCATTTTTACCTTTCATCCAAACGAAGACGTACATTTGTTACAAATGCTCACCTAACATTTTTAAAGCAGACCTTGTCGGGATTTGAACCTGGGACCTTCGTCATAGTAGTCAGACATATACCAACTACGCCACACAGCCGCCTCAGCCGTTTAACAGCAAAGAGATGTCCAAGGTTTTTCATTACGCTCTCTGCCACTGTTCTATGAAATCATAGTACCGAGTATAAAACGTTTGAGCATTCAGAACCAATTTATTTTTGCAATGCGTATTTTATTATCAGTAAACAGTTAGTGAATGTATTCTCCTTGAACTTGGAATGAGTTACGAGTAGTAACTTACGTTCATGTCTTTCTGTATTAAATGTCATTGGAATTTTTAAAAATGCACCCTTAAAAAGTTGTGTTTATTTTATTCGCAAGACGTCTTGAAAAAAATGTTTACTTATGATTATTATTACTCAGCATAGAATACTATTAAAATTTGTTAGGAACTTGTCAGGGTGTGGTTTACTGCTACAACGTCCCTATTTAAAAACGCTATAATCTTTAAAATATTCCAGGTGTTTTCTATTATAAGCTATTGTGCCTTTTTTAATATAAGGCTTTACGTATTATTTTACTATTTATGTTCCAGGGATCTTTAAACCCCACATGGGAAAGATTTTCTTTATCATTTTTAGTTTAAGCTTTTCGTGTAAATCCCATGGAGCCACATTGGGCGCCAAATGTAACATGAAAATTTATTTAAGATTCTTGGTCAAACCTGCAAACGCTTTAGATTGGGTCACGTGAATGACATTGCGGGTAAAGTACACAAATTATAATACAAAAACTTACCCTGTGGAGAAATTATGAGCTCCTGCATTCTTTGACGATTGTTTCTTCGATGGCGTCCGGCGGTCCTCGTCGTCTAAGACAACATAATTTTGTAGATATATAAGAAAGAGGTAAGTAAAAAAATCACTTTGTCCACTCGAACTTTCACACACGCATGTCTGTATTCGATAATGGCCGATACTAAAGTCCCTGTCCTTCTAGAGGGTTATTTCTCATCAACTTTAGTCACCCTCTCACAACTTTCATGCTTGCATGCTATAACTGCAAACGCAGCAGCGTTTTCATGGTCTGGAATGCAACATTTGTGCCTTTTACACCACAAATTAGGCCAATCTCCTGAAAGGCATGAAAACCTAGTCTTCCTGGGGTTTGCTCATGGAGGTTAAATTAAAGATAATGGAGAACTTTCCCATGCGACGTTTAAAAATCCTCTTAACTTAAATAGTAAAATTAAACGTGAAGCCTTATAGTAAAAAAAGCGCAACAAAGCTAATATGAACGTACAGTGAATTTCGTCTGAAATGAGAGCAATCTAGATTATTAATTCCTTTTTTACTTGCAGGCAGAAACGATTTTGTGGGCGGAATTGACAATGAAGCATTAGATTTCTCTCAGCTAGAAGCTTTTATTAACAGCAAAGGATCTCAGGGAAATGGCGGCTATTTTGGAGAGTCACTCAATTCCACGACCCCTACTAGTGGAAAATTGTTAAACGTTATTGATAAAAAGAACACCTACGTATGTACAAGATTATTATAGAATTTTCAACAAATTTTAAATGGTTCGTGAGAATACAAGATATTGCCAATAGATCGTCAATTGCCTTCTGCTGCTAATGAAGATTTCTCGAGGTCATTAGAAAATAAATTACACACGCAGCAAAACAATTTGTTAGAAGATATTGAATAGAGCAACAAATCTTTTCGAAATCGTTCACGTTCGCTAAAACTCGGTCATAAAATAAATAGTTACATTTGCGGTCATCATCATTAGTTGGAAATAAGAAATTATTGATTTGTGAAGACATGTTACTTACTAAACCACCACGTATCTCATTTGTTACCATTTTTGGCCATTTGCCCGGGTCATTATGTACTATAATATTAATTTGTTCATTTGGTTCTTCAACGGACGGTCTCTAATACACTTACAGACGTTACATTTGTTTTCACATTGGAATCAGTGTTTTCGTTATCTGCTGAGCTTTGTTATTTCTGTCACATTTGATCTTGCGAATAATTTCATTTTCAATTTCATCGCTTTCATCTACTTTTGAAGTTGACGGCTGATATCCATTTCTATCAAGAGGCTGTGTAAATTTTAGGAGAGAGTCTTTCAAAGCATCCTTTTCCAGTTTTCTACGTTTTGCTTCTTTTTTCAAATCCCGCAAGATATTTTCTACCTCGATTCCGTTCTGTATCAGGATTTGACTTCTGTTTGATAATTTCTTTTATTAAAGTTACACACTGTTACAACTCAATTCGATACTTAATTATGTAAAATGAGTTTAGATTATTGCTTATGTACCAGTATACTGTAGCATTAAACGAAAAAAAATTAACTAAGTTTTACAACAGTAGCCACTGTACAACAGGTAACATATTTTGACTAAGCATTTGAAAGCTTACCGCTGCGAATGCTGCTAATTTGTTAATAATAGGCGTCAGTTACGTTATTCAAGTGCAATAAAAAACGCTTAACATCGTACACCCACTGACTGAAGTGCAGCGCTAGACTGAAGATTAGAATTACTGAATACAACTCACAAAGCGGTTGCTTGTTAAATGGTTTGAGTGCGGTCTTGTATTCATTACTGTTTACGCAAGAAAATCATGACCGCTGGCGCGCGACCTCTTGAGCGTGGGGCCCTTTGCCTGGTTACAAGCGACACATGCCTAAAGGCAGCGCAGGTAGGAGTCAAATGTAGAGAAATAGACAAGGGTTCAAGTAAATAGACAAATTGACAAAGAAAAAGGTAAAGAAAGCGATCATAGATTACTGAAAGACCTTTTTCATAATAGGAAGAGGTGAGAAAATTCATGAAACGAATTAGGGTAAAAGTCATGAAAAAGATCGAGAAGGTGTGAGAGGGAAAGAGAAAGGCATTTTAAAGTATGATCAAAACTTTCAGTAGTTACAAAATCAAATGTATTGATTAGATAAAAGCCATAAATAGAAATCGCTGCACTTATATAACAGATTCTCCAACAGAGTACATTGTTTTCACTTGTAGTTGATAGATACTTTGTGTGCATCGCAACTATTTCACAAAAGGAAAGATTTCGAAGGTAAATTATAAATGAGAATTTTTATATTTTTATAAAGTTCCAATTAAATCTAGCTTTTAACCAATGGCCCCTTTTTAACAGAATATTTTGAACTTTACATATCCCACTTCACACTAACTAGAAAATCTCTTACTTTTTTTGCTTACGATTTATTGATTCTGCTAATAATCGTAATCTCGGAAAAGATGTTGCTATCAATTTCATATCTACACATCTTGTTAAATTTTTGAATAAAACGTGTTTTTTGAACTATATTATATTTTATGAATTTTAAAGTTATTATGAAAAGCATTCCAAACTGTTTCTTGAAATCTACAATAGCTAGAGAACTGCTTAGTGTCCTACAGGGTTGAAGAATTTATTATTTAGAGCTCTGCTAGCAATGTTGTCTCTAACATCGTGTTAAATTTTTGAGTAAAGCTGTATTTTTGAGCGATGAATTCTATGAATTTTGAAGTAATATTTGAATATATTTGAATTTACAATAGTTAGAAAGCTGCTTAGTTTTTCTTTGGTTCATTTTAAGAATTATTTAGTTAGAATTTTGCAGCAATTTTATATGTAAACAATAGATTAAACTTTTTGTTTAAGTTCTTCCTAGGTTATAAGTTATATTTAAAGAATTTTAAAATTATAATCGAATGCATTTTGAATGATTTCTTTAATTATACAGTAGTTAGATAACTGCTTAATTTCTTATAGGGTTAAGCAATTATTTATTAAGAGCTCTGCTAGCAATTTCATATATAAACATCGTGTTAAATTTTTGAGTACAGTTGTATTTTCGAGCTATAAATTCTATAAATTTCGAAGTTATATTTGAATACATTTTGAAATATTTCTTGAAATTTACAATAGTTAAAGAGCTGCTTAGTTTTTGGTTGATTTTCTGAAGTATTCTTTAAAGTTCTGCCAGCAATTTTACATCTAACCATCATGTTAAAGTTTTGAGTTAAATGTCTTCCTGGATTTATGAATTTTAAAGTTATAATCGAAAACATTTTGAACAATTTTTTTTAATTTACTATAGTTAAAAACTGCTTAATTTTTATTGGGATGAGGAACTATATATTTAGAGTTCTACTAGCAATTTTATATCTAGTCATCGTATTAAATTTTTCAGTGAATTTGCTTATTGAGTTACGTTTATTTTGTGAATTTTAAAGTTACAATCGAATACATTTTGAAGTGTTTCTTGAAATTCACAGTAGTTTGACAAATTATTAATTTTGTTGATTTGGTATTTATTTATTTAATTTTATTAGCAATTTTATATCCAAATATGGTGTTAATTTTTGAATTAAATTTGTTTTTGAATTTTGTTATAAGGTTAAAGCATAAGCAAATACGTTTTGAATTATATTTCGCAAAATTTAAAACCGTTAGAAAATTGCTTAGTTTTCTTGGTTTAAGAATTGCTTAATTGGAGTTTTGCTAGCAATTTTATATCTAAATGTAGTGTTATATTTTTAAGTAAAACTGCTTTTTGGGTTATGTCTAGTCTATGCATCTTGAAGTTATAATCAAATATATGTTGAACTGTTTCTAGAAATTTACAATAGAACAATGCTTAGATTTTGTTGGTTTTGAGAATCATTTGTTTGGAGTTTTGCCATCAACTTTGTGTCTAAAGATTATGTTAAACCTTCTAGTTAAAGTTGTACTTTATGAATTTTAAAATTACAATCGGATACATTTTGAACTATTCCTTAAATTTACAATAGTTGAAGAACTGTTTAGTTTTTATTGGGTTGAGGAATTATTTATTTAGTTCTTCTAGCATTTTATATCTATAGATTTTGTTATATTTTCGAGTGCATTTTCGAATGCATCTTGATTTATATTTCTCGAAAAGTTGTTTTTTGAGCTTGAATTTTAAAGTGTCTTGAAATTTTGAGTAGTTTGATAAATTTTTAGTTTTTTTATTTAATAGTTAATTATTCAGAGTTTTGTTAACAATTTTATATCAAAACATGGTGTTAAATTTTTAAGTTAAATTTGTTTTTAAATTTTATTATTTTCTGTCAATTTTAAAGATATACGCGAATACTTTTTGAAATATATTTTCCACAATTGCTCGTGTTTATTAGCTTAAAGAACTACTTTTTTGGAGTATTGCTAGCAATTTTATATCTAAATGATATGTTAATTTTTCAGTGAAATTGCTTTTTGGGTTATATTAGTCTATGCCTTTGTTGAAGTTATAATCGAATAAATTTTGAACTGTTTCTTAAAATTTACAATAGTTAGAAAATTGGTTAGTTTTTTTTTGGTTTTGAGAACGATTTATTTAAAGTTTTACCAGCACTTTTATATCTAAACATCATGTTAAATTTTTAAGTTAAATTTCTTCATTGGTTAGAATTATTCTTATAAATTTTAAAATCATTTTTAGTTATTTCTTAAATTAGTATAGTTAAAAAATTGCTTCGTTTTTCATTGGGTTGAAGAATTAACAATTTTATATCTAAAGATGGAGTTAAATTTTTGAGTAAAGTTGTTCATGAACTATGTTATATTCTATTAATTTTGAAATTATAATCGAATAAACCATAGTGTCTGAAAATTTATAAACATTCGATAAATTCTTAATTTTTCTTTTAATTTGGTAATTATTTATTTAAAGTTTTGTCAACAATTTTATATCAAAACGCGGTGTTAAATCTTCATATTGAATCTGTTTTTAAATTATGTTATATCTTGTTAATTATAAAATTATAAGCGAATGCAATTTGAGTTGTATTTTTCGAAAATTATAATTTTTAAATCATTGTTTAGTTTTATTGGCTTTAAGAATAATTTTTTTCGTAACTTTGCTAACAATTTCATATCTAGACGTGTTAAATTTTCAATAATATTGCTTTTTGGGTTATGTTAGTCAATGAACTTTGAAGTTATAATCGAATACATTTTGAACTGTTTTTTAAATTTTGCAATAATTAGAAAACTGATTAGATTTTTTTGGTTTTGAGAATGATTTATTTAAAATTTTACCAACACTTATGAATTATTAAATCGAATTTTCTTTTTTTGACTTTTTTATTCTGTTAATTTTTAAATTATGAACGAATACATCTTGAATTGTATTTTCCGGAATTTACAATTGTTATAAATTCGCTTTGTTTTTATTGCGTTCAAAATTATTAATTTGCAATTTTAATAGCAATTTCATAACTAAATATCGTATTAGATCTCTAAATATAATTGTGTTTTGAGTTGTTTACTCTATGAATTTTGAGGTTATAATCGAATACATTTTGAACTGTTTTTTGAAATTTACAATAGTTAAAAACTACTCAATTTTTGTTGGTTTTAAGAATTGAATTTTGCCAGTAATTTTATATGTAAACGCCATGATAAACTTTTGAGTAAGGTTATGATTGAATACATTTTAAGGTGTTTCATAAAACTTACAGTAGTTAGAAGATTATTAGTTTGTTTCATATTAAACCGAGTGTGTTAAATTTTTGAGTTAAATTTTTCTTTTTGATTTTCTTATTCTGTTAATTTTAAAATTATAAGTGAATACAACTTGAATTGAATTTTCCGGAATTTACAATTGTTATAAATTCGCTAAGTGTTTACTGTGTTTAAAATTATTTATGTGGAATTTCAATAGCAATTTCATAACTAAATATCGTATTAAATCTCTAAGTATAATTGGTGTTTGAGTTGTGTTTACTCTATGAATTTTGAGGGTATAGTCGAATACATTTTGAACTGTTTTTTGAAATTTACAATAGTTAAAAACTACTTAGTTTTTGTTGGTTTTAAGAATTTTTTATTTCGAATTTTACCAGCAATTTTATAACTAAACATCGTGATAAATTTTTGAGTACAGCTACAATTGAATACATTTTTAGATGTTTCTTGAAACTTACGGTAGTTAGAAAATTCTTATTTTTTTTACATTAAAACGACTCAGTTGAATTTTTAAATTAAATTTTCCTTTTTGGTTTTTTATTCTGTTAATTTTAAAGTTATAAGTGAATACATCTTAAATTGTTTTTCCGGAATTTACAATTGTTATAAATTCGCTTTGTTTTTATTGCGTTCAAAATTATTTACTTGCAATTTTAATAGCAATTTCATAACTAAATATCGTATTAAATCTCTAAGTATAATTGTGTTATGAGTTGTGTTTACTCAATGAATTTTGAGGTTATAATCGAATACATTTTGAACTGTTTTTTGAAATTTACAATAGTTAAAAACTACTCAATTTTTGTTGGTTTTAAGAATTGAATTTTGCCAGTAATTTTATATGTAAACGCCATGATAAACTTTTGAGTAAGGTTATGATTGAATACATTTTAAGGTGTTTCATAAAACTTACAGTAGTTAGAAGATTATTAGTTTGTTTCATATTAAACCGAGTGTGTTAAATTTTTAAGTTAAATTTTTCTTTTTGATTTTCTTATTCTGTTAATTTTAAAATTATAAGTGAATACAACTTGAATTGAATTTTCCGGAATTTACAATTGTTATAAATTCGCTAAGTGTTTACTGTGTTTAAAATTATTTATGTGGAATTTCAATAGCAATTTCATAACTAAATATCGTATTAAATCTCTAAGTATAATTGGTGTTTGAGTTGTGTTTACTCTATGAATTTTGAGGGTATAGTCGAATACATTTTGAACTGTTTTTTGAAATTTACAATAGTTAAAAACTACTTAGTTTTTGTTGGTTTTAAGAATTTTTTATTTCGAATTTTACCAGCAATTTTATAACTAAACATCGTGATAAATTTTGAGTACAGCTACAATTGAATACATTTTTAGATGTTTCTTGAAACTTACGGTAGTTAGAAAATTCTTATTTTTTTTACATTAAAACGACTCAGTTGAATTTTTAAATTAAATTTTCCTTTTTGGTTTTTTATTCTGTTAATTTTAAAGTTATAAGTGAATACATCTTAAATTGTTTTTCCAGAATTTACAATTGTTATAAATTCGCTTTGTTTTTATTGCGTTCAAAATTATTTACTTGCAATTTTAATAGCAATTTCATAACTAAATATCGTATTAAATCTCTAAGTATAATTGTGTTATGAGTTGTGTTTACTCAATGAATTTTGAGGTTATAATCGAATACATTTTGAACTGTTTTTTAAAATTTACAATAGTTAAAATCTACTCAGTTTTTGTTGGTTTTAAGAATTGAATTTTGTTAGTAATTTTATATGTAAACATCATGATAAATTTTTGAGTAAAGCTTGTAATAAAAACTTTTGTTACATTAAAATCTCTAAAAAAAAACGTTTCTAACCGTTGTTATTTTACGAAATTGTCATTTAGCGTGAAGTCGCTAAATAGTTTAATTTGCTATAAGGAAGAACACCTCTTTTCATTTTTACATTATCTTCACGTATACAAAATATTTAATAGTGACTCCTACGCTTTTGATATCTGCAAATACCCTAAACGTAACTTGAGTTGCATAAGCTACAGGCATTCTGAAGCCCACTTGTGCAATTGCTAGACACAACGCCTGCGCGTAAAGTGACGCTATAGCTAGAGTGTTGACAAGAAGGCAAACACAGCCATCTTGCAAGCAACAACGAGGAGGTACGCTTCGTTTGAAGATGCGGAACTTTTTTGCTGCAAGTGGGGGATTAGAATTGCCCTATCATCGGAGAAGGTGTAAAGGTTGTCGTGCGGAGGCTTTGCAAAAAGAGCTCTTGCAATGCCGCCCAGACAACCAAGAGCCAACAGTAACAGCACGTGATGATAGAAGTCCGTTAGTGGTGAGATTTGTGTAATAAAACTGCCTTATATAAAACTAAAAGATGCTTTATTTCCCTAGCACATTTAGGTAGACACCTTTAAGTATGCTTGTATGAAGAATAAAATTTTAAAGAAGTACGTTTGAGTATGGTAGAATTGAAAATTTAAATCGTTTGTATGTCAAGCAGAATTCCATGTAATGTTATTAGAGCGTAATTATGTATGGTGGGACCACTCGTTTTGAAGCTGTCTGTGGAGCTGATCATGTAAGAATGCAGTATCTAGTAAATGCCAATTTCGTACCTTTTTAAACTTCAATAAGATGGAGTATTATGTTGTTTTGGTTGGTCTAGCGCATTTACCAGCATCACCGTCGAGCAGTTAAAACAAAACCATTCAGGTACTTATAAAACTATTTATTGAGAATTAATTTTACGTATTAATTACGGTCAAAGCTTTGATTTAACGTTTTCCGAATTATAGGACACTTTTGTTAAAGAATGTTATTGTTAAATTTTTTGCAAGATATGTTTATGCTTAAATCCCAAATAAAAATCAGTTTGAGAATTGTATCCTAGAAACTTAATAGGTCAAATACTTTTTTTGTTCAGAACTAAATTTTTTCATAAGAGGAATTTTTGAACTTTTAGATAATTTAAAAGTTGTTATTCAAAGCACGTAAGTAATGCACATGTTAATAGAGAAAAATAAGTATAAAGTTCACTTCTGATTGAAAGATGTTTACTTACAATATGCTATGTGATTAGTAGAATATCAATGCTGCTTCTAACATATGTTGAACGGAGATTCTTTAATTTCATACAATGTTTGAGCCATATGAACTTTTTGTGTAATAAGTTCTTTAGAGAAATTTTGTAAGCCAAAACAGATCTGTTTTATGGATGTTTAAGAACCGACTGTATTAAATAATTTATAAATGTTAAGATCTCTCTATGTAGAGAAACAAATTCAGAGATTTTTGAAACTTATTTTATATTGATTATCAAATTTTTTTATAAATAATTTTGCAACAAAAGAGAATTACATTTAAATTATACTTTGATTTAAAACTTTCGTCTTTTTATTTCACTAATTGAAATTAATTATATCCAAATTAGATAAACAAAATTTTGAATGTGGAACTTAGAAAAAGTTGATACAGTATTAGGTATTAGAAACAGAGTAAGTGATTTTCAGTAGAGTATTTTTTCATAGGTAAGGTGTTGTTGAGATTTTGAATTCGGGACAATCGATCTATAAAGACCGAAATATTTTGTTGTCGTAAGACACAAACAGTGTCCTATATTTTATTTTTTTTGTGTGACATTTTCTTGCAGGTCTGACATCGCAGAAGTTGAAGCAGAGGTCCAAGAGGTTTCCAGAGGTATTGCTTATTTTAATTTGTATGCTTTTTGGTAATCATTATATCCTATAGGTTTCTGCGTCTTCCTGTAGGATACTTTAGTTTTATTTATTGTCTATATAGATGCAGTGGCGCTTATTCCCCTTTTTTTGTTCCCGTTTGTAGTCGAGCCCACCCTATATCCACGCCCAAACTCATTGCTCACCCTTGGGGTAATTCCCAGACTAAGCCGCGAATATAGTAAAGCTCGTGGGTCCACCGAGGTTTTGTTCACTAATTGACCCACTCCATAATTAAATTAAATAAAGAAAAATTATAAGTTTCACTTAAGTTTCAAGCTATAATTGAATACATTTTAAGGTGTTTCTTAAAACTTACAATAGTTAGAAGATTCTTAGTTTGTTTTATATTAAAACGAGTGTGTTGAATTTATAAATCGAATTTTCCTTTTTGATTTTTTTATTCTGTTAATTTTAAAATTATAAGCGAATACACCTTGAATTGAATTTTCCGGAATTTACAATTGTTATAAATTCGCTTAGTTTTTATTGCGTTTAAAATTATTTATTTGGAATTTTAATACCAATTTCATAACTAAATACGATATTAAATCTCTAAGTTATAATTCTTTTTTGAGTTGTGTTTACTCTATGAATTTAGAGGTTATAATCGAATACATTTTGAACTGTTTTTTGAAATTTACAATAGTTAAAAACTACTCAATTTTTGTTGGTTTTAAGAATTTTTTATTTAGAATATATCTTGAATTGTATTTTCCTGAATTTACAACTGTTAAAAATTTGCTTAGTTTTTATTGCGTTTAAGAATTATTTATATGGAATTTTAAGGGTAATTTCATATCTAAATATCGTGTTAAATCTTTCAGTAAATTAGATTTTTGAGTTATGTCTATTCTATGAATTTTGAAGTCGTAGTCAGATACATTTTGAATGCTTCTTGACATTTACAATAGCTATTTTAGCTTATTTGTTGATTATACGAATCATTTGTTTGGAGTTTTTTCATTTATTTAATGTCTAAGCATCATGTTAAACTTTTGAGTTAAATTTCTTTTTAGGTTAAAGTTATATTTTATATATTTTAAAGTTATAATCAAATACTTTTTGAATTATTTCTTAAATTTACAATTGTTAAAACACTGCTTAGTTTTTTATTTGAATGAGAAGTTTTTCGTTTTGTTCTCCTAGAATTTGATATCAAATATTTTTTTAAATTTTTGAGTGAAGTTGGTTTTTGAGCTATGTGATATTCTATGAATTTTAAAATTATAGTCGAATACATTTTAAAGTCTCTTTAAATTTTCAGTAGTGTAAAATATTCTTAGTTTTTTGAATTGATAATCATTTATTTAAAATTCTTTTAACAACTTTACATCAAAACATGGTGTTTTTAAGTTAAACTTTTTGTTAAATTTGTTATATTCTATTAATTTTAAAATTATAAGCGAATATATCTTAAATTGTATCTCTCAAAATCTAAAATTGTTAGAATATTGCATAGTTTTTATTGGGCTTAAGTGTAATATTTTTTGTAGTTTTGTAGTTTTGAACCGATTCTTGAAATTTACAATAGTTAAAAAAACTGCTCAGTTTCCATTGGTAGTAAAAATAATTTATTTTGAGTTTTTAAGCAATTTTATATCTAGACTTTATTTTAAATTATTGAATACATTTTGAAATGCTTCTTGAAATGTACAGTAGTTAGAAAAATTCTTAGTTTTGTTTGGATTTGGTAATTATTTATTTAGAATTTTGTTAACAATTTTATATCAAAACATAGTATTATATTTTTAAGTTAAGGTTGTTTTGAATTTGTTATATTCTATTAATTTTAAAATTAAAAATGAATAAATTTTGAATTCTATTTCTCAAAATTTACAATTGTTAGAAAATTGCTTAGTTTTTATTGGATATAGAATAATTTGTTTAGCGTTTTGTTAGCAATATTCTGTTAAATTTTTCAAGAAAATTGTTTTGTTGGTTGTGTTTAACCCATGAATTTTAAGGTTATATACGTCTAAACAGTAATAAAGTGCTAATAATTGTATAATGTGGACGTGACTACGAGCTTGCAATGGGATAATTTTTATAGCTAACCAAAGTTGTTACACACTTCGAGGCCCACATTGGTAGCGCTAATTTAGCGAATTTATTTTTAACCCTACGACGTTGAGCGTTATTGTAACGAGTTTTTTTACACCTACTCGGGCACCTCGTTGTACGCGAGTTATGTATCCCCCACATTACCTATATATTAAATAATAGAATCTAATAGGAACTTATTAGAAATTGTTAAATAAATCATAAGTCAATTGCAACAATGTATTACAAAGATAAACCAGACAGGTTATTAACAGTTCATGAGAACCGATATGCAACTTTGTATTCGAGACGACAGTGATACTGCAGGTGGCAGGTTACAGACGGTTAAGATATCGTAATTACCTGGAAAATAGGATTGTAACAATGTAACAAAGTATAGAATTAAGAGTAAAGCAGACATAAGATCTGCAAGTTCCCACAGCCATGTGAAGGGGTAGGGATATTATAAAAAGCCCGAGAGCCCTAGTTGACAGCAGTCAGTCTTCGAACTCCATACTTCGTTGTTCAAGCTACTCAAGTGAATCAGTCTGAGTATTACAGCTTTTGCATTGTTGTTTACCTAGGCTACTCGCCCTAATATTAAGTTCAATTAATTAACTAATTTCGATTTAAAGTTATTCAATTCAGTTTGTCAAAATCCCACATTAATTTCTGCAACAATTAAAAATAAATTTGTTAAGTTTTGGAAACGTTTTTTAAAAACATCGCTCCAAAGGCCCGAACCTTAACTCACGTCAGTGTAGGGGAATCAAATAAGTATTGAGAATTAATTAATGAGAAGTTGGAGCTATATAAACTTACCGCTTCTGCCGCTAGCTTGGCTATTACCCCTAGAAGATCATGAGAAAAGACAGGGTTGAAATATTCTTTGTTAAACCGAAAATTAAATAAAGTGAAGTTGGACGCCACTGTATCTAGTAAGTTTTAAAAGGTGTATTTTAAGATAGATACAGAAACCCTATTGAAATGAATTTTTAAAAAATTTTAATTTCTTTTATTTAAAATATTAAACTTGTTAGCATCAGAAAGTATCTATTGTATAACGAATAACTTGTATTCCAGAAAAATTAAATCAATTCACAAACTTTAATGCTGCTAAACAAAATTATTATTTATAGAACATTTTTGTCTTTTAAGATTTGGATGAGTATCAGATCTGAAAATCACGTACATACTTTAACTCAAAGCTTTTTACAATAGCTATTTTTAAACTTTAAGTCCACGGTTTGCAAAGTACGATGTAGGTGCAGGTTAAAGTTTTTATTTGTATAATGTTAGTTAGCGGCTAAAATCTAGTTTTTTAATAGATCAAATGATCTAAAGACATTTATGTTGTGTCAAAGTAATTTGTTGATAGAAAGTGTAGTTAAATTTAAATTACGCCTAAAAAAGAAACAAATTGTGAGTTAGTTTCTACTTTATTTAATGTTAATATTCTGTTTCTAAGGATATTGAATAAAACTGTACTAGAAGAAAGAAAAACCTTAAATTTACCTGTCTTCACCCTGCGTATAACCAATATCACTTATAACTTTACAGCTATAGCTGTAAATTCTTAAATATAAAAGTTTAATCAATTATCATTTCTAAAGAATTAAATGCTTTGAATAAAAAAATTTACTAATTAATAACAAGTTACGACTTAACGATGGGGTGCCAAGTCTTACGGACTACTAGCATGTGGCTCGGAACTTAGCCCTGGTGGAAGTGGGGGTTGCGAAAACAATATATAGACCCTTCTGGGGTCCAGCAAAAAGTCACTCGCCCATAACCACTAGTAGTTGGCGGCGGCCTTCAAGTTGGTCTGGCATAGGTCCCGGCAGTATGATCACAAGACGTCGGTCCTAAGCTAATGGAGTATGAAATGGATCTTGTTCAACATTAGCGATCGGGTTGTTTCACTATTGGGGTGGTAAACCTTATAGGGGTTTAGCGCATCTACCACTTTCCAGCCCGCTTGCCTCGAAGATGTAGTGGAAGTGAGCGAATTAAAAAACTACTTCCCAGGACAGTTCAAGGGGGATATCTTAATAGAACAAAACTTCCATTGCCCACACGCCGTGTATATGAAACAAGTTGGAAACTATGAGGTATTTTCTAAACCATAAAGTGTTTGCCCGGGCTTTTGAAAAATTTCATTGTTATTTCTGCAAGTTTGTGGATACTGAATGTTGAATGTAACCTTATGATTGAATCAAAAAGCTTGCAGTTTTCTGTGTGGGACCAAAGACTTTGTTACGTTTATTTTCGGCATAAATAAAAATATATATTTTTCCTTTTAATTAATTATCCATTCACGAAGATTCGGTTTCTACTTTTTAATCCTCTAACATCATTCTGTATATTATGCCTTCTTACAATAAGTCCGTTTATTATATTTTCAACGAAACTCATTTGCTGCGAATTTAAAAAGTTTCCGTTCTAAATGAAATAGTCAGTACCTTGTTTTAGATCTCCGCTGGCTCGCTACATATGTGAAAAATACAGTGAAACCACCCGGTTAGCAAACCACACATCCATCTACACAGCCGAATTATATGCCATCGTTAAAGCGCTGGATTACATTGAAAGAGTTGTAGCACCCAATATGCAATACTTACCGACTCCCTGTGCACATTGTAATCGATGGCAAATATTTTCTGCGACAACACATTGGTTAAATCCATATTAAATAAAAACAACCAACTAAACAAAACTGGAAAACAACGGTATTTATATGGGGGCGAGCTCCGTGGCGTAGTTGGTATGTGTGTGACTACTACGCCCAAAGTCCCGGGTTCGAATCCCGACACAGTCCGCTTAAAAAACATTAGGCGAGCATTTTTCACAAAAATACACCCTCATTCGGATGAAAGGTAAAATGAAGGTCACGTGTGTGAGTGTTGTCACGCACGTTGAAGATCCCTACCTTACTTGGAACAGCAAAGGTTCGACAAAATTTCAAATATTCCAGGTAAAAAAAACTCGCTTTCTAGCCAATGTAGTACCTTCGGGTGGAGCATTGGAAAATCACATGTAGGGTATTTATATGGGGGTCGGCTCCGTGGCGTAATTAGTATGTGTGTGTGACTACTACGCCCAAGATCCCGAGTTCGAATCCCGACACGGTCCGCTTGAAAAATGTTAGGCGAGCATTTTTCACAAAAATACACCCTCGCTCGGATGAGAGGTAAAATGGAGGTCCCGTGTGTGAGTGTTGTAACGCACGTTCAAGATCCTTACCTGGCTTGGAATAGCAAGGGTTCGGCAAAATTCGAAATTTTCCAGGTAAAAAAAACTCTTTTCCTGTCCAATGTAGTACCTTCGGGTGGAGCATTGGAAAATTACATGTAAGGTATTTATATGGATACCATCTTATACAGGTATTAGTGGAAACGCAGAAGCGGACAAGATGGCAAAGGAAGCTTGCAACAAGTCTGTAATAGACGAAACACAAACAACCTTACGAGATTTAAAAATACATGCCAAAAATAAACTAAAAGTTCTGCTAGGAATTGTATATTTAAACATTATGTTAAATATTTCAATAAAATTGCTTTTTGAATTGTATTTTTTCTATTAATTTTGAAGGGATAATCGAATACATTTTAAACTATTTTTTAAAATTTACAACAGTTAAAACACTACGAGCTCTTTATTTAAAAGACTCACGTAATTGCTTTGTACTGATAATGGATGCGTTTTTACACCAACCCCTATTAGTGATTGGGCTATTCGTAAGTGTGTTCTATATCCACATATTTTTCGAGTGACGATATTATCGGTAAATAATATCGTTTTCTTCCATCATGTAGTTTAAAGTTGTTCTAAGTAAGAGATTTTTTGATAAGGCGTGAAATTCAACTCATTACCTCAGCAGACAAAACCATTGTAGGACCGTAAATTTTATTTGCGTACTTTGAGACTTATACAACTAGCTTTACAAGGTGTCTCGTCTTAGCTGAAGTCTTACGCATTTTCTTAAGTCTGTGATTAATTTTAAAAACTATTTGTTTGCAGCTACTAGCTACATATTTACCACCAATTTAGCTATTTCACTTATTTTACTTTTGTTGCAGGACTTTAAACAATGCAGTTCCATTTGTTTATTCTTTCCCAGGTCATTTTAGCCGGGTTTATTTCAGCGGCTACTGGTAAGTAAACAAATTTGTCTACTTTTAACAAAGTGCTTCTGAAACCAATTCATTTTTGCTTGTCAAACTCATAACAGTGTCAATAGGTGTCAGTGCGTTAGAAAAATGTTTTTTAATAGTTTACAGTTTTTGCCATTTCTAACGAATAAACTTAAACACTACTTACTTGGCGAGGTGATAAAGCAAATAATTAGAAAATTCAAAGGAATACATACCTCTGTGATCATGTTATTGTTAGGGAAGCTCCTGAAATCGCGACGCGACCTCTTGTTCTCATTTCAAAGCTTCGTGTGAGACTCTTCTCCCCATCTTGTGGTGGATTGTTTCTTGTCCCTTTGTATGCAGTCTTGGTATGAGTTCCACAACTACAGACGTTAATAATCGCGTTCAATAACACAACTCTAATACCTCAAACTACTCTGTCACCAATTATGTTTATCGGTAACGAAACACTTTAATGCAATGAAAATGTGCCGTGGTAGAATTGGAAATGAGTCAAACGTGTATAAGTTAAATTCAGCAGAGAGGTACACTTATCTAGCATAAAGGAGTCATTGGGAAAAAGTAGCCATAACTTAAACTGTCGTTGGCGTCATATTATTGTTTGAGCTCTATCTTTGTTTGATAAGTGATAATCTAAAGCTTGTCTACCAAGAGTCTTAAAAACAGTATTATTTGAAAAATATTATTATTAATTGTTATGCACCGAACTGACGTTACGTTGCCTAGTTAATTTTTTCCTACAGGCGACTGAGTGATTAAACAGTTAAATGAAGCATCGGCTAGCTTATGTGGTGGGAGGATTCTATGAAAGTAAATATACTACTCTTAGGGGTATACAGGTTGTGACTTTTCAACCAAATATCTGTACGCTTACCTTAAAAAGTCTTTGAAATCCCTTCTGAGTGTTAAAGTCTTTGAGCACCAACCCATCTGAAGAATCACAACACAAATAAAACTTACTCGTAAAGTGGATGTTCCGTGTAACTGGTTGAAAGTTCTTACTGTTGCTGGAGGTTGATGGATTTTTGCTTAAACCTTGAAAAAATTTTCACTAATATACAGCAACAAAAGTTCCACTTTGTGTCTCCCTAACCCATATTACGAAACACGATTTCAACAGTAAATAGCAATAAGAATAAAATACTAAGATTTATCCTTAATTGGCCAAATGTGTTTCGCTAAAGAAAACTTATTACTATTATTACTTAAATTTCATAAAAACTTCTTACACAATGAACACTTATGCTTGGGGTTGATTGTATAATTAAAGTAACCCGTGGGTTTTTTAATATCCCCAAATGGAACCAGTGAACTTTAAGGAGAGATTTCCTTAAAATGCAGTGGCGTAACTACGATTTTTGGGCCCCCCCGCAAAAATTTTAAAGTGGGCTCTCTTTAAAATGTATTACTTTTACTGGCTTATATTTAGCCATATTTTTAAATTATAGTACATGTAGAGAAGGAAGCAGTATAGAATTAAATACATATACTATATTAATCAAGTGCTTTATTAATTATAAAACCAAATTACATAAATTCAAACTTATAAGTTAATTAATATTAAATCTACATATTTATACGCCGCACAAAATTATTTACACCTAAAATTTGATACAGTAAAAACCTATGAGCTAGCAGACATTCCAAATCAAATTCAAAATTTTGTTTTTCTTGCATGTTTTGCTGCAAACGCGTTTATTGTATCCTCTATATTCATATTTTTGGCAGTGTCATGTTCTACTGCTAAGAGGATAAATCGTCTAATCTATCTTGTGAAGTGCGGTTCCTAAGATAATTTTAATAATTTTTAATTTTGAGAAAGATCTCTCCGCACTTGCAACGCTAACGGGTAAAGTTAGGTATAACATTAAGGCTGTTATGGTGTTTGGAAAACTGCTAGAACCTGTAGATTTGGAAAGTACTAGATATTCTAAAAATTGTAAGATACCGTTAACATTTTTAATTCATCACAAATAAGTCTATTATTTTTGAGTGTAGTAAGTTCTATACCTATAGCATCATTTAAATCTTTGTAGTAAAATTTTTGCAATTGTTTTGCCTTAGATAAAATATCGTCTGCAGTTAAATTCAAAAATACATTAGGTTCTAAGAAATTAAACTTTTCGTTTACATGAAAAAGCGATTTAAAACGATTCGACAGCTGTGAAATTATAATATCCATTACGCGATAAAATACATTTATTTTAAATTTAAATTCTTCATCATTAAATCGATAATCATTGGATAATTCATCGTAATGCTTTTTATTTTTGGTTGCCTTTTTTATAAATTCCAGTTTAATATTCCATTGCCCTGCAACTTTCGCTGCTTCCTCCTTGATGTTGGAATAGTTATTTCTTGTTTCCTTGAAAAATTTTAAAGTTTTTGAAATAAGAGAGTTATCTGATTAATATTCGCCTTTTCACTCTGAGCAGTTTGTGAGAGCTTGTTAAGCTCTTCTAGAATTTGACTTAAAAACACTTAAAAAATAAAATTAAAATTATCCATGCTAGTTAATATTTGCTTTGCGTTATTTCGTTCATCTGTTTTTTGATATCATAATAATTTTATTAAGAGACATTACTATATCTTTATACCGAATTCTTATGGCAGCTAAAGATTTTACTCGATCCGCCCAACGTGTCGGATTTAAGCGTTTCAATTGTGTGAAATTTTCTTTAAAAACAGAAAGCCAATTCCATCTTACTATACTATTAGCAAAAATGTATATATGTTTTCTAAAAGTAGAAAAACGATTCTATTTCTTTTATACCTTTAACGGCATCATTTATGACTAGATTTAAGTTATGGGCACTACAGTGCATATATAAGGCTGCAGGCTCTATGTTTAAAATTCTCTTTTGCACGCCAGAATACGTACCGCTCATAACGTTAGCTCCATCGTAGCCCTGCCCTCTACATTTATTTATATCTAATTGCATGTTGGTTAAATTGCTTAATATAGTATTACATAGTCCTTCAGCAGATTGGGACTCTACTTTTGTAAAACCCACAAAAGTTTCACAAATATCTATTTCAGTTACCTCTCCCAAGCTGTCTTTTTAAAATCAATATATCTTACAATTTTACTTAATTGATCAATCTTAGTTATATCCTGTGTAGTGTCTATTATGATTGAGAAAAAGGAGCGGATCTAATTTTATTTAATAAAATATTTTTAAGTGTGCGCTTAAAGTATTAATAATATCGTTTTGAATTTTGGGAAAAGATATTTAATTGAACCTTTGGGTCGTTCAAGCACTTTTTGTAATATAGGATCATAGTTACTAATTAAATGAACTAAACTTAAGATATTACCGTTGTAACTGTCTTTTGAATCAGAAAAACTTTCTCTATGTCCTCGAAATGACAGCATGCGCTGGGATAGTGTTAAAGTAACATTGAAAAGTCTGTGTAAAACATTTTTCCAAAATTCAGTTTCTTGTTTTAATAGTAGAGTATCTTTCTTATCTATGGTATAATTTTTTTCCACATATCGTAAATAAAACAACAAGTTAAATGAGATTGAGCAAGCAAATGCTCTTTAATTTTTTTTGATAAACCCTGCCAATCATTAATTCCGGTCGTCCAACTTGACCTTACTGAAGCAAACAGCCAACATGGTTGACAATAAACACAATTTTTAATTTAGAATAACACAACCACCCATTTGAATTGTGTGGTAAGTTTAACGTATTGCTTTTATTTTCGCTTGCAGTTATTAAGTAATAATAGTGAACTGAAAACTTCTATTTTATTATCTTTAGGAAACGCACCATCTGGTCTACACAATCCGTAATTAATTATTTCTTTTCTTAAATTGTCATGTTGTAAAACATTGATTTTTAAAAATGTGCAAAATCGGTTGGATATTCTTTCGTCAGATCCATAGATAGTTCATTAAGTGAAAAGTACTACTCACATTTACCTCTGTAATTGTAGTGGTATCTAGTTCCAAATTTCTATCGCGGCCGTCATTATGTGATGTACTTGCGCCCTGGGTGAGAGTTTTAAAATTGTTGACGACTGCTGTTCGTCTGTAGCGGAACTAGTAGATGCTACTGTCGAAAGCCCAATTTCTTTCATAGATTGTTCTTGTTTTCGGACTCTTTAGAAGTAAAAGGAACTTATTTTTGGAATCTTGCTCTTTGATTCTTCCAATAGTTTCCTTTTTCGTTTTTGCAGCGCCGCTTGTAGTGCTCATTGTATATTATTTCCTGCAATTTTGAATGAAATTAATTATAATGTAATTAGATAAGTAATAATTATTTAAAAGCCTTTTGAAATTACAAATAACACATACATACTTTGCTTTAAATGCTTTAATTAACAAAATATAAATGATTTTTATTGAATGCTTAAAGATTTATTTATATGTATTTCTCAGCGCGACTTCAACTATGATCAAATCAATAGTAGTTTAATAAAAATAGATATAAATACTTACGTTTAAATATGAAAGACCTCCTGTAATACGAACACAACACTATTGAGTAAAACGTACTGGAATGCTTTTTACTTCCTTTCCGTTATATATAATGCAGCTAATGCAAATACGTTGCAACCAGCTGACTAGAAACCACAAAATGAATTTCTTTCTAGTATTATATTTCTAGAAAGCGAAGGTTACTAAGCTACCTGCCATCCTGTGAATCTGTACTGTACAGACAATAGCCCTTTTATTCCTATTTAAAATCCCACAAACCAAACTAACCCTACTATACGTCGTTTAATAATGCTTTACCACTTTATACAACTTATCACTTAAGAATAATATAGACATCTTTGTTATTAAAGTTTACAGTCTCTTTCATCTGTTTATTAACCCTTACAAAATAGGACAGAACGGATAGAAAGAAGAAAGGATGCAGGCTGAAGGTGGTGTTCAGTATTTATCTTAATTATTATTTCTTGTATTTCAGCAGTTCCTAGTAGTAACATCAAGAAAACGTTCGTTAACCTGCGGTTTCTGAATTATCTGCAATATTTTCTTGACCGTTTCTTACCTGCCAAATACGTTGAAGATGAATAAGTTGAGTTTATTATCGTTTGGGCCTTCTTGCACTTTGGGCCCCCCCGCATAGCGGGGGCTGGCAGGGGTGTAGTTACGCCACTGTTAAAATGATGGAACGCAAATATCTTCCGACTAGGCTAGGGGTCTATTCCTTGGGTAGAGCTTGTGAGGATTGGTCGTGTTTCTTTTTATAAAACATTATTCTTTTACTAGGGATTGATTCTTATCAAAACAGGGGTTTAGGGAGAGCGGCACCAAGTCATTAAGTTTTAAACACAGGGTTTCCCTAAGGGGGATTTGGAAGTCCTTAGAGAGGAATCTCGTAAACGCAGAAGCTGTAAAAAAAAATTAGTTAAATTAACAAGGTGAGGACAAAAGAGGTATTCTTTTGCTACCTCATATAAAAAAAAAAGAAAAAGTTAATTATGCACACAATTTTATGAACACACATTTTACGCTTCAAATTCTGAAAAGACTATTAAAGCTTCTTGTTAAATCGGAGTTACCACTTTATGCTATTTGTTCATATACCTGGTTACACTATTTCTAAACTTACTTGTGCAAAATAAAACAATTAATTAAGAGAATTAAATGTTGATTCTTTAATTAAAAGTTGTTTCTTCATAAAAAATTGTATGTATAAAATTTACGTTTAAGAAAAAATAATACAAATTTTATCTACCCAGAGGTAGGATTATGAATTCGAAAGAAATATCAAAAACTTTAAGTGTTTCTTTTACTACAAAATTTAACTCAAATCTATACCAAAAATACCAGATCTGTTATTCGGTTTACACAAATATAAGAAAATATCTAAGTTGTCTACTAAATCAAGAGTCAAAAGCTGTAACTTTAGTCAGAACTCAATAGATTTGTTTAATTTCATTAATAATAATAACTGTGATTACACTGCATTTATATTGGTAATAAAAATTTATCAAAGTCCTTTCTAGTTTGTAAACTAAATTATGGCACTAATAGGTCATCGTAAGGTTATTTCCTGGTGCAGCCTTGTATCAAAGTTTGCCAAGTGCAGACGTGATGTAAGAATAATACAAATTTCTTACCTACAGGTAGTGTTTGTGTGATGGTACTACATCATGTGTAAACAGATGTTTATACATACGGTCCTTGGGCAAACCATCGACGTCGCCTCCTTGTGTTGTACAGCAAATAATCAGCTGCGTGAACCTTGTACCTGACCATATGAGCTTGAAACGTGTTTTCTATACGCACCAAAAGAACAAACCAAAATCTATAACAACGGTTATTGCAAATACGCCAAACTTCAATGTACTACCATATGTAGATCGTTACCAAAATAATTATCCTCGTGTAGTTGTCTACATAGGTACTTGTGAATCCATACTTGCAATTTCAAAAAGACGAATTTCATTAATTATGGGACGTTAGATTCAAACCATAAAATTTTTATCTACTTTGTACAAAATTTCTTTTAAATTTCAACATACAGTTTCATCGCAGAACTTTTCCATTAAATCAAACTACTATCGTTAAGTTGAAGGACGGTCATCTAGGCCAATACTTTCTTATCGCTACACCGGCGCGATTGAACTATCAACTCGATACTTGTAAATAAAGGATCAATGTCATCTTGAAACACAACATTTAAACGGCCTAATTTTAGTAAAACCATATAAAACGAAATCATTGTAACAAATGAATATACGAAGCAGTCTTCAAATGAATATGCAGAACGATTATATAAATGAAAATTTTAAAGGTGCATAAAATGAATATTTAAGTGAATATTTTATCGTGGTAAAAAGGAAAGAAAAGAAAAGAGCGCTACAACAAAATTATTTATTAAATTGATTTTTAATCGCTTACCATTATTAGAAAACATTGAAACAAGTGTCCACTACACTTGGATTTTTCCACTGTGGCTTAAAGCCACACGCAAATTACTTGCTAGAACCCTCAGGTTCCCCATGTTAACTCGTGACAAGTGTTCTAGCCAAAGTGACCGCTGGCACCTTGTGCACGATACAGGAAAGCTGTTTAGCCTTGATATATATTTATACTAATATTTAACGCCTGATGTTAGCAACCAAACTAGCATTTCTGTATTGCGGTCAGACCACATGATTCCAATACAGATATTTATTTAATAGAAGATGTTTTCATGATATAATGGACTAGACAAAAGGTGTGTAAAACTACTAATTTATTGGTGTTCTGCAGTGGTCAAAAAAACTGTTACAAACTAACCAACTTAATTTTACGTTCTAATTTTACTGCCACAGTATTGTAATTTTCTATATGAGAATTATCTGTATGCAATGAGCTTTACATTGTCCTTGCACAACGCATTAAATAATCATCCACAAACCTTTGTACTCCTTTTCAAAGCGCTTTACGTCTCCTTATTATCATCATTTACAAATGTACAATAGTTAGTAAATAAACACAAAAAAATAACATGTGACGTCTACGTGTTGGATATAAAAGTTAATAAATCGAATTAGAAGGCTATTCGTACCGGAGTTTTTCTTTCACAAAGTCCCATTAACGATCCATGTAAAACGTTGGTTGCAAGTACAAGTACAGATGCTGATCGATATTAATACCGATTTGGGCAACTTAGGCAGAATCGGTAATCATTACATCCGCGTGTCCCAACGTGTTCGGAAATCTGTTGTTAGCACTTACAAAATTCAGTCGAGATACCGCTGCGTCACACTACAACGTCTTCATCACCTCGACAGGTGTTTGGTTGTTGATTCGAATTCTAAAAACTGATTTCTAGTTTCTACTGTGATCTGATCTGATCCCTTCTTTTACTATCTGTGGGTTATTGTACAAGTTTGTTGTTCTCAAAAGTTGTGCGCCTAAACTGTTTTGTATTCGAGTCATTGTGATTCTATCCGTGTCAACCCCAATTTACTTCTACGATGCTAGATGTAACAACGATAGCTTGCGTCGTTTGTTTCGTTCTAAACATATTTTTTTATGGCTGTTTTCATGCACATTGTTGTTTGAGAGTGTCGATTCCGTGGTAAACCTTCCTTGCACTAGTGTAAATTTTTATAATTAACTTAATTATGAACGTTATTTCTCGGTTTCTATCGCAATTTTTTTTTAATTTAATACGAAGGGTTGTAGAGTATTAATATTTACTAGCGTTCTCATTTAACGTACAGAAAATTTTCTTGCTAAATGCTCATTTAACTAACCTAATTTACTAAATTCCTTTGCCTAATTCACCAGCGTTACATATTTCCCAGATTATTTTACCTGTTTTTTGTAGATAAGCACTTTGGTCACCGCTAGACGTGCTTTCTTTATATATGACATATTATTATTATTATTATTATTATTATTATTATTATTATTATTATTATTATTATTATTATTATTTTATTTTCTGCATTTAAATGTATATAATGTAATATAACGTATATAAACTCGTTCGTCATGATTAGCTAGTCCACGACTTAGCTTTTTTATTACTATCACTTTGCTCTATCACTAACTCCTGCGTATCACTATCTACTTATGATAAAACGTTATGCTTTTTGAACTTGTTACTACAATCCGTGTGGACAAAAGGAAATTAAAGTACAGTAAGCTAAATAACAGTAGCCCGCACCGAGTACCGCAACAAACTAGAGGGCGAATCAAAAGAATTTTGCTGTGTTAGCTAAAAGCGTAGTAGAGTGGCGTGGGTCACACATTGGGTTTGCCAAATTTGTAAGATTAAAAGCGCGCGGGTCAGACAGAAGCGGAAAGGACAATTGAGTAAGGACCCACACGAATCACGATTACGTATAGAATGACAACGGAATTTAAAAAGACCGCTTAATTACAAATGCGGAGACTGGGGTGATTCACATAGACAAAGAAAAGTATATCTCCATTGATTTTCTGTTTACAATAAATATTAAAAGTTCTATTTTGAACAAACAAAAATAAATAAACAATTACATTGTACGGACATTTTTAATAATGGAAATACAAAGTGCGCATTTTGTAAGTCAACATGTAAAGCAAACTATTGAGTAACAAAAAAAGAATAATGCTTAGGCTTTCTTATAAGAAAGCGTGTAACGGTAAACTTATTATATTCGGAACCATTTCTAGTAAGTAATTTATAGTAGCAAGAAACACTAGTGAAGCTAGTTTTAAATGGGACAGGTTAATAAACTTGTTCCCAGAAGACACAAGAATATGACTAATTAATGAATAATTTTGCCTGGCATAAGGAAAGTAATTTCAGCATTGGAAACGAAAATCAATATAAATTGTTGGTTATTTTGCAAAAAAAAAAGCCCGTGACCGGTTTTACGGTTCTTGCAGATCATAAGATGGACGCATTTTTTTTTGCAAAACAACCAACTAAGTTCTGGAATTATACACAAATTAAGGTATATTTATAGTGCAAATGCTTCTCATGCGCCCTTTATACTCGAATATAATGTGACTAAGGTTTATCCGTGGTTTATTGGTTACTCACCCAACAACAAAAGTAGATAAAACGATGCTCTAGATATATATAAAAAATGTGGCTACATACCTCCATGTGCTGTGATACTAATCTTGCAGATAAGTCGTCGAAGGTTAATCAGCAACACATCGCCACGGTAGTCAGCATCATCTACGCGGCTACCATAACTGCAAAGAACAACCGGACTTATATAAAAAAGCAATTTGGCCTAACGTAAGAGAACCATTGGGCCTACGTCGAAGGCTAAAATGATAATCTTACTAGTATTGATACGCGCATAAAAACTTACCGATGCACCCGGGATTCCCGCTTCTTATTTAAAAAACGTGCATCGCTCTTGGAGTAATAGTATTAACCACGCAGAGAGCACCTGCTATGACGGCGAAAGGCAGGATCAAAGTGAAAGTGAAATTAACAAACTAGATGTTAGGCGATTCAAATATTTGAGTAACACATGTCAAAAGAACACTTTTAAAGTCGTTGTAATGCATGAATAGATAACAAAAACAGAAAAATTCGAATACAATTGTAGAAAATTTACGCGATTCAAACTTGCATTGTTACTTATAAATAAAGCAAACATATACTTTAGAAAACAAAATTTGTAGATAACCCAGTATATTTGCTACATTTATCTAACAATAGAGATAAATTGTGGTATTTTGACTTAAACTAAATGCGTTAATAACATTTTACAAAGTATTGGAAAGTACTTCTCTTAGTGGTATTAATATGAACTTTTTACAGGAACAAATAAATTTATTTATTATAAAGCGTAATCAGGGGCGTCTGCTTTAACCGATAGTTACACAAAATATCAAAGCGTAAGCGTTACGACATTTAAAAAGAACCCCAAAACGTACAAAAACTTTCAGCGAGGCACAATTGAACGTAACATACTCTCCTCAAGTGTTTATATCTTCTTTAGCTTATTGAGACGACCTCAATACTTTGCACTTGTTCATTTACTATTTATTATTCACACCTTGTTTGATTTCCAGTTTTGCCAATTACTTAATTTCTTCTTTCGATATTTTATCTTTTTTTAATTGCTATTTTTGTGCCCAATTACTGTCCTCTTATTATAGAGCCTTTACGTATTTGTTTGCTAATTTATTTTTCCGCTCTTTGTTTTGTTTGTATTGTTTGTATTAACCTATTTTCTTGGTTATTTATAAACAACGCTGTAGTTAAGAATCCCGTTAGGGAAGAGGAGCGTAAGTACAAAGAGTGCTAAAGGACTTTTTTTGGGAAACACCACGTTGAGCGACATATCATAATAGCCTTGTGATTCTATCGAAAAGGAAAAACAAAAGTTACAAATGCTTGCAGTCAGGAAATGGATCTGGCAGTGCTTCACTTGATAATGGTGTAATTATAGAAACCTAATTTCAAAACTGATGATTGCAAATAGTACACTCCTAGTTTAAAAGATCCAAGCAGGAGGTGTAGCACCTCCTAGCAATATAAGGTTACCACGAGCGCAAGAAAACTGGTTTCTTATGGGATTTAACATGGAAAATTCTAAGGTTCATTTTGCACTTTTTTGTACCAAGCATTGAAATCGCCATAAGCAGGATTAATTCATTTTTCCCATGTAAATTCCATTTAGAGACCCTCACTAATGATAACCTAAACTTTAAGATGTCGTTTCTTTTCCCGGGTCAGTGATTGATCATAAAAATAAAAATTTGTCACGATATAAAAAGAAATTTATTAAACAATGTTTACATATTAGTAATATGATTTTTCTACACGAATATTTGTAATAAATATTTTATATAGCAGTTTATTCGATGTTCATGATTGAATAATGCCCAATTGGTAGATTCGTACATAAACCGGGAATCAAGTGGCGTTTGTTGTCCTCTGGACTTAGAGCAATCTTCTCTTGAACGATGGTATGAACTTGATGCTTGGCAGACCGATTTAAGTTCTGCGTTATATATATTTTTTTTAAATCTTATTTACATCTGACATACTACTCAAACAATATACCATTCTTTACTACAGATTTTTTAACTCCCTTTATCTTCTTAGTAACGCTAAAGTTTTGGATAGCATGTGATCGTGTTTATGATTCATCCTTTTCTATCAATCGTGAGAATTCACCCCTCTTCGTCAAGCGTTTTAAAAATCTATGTTACATACATCTTTGAACGTTATCCAATAAAATCAGTCATAACCCGTCCGTTATTTTCGTCTTTCATCAATCCCAATACTTTCTTGTTCATTAGAGGAATTTCATAAATGTTGTTGGGAGAATAGTCGGATGTGTCAAAGTACCCAATGCCACCTCGCTTCATGATTTCATAAGTGTTATGATTTATAATCTTGTAAATTAGACTATCTGTATCTATGTAGAGAATTTGACTCCATCTCCAAAAGCACCATTCATATATCCATAGTGAAAATCGTAGATAGTTAACTTGGAGCAGATTGTATAGACCTCTGGTACCAGGGTATATCATATTGCTTAAGTTTATATTGCTAGTTTCCGAATTAATCTCCAGCACGCTTTTCCCCAAATTCAGTTGGCCTTTTTAGGGTTATATTTTACTCCATAAACCGACTTGTCTATATTTTCGTCTTCATTTTTAAACAACACGTCCGCATAATAAAGATGTACAGGCTCGTCGTCAACTGGTAACTTAATTTTTTTAAAGTTCGTCTCTGTTTTCAACTTTAATCTCCTTTATAGGTTTCGACATTTTTTCCGCTATTCCTTGTAACTGGGAAGCGGTGATTTGCAAAAGCGCAAGCAATTGTTTATGAGTTTATTTGACTTCTTGTTGAGAAGTAGTATATCCTTTTTTGTGTTCCACAAACTTCTTTTGTACGGTATCTTGCATAAGATGAAGCTACATCCGTCATCATGAAACTTCGGATTGGGACTAACCATTAACGTATTTTTCTATATTTATATACTTTTCGACATCAAAATCTTTTACAATAGTAACAAAACTGTGTTTTAAGCCACCACCATTCCAGCATCGCTAACAAATTTGTTTAAATTTTGGGTATGACATATCATCGCTTATATGATCCATAAATATATGTCTGAGGTTCGTGTCATCTTGCTTCCATAATGCGATGACATTGGGGTTATCTCTAACTCCGTGCTTTAACGCGCTGGCATACATTTAACATAAGTAAAAGAAATTGATGCTCATATGTCTACCAAAGGAGAAAACTGTGCGATCTTGTTTTGTTCGTTTGCAGGTATATCGTCAAAGACAATAACTAAATCTTCTTTGGTATTTCTGGGTTCGTTCAAACCGTCCTAGTTTCCAAATTCGTGGTACCAATTAAGGTTCAAATACACTTCTTAACAGTTCATACTTTGGCTGATATAAACTTTTAGAAAACACATAGACGTTTTGGAATCTAAGTCCAATCTCATGTAAAAGGAGAGATATTAAAGCGTTGGTTTTTCCACAACTCGATAGTCCGGTGAATGGTGCCTTTATATTGGATGAGAACAAAGGACCATGTTTACCAACTTCTTTTGCACTAGCAGTGGTAAATTCATCATAATTCTTTATAGGTATTCCAATTGCATGCTTTCTTGCTTCCATATTTTTATATTTACCCTTGTAGGTAATCTTCTTCCGTTCGAGAATTTTTTTATGTAATCGTGTAGTGTTGTCGAAGTATACTATATATTTTACTAGCTGCATAAAAACTCGTATCACTTTTCACAATTTCATTGACTGCTCTTTCTAGGGAGTTGTTGGTGTACCGTTTATTGTTTGCATGCGCTATCCTTGTAAGCAGACTTTATTACAACTAAACTCGAAGTGAAAATATATATCATTATATACTAAAACAAAAGCGTGTACCGTCATGTCGCCGTCATATGTCGGCGTTAAACCGCCATGTCGTCGTCATATGTCGGAATTAAACCTTCATGTCGCTGTCATATGTCGGAATTAAATTGTTACATCACCGTCATATGTCGGGGTTAAGCCGTCATGTCGCCGTCATGTGTCGGAATTAAACCGTCATGTCATCGTCATATGTCGGGGTTAAGCCGTCATTTGTCGGAGTTAAACCGTCATGTCGCCGTCATATGCCGGAATTAAACCGTCATGTCATGTCACCGTCGCATGTCGGGGTTAAGCCGTCATGTCTCCGTCACGATAAAAAATTTAACCGCCATGTCGCCGTCATGTGTCGGAATTAAACCGTCATGTCATCGTCATATGGCGGGGTTAAGCCGTCATTTGTCGGGGTTAAACCGTCATGTCGCCATCATATGTCGGAATTATACCGTCATGTCTTGTCACCGTCGCATGTCGGGGTTAAATCGTCATGTCTCCGTCACGATAAAAAATCTAGCCTTTATGTCACCGTCACGTGACGGGGTAAAACAATTAGAAAAAGATAGTTTATAAAACCAATTAAAATTTTCAACACGTGTAACTTTAGTAAAAGCAATGCAAATACATAATAATATTATTGATTGTTTAATTGTGAATAAATCTATTAACAACGTCTGTGAAAGAATTGTACTCAAACATAGAGTCGTGTATAATTAAAGCATAAGCTTTTATCTACGGTTTAAAATTTTTTAATAGGAATAATGTTTTACAGAATTTCGCACATGATATAATTAAAAGCAAATGCAGAGTAAACTTTGGGGTTGGGTTGGGTTATGTTAGGTTAAAATTTACTACTTCGGTTAAGTTAGATAGCACGAAAAATTAATAGGTTAGGTTAGTTGGACTTGTCAGGAGTTAGGTTAGGTGGTGTTGTCTGGAGTTAAGTTAGGTTAGTTGGACTTGTGTGGACTTAGGTTAGATAGTAGGAAAAATTGATGGGTTAGATCAACGCCGCGGCGCTGACCTAACCTATCAATTTCCGGTTTATACTCAACTCTACGAATTGGACGTTATCCAATCATGGATATCGAATAAACTGCTGTATAAGATATTTATTACAACTATTGATATAGAAAAATCATATTACTATTATGTAAACGTTGTTTAATAAAATTTGTTTATGTTGTGACTCATTTCTATTTTATGCTCAATCACTGACCCTGGAAAAGAAACGACATCTTAAAATTTAGGTTATTATTAGTGAGGGTCTCTAAATGGAATTCATATAGAAAAATAAATAAAACCTTTTATGGGGATTTCAATGCTTGGTACAAGAAGTGCAAAATGAATATTAGAATTTCCCATGTTAAATTCTATAAGAAAACCGGTCTTTTGCGCTCGTAGTAACCTTGCTTATCTACTAATAGACACTAGTGTGCTTGTAATTACGCGTATATGAAGCAATCGGTGCCTACACAACTGAATCAGCAGAACTATTAGTAAAGTAAAGGGGAACTTGATTAACCTTGAAAATTACATATTCTTTACAAGATACGTGGTTTTTGTGAAGTCCCTAGATTACAAAATTTATACACCTTAGAAAGCTTTTCTGTATTACATAAAACCTTGAATAATGAGTAGGTTGTTTTTCTCAATTGATAATAATAAAGGGATTCATAAAATTGATCCTAGCGCATAAACTGGACTGAGGTAATAATAATTTATTCTAGCAAAATCATAATACCAAAACTTCTCCTAGATTAAATATTGGTTTCAGATGAATGTTTCTCACAAATAAGTAACAATGAACTAATATTTGGAATTTTCCTATTAATTGAAATTAAATTTTGATTCTAATATCTCTAGAAGAGTTATTTTATTGAATCTTTATTAACCTATTTTTGTTTTTAGATAAAATCGTTTGTTATTATGGTACCTGGTCAGTCTACAGACCCGGAATAGGTAAATTCGACGTTGAAGACATAGATCCCTTTCTCTGCACCCACATTGTATATGCATTTGTTGGAATAACTTCAGACGCAGAAATTAAGTTCTTAGACCCATGGAACGATATAAACAAAAGTAAAATTTTTCTATAGATGTACTCTTATTTATTAAATTTTTCTATACAGAAGCACTTGAACGATTCAACAAGCTTAAAAGAATTAACCCGGAGTTAAAGACGCTTTTATCAGTAGGGGGATGGAACCAAGGTTCTGTAATTTTTTCAGATGTGGCAGCTGATGAACATCTTCGAAGCGTTTTTATAGAAAACTCCATAAGCGTTTTACAAAAGTATGGATTTGATGGACTTGATATTTCTTGGGAATATCCTGGTGAACGTGGTGGAAAAGAGTGCGACAAAGACAATTTTTCGCTTTGGTTGAAAGAGTTTCGAAAGGCTTTTGACGAACATGGATTTTTGGTTACTGCAGCTGTGGCTGCTACGTCCAGCTCCGTGGCTAAATCATACGATGTACCTGAAATATCAAAGTAAGTTTATACAATTTATTTTTTACTCCGGTTAGAACAGAAGTTGAAATTGTTTTGTGATTTAATGAGCACTATGTCTCTGATACCACAACTTTTATTACGTTTTAACCACACTTGTTATATTTAAAATGTCAATTGACGACTATAATAGAGACGAAGTAAATTTGGATATAGGTATAACATCTTAAAATATTATGGATTAATATCTTATAAATGTTAAAGATGCGTAAGCTGCTCTGATATACAAAACTTACGTTCTGTATCTTAGCAACTGTAATTTCAACATAGTTTTTTTTGTTCTTCAGTTTTTGTTTGAATACTTTTGACAGTTCACAAACAAGTTGTATTTCAATATACGTTTTATTACGTTTGCGTCTTATTCCAAACTCTAATAAATAGAAAGTTCAATATTTTGAACCTAATCTATTAGGTTATGGGCCCATTAAATCTGTGCAAAGAAGGAATATAACTGTCATTGAAACAATTCGATTTTTCTGTTTAAAATGGAACATAAAGCTATTTGTGTAGAAAAGCTTGAAGGTGTTAACAACTAGATTAAATGGAAAATGCTAATTTCATTATTACTCAAAAGACATCGCCTTACAGACGTGGTTACTGGAGTACTAAACCGACTTGAGGAGCCGTCAGTACAGTCAGTAAAGCCCGACGAAGTAGCGGCGTTAAAAAGTCAGTACGAGAAGGATGTTGTAGCATGGGAACAAGCTGATGCTGAAGCGATGTTGTATATTTTAAGTACTTTATCTGATGAACCAATGACTTTGGTTATCACTTGCGTAATGGCTAACAGTGTTTAGGAAGCTCTGACATCTGTATACGAACAGAGCAGTGAACAGAGGTTAGACCGGTTACTGGAGGAATTTTTCGGCTGGGTTCGAAATCCATCAGAAGATGTAGCTAGCCATGTTGCGCGTTTACAAAAACATTTTGCAAAAATGAATGATGCTATGAGACAACAAGGTGAACACTCGTTTTCTGAAAGATTATTAATAGGACGTATAATGTCTACATTGGGTCCAGAATACCGTGAATTTCGAAACGTGTGGGAAGCTATGCCTTGTGTCGAGCATACATTGAAAACGCTTGTGGAGAAACTGCGCACCATTGAGCAGAGAAATAATGCTGAAGCCGAAAAAAGTGCATTTTATGTTAAAAGTAGCGGCACACCGGAGTCTGCTTCAACAGCAAGAAATGTAAAAACTCAGGGTGCTATTTTACAAAATGGTAAAAAGAAAAAGCGCTGGGAAAAATTCAAATGTTCTCTTGCTACAATGGTACATCTCCGTCTGAAAATTGGATTGCTGATACTGGCGCAAGGGCACACATAACTTCAAATAAAGAATATTTTGCTACATATAAGGCATTTTCTACACCACAACCATTATGCAAAGCTGATGGTGGAGCTATTTATGCCATTGGACAAGGAAATGTAAATATTGAAACCAAAGTTGGTTTATTAGTAGTTCAGACGTTTCTTGAAGACGTTTGGTATGTGTCTGATGCCGGCCGTAATTTATTTTCTGTGGGCCGAGCTGTAGCAAAGAAATACATATTTGAAGCAGATAGTTACGAATGTAAATTTAAATTGGACGGTAAAGTGCGACTAATGGGTCGTATGTATGGTGGCCTTTATGTGCTAAATATGCGAGAAATAATTCCAGACAAACCGGCTGTATTTTATGTAAGTGATACCGACACGTTGCAACTATGACATGAACGACTTTGTCACCAAAATAAACAACACGTAAAAGACTTCCTGCAGCTAAAAAAAATAAATGTAATGACAGATGGTGAATTCTGTGATGGATGTGCTCTTAGAAAGTCACATCGCCGTAGCTTCGGTTCTTGTTTAAATCGACCTGTGGTTGTTGGAGAACAGATAAATGCAGACGTCTGTGGACCCATGCAAAGCATTTCTTTGGGAGGTAATCGTTATTTTGTCTTATTTAAAGACGATTATAGCAAATTTAGACGTGTGTTTTTTGTTAAGCATAAAAGTGAAGTTGCAAACTGTCTGTGTAATTTTTTGGAAGAGGTAAAGACATTAGGTCACGTAGTAAAGGAACCTTTGTGCGACAATGGTGGTGAATTTGTATCTGAAAAAGTATTCGAAATTTTATCAGAACGTGGAATCACACTACGCACAACGGCACCCTACACGCCAGAACAGAACGGTGCTTCAGAGCAGTAAAATAGAACAATAGTAGAAACCGCCTTATCTATGTTAAAAGCACGTGAGATGCCAAAGAAATTATGGGCTGAAGCCTGTAATACAGTGCATTTACATTTCCAATGCTCCACCCGAAGGTACTACATTGGCCAGGAGGCGAGTTTTTTGTTGCCTGAAAATTTAAAATTTTGCCGAACCCTTGCCGCTCCAGACAAGGTAGGGATCTTTAACGTGCGTTACAACACTAAGACACGGGACCTCCATTTAACCTCTCATCCGAACGAGGGCGTAATTTTTGTGAAAAATGCTCACCTGCCATTTTTCAAGCAGTCGGCCGTGTCGGGATTCAAACCAGGACTTTGGGATCCGTAGTCTTACGCTTACTACATTGATCCACGGCGACGCATGTAATACAGCGGTTGATGTATTAAACCGAACTGGGCTTACCCCCATTCACAAAAAGACGGTTTGGACTGGGAAGTCGTTCAATGACTTCTCACATTTGCGTGTGTTCGGAACAGAATGCTTTACCCACGTACCAAAACAACGAAGACGTAAATGGGATGCTCGCAGCGTTTTTGGAAACTTTGTTAATTATCATGGTGAATGGGAAAGATACCGCATATGGCTACCAGATTCAAACAAAACTATAGTTAGTCATGATGTTAGTTTTAAAGCTGAAAAGATAATTATTAAATCTGAAATTGAGGTGGAAACTGAATCAATTACAGTACCGGGAGATTCATCAGAAAGAGTTTAAATTAGTGACACTATACAGTGTAAGCTTGTCGATAACGATCAAGAAGAATCTGATACTACCGATAACGACGGAAATGCCGAAGATAACAATGTTGACAGTTTAACACTTGGCCGAGGATCTAGAATAAGAAGAAAACCTGACTGGGCAAGGAGTGGAGAGTATGTCATGTGTGCAGAAGCGGCAGCATTGTTTATCAACGATGATCCTAACTCATATGACGAGGCTCTGGCTTCGGAAGAAACTGCTGAATGGAAAATTGCTATGGACGAAGAGATGGCGTCGTTGGCAGAAAACAAGACATGGGTACTGGTGAATAAACCACCAGGAGCCAAACTTATCGGCAATAGATAGATTCTAAAAAGAAAATTAAATGCAGACGGTTCAGTAGATAGACTTAAAGCACGTCTTGTTGCAAAGGGCTATTCACAACGGCCAGGAATTGAGTATGATGAACTGTTCAGTACAGTTGCAAGATACGATACAATTAGGTTTTTGATAGCAGTGGCCGCATCTGAAAATTTGTATCTTGTACAGTTTGATGTCAAAACCGCTTTCCTCTACGGCACCCTTTCGGTGGCAGTGTTTACGGCTGAAGCAGAGTTTGTAGCCGCAAGTGAAAGCACTAAAGAAGTGATATGGCTTTCTCGCTTATTAAATGAAGTTGCTCATTTGGAAAGTGTGCCTACACTTTTTGTAGACAACCAAAGTGCTATAAAATTAGTGAAAAATCCCGAATTTCACAAAAGAACCAAGCATGTAGATGTGCGATATTTCTTTGTGCGGGAAAAGTTTCTCGAAGGAAAACTAGGAATTGAACATGTTAGTGGTGAAGAACAGATAGCAGACATTCTGACAAAACTACTTACAAGAAAACGGTTTTGCAAATTACGGAACGGCATTGGTGTTGTGTATATTGCTGACAGAACGTTTAGTTGTGGAGGAAGTGTTAAAGATGCGTAAGCGGCTCTGATATACAAAACGAACGTTCTGTATTTTAGCAACTGTAATTTCAACATAGTTTTTTGGTTTTTCAGTTTTTGTTAGAATACTTTTGACAGTTCACAAACACGTTGTGTTTCAACATACGTTTTATTGCGTTTGTGTCTTATTCCAGATTCTAATAAATAGAAAGTTCAATATTTTGAACCTAATCTATTAATAAACAATGTCCTAACTTGGTGCAATAATTTTAGCAGTCACTACCATTTTAACGATGACTTTAGTTTTCAAAATTTTCAGGTTAAGCGTTAACAAGGTTATAAAAATGACAAGTAATCAAGACATTTTGCATTATTCTTAACAGCTCGATAGCTAAAGAGCGAATTGGTATAAAAATCTTGTGAGTAAGGCTATCCCTCTAAATTTAACTTTCCAATGCCCCACCCGAAGGTACTACATTGGCCACGATACGAGTTTTTTCTACCTGGAATTTTTTTATTTTACCGAACTCATGCTGTTTGAAGCAAGGTGCGTGACAACACACACGAAACCTACATGTTATTCTAGTCTGAACGAGAGTGCATTTTTGTGAAAAATGCGTATCCATAAACCAGATAAGCCACAACGGCCAATAATAGCCTCAAACAATAGTCCTAATGAAAAACTATCCAAATTTATAGCTGAAATTTTACAAAAATCTATCAATGAAAGTATATATAGTGTTCAAGACTCTTTTGAATTTGCACGTTTTATTAATAATTTTGAATTACCTCACAATTATGTACTAATAAGTTTAGACGCAGTATCTTTATTTATTAATATTCCAAAATATCTGGTTCTAGACAACATTAACAAATTATGGAATAAAATGAAACTAATTGTAAAATATCAAAACAACATTTTATACAAATAATAGAATTTATTTTTGAAAGTAGTTACTTTTGCTTTAATAACTTTTACTACCTACAGAAATATGGCTGTCCTATGGGTTCTAACCAAGTCCCATAATTGCACAAATTATTATGAATGATCTAATACAAGAAATAATTCCCAAACTACCCTACAGATTACCGTTTTTAAAAATATTTATGGATGACTGTACCTTTTGATAAAATCAATACAACTTTAGAAGTATTTAATAATTACAACAATAAAATTCAATTTACAATAGAAAAAGAAAAAAATTATTCAGTTCCTTTTCTAGATACGTTATTAATTAGAGATAAAACTAACAAAATTATTTTAAGCTGGTATCAGAAACCTACCACTTCAAACAGATACCTTAATTATTATTGATATCACCCATTAAGTATGAAAATTAATTTTATTTTAGGACTAAGAAGTAGAATAAAAAACATAAGCTGTTCATCCTTCTCTATACCAAAAAAATTTAAACAAACTTTGTAATATCTTAAAAGATAACGGTTATTCCGCTGCTTTAATAAAAAGACTGATATTTAACTACACTTCTAAAATAAACTAAAAAAATTCTACTGATACTACAACCGATACAATGCCTCATTACAAGGTATTTCTATATTTTGATAAGTTAACTTCTCAACTAGATAATATTTTTAAAAATTTTAATATAAAACTTGCAAAAAAACCCGATCTAACAATAAATAACCTTTTTTCTAAAATTAAAGACAAAACCATTCTTTTAGATCAAAGGAACATCATATATCAAACTAATTGTTCAAATTGTCCCAATATATACATTGGGGAAAGTTTACAAAACCTCAAGCAATGGTTAACACAGCATAAAAGTGACATACGCACTAAACCATATGCAACTGCCCTGACACCACACGTAAATACCACCAACCACAAAATTGATTTTAAGATCCAAAAATTTTACAAATAGAAAATAATAAATTAAAACGTGAATTCCTTGAAATGTGCTACATCTATCAAAATTCTAATACACTTAATAAAAAAACTGACTTTGGAGACTCGAGTTCTATATATACCTACCTTCTAAATTTAAAAATGTATTTGAAAAAAAATTAAGAAATAAATGATTAAGTTATAATATTATTTTACTTACAAACATACTCACACAAATAACTACACGAATTGATAAAAATATTTTAAAATGTAATGTATATACAGACAAAGTCATTATAATTAATACTTTTAATTTATACATATAACGATACCTTTCCCAAACAAAACAATTCCCATATAAACAACTGTTTACAAAAATTAAGTATAAAGACAGTATACATCATAATCAAAAATATTTTTTACTCCCTTTGATGATATAATTATTATAATTTTATTTTTATTTTTAAGTTTAATTATACCATACCCTTATACACTGTACATGATTATTAATCGTCCAATTGTATCTAATCTTACCTTGTTCTCATAACTAATTCATTTATATTTACTTTTAGTACTCTTGATAATGGAAAAATAAATTTCCGAAAGCTTGAGTTTATAAAAAAGAGAACTTTTCAATTCTGCTGACCTAAAATCCAAAAAGAGTATTGGTTGTAAAATACTGAGAAAAGTGTATGAGGTAATGTTTCTAATGTTTCATACAGAATTTATATTTTGATAGTTGTGTTTGAAAATAATTCAATAATTTGAGATGAGCTGCTTGTTTTAGAAACTCACCTTCAAAACGTAGTAGTGAAGTCATTTCTGTTATTTAATATAAAATTTTTATTGTATAGGAACACTTAATGTAAGACGATTTTAGTTGCACTAGTTTCCATCTTTTAATTATTAGCTCGATTTGATATGATCATTTGGGTTTTGCATAGAAGTCTAAGTTATTATTTCATCTTATTAATTACGAGGGGTGCTCGATATGTTTCGGGAATAAGTAACAGAAACAAAACTTAGAGTGTGAATCCTTCTTTACTATTTTTCAAAATATTCTCCACGATAATTGATATACTTTTGCATACGTTGGAATCAATTTTTATAGCATTTTTTTCTATTCCTATTGAAATATTACGAAAAGATGGATCTTGAATGCATCAACCGCCTCTTCTGGTGTCAAAAATCGTTGTTCAAGCAGTTGGTTTTTCACGTGTGGGAACATAAAGTAATTATTAGGTGCCAAATTACGACTATACGGCGGATGACCCATCAATTCGTTTTGAGTGCTCAACTAGTCACTTGTTTAAGCCAATTTGTGAGAGCTCGCATTGTCGTGACGGAGAATGATTCAGCGTCGCCGTTTTATTTTTCTTATTTCTCTGAAAACTTGTGGCAAACAAATGGTTGTATACCAAGCAGAATTAACTGTTCTACTATCCTCTAAAGCAACGGTCGTGACATGTCCATTCATTCCAAAAAAACAGGTAACCATTTTCTTGGAAGTGCTTCAAGCGGACAACTTTTGTTAGATTTCGTTCATCTTGGAAAACCCATACAGACGACGACTGCTGTTTACTTTATGGTTCATACGAATAAATCCAAGATTCGCTTTCTGTGAAGATGTTATAGACTGCGATTGATTCACCGCAATCGTACTTTTTCAGCATTTGTTTGCCCCAATCGACACGAATCTTTTTTTAAGCGATTGTCAAATTATTTGTGATCCAACGCGCACATAGCTTTTTCACAGCTAAATGTTCATGTAATATCGAATGTATACTTGTCATACTAATGCCTAGACATGCCTAAATCTCACGATGTCACATGATGATCTTGCATTATCGATTCACGCACAGCATCCATGTTTTCTGGCACAAAAGCCGATTTTAGATGACCTTCTTTAAATTCATACGCTAGCGAACTACGACCACGATTGAATTCACTATACCAACGATATAGAGTGGCTTTAGTTAGAGCTTCTTCCCCAAAAATCGAAATAAGTTCATTCACGTTTGAAATCGTAAAAAATCATCGCACGAAAGTATTCACGAGTTAATTCCATTTTTTGGCCGATACGAAATATTCAAGTCAATCAAAACAAGACATATGGTGTTCATATGGTAAAATGTTATAAGTATGTATACTGTCAAAAATGTCAAATTTTAGGTTAAAAGCGTCAGATCGCACTTAGCAACACTAGTGTTGTCAGTTCCCGATATATATATATATATATATATATATATTATATATGTATATATTAAGCACTCCACGTACAACACTTTAATATTTATCAACTTGCTTTGTATAGTTAATTACCTAATATATGTATATATATTTTATAGCTGGCTAACAGTCGTGATTTTGAGCGTCACTTCCTGTCTACATCTTACATAAGTCAAAAACTTTACACTGTCAGATATGATTGACAAAAAACCAAACATAATTGAAAATTAGGTTGATGTATGGTTGTGTACATGATTTAGATTTGTTAATTTTCCAATTGTCGTCACTCGTCTCGGTGGCGTAATTGGAAAAAGCATGGGTCGTGAAAGCCTAAGATACTGGTTTGAATCCTGTCCGGAACCTTATGTTTTACATCTTTCAATTACTAGCTCGATTTGAAATGATCACTTGGGCTTTGCATAAAAGTTTAAATGATTATTTCATTTTACTAACTAACCATGCAAATCGAGCTAATAATTGTATAGCCATTAACAAAACAATAACTTTACTACTTCATAAACAAGAGAAACATCCACTGACCGATTTTGGTTGTTTTAATGCCTCGTCTGAGTAGACTAGTAGACCAGTAGACTAGTAGACTAGTCTACTCTCAGGAGGAGGCTCTAAGAAAGCCGCAACCGGCCAATGGGTGTGACCTTCCTTATAAAGTAATGAAGATATTGTTTTGTTAATTGCTATATTACTATTGGCTCGATTTGTATGGGTAAATATGCTTTTATTATTTCCGTGTATTTACAGATACATTTTAGTAGTCTTCTGTTGTACATAAATTTTTCAGATTGTGGATTGCAAATATCTTGTCTGTATGTATATGTATATGTATATATATATATATATATATATATATTGCCATGATAATAGGGTTATTTAAGGTCATATAAGGTCATAAGGGAGGAATACTTTATGTAAATATCATAAAAATTACGAAAACTAAACTTCTAAATCATAAAATGTACATAATTCATTCATTATGCAAAAAGCAAATTCAAATCACCCTTATAAAATCAATAACAAGCTACAATTAATCAAAGAAAGTTTATTCAGTAATAACCTTACCACGAAAATAAATAATCGCGGAAGCAATCCGATCATTTTTAGAAATTTGAATACATTTTTAAGCTTAAAATCAATGCAGGTTTAACATATTTGTAGAAAAATAACCGTAAAATGAAATTTCTTTCTAAACGCAGTTGCGTAAAGAAGTTAATATACGCATATAATTTAGTCCATCTTTTAAAGGCAAACGTTTAAAAACAAGCATATTAGATAAAGTATGAATATTATAGGCGATGGTATACGTGCAATTTACAACGTACACGAAATACCATTCGTTAAATAAATCCCGCCAGAAAGTTCAGTAATACGTGCGGTTTGGAACGTATAGAAAATGCCATACTTAACAAAACAATCGTATGTAATTAAAGTATGAAAATTTGAAAATTCTTATATACGTACAGTTTGAAACGTTCATGAAAGACCATTTGTTAGTAAGTCCCTTTACAAAGTTGCGAGATACGTGACGTTCAGAACGTATATATTTAGACCCGCTAAAATCTAACACCTTGCAGATAACCATTGAAACGCCTCTTCCATGGACAAATGACTGATAGCGGGTTGTCAACTAATTAGAACGCGTTGAACATTCGGGAAGGAATTTGTCTATAAAATTAACCAAAGCAGTTAAAGGATATTTATTTTATAATCAACGCAGTGACTGTAATAGTTGAAACAAGATTATTACGTAAATAAAATTTTGTGAAAGTTATAAGTTAACGAGATTGAAATATAATATAAATTAATAATTTCAAGTGTTAAACAATAAACTGCGCGTTGAAATAAGTGTGTATAAAATTCTGCCATTGAGATAAACGTGTCTAGAATTAATTAATAAGTGAAACCTTTGCAATTTATTAATTTAGGTACTGGATCACGACATTAATAATAGAGTCACGACACTAATAATACACAGTATTACGATATTAATAATTAATACACTAGAAAACGACATTAATAGTGTACTAGAGAACAAGGTAATATATTTGATTACTGGGTTAATACACTAGAGCACGGCGTTAGTATTCCAAGTAAAACTCTAAGGTTAATACTTCAAATCATTAGGCAGACTCCGAGTTGCTAGTAAATATTTCAAAATACTGGATCAACACGCTAAGCTGTTGGTTAATGTCCCAAAGCTACTGAACAAACGACCAATTTGAAACAAGAAGCTCTGACACGAAAAACAGGAGGAATATAAGATCAGGACTATCTTTTCAATTTATAGTATGCTACATTTATAATTTTAAATAATTTGTGTTTTCGGAGGCCAGCTCTTAAAAGATGCATGTGATTAATATTTTGTGTAAAAGGTCAACAAAACGTTAGTTGATACGTAGAAGTATGCTTAAGAAAGGGAATATTTTTTTGAACGTTCAACGAAACTATTCGTGGTAAAAATACAATTTTTTTGCTGGCTTTAATTACTATAAAAAGGTGTAAAAGGTTATAATTCTAATAAAGAGCTAATTTGATAGAAATATTTATTTAAATTTGATTTAAAAATTTGATAAAAAGCAAATGATATTAAAAAGGGCGCAGATTTGTAAATTGTAATCTTATTTGTTTTGTTATACAAATTTTAGTGTATTTAGTTAGTCTTATGGGGAGATATTGAGTGATGAAAAGGAGTGAGTAAAAATTCTCTGTTATCATATCGTCGTTCATTCTGTGCGGGAATCACTGAGCTAGTCAAGGCATAAATATAATTGTGTTAATTTAAAATTATTTTAAAGGCACAGAGGTAGCGATCAGCAGGCAATTGATCGTTGTACCTTGAACCTTCAACCTTTTTAATATAGGTTTGTTTTCATTTTATTACAAAATGCTATTCTACTCTCCGCCATATTCCTACAATATATTAATACCAGATGCAATTGTTTTGGTTACAAAATTAATATCTTTCATAACCTGTATATAATTGTTTTTTCTTGCTAGAAATAATAAACAATGATGACTTATGTTGTTTAATACTAGATAATATTGTAGCACAATTTCAGGTATTTGGATTTCATTAACGTAATGGCTTATAGTTTGCATGGAGTGTGGGATCAGCAGACAGGTCAGAATTCGCCATTGTACGCTTCATCTATTGATATCTCTGAAGCCCAAAAACAACTAAATGTTGTAAGTAAAATGTCTTAAGGACGATATTAATAACAATTATTTTAATAAAACCTTTATATATTACAAATTCTGTTTTTGACGATAGAGCAGTTGCATTGATTATCCTCCACTACACTATTATGCAATTCTGCAAAAATTTTAATTACCTAATACTCTAGAAAAAACACTTAAAGATTATTGTAATTAACAACCGTCAACATAGGCAAATATTCTAATGAATTTTAATACCTTTATGTCTAACTTATTTGAGATTTGGATCGTTGGTCCTAAATCTCATAAGCTGACATGGAGTGCCGTTCCATTTAGCTAACTATTTTTCCTTGGGATGTTGACGTTTTTAATTTTTTTTAATGTTAATTAAATACTTTTCGATATTCATACATAAATGTTAGATGAAATTGTACATCAGGTGTAATAGGGTCACATATGTAAGACCCTCTAAGGTATATCCCTAGGGGGGTTTAGCGGCGATGTTATATTAATTTTTTAATTAATTAGCAAATTACGGAAAACGCTACGTGCATAAACAATGATCGCATAATACTAATTTACATTTCTCGCCCCTCCGGTTACACCACTATGCATTTTAACGAGTTTCAAAAACTGGCGATTATATTTTACACAAAAAATCAAATTTAATATACATTAAAAGTTACGTCCATTAAAGTCCTGCTAGCACAGGTGAAGTATAATCTCAAGGTTACCGGTCAACAGCTTTGTCACACATCCTAGAAACCTTGTTTACACTCACCAAATTCACCACGATAATATACTCAGCAAATACTATCTTACAAAGTGAGTAAGCAGCCGTTTATTTATAAGGATGAACCGTTAAACACATAATACTACTAATTAACATGTAGCACGCCCTTATACTAATAACTGTAATTATTCAATTATTAATAACACAAATATAGATATGCCAAGCAGACGCTTTCTGTTGCCACCCGCATTCTCGTGTACCCAAGTATCAACTAACTTTCCTGTACCTTTGCGCCTTACTCTTCACCATTTACACTTGCATTCAAGTATTAGTAATGCTCCTGTTTTTTCTCATTTTTTAAGAGCTTCGACGACCTTCTTGTGAAAGATTTTATCTCTAAAACGAACACATGGTTTTCTGTCGGCTTTTTTCCTGCTTTAGTTATCGCTAAAAATATTGCGATCAAGAAAATGCAGAGACTGATATTTCTTTTTCATAGTACTTTTTAATTCTCCCAATATTAATTTTTCTATTAATCTGATGAGCTGTAATAGCGCAAAACCCGTTGTTACAGGCAGAAAAGCTACTAAGTATATTATTTTTATTGAATTATAAAATGGGGGCGACCTGTAAAACAAAAATTAAAGGGGGTCACCGGCTCTAGCTAGCGGAAGGTCGTCGATTGTTTAGAGTGTTAAAATTTTGCGGAAAGGCTAAATTAATATATAATATATAACAAACAAATTTGGCACTTACCTTTCATAAATATTGTGGCTTAAAAACAATTACCAAAGTTGCCAGACAAGTCGAGAATATCCAAATGTTCATGCAAAACTTGAGACTTGTCATCCTAAGGAGGATAATTGTTTCTTTTAATCAATTCTTACTTTTTTGACTACTTATGCAAATTTCATGATCAAAAATAAAAGAATATTGACTTAATTAACGGCAAACAAAAACTATTTAATCAACAGAGCAATAAACGTGAACCTCTTACATTAGGAAATTAAATTCATTGATTTTAATTTAGAAATTTGATTGAATGGTTGATATGGAATTATGATAATTTTATGTACATAAGCAATTTCGAAACACTTTATATGGCAGAACTCTTATCTTTTTTATTTCACACTAAATTAATCCTCCGGTTTATGGCCAAAACGCCCTTACAAATATATTAACTAAAACTTCGTCATGCTAGCTTAAATATAAAAACTTACTTACTAAAAATCATCAATTGTTTGTGGCTTGCCTTCCAATCCAAAACAGCTCTTAAATTGGGTGAGAGAATCTCGTTTGTTACTCTTGCTCTTCGCAACTACTCAATAAGTCATTGGAACACGTATCCGGCAGGATCTTGTTGATGGCTTAACTTGTGCACACACGCACACAAGCTTTTTATTATATACTTTAGTATCACTTATAAATCCGCGAACACACGGGCATCAACCTCGCGAACTGGATGAGTTAATTACTCCTTTCCACTTTTACTAACATGATACTAAGTTCGATATCATATCTGCTACGCCAGAGAACGCTACCAGCAAACTTCTATAGCTACGTTTCTTTCTACGTTTTCAAACTGAAAACCCCATTGAAATCTCCTTTTTTTTAACTAAAGCCTTAAGTTATATATCAACCCTACCCTTAATCATTATTTACGTCATATTTCTGTTATCCAATGACTATTAACGGAACATCCCAAAAACAAGATTTTAGAAACCAAATCCAGCCCTTTTCAAGATGAATGCCACGGGTAGCAATTATTTTTCTAACGTTATAAATATGTTGTACATTCTTGGAATTTTAAGTACTGAAATTATTGACCATATCTATTGACGACAGTTGTCTGCTATTGACAAAAGATCGGGGAACCCTACCTGAGCCGAAATGGATTTCAATATAGCGGTTGTCTCCAGACTACTTAAAATTACTTGCAATCTTAAAACAAATCAAATTGGAAAATAGTTTGGCTATTTGTTTTATTTTATTTTATTTTTTTTATTTTTATTTATTTTATTTATTTTATTTAATTTCGTTTTCTAGAAACCGCTGTCAATCACTGAAATATTAAGAAAATTAAGTTTTACAAACTGAAAATTGCTTTTTTTGTTTAAGTTAAAAGGTAATATTCTATTTATATTTATCAGATTCGTCAATCTATAAACGACATAAGTTTTTAAAGGGTATTGTATGGTGTTTGCAAGGTAGGACCTTTCAATTATTATGACATCTGCTGGAATTTATTATATTTAAGGGTAAAGCTATTTCTAAACTTGAGGTCTTTATTATGAGGGATGCTTACTAAAATATAACGGTAATTTATCATGGAATTTTGCCTATAAGTAGTACAAGTTAATGAAATTTAATTTTTAAATTAATCTGTTAGTACGTTAACATTTCAAAATAATGTTACACCGTGTTCGATTGTTTTTTTTTTCTAAAATTTGATCTTAAACACTTAATAAAGGTGGAAATATTTAAGTAACTTCTTACGCTTGAAACATCGTTAAATGGCAATTATTTAAAGTCAGACATCGTTAAATTTTTAAAGTATTTTTTACTAGGAAAGATTTATGTCGAAATTTGTAGTTTTTTAGCGGTTTAAATAATAATAATGAGTGAATACTAATTTAAAGATAAGGGTATAACATTTTTAACCAAAAAGGACAATGATCTATGACTGAATTTGAATGCATGTGAAAAAAGTCATTTCACGTTGTCAAATAGAATTTTCGTCAAAACAACTCTGGTTGTATTAGAAACCGATTGAAGATAATCCAGAATCTTATAAACCTCGACAGGCAAATACATGAGAAACAATTTAAAGAATTAATTCCAAGCTGTTTCCAGAAAATTTTACATAAAGGATATGTTGAAGTCTGACCAAAGTGTGTTCCCATGCCAAAACTGATCATTTTTACAAGCGATTAATTGAATTAAAATAAGGCTGTTTTTTTTTGTTTTAATGATGCGATGAAACTTTGGTATATTGTTAGACTGTTGACTGTAACACGGATCAATGCAGATGGTCTATAAAAGGCATCATCTACAAGAAAAACCGAAAGTACAATGCCCATGAGAAAAGCTTTTTGCAGTAGATTTCTGGAGATAAAAGAGAGTTCTGTTAGAAAAAACCTTTCAGTTATTACTGATATATACAAAGAATGAAATTCACTTTCCAGGACAATTGCAGGGTGCATAAGACCAAAAGTTTTGACAAAATATTTGGATCTCTTATAGTTGGACATGCTACCCAGATGCTACTATCGTTTCCTGGAGTGGTCAAAGCAATTACGAAAGCATAGATTTTTCTACAGATGACTTGGAAACTGTTATTATGCTATTTTGGGAAGTTGCCAAAAGAATGGTTTGAAGAAATGTCGTTATTAAACAAACGTTGGAAGTAGTGTGCGGATGTTTGGGGATTGGGATCAAATGTAGTAAAGTGTTTTTCTTCTCCTGCCTGTTGTTTAATGCTTGCTAAAGTCAAAAATTTAGCCTACTGAAAAACTAATTCGTCTCAGCTAGTTGTGATCAAAAAAATTAGAAATATATAAATAACGGAAAAGCGCAAACAGCTAATAAATTAACCGAGTTTCCCAATAGAGAACGTTTCTAAATGCTTGCTAATTCTATGTATTTCAAAAACGCCATAACTTATTTTTACAGCTTAGTGTGTTATCTATCTATTCGTAGTATTAATTTTATTTGTTTTTCAGGACGCATGTATTAAAGGTTGGTTAAGCAAAGGTGCACCAGCGGATAAGCTTATCCTTGGAATGGGTTCAAATGGAATCACTTTTACACTTCGCAATAATAATTATCACGAACTTGGTGCGCGTATATCAGGACCTGGTAAAGCTGGACCTTACACTCAACAAGAAGGAATTCTAGGATATAATGAGGTAATTTGTAAGCTCCATGTTTTCAAAATATAAATTGTATTTTTAGATTGTCGAGGGAATGAAAAACAACCAGTGGAATGTTGTATGGGATGATGAACAAAAAGTACCATATGCTTATAAAAACAGTCAATGGATTGGATATGACAATCCAAAATCTTTTAAGCTAAAGGTATTTAATTGTTTTATGTATCTACAGATATATAAATTGATATTTTCGCCGATAAAACTACATTGATTACATTACATATACTTTTGTAAAGCAACGGACATGACTCAAGGAACATTGCAAAACACATTTGCTATGATCCTTGTTTCGCTTTTCTCCAATCACATTTTCTTACGTACTAACCTATTAACAAGGTGCTAAAACCTTTAATTGATGTTAACTGATACAAAATTAATCTACAGCTCAGCTTTACCTGACAATTTGATCGACACCTGATCAATAAAGATCTCATGAATTACCTAAAAATATTCATAAACTTATCAGTAAGCACTAGAAAATTCACCATTCTAGGCCGACGGAGACACCAACATAGAGCTAAATCGTAAGCAAAATAACAGACAAACAATTAACCTTAGCCAAATTGTAAAATCTTGACTTTAATTAGCACAATGTTTCAATTCCAAGGCATCCTGAACTCCAGGATAAAGAACATTGGTCCTTTGAAAGCCAGTTATATCTACCACAACATAATGATTGTTAGTCAAAACCGTTTTGTTGATATATGGCCCTCGTTGCCTTTCTAGAACCCACGGTAGTATCTATGTTGGCTACCATTACATAATTGCCTATACTATAACAATGTGGTGCTTTACGATTTTTATTATTTAAACCTCATTTTTAGCGTGTACTGTCCCAATATTAATTAAAACTTTACCACGATCTACCTAGATAGCATCCTTTTCCTATTTAATAGGTTTTCCAAATAGGGTCTTAGATTATCTCCATTTTTTCCCAATCGATCCTACCAAACAAGAATTTTACAGGGTTTAACCCTGTCTACTTATTTACTGTGTTATTGAAACGAAATTCCAGGTTGGGCAAGACTTCGACCCATGTTATTTGTTTACTATTGGAAAGTTTAGCAAGCATAGGTGCCAGACCTTTGTTCATAGTCTCAACTTGTCCGTTAACCTACAGGGCTTAAGTGGCAATAGCAATATGTACTACATCAAAATCTTTTATAATATCCTTAAATATATTTGAAGTAAAACAGGTACCACCCCCGACAACGCAATGAACATTCGTAAAATATTTCAAAAATATAATTTAAGTATATTTGAATGTTCTTAGAATGTAATCACAGAATCATAGAATATTTAAGGGATGTTCTCAGAATATTAACATTGGACTGTTTAAAATATTATAAAAACTACTATAAAAGATTTTCTGGTATATTCTACATTCGTTCTAAACGTTCCAATATATATTCTGAAGAGATTGTTACGTTCTGTCCCTGAAATTAAATAATTCGGTGCGTAGCTAATTTAAAATTTTCTACTTCCTACGGTATTAAAGGTTATTTATGTGTATTAGCAAATCCGGCAGCCTTTGTTAATCGAAACAGTAGCTTATTCATCATCCGGTAGAATTTTTGTTAAATATTCAGTTACAAAACACAAGATTCTTCGAACTTATTTTGAGTTAGCCGTAAAAGTTGCAATTGATGTTATTATTAACAAATTAAATATTTTGAATCTATTCTATTATGATAACGTGAAAATCTGGGATTTTATTGTAACAAAGTACGAAAATTAATTTTATTTTGGTTATCAAAGGTTAAATATATGCATTCCTTCGGTAGGTTTTATTGATACCTGCAACGATAATTTAAGTATACCAAATTACTCTTTTGATGTAATATTAAAATCTGGTATCTATTTATCAAAACATTTGCTTCAGGAATAATATAATACGTTTGAAACGTGGTTCTCGATTGTTAAAACATTTGAGTCGGAAATATTACATTTACTTAGCGACGTGCTTTTATCAAATGAGTTTTCTACAAAGCGTTTGGAAAAACAAGGTCGTTGCTATATAACGTGGTTTTATCACGCCACACCCGAAAGCCCTGAGGGAAGTTTAGTTATTTCCATGCGTTTGAGTGTTGTTGGTACAGTCAGTTCTATACTAGCTTCGCTAGGAATCCTAAAATGGATGACAAGATTTTCCTTTTGATATATAAAAAATTATTTTGAGGTATTTAAAATTAGGTGCTATTACTTAAAAAGTTTTTTATGTAGTTGTATATAAAAATTTAGATTGTCAGTTTTTCAAATGGTATAAAACCCGTCGGGACAAATGCGAACAATCTTTTTTGTTTTTATTTTGTTTAAATAATATATGCTGATGCTGACCTAGATCAGATAGTGATAGATGCAGACTGTGCAAATTTCAGGGAAATCTGTAGGTTAGTTCAGAATAGGAAACAATGATGGTACGCGTCTAACCAGTTCTAGGACTGAAGACCTAATGATGATGATGAAATAATATATCATGAATATCTGAAATATAATTTTTAAAACAATATTAGAAGATATTTTACAGTATTAAAAATAATACTACAAAAATGATTAGTAAACTCTGATGACGTTCATAAGTATCTCTTGTAACATTCTAATATGATTATAAATGTTCCTAGATTGTTCTGTATGTATGACCTTACACATTATTAGAATATATTACTGAATATATATTTTTCATTCTGTCTATTTTATTTCTGTTTACCATTAATAATAAAGATATCATGGACAAACAAAATTAAGAACAAATAAATACTGCAAAGCGGTAATAAAATAGGAAAGATAGTATGATACGACACATACTAAGGCATCAGGATTATAGCACGGCATTTGTTAGTAGCAGAGAAGAGAAGAGAGAGGTAGACTTAAATTAAATTATTGCTTACAGATAGTGGAAGATGTAGGATGTAGGAATTTTACTGAAATGTGTAGGTTAGCTCAGAATAGAAAACAATGGAGTTACGCGTCCAACCAATTCTAAGGCTGAACACCTAATGATGATAATTCTGTCGCTAATCCATCGTTCAGCAAACTAATTAAACCCTCGCGTTTGCTTCATTTACTACTACATAAACACCAACTCATTTACATTTAAAATTCAAAAATGCATTATTAAAACGTAACAGAAAATCTCATAATTACTCACTCTTTACATTCGCATTTTTTAAATTCGAAGGTGTCCGAAGACTCAAGTTTCTTACTTTCCACTTAACCCAGCTCCCTAAACTCAACACAATCTACTTATTTTAGACCTAGATCACGGCACTCACACGAGTTTGCAAAATCTCGCGCATGGTTAACATCCTTGCTAAATCTTCAAGAGAAGTTACACAAAAGCTGGCGTATTGTTTAATTTTTTCCTCCTTCAAAAAATTCATGTTACATCATAAAGCTAGTAACTCTTCACATTTTCCACCTTACTACTTGTCAGTATGGCCACATTTTTACATTCTAAATTGACTTTTTTGAATTTTACTGTTCGAACTTTTTTTTCAGCCGCCGTGCTTGTTTTTATATTATACATCTCCCTCTATAAAAATTCTCCTAATTACGGTCAGCGTCCGTTAATACAATATATCAATTCTAATGTATCTTTAATAACAAGGTCATTATCGTTAATTACATAACAGTCAGGCATGTGTGAAATATATCCTTAAACGTCTAACCATGTTCCAGATTTGATTCTGTGTTTCTCACATATTAATTTATTTCAACAAATTATACTCTGTAGATTTGTTGATTGCATGAATTTCTGTATTCATTACATATTTATTACATTTCTGTTATTTTAGCGGTTTTTATTGTCGCAACGTTTATTCTATTTAATGACTAATGCGTTATCTTTGTATTGTATTAAATTGTGCCAATTTATTTTAAGAAACTTCATTTGTTTATTGCTTTAACTATACTGACTGCCCTATTTGAAGTTTTGTTATTGTTATTTGTAAAATAGTAATGCACAGTATTTTGTTTGAATTTTTGAGAATAATTAGCCTTTTTCTTAAACGTTCAGTAGGGACGTTGCTTAAGCAAGACAAAACAAATTGGCTTTTTACGTTGGCCATTTTCGGTTAATTGTTAATATAATTACTATTTACAAAGCTCATAGCGAAAAACACTCTATGCTATAAATGTATACTATAATAAAATATATTAATAATTTTAATAAAGCGGCAGAATATACTTTTTACAGCAATAAAAGCACTAATAATAATGACTCAAAAGAATTATCGATATTACAATATTTTTGGCACTTTGCTTCATTATCAAGATTATTATCATTATTGTAAATGTAGTCGTGGCTCTCGTCCGTTATTAAGAATGTCGATACAACAATAAAGTATATAAACATGATGTAAAGATGTCACAAAATGCTGCCTGCGATAGTGATGTTACTTGTACCCTTCCTGAGATAAGACTGTTTTTAAGTGATTTTAAAATAGTGCAGTGAAGTAACAACCGCGAAGTAGGATTTTTTGGTTGTATTAGTTAAGCTTAACATACATTTTGGTACGATTGTAAAAAAAAATATTTACATTAAATATTTACAGGCGGAATACGCTCTAAAACTTGGATTGGGTGGAAATATGATCTGGTCTCTGGAAAACGACGATTTTCAAGGAGTGAGTGGTACCAAAAATCCCCTTATCAACAGCATTAAATCAACCTTAAATTTGGTATGTATAATAAAATTTCTTTGTACTGTGCTAAAATGCATAACTTTAGTCAAATCCTGTACGTCCACCAATAACGGCACCAACTATCAAGTCATAAAATGGCGTGAGGAGGGTCACATCATGGTTGACTTGAAGAGTGAGGATTCTAACCTTATGGTATTAGAATTAAGACGTGTACATACATTTGTTACAATTTAAAACCTTACCTAATAAAAACATTTCGAGTTCTCCATTATTTCTTATCGCAAAAAGTGGCAATACAGAAGCGCTGAAATATAAAGGGTATCACGTTTTGGCGACTGTGATGGTAAAAGACATGTCCTTATCATTTTTAAATAAATCTGAAGTGTTGTATCAGCGCAATGCAGTAGTCTTATTATCTTCCTTAATTTCTGTGAAGAGGCACTGTGGTGTTGTCATGTTGCAATACCAAAGAACCGTTACCCAAAAACTTCAAATAATAACACCAGTCGTAGTAGTAGATAAGAACAAACTAAAACTGCTGAACAACTAGGCCAATTGCCTTTTCAACTAACGCATACACCTACTATTACCCTTCATTCCCCTACAGCGTCCTTGTTCTGCATTCGCAAATAACATAAATTTAATTACTCCAGGGATAAGTGTACAAATATATTTATCCTAGTGTATATAGCTTAAGTAACTTATATTGCTTGTTGCGTGTGCTTTTGACATGTATCTAATTCCTTTTTAGCATTAAACTTTTTGTATGTAACTTCATCATAACGTTATATTTAAATTCAGCACCCTTTCTGAACATTTACGTGATTTCTAGTTAGGGAGTGATGTGAAGAGCTTTCAGCGATCGTGCGAACTTCCTGTCCCAATGAGATTGACTTACTACAATTTGGAAAATACAACGTTTTTCTGGCAGTGAACGCTATAAAAAAGTCTTCAAGCAGCTTCTGCGCTGCAAAAGAAGACTTCTAATTTATTCCTTTACTTCTTTCAGCTAATCCTTTTCTTAGGTCTTTTGTGCTCGATGCGTGCCATGGAAGCAGTTGATAGATGTGAGTCCCATTATGTGATAATTTTTAAGAAGCCACTGGTATTAAGAATCAACTGCAAGAACTGTATTGTGTTTTATGGTGTACTGTATGTACCGAGACTTGACATTTGGTAGAATATGAAGTTTTCCATTTTATTCTACGACTAGAGTTTCCTACATGTATTGATCAAAACTAATTTTAGAAATGGTTTTCTTTTGAAACATATATGCTGTTATATTTCTAAAATTATATTTTAAAGATTATATAAATGTCATAATGTATGCAATGTTGCACAACAATGAAATTTGAATCAAGTAAAGTTTAACGAACATTAAAGGTCATATGCAAATAGAAATAGTACACACTATAAACTGTACAATAGAAAGCGTACAGTGCTCCTTTAAGATAACCTCAAAGTAACGACGGCTCGATCTATCTTCAATTGTGCTGCAATGTCTAAGAAAGATAAAACGAGGGAATGAGAAAGATATGGAGATATAGATCCCCTCGCATCACTATTCACAGTAGCTAACCGCTTCGAGGTACTAGCTACAAGTGTCGTCTTAACTATATAGCTGATATGCCTGATACACCACTCTTAAACTCGGGTTCGCGAATATAAACAACCAACACTGTAACAGTTATTAGGCGTTTAATCAAATATATGAAATTATGAACCAGGTACAGATCTTCTTAACACAATATTGGATCTTCACACTTAAAACTAAACATTCAAATAATATTAAGTTAAACAATTCAAACACAATTTACGCGAGTTATGTATCCCCACTATATATGTACCATTAATAGAAAGTATTAGGATTTATTAGAAATTGTTAAAGAAATTATTAAGTCAAGTGCAACAATGTAATTCAAGGATAGTTAAATAAAGGTTATTAACAGTTGTGAGAACGGATGCAATACATTGTATTCCAGACGATAGTGATACTGCAGGTGGCAGGTCACAAACAGTCGAGAACCGTGACTACCTAGAAAGTAAAATTGTTACATTGTATCATGAATAATGTTAAGAAAGTGTAATGTTCTCACCTATAGGCAATTACCAAATTGCTATATGTTTGATGGATTGCCGCGATCCAGGCGTAAATATGTAGTCGACTTGTTTATCGATCCGCGCAGTCATGCGCGTGGGGTTTCAAGGCGTCAGCCCGATGTATTTGATGCATTCTTGTACCGGATGTAGTCAGATAAAGAAGCAATACTAAAAAACGTGGTAGAAAAGTTTTCCTACCAAGATGAGTCGGATTAAATTCGATTCTTGGCTGAGACACGTTGCATGGTGTATGAAGAGGGCAAATATTTATTGAGGACAATCAGCGAAGTAAAAAGGATCTATAAAACGGTTCGTAAGCATGACAATATGGTAACTTTATCGTCAGTAATTCATTTGAATTTTTAGCAAGCAGTTTCACCTATAAGTTTCACTTTCAATAATAAATATATAATGGATTTCAGTAACTGATTTGCATAATTCTGTGATGTATGAAAGTCGATCAAGCTTTGGAGATGGCATCCCATCCGTTGATAATGTAACGACGTTGGCACGTGGTTACAATCCGCAGGTGTTGTAAGTGTGTGTAAACACTTTCCTTCGGTGAGAACGTTCTTATTTGTTGTAACAAACATCGACCCAAGCAAGAACTAAATTCATTGTGTAACGTTGTCGACTTAGAGGATAAATAATTTATAAATGATTCCTAGATATTCAATACATTTCCTATCATTAAATATATTAAAGTTTCATTGTTAAACTAATTAAAAATTGTAGCATATTTTCATATACTAAAGTATCAAAGCTTTCTTATTAAAATAAATTATGCGTCGCTGAATACATATAAGATAATTTGCTTAACGATTTGAAATAGTTTTAGTGTTTTTGAATATAGAATTAGAAAGCTTTCCAGTAAAAATAATAAATTCACTTTATTTAGACTATGTCAGATGATCTGGCTAAATTTTTTTGCATTACTTGTTAAATTTAAATAGTCGATTAGGGCACATCTTGGTTTGACATCTGCTAGATAAACATCTGGAGTTACATGTTTACTCAAACAAGTCAAACATATGTTTCGTAACAAATTGTATGATAAGCTAATCTTTGACTTATCCTTGTGAGCCGAGAACAAAGATCTTTGCTTGAAGCATTCCCTTAATGTAATGAAATATTTTTTTATGATGGGCTTCACCCATGAAGAATTGCTAAGTTTGAAGCGTTCGCTTAATGTAACGAGATATAATTTTTTATGATGGGCCTCACACACTAACAACTGCTAATTTGTCGATTCGGCTTTGATAAGACCTTTCCACTTCATGCTTTTATAATTATGATTGTCTTTAATTTATTTTATTTATTTTTTTGTATATACAAGAACATTAAATAACTTTATTACATATCTGCAAACTGCCGTAGTAGTTTTATTTCTGAAATTCCAGTTACAATGTTTAAGTGTAAAAGAAGCACATTTATGTTGTTGAATATCTATCTTCGGGCATAAGTTAATTTCCTTAAGGTTCATCTACGTCTTTCCTTAAGAAGATTATTTTTTGTTTATGTGTTTGACGTAGTGGCGCTCTAAAATTGTACAAAGACAGGTTAATTAATAGAAAAGACCCCCCATCTCATGCCTCTGCAGGGATAGACCCCGAGACCAGTCCGCGAGCATAGATAATTCTTTTTGGCAACTGTTTGGCTCTATGTCATCTTAATTGAAGCCACCCTCTGCCTAATACTAACCAAAAAGAAAAAAATGTATTACACTGTCGCCCGAAACGTGGGGCTCGACTAAATTTTACTGTTGCTCGACTGATTTCACTGTCGTTCAAATAATTAAACTTGTCTTTGTTAGTTCACATTTAGTAAAGTAATTTTCGTTAAGCCTGAAGTATTAAATTCTTTATTATAGTAGTAAATTTTGAGCTAGTATATTTTGGCGATGTTGATGAATTTATTTGTAGTCGTGGCTGAACTTTAATTTTTGTAAGGATTAATCAAGCTTTTTTTGTACTGAATCTAAAAATGGCAGACGTTTATCAGATTGTATATTTACACAAAGAAGAACTAGAATATGAATTAAATATTCGTGGTATAAGAAGTACTAGGTCTGTTTCTGAGAAAAGAAATATTGTAGGTCGTTTGTTGGCAAAAGAAGCTGGAAAATTAGGTTGTTTGATTGATCTCTCAGAATATACAGTAGAATTTTCTGTGGAATGTGCCGAAATTAATGCCACTATAGACTCGATAAGAAACATTTTGCCTGAATTTGAACGAAATACTTCAGATTCTGTTTTTAAAAAAGTTCAATCGAGGTTGACTCATTTGTCTGGTCGCGTTAAGAGAATGCAAATTTCTTTAGAAAATCCTGAAGAGGCTATCAAATTTAAAAATGAAACAATAGCTACTATCATTATTTTAGAGGCGGAGTTATATGATAAAGTGGAGAAAATTTCAAAATTCACCTCCCATAATGAAACAATAAATGCATCTTCCTCAACAGTCAGCGTGCCTATGCACACAGTAACGTATCTTTAGCCGCCCATACCTTTCAGTTCTTGGTCCGTAAAATTTAGTGGAGATCCTAAGGAGCTGTATATATTTTTAGATAGAGTAAATGAATTGGTTCACTCTCGTAAGGTGTTAGAAGTAGATTTATTTAATAGTTCAGTTGAGTTTTTTGAGAAAGAAGGACTCCTTTGGTATAGAAGTGTGAGGAACTCATTGACTGATTGGAGTTCTCTAGTGTGTCCATTTTTTACCTGCTTATTGTGGGGATGAAATATGGGAAAAGTTTCAAATCTCTGTGTGACAGATATATGATGTTCAAAAGATTTGGTATACTGCTGTGTATTCCCCCCAGTGTAATTTCGTGGAAAGGTTCAATAGAGCTGTTGGTACCGCTATCCGTTCATATGTTGATGAGCATGACTCGTGGGATCTTGAGTTGCCACAGATTCAATATGCGATAAACTCCGCTAAACATGAGTCTACGACTTATTCCCCAAATTTTTTAATTTTCGGAAGGCATGTTCCAGTGAGTGGAAAATTTTTTGGAGATGATGTTACTCCTGAGGGAGATATCGAAGTCGTTCCTGAGAGTCGTCCTTCGTATGTTTCAGATCGTCTAGGTCTACTTAAGATATTTAAAGATGTTCGTGCAAAACTACGTTTAGCCTATGAACGTTCCAGTAAACAATATAATTTGAGAAGGCGAGACATATCTTTTAAAGTTGGTGATAAAGTGTGGAGAGTGAACAAAGTACTCTTTAGCGCAAGTGATACGTTTACAGCTAAACTTGCACCAAAGTTTGTGTTGAGCATTGTCAAAAGAAGTGCTCAGGTGTGGTATATGATTTGAGTAATGTAGATGGATTAAAAGCCGGTAGATGGCATATTAAAGATTTGAAGCCTTTTTCTACAATGGATCCTAATGACGCTTCTGAAGGGTAATCAATGCTGTTGATGTTTTGGTTAGAAGTAAGAAACATTTTGCCTATTTACTGTTTGTTCTAGTTAAGGAATTTTTTTGATCTTATAGAATATTTTAGATGGTGACTAGTATGTTTTCGCTTTATTGATTTTAAAAGATAGGTCGTAAGGAAACACTTTATATCGCCTTTTCATTTTCTAGTAGTTCAGTCCTGTTTTTTTTTATGTGATCTTACCTTAAGGATAGTGGAGATGTTAGGTTAAGTAGGGACATCTTCGTGGTGAAAAAGTGCATTTGAGTGCACACGTTTTTTTTTTAGCTTGCGTGTTATAAATCTTGGTGTGTTTTTTTTGGGTTAGTATGTCTTCTTTAAATAAGCTGCTTTAGAATAACTTACTTGTGTAAATATGTTTTTGTTTTCGTTCATAGTTATTTGATATAGTATGTACTAAAGAATTTTTATTTGTGGGCATACTTTTATTTTTTTTGCTAGTTCTGAGGAAATTCTTTGTTGGCTGCTTGTCAGTAGGCAATCTTAAAATAAAATGATTGTAAACCAACATGTTTGGTTTATTTGAACTTAGTTCATTTTGGGTTTTGCTATATCCTGTTCGGATATAAAGACTATATCATAATATAGTGAAGGAGTAGTTTACGGTGGTGTTTAGCTTGAATTATTGTCAAGTTGAATTTTTAGGAAGTTGAATGCTTCATTATATAGTTGATGTTCTGTGGTGATGTCTAGGAAAGACTACATGATCACCGAGTTGAGTAATTTAAATTTGATCAGGCAGAATTCCGCTTTGATTGGTAATTCTGACCTCGATATTTTATTATTCTTCAGCACTTTGAAGTTCCTTTGTTTAGTGGAGCTGACGAATATAGTTGTAATTATGTAAATAGATTTCGGCATAAAGTCAATATTAGTAGGATTAAAAAATATTGTAAAATTCTTTTGGAATTAGTATCAGCCTTTATCGGTATAAGTTTGGGCATTTTCGTTAAATTTTTTTGTAATTGTACAAGTATCCTTGACTTGCATTTTATGTCATTCTTTTCTTTTTAACTTTTGAGTGTTGGACTTACCTATTTGACAATTCCCGATTGTGCATTCCCAATTATGACCCTCACGGACGTTTGGTACGCGCAGTTACGGTAGCACTCAATTGATTAATTTCAGTGTGTATTAATTATTGTCCAATACACCCCCCAATTTAATCCCTTATATGGTTAAATTTTTTTTGGAGTTAAGTCATATTTTATGATAGGCTTTGTTCTTTGTTTACTTGTACCGTATAAAAAAAATGCTTCGGTTTTGGTTATTTTGATTTTGTTAACCTCTGATTTTTTTCTTTTCGGAGAGGCAGTGTAATGTATTCACCTATAGGCAATTACCAAATTGCTCTATGTTTGATGGATTGCCGCGATCCAGGCGTAAATATGTAGTCGACTTGTTCATCGATCCGCGCAGTCATGCGCGTGGGGTTTCAAGGCGTCTGCCCGATGCGCTTGATGCATTCTTGTACCGGATGTAGTCAGATAAAGAAGCAATACTAAAAAACGTGGTAGGAAAGTTTTGCTACCAAGATGAGTCGGATTAAATTCGATTCTTGGCAGAGACACGTTGCATGGTGTATGAAGAGGGCAAATATTTATTGAAGACAATCAGCGAAGTGAAGAGGATCTATAAAAAGGTTCGTAAGAATGACAATATGGCAATTTTATCGTCAGTAATTCATTTGAATTTTTAGCAAGCAGTTTCACTTATAAGTTTCACTTTCAATAATAAATATATAATGGATTTCAGTAATTGATTTGCATAATTTTGTGATGTATGAAAGTCGATCAAGCTTTGGAGATGGCATCCCATCCGTTGATAATGTAACGACGTTGGCACGTGGTTACAATCCGCAGGTGTTGTAAGTGTGTGTAAACACTTTCCTTTGGTGAGTACCTTCTTATTTGTTGTAACAAACATCGACACAAACAAGAATTAAATTCATTGTGTAACGTTGTCGACTTAGAGGATAAATAATTTATAAATGATTTTTAGATATTCATTACATTTCCTATCATTAAATATATTAAAGTTTCATTGTTAAACTAATTAAAAATTGTAGCATATTTTCATATACTAAGGTATCAAAGCTTTCTTATTAAAATAAATTATGCATCGCTGAATACATATAAGATAATTTGCTTAACGATTTTAAATAGTTTTAGTGTTTTTGAATGTAGAATTAGAAAGCTTTCCAGTAAAAATAATAAATTCACTTTATTTAGACTATGTCAGATGATCTGGCTAAATTTTTTTGCATTACTTGTTAAATTTAAATAGTCGATTAGGGCACATCTTGGTTTAACATCTGCTAGATAAACATCTGGAGTTACATGTTTACTCAAACAAGTCAAACATATGTTCCGTAACAAATTGTATGATAAGCTAATCTTTGACTTATCCTTGTGAGCAGAGAACAAAGATCTTTGCTTGAAGCATTCGCTTAATGTAATGAAATATTTTTTTATGATGGGCTTCACCCATGAAGAATTGCTAGGTTTGAATCGTTCGCTTAATGTAATATGAGATATAATTTTTATGATGGCCTCACACACTAGCAACTGCTAATTTGTCGATTCAGCATTGATAAGACCTTTCCACTTCATGCTCTTATAATTATGATTGTCTTTAATTTTTTTATTTATTTTTTTGTATATACAAGAACATCAAATAACTTTATTACATATCTGCAAACTGCCGTAATAGTTTTATTTCAGAAATTCTAGTTACAATGTTTAAGTGTAAAAGCAGCACAGTTATGTTGTTGAATATCTATCTTCAGGCATAAGTTAATTCCCTTAAGGTTTATCTACGTCTTTCCTTAAGAAGATTATTTTTTGTTTATGTGTTTGACGTAGTGGCGCCCTAAAATTGTACAAAGACAGGTTAATTAATAGAAAAGACCCGCCCCCCATCACTGCCTCCGCAGGGATAGACCCCGAGACTAGTCCGCGAGCATAGATAATTCTTTTGGCAACACTGTTTGGCTCTATGTCATCTTAATTGAAGCCACCCGGTGCCTTATACTAACCAAAAAGAAAAAATGCATTAGAAAATAAGCAGACATGAGCTCTGCAAGTTCCGACAGACATGTGAGGGACAGGGACAACATAAATACCCCGAGAGCCCCAAGACCAGTCAGTCAGTCAAAGTATTTCAGCTTTAACATTGCAGTTTGCTTAGGCTACTCACTCATATTAGTTCAATTATTAATTATTTTTCGACTTAGAATATTAAATCAAGATTGTCAAAATTCCATATTTAATATCTGTTGAAGAAACCAAATAAATTGTTACGAAGTTTTTGGAAGTAGTTTTTAAAAACGCCGCTCCCAAGGCCCGAAACGTAACTCACGCACTTTCTGAATATGTTCAGAAACTGTTCAGAAACGCCATTTCTATCGTATTCGTGTTCTTTGTACCCTTGCGCCTAGCCCAGCGCAGGCGTAGCGGTCTTTTGCCCCCGACCCACAACACTACATTACCATCCCCCCCCCCCTCCTCAAACTGAATCCTTTTAGCAAGCGAATAATGAAAAGTTTTTGTTTATATCTTAACTGAATACAAAAATTAAACTACATTGCTAATAGGATACATCAAAATAATAATGCGAGTTAAGGTTCGGGCCTATGGAACTGTGTTTTTAAAAAACACCTTCAAACTCTTAACACATTTTTAATAGCTTAAACAGAAATTACAATGAAATTTAGAATAGCTGGTTCATAATAACTTTAATAAAAATAATTAATTGTACTGGGCGAGTAGTCTAGGTAGACAACAATGCAAAAGCTGTATTACTTAGACTGACTGCCGGGCCTTGAGCTCCCGGGCTTTTTATAATAACCTGCCCCTCACACGGCTGTGGGAACTTGCAGATCTCATGTCTGCTTTACACTTTGTTACAATGTATCAATCTTAATTCTAAGTAATTGCGGTATGTTGACCGCTTGTGACCTGCCACCTGCAGTATCACTGCACTCACGGATGCAAAGTTGCATGTCCGTTCTCATGAACTGTCGATAACCTCTCTGGGTTATCCTTGTGTTACAATGTTGCATTGAACTTATACTTTTACTTAACAATTTCTAATAATTCCTATTAGATTCAATATTTCAATATATATAGGTAATTGGGGGATACATAACTCCTCCCACTGTAAATGAAAAATTAAGGTTTTTCTTAATTTTTAAATACATAAAATTCATTATTCAAATTCATTTAAAATTCATTATTTCTTTTTTTCTCTTTGTTTCCTTAAATCTAGAACTGTTTCCTTCATTCTTATATCTAAGGTACATTTTGTAAAATACATATATAATTACAAAATTTATTAAAATGATTAATACAATTGTCCAAACACTTATATTATTATAATGTAACTTTGGCGTTTTGAGTTCACTTAATTGTTCTTTGTAACTTTCCACTAATTTCACGGTGTGGTTGAGATCGTCTAAGTCTAGATGCTCTAGCTTCATAGGTTTCTTGATTATTTCTTCGTCTTCTTGTTGTATCTTGAACTGTAGTTCCGGTAGGTTTGTTAGTTTCTTTGTTGCTATGGGATCTTGTGAATTTTAATAGTTGTACTTCACAAGGGCTGTCTTCTTTAATGGTTGTTGTCGTCATCGATTGACATAAATATTGGTTTGGTGTTACTTCAGTACATTTTTCGTTTGTATAACCATATCTCAGTTCATTTAGGGATAGGAATTTGGTTTTGGGTATGATTACTTGGTATGTGCTAGTAACTTTCGTTGGAAAAGCAAATAAATGATAATAATTATAATTGTTACTTTCTACTATCGGGATTTCTATTAAAAATATTATTTCGTTATTCTTAATGTAGCCTTTTACTATAGCTATTTTTTCGAATATTAGAATGTTCGATTCTGTTACATCAAAAGGTAATTTACTGTTAATTATAAGTGATCTAATTCTTATTAATTCGTTTAATCGATTGGTTCAATAATACTAGAGTGTAGGGTATTTAATTTTGCAAATGTTACTGCGTTTTCTAACGTTGCTAGAATTTGTTGCATTAAAGTAAGGGTTGATTGTGTTTTGCATACTGCCTAATTTAATTGGTAGTATACTGGGGTTGTTTTTTATTTTTATATTATTACTTGGTTGTCCGTTCTACTTGGGTGGAGGTTGACGGTAAGGGTGATGATTGTCCATCTGAAATTACAGGGTGTCTTAGGTTTTTCAAATGAATGTACTTTGTTATTTTACCGTTGTCTACTACTGCTATGTTTTTATCTGATATTTTCTTAATTTTAAATGGTCCTAAATTTCTGGGTGCTGTTTTATGTCGCTTGCTTTGAAAGTTTTTCTCATACACGTTTTGTCCTATTGAAAATTTATTTGAGTCGGTATTTTTGTTTCGGGTTGTGGTGATACGTTCTTTATCGTTTTCCAATTTATCTTTTACCTTGTCATGAGTTATTTTTAGTTTCTGTTTGTGATCTTTCGCATATTGTTGATATACTTCCTTGTTGTAGTGTATGTCATAGGGATTTCGTGAATCTGAATGTCCTAAGGTTAATTCTAAGAGTGTAAAATTTGTTGATGAGTGAATTGTGTTATTATAGGCGATTAGTGCGTATGACATTAAATTGGTTATATGTTCCTTTTTATAATTTATCCTTAATAATCGAATTTGTTCTAACAGGGTTAAATGTAGTCGTTCAATTAGTCCGTTTGATTCAGGGTGGTTTTCCGTTATGAAATGAATTTTTATTTTGTGAAGTTCTAAAGTGTTTTGTATTGTCTCATTTTTAAATTCGCTACCATTGTCTAGAGTTATTGATTCGGGTGTTCCGTAAAATGTGAAATATTGTAAAATTCCTTGGGTCACGTCGATGCTATTTTTGGATGTGATTGGTATTGCTTGGTCTATTTTTGTGAATGCGTCTACAATTGTTAGATAGTTTTGCGCTTCTACTACTAGAGTATCGGCATGTAGTTTTTGAAATGGTTTGTCGGGTGTTTTGGTTAACATTAAGGGTATCTTTGGGGATTTCCTATCGTATTTCGCTCTGTCACATAGTTCGCATTGCTTAATAAAATCTGTGGTCAATTCCTTCATGTCTTTAAAATAATAACGTCTTACAAGTTGCTTTATAGTTTCGTTAATTCCACGATGGTTGGTTTTTCCTTCGTGTTGATTCCTAATTACATCGTTTATTTCGTCAGGGTCGTCTAGTGTTATTAATTTTCTCGTACATCTGATGAGTTCAGGGCCAGAGTTATTGAATAGTTTAATGTATAATTCTGAAAATCTTTGGTATAAATGTTCGGTGTTGAAATAAAAATAAAATCGTTTTTTCTCGGGGGTGTATTCTTTTAGAATTTTAATTATTTGTTCCTCGTTGTCATCTTTAGTTATTTGAATTTGGTATATCTTTTTGTTATCTACTTTTGTATATTTTACGGGATTTGGGTTATTTAAAACTTCGGTTATTATAAATTGGTTGGGTTTCATATCGATTGCTTCGTTTAAAATTTTAATCGCGTTTTTTGGTTCTTCGTTTTGTGTCGAATGTATCGTGTCGATCTCGTCTGGATCTTTCCTTATTTCTGCTTCGTCTACGTTTCCTATAATGGATTCCGTTTCTAATGCATTGAGTTGGATTCTACTTAAAGCGTCTGCGTTGTTGTTATAGATTCCTTTTTTATATATAATTTCGTAATCGTATTCTTCGAGTCTGATTCTCCATCTTTGTAATTTTGAATTCGGTTCTTTCAGTTTGCATAGCCATACTAGTGGTCTATGATCGGTGTATATGTAAAATTTTCTTCCGTATAAATAAGGTCTAAAATATTTTGTTGCCCAAATTATGGCTAATAATTCTTTTTCTATGGTACTATATTTCTGTTCGGTTTCATTTAGGGTTCTGGATGCGTAGCTGATGGGTTTATCGCTACCTACTTTTCCTTGGCTCAATACTGCGCCTAATGCTACATTCGATGCGTCTGTCGTCAGTATAAATGGTTTTGTAAAGTCTGGGTATTCTAATACAGGGTGATTCGTTAATATGTTTTTAATTTTGTCTACGGTTTTAATAAATTCCGGGGTGTGTTCAATTTTGTTTCCCTTTTTTAAACAGTTTGTCAGAGGTTTGGTTATCTGAGCGTAACCTTTAATGAATTTGCGGTAGTAACCACTAAGTCCTAGAAATCCTTTAATTTCTTTGGTTGTCTTTGGTAATGGGTAATTTAGAACTGCATTTGTTTTGTCTGGATTTGGCATTACTCTTTGGGGTGTTATTACATGTCCTAAAAATGATACTTCTTTTTGTAAAAATTCACTTTTGTCTAATTGTACTTTAAAATGTGCTTGTCTAAGTCTTTCGAATATTTCTGTCAATCATTCTATGTGTTCTACCAATGATGTAGAATAAACTATGATGTCGTCAAGGTATACAAGGCATTTTTCATTGTGTATTCCTCGTAGTATATTGTCCATGACTCTCTGGAAAGTAGCGGGTGCGTTCTTTAATCCAAATGGCATTCGTTTGTATTCGTAATGTCCTCTAGGTGTGCTGAAGGCTGTTTTTGATATGTCTTTTTCTTCCATCTCTACCTGATGGTATCCTGATGCTAGGTCTAATGTTGAAAAATATTGGCATTTGCCTAATTTGTCTAAATTTTCGGATATATTTGGAAGTGGATATTTGTCATCTACCGTTTTTTCATTTAACTTTCTATAATCTATTACCATTCTGTACTTTCTCTTTCCGGTTGCGTCTAATTTCTTAGGTACTATTAACACGGGGCTGCTCCATGGTGAATTGGAGTGCTGGATTATGTCTTGGTCTAATAAGTCTGCTACTTGTCTGTCAGCTTCTTCTTGGCTTGCATGAGGTAGTCTATATGCTTTTGTAAAAATTGGCTTGTTGTCTGTTAGCTCGATATTATGTTTTACTGTGTTGGTGAATGTTAATGGTATTCCTTCACAATGGAATATGTCTCGGTATTCAAAACATAAGTTTTTAATTGCTCTTTCTTCTTCTTGATTGATGTCGGTATGGAAGCGGATGTTAGTTAAATTTTCTCTTAACATTTTGTCATGTTCTATTGGGTTGTAATCGTTTTCTAAATTTTCGCCTATTTCCATTTCGTTAAAATTTAGTTCTTCTACGTTAATTGGGTCTGTCAATGATAATTCTACGGGATAGTCGTTTGAATTTAATATTGTTGTGGTTGCATTCTAAGGTTTATTAGGTCTCGTACCAGGCATTTTATATTACGTTGGTCTCCAAAATATGCAATTAGTAATTGTTTAAATTGTTCCCATTCTTGTAAATCATCCCTACTGGCGATTAAGGTTAGTGCCCTTCCGGTTAGTTTACTTATTACCAAGCGTATAAGCAATGAGTTGCTTTCGTTATCTCCGGGTTTGTAGAAGGTTTTTAGGAACATTTCGGCTGCTCCAATGAAATTTGAGAGATGTGCTTCCGTGCCATCATATATCTGTATTGTCTCCAAATAGAGTCGCATGTCTGTGCTACTCATGTTGGTTAAGGGTTGTTTTCGATTTTGGGAAATTTCAAAAAAAAAAATTATTTTTTTTTGAATTGAGGTTTATTTCGCTATGTGTATTGTTATTTTTGCTTCGGATTTACTAATTTTCCGTTTGGGTTGTAAAATTTCAAATTTTGTAGAATTTGGGGTTGGTTTTGCTATTTGTAGCGTTAATTATGCTTGGGATGTATTAATTTTTTTTTTTGGATTGAATAATTTCGAATTTTGTAAAAATTGGGGTTGGTTTTGCTATTTGTGACGTTAATTATGCTTTGGTTTTATTAATTTTCCTTTTAGATTGAATAGTTTTGAATTTTGTAAAAATTGGGGTTGGTTTTGCTATTTGTGATGTTAAATTTGCTTTGGTTTTATTAATTTTCCTTTTAGATTGAATAATTTTGAATTTTGTAAAAATTGGGGATGATTTTCCTATTTGAAACGTTAATTTCGGTTTGAGTTTATTAATTTTTCAATTAGGTTAGGTAATTTTGAATTCTGTAAAAATTGATTTTGCTATCTTCAGAGTTATTTTTAGAATCGTAGTCGCTTTTATTTGTATTTAGTTACACAGTGCGGTGATGTACTCGTGAGATTTATATTCAATAATGTTGAATTAATTACCGTAGTCTTAAATTTGCTTGTTTTTATGCAGCTTTTAATTTGTCTTGAGTTTCTGCTCCTTAAAGAATCTAAAATGGATGGATTTGTTCTCGCTTTATCTGCTTAGCTTTGTTTTAGTTTAATTCTGTTAATTTGTAATTAATACTCTTTCCGTGGGTTTTATTGAGTTGCGTAAACGTACAGTTCGTCTGTTTTGTATTCTAATTATGACTTGCAGGTCACTTACTTCTGCACTTTATTGTTGCAATTTAAATACTTAAGTTGTAGTCTTTGTTATTTAATCACGTTTCTTGGTAATAATTGCGTACGTGCTTAATATGATTATACTTGTCGGTAATTGAATCTCTCGTAATGCACGGCTTGTAATTGAAAACTCTCCGTTATGAGCGTTTTAATTAAAGTTTCTTATGATGATCCTTTAACTGCACTTTATAAATGATGAGTAATTTTTAATTGAAAAACGTTTAGCTTTTATTGTGTGTTTGTACTGCAATTTTACGCTTTTATGGATTAATTACTTGTAGGTATTAAATGCAAAAACTGCGTTGCTTTTATTATTCTGTGATGTATTTAATTATTTATGGGTATTAATGCAAAACTGCGTTGCTTTATTATGTCGTGATGGATTTATTACTTATGATGCAAAATACAAAGATTCTGAAAGTTATTGCAATTCTCTGAGGTTTTAGGTGTATAATAAAGGATGCTTCTTGCTTTCTTCGGATGGCGTTTTAGATTACAGTGGTTTTAGATTACCGTAGCAGAGTGTTTTGCTATAATTTATAAGGTCAATGTTTTAAATAATCGTTCCGTGGTTGCTTTGAAGAATTAGCTTTAGCTTTGAAATTAATTTTGCGTCAGTTTACCGGTTTATAACGTGCGTTGAGTCGCGCTAGTTATTTGGTGTTAGTGAATGTGCGCCCGTTATTTTGGTTTACTTTGAGTTTGTTTTAATAATTGTGGTAAGAATCTCTTTTTAAATAATCAAGTCTCTTTAAACATTCGTCTCATAAAATGTTATACAGTCTCGTTTTTTTTTGGAAATAATTCACTTTGTAATTATTTTCAAAACAATATTCATAAAATAAAATTCATAAAACAATAATAATACATGGTAATCAATAATAATAATACTAGCATATATCAATTACAGTTTCTGGTTAAAAAAAAGGGTATAAAATGGAAATGAACTTACATTAATTTCATCTGTTTCTTTGGTGGGCTCGATCGATGCTGTATCTTGTCCACCTTGGTTTGTTTGTTGGATTCTTGTTCTGCGTCCAACTTGGTTTGTTGCTGGATTTAGACGATTTGTGTTCTTCCTCCAACTTGGTTTGGGTTCTGTCAAAATTTCGAATTAAAGTTCTTGGTCACCAATCTTCCGATTTTGGATTTTTAGTGCCCTTTTGACATCCGTTACGACTGCGCCAGTTAAGGTTCGGGCCTTTGGAGCTGTGTTTTTAAAAAACAACTTCAAACTCTTAACACATTTTTAATAGCTTAAACAGAAATTACAATGAAATTTAGAATAGCTGGTTCATAATAACTATAATAAAAATAATTAATTGTACTGGGCGAGTAGTCTAGGTAGACAACAATGCAAAAGCTGTATTACTCAGACTGACTGCCGGGCCTTGAGCTCCCGGGCTTTTTATAATAACCTGCCCGTCACACGGCTGTGGGAACTTGCAGATCTCATGTCTGCTTTACACTTTGTTACAATGTATCAATCTTAATTCTAAGTAATTGCGGTATGTTGACCGCCTGTGACCTGCCACCTGCAGTATCACTGCCCTCACGGATGCAAAGTTGCATGTCCGTTTTCATGAACTGTCGATAACCTCTCTGGGTTATTCTTGTGTTACAATGTTGCATTGAACTTATACTTTTACTTAACAATTTCTAATAATTCCTATTAGATTCAATATTTCAATATATATAGGTAATTGGGGGATACATAACTTACGTTAGGTCATTAAGCATATACTTTCCAAGTGACGTTACTTACCTAGTATACATAGATTTGAAACTACACCCTTGATTTATACAGGTCTACGGAAAAACAACAAAACTAATGAGCTAATTTAATATCTCAATGTGTTAAACAAACATGTTTGTTAAACAACCGAAGGCGTTGACATAACTATCTAAATCTTCTATACTTAAACATATTCTACCGGAAGCTTATATGGCTTCAAATTATAAATATTTTGTGTTGGTACCAGAGTACCGGTGGCATCCTCGGTCACCCTATAGGGTACAAGAGCCCCGAAAAATAAGAAAAAATTTACGTATTTGATTGTTCCCAGAACGGAATATATCATGGTTCCTAACCAACAGCTTATCACCGACTTCAAAATTTGCAATTTTGCATGAAGTGTCATGCTTCTGTTTTCGTTTTTCAGCTCTAGTTTAGCCCGCGCCATTACTACCACTTCTCCCGTAAGTCTTTTGTGCGTTGGAAAGGGAACAACTTCTACCTCATTTAGTTGTAGTAATTTATTTGAGTGCACCTCTAAGGAGATAAAACCAGTACTCGAATGCACTACCTTATTTAAACATTCGCCAACTCTTGAAATAGAGTGGGCCCATTTCTGGTGCCTTTCCTGACAATAAGTGCGTAATAATTTAACAATATCACGATTCGCACGCTCCACCATATTTCCCTGAGGGAAGTAGACGGAAGTATGGACAACAATAATCCCTTCCGACTTCATTTTAGTTAAATATACCCGGCTATCAAATTGTGAGCCATTGTCTGACAGAATTAATTTCGGTTTACTACCCTTAACAAAATACGTATTCAAACATTTTGCAATCGTAGTTGCAGAGGCCTTCTTTAAAACAAAAAGGTCAACTCTCTTATTGAACACTTCCAATATTACCAAAAGTTAGGTAACACTCCCCCTAGATACCGGTAGCGACCCCATCAGGTCTACACTGATGGTATGGTTGTGCTCCTCCACTAAAACGTGGAGCATTTCTCCATAACACTTTTTGGAAATGTTTACTTTTTGCCAGATATCACAAGAACCCAAAATCTTTTTGATACTACTTCTCATGTTATTCCAATAAAAATCTAGCGCGAGACGACTGTGACACTTATCCGAACCAAAATGACCACTGTCGATACGACAACTTTACACTAATTGATGAATTTCCGCATTGAGAACGCATAACAAGAACCTCGAGGATACGCTATTGCCTCTTCTAAATAAAATCCCTAGTGCATAACGTACCAATCTTTATACCGTGGCAAACAATTTTCTCCTTCCAACTGCCGAATGACAGTACTACAAAATTCATTCTTGCCTTGTGTTTCTCGAAGATATTCCAAATTATGTACAATTTTATCGAAAAATGTAGCATCTTTTTTATTTAAGGAATTAATCTCGATCTTGTTTGGATAAGGTTTATCTATCAAATTTCCTTGACCACAAAGATATCGCGACAAAGTATCCACCACTTTATTCTCAGCCTTGTCGTCCAAATTTCTTATTTTCAAACTAAAGTCACTACTGTCATTGATCGATATACGAGGCTTGTTCAATTGAAACCCATCTTTGGTCAAGTTAGCCTTGCAAACAATTGTAATCACTCAACTGACGTTTTGCAAAGTTAGTGGTGTTTGTAAACTTCCCACTGGTCAGTTTCTCTCGTATGTATTTGAGAGCGATTTTAAGTATTGTGACTTTGACGTGACGTTTATTGTTAACAATCTGGCCAAATGTGATCAGCGTGCGGTCATTCAATTTCTGTGTGAAGGACCCTTGTTGATAGAATTTACAGAACCTCGGGTGCTTATCACCGCAAACCTGCATAATGACACTTTGAACAAGCTCCATCAAGTAATAAGACGAAAAGTCCAGGGAAGCTTTCACGTGGTGTCATTCTGCTTCACGACAATGCTCGACCTCATGTTGCTAACGTAGTGAAAGAAAATCTACAGCGAAAGAAATGGAGGATATTAGAGCATCCACCTTATACTCTTGATTTATCGCATTGCAATTTTCACATCTTTGGGCCACTGAAAAAAGCGTTAAAAGGTAACCGTTTTCAGTCAGACGAAGAAGTACAAAACGCCGTGAAAGAATTCTTCGAGCAGCAGACACAAGATTTCTTTAGGCAGAGTATACATAGGTTGACGAAACAATGGGATATGTTCCTTAATCGTAGTGGTAATTATTTGTAAATTTAGTTGTCAATAAATTTTTCCTGAACCAAAGATGAGTTTCAATTGAACAAGCCTCGTATTTTCGTTGCGCCCATATGGCTCATCCCTCATTCGCACGTTAATCACTGCGATACAAATTCCCTCTGACTCAATTCTCTCCTGTGTAAATTTTATATCAGTTGCACGGTTCAAAAATGTTCCCGATAGGCTCAATGACTCAGAACAAATGCTGACCTTGTGACACGCTAACCAATCGCAACCAAGAATGTCATTTCGGATTAATGATGGCACTACAATACACCCAAATTCAAACATTCCTCTCTCCAATTTGAACTCAATGAGCAGAACCTGTTGTTTAACCTTTTTGCCCTTGCCATGTAGTGCACTAACAACTAGTGTATTGTTTACGGGTAGAACGAGGATTTGAAGTCTGCCTTTTTGAATCTCATGTAAAAAAATTTGCGATAAGTAAGATAATTTACTACCGCTATCTATCAATATTGATGTATAAACCTTTTCAACACAGCCATTAATTATAGGCATCACATTAGATACTTGCCCCCTTTCCTCTTCACTCACCTGCATTAACTCCGTGTTATCTTGAGCGAATAACATATTTATTTAATTCGTCTCAATTATTTTGCCCCTCCCATCCTTTCTACCTAGTTCTTGCCTACCTACTGGCTCTAAACAATTAACTTCTTTTTGCTGTACGTGTCCCGTGTTACCCGATTTCCCTCATTTTAGCATCTTTTTTGATTGACTCCCAATCAGCGGACGGCCCCCTAAGGGCTTTGATAGCTAGCATAACCTGTTTGTCCCCGGTACTCCAGCTTCAACAAATATTTATGCAGTTCGTTAATTAAAGCTACCGGATTCCTTGTATCACTGGGTCTAAAAATTAAATTAAAACCCCCTAACTCCTTAAATAAATTTATGTAAGATAAATCGCATCTCTTATCTAATGCTACCGCCTCAATTTTCTCTTTTGTATTTCCAACGTGTCGACTTGATCCCGGATATTCATTCCTATTCACACTTTTCAAACTTTGCAACATATAAGTACTCATTTCCGCCACACTATAACAAACCTTCTTTGTCATACTACTTAAATTTAAGTTTACGTTTTTAAACGCCGCATCTAGTTTTTCTATGAGTGCACTATTGTTTGCTTGTATCGCGGTCATATTATGAATGAAAGCTTTATTACAATCAACTAATTTTTTAATAGAATCAGAGAGCCCGTCCTCTTCCTGTTCATCACGAAGATCCTACCTTGTAAATGATATCCAATAACATGCAATTAATCTTGTACGTTCAACAAGCTCCACGTTGAGCGCCAGATGTAGATATCTTGATACACTATTCTTAAATTCGGGTTCGCAAATATAAACAACCAACACTTAAACAGTTGTTAGGCGTTTAATCGAATATATGAAATTATGAACTAAGTACAGATTTTCTTGGCACAATATTGGATCCTTCACGCTTAAAACTAAACATTCAAATAATATTAACTTTAACAATTCAAACACGATTTACGCGCACTTTCTGAATATCATCCGACTGTTCAGAAGCGCAATTTCTACCGTACTTGTGTCCCTTGCACCCTTGCGCCTAGCACAGCGCAGGCGTAGCGATCTTCTCCACCAGACCCACAACACTGCACCCTCTCCCGGTAAAGTTAATATACTATTGGTTTATGACAATTGCGTGAACGTCGAAGACCGTCTAACAGGAATTCATGTGAAAGTTTAGACTGGCTCTTAATTGAAACATAGAAGTATGAGAAAGTTATATGTACAAAATTAAGAACAAAAAATACTTGATGTCAAGTAAATGTATCAGTAGCTATTTAAAATTTTCCGTCAGTAATTTATATTCCATACCTGCCTGTAATGCTAACGACTTACTTAAGCAAACATTAGATAATTGAAATGAGTTTATTAATTTCAGTTAGTTAAATGAGCTTTTAGCACGAAACCAGCATAGATAATTTAGACACCTTAGTAATTTACATATAACAACGTTGCTATTCCAATATGATATTAAATTGGGATGAACGGATAAATAGTAGGGCAAGTAGTTTAGAAAATACTAACAGTAAAAGATATTGAGACCTTATACTTTTTTGTATTAAATTCAGAAAAATTACAGATATACACTCGGGAAATAACCAGCGCATTAAAGTTATTATACAATTTCAAACGGGTTCAAAATAGCATTAACCATGGGATCTGACCTATACACCTCTATAACAGCATACTCATAACTACAGCCATGTGTTACGAACGCAAACAAACGCCGTAGTTTTCAGTATCAAATGTAAAAGTGTGAAACAAAATGACAGTTTACGCGGATAGAACAACAGATCGTGCAATAACCATGGTGCATTAAAAATTATAAAACCTACGGATAAGGAAAGGGATATTCAGTCATTCGAGAACAGACATTCTAGCAGAGCTTCGAATTCGATTGACACGCAATCATTGCCGTACGCGACAAAATTGATAATTAGGTAGTTAACGTGATGGTATTCAACCCCGGAAATATTGATAAACAGGCTTGTGAGTAAAAGCACGGGTATGAAAATACTGGTTATACTTGAAAGTAGCTGTTCTTAAAAACTTTTATTCAACACCAAGTTGGAGTAATTAGTTTACCTGCAACCATTCCTACACTGGAAATACGGTAGGCCTTTGTTGAGAGCAAACAAAAAAACTAAATATTGAATTCTTGCTTTCCATCTTAAAGGGTACGCCAATAGAATGTGATGGCTTAAGTATTGACCAAATACCGCCTTCAATGTTATAAAATAATTAAACGCATTGGAAAAGTATGTTAACACAATGCAATTTATGAATATAAACTTATTTTTTAAAAATAACGCCTTTCAGATAGCCTCTTTCGCGGCAAATTCACTCTTGCAATCGTTCTGGGAACTCCCCCATCATTCATTGCAACATGTAACGTTCCGTTTGTTGATCGTTTATTATAAAACAATATATTAGCAAAAATAAAGCTAGTGCTTGTCGGTTTACGATAGACCCTTCAGCGTGTAACCACCGACCCGGAAGGATATTCTAGTAGGTGATGCAGTTTCAAAATTTTTTTTTGTGGAGGCTGGGAACTGAAAACGCGAGACGTAAATAGAGAATTTGTTGTTGTTGTGGAATTGTCAAGTCACACTCAGCGCTCTGGGGTGTTTTATTAACCTGTTGTAGGTTCACCCATTTATCCAATTTCACTTGCCGTTGTCTATTGATATACATAGAATACCAATCCGTATTGGGTACTTACAATTTGAATGAAAATATGTCATACACCGTAGTTATCCAATTTATTTGGGAATAGAGATGGATTAACACACGCCGAGGCACCTGTTAAATTCCGATCGCCCTCGTCTTGTGTAGTGATTTGATTCACGCCTCGAGGTAAGCTTTGTATTATTGGTACTCAACGAGTGACCAAACATAACACCCACTAGCCCCTTTTTGTAATTAACGTGCTTGGAATAAAAATTATTTCTTGTGTGCCATACCCATAATATAATTGACCCCGGGATTAAAAGATCATGCCAACGGTGATGTCAAACTTATTCAAGTAATCCTATGTCTGTTTTACAATTCTTTAGTAGGATTTGCATGCACCCGATGCATCACGCGTGGTATATGGTGTCATAATTTACAATCCTCGTTGTCAAGTTGAGACCTTACCGGCGTGAAACTCCGGTGCATCCAACTTTATTTTCTTTAATAATATAGTTGTGTATAGGAAACTGGCCCTAATTGACAAACTTTTCCGCCTTGGTGGACACAACAACTTACTCACACCGGACGCTCACTTGCAACCACTAGACACAGACTCCAAAGAGTGAAACGTACCAATGCAGACCTCATTGTTATTAATACCTTATCTAACACATACACCAATGACAAACGACAATACAAAATTCTCATTAACACAACGAAAAAACAGCACTACCTTGACATAATTTACGATCAACACACAAACCCGTGGAGTACGTACCGTAAACTGATCACACCTCTTTCCAAACACATCCTCACAGCCATTTCAACTACAATCCCTTCCGCATTTAAACAATGTTTACCCTCTTAGATATAGCAATACCTTCGGCTCGCCTTGATATACCAACCCAACCCCAACAATGTATAATCGACAACACTCTAACCCAACCAGAAACGGACCCAGACACAGACATTGAACTTTCCCTCTTAGATTCCTTCGTTTCCAAACTAAATCTCCATAAAGCCCCCGGCCCAGACCTGATCATACGAAAATCCTGCCCCCTCATCAGTGAATCCACTCACCTACTATTCCAGAAATACCTCCCTTTTGGGATTTTTCCTGACCCATTTAAATTTGCTTTCAGCTCACTTATACTCAAACCCAATAAGCCTCCCAAAGATCCCAAATCCTACAGACTTATTGCACTCCTTCCAACACTTCGCAAACTCCTTGAACAGACCATCCTATACAAACTAAACTCACACATATAACGACATTTCTTACTCTCACCTAACCAACACGGCTTTCGCGCGGGACATAGTGCTGAACGTACAATTCGCTCCCTATTCCAAACAGTTCAAACATCCCTTTATGCATACGTAGTCTCCTTATTCGTCGACTTCCACTCAGCCTTCGACCTCCTTCGGTGGCCCAATCTTCCTAATCAACTTAAACAAGCCAATTTCCCTTCCAACCTCTACCTCTTAATAAAATCCTTCTTCTCATCCCGAACAGCCACCCTAACCTCCAATTTCCACTTGGTTACTAAACCTCTCACCCAAGGATGTCCGCGAGGTTCTCGTTTATCACCTACCCTATGGAACCTCGCAATCAATCCTCTCTTAGACCTTAGTATCCCAAGCAACTCCACCTTCGCTTACGCCGATGACGTAGCTTTCCTTCTCCACGGCAACTCCCGTGCCTCTATAGAACCCACCGCTGCCATACTAATTAATTCAATTAAATCCTGGTCCTTTTTAAACAAACAACCACTCTCCCCATCTAAAACAAAAATGCTCCTGCTCAAAGGCCACTTAACCCAAACCGAAATCCTAAGATTCACATCCCTAACACACCAATTCCCCTCACAACAACAGTTTCCTACCTTGGACCCCACATTGACACTCGCCTAAAAATAAACTCCCATCTCTCCAAATTTCGAACCAAAACACAAATCATACTCCATAACCTACTCCACGTTCTCCCAAAATTAGTCCACCTCACCAATCCATCACGAAGACTAATCATAATGCCGATCATCAAATACGCACCATTATAAGACCTTTCCTACTGTACACCTCAAGAGCGTACAGAACCACCTCCACGGCGTTCTTGTATACCTTGCTTCAAATCCCTCCGACCTAAACCCGACTAAACTCCTCACTCCAAATCCGAAACCTCAAACATAACCTACCAATCATTTTTTACGACAGAATACTTCACTATGACGAATACCGTACTCTCCCTAAAACTGACATAAAATCCCGAATACATAACTCCCAACTCTATTCCTGGCAAGATCTTTGGTCCCACTCCACCAGCGGCAGATATACATTTAATATCTTTTCTGATATCACAAACATCCCTCCACATATTCTTTTCTCTAATTCTCTTACAATGGAATTTCTGTCCGGCCATGGTAACTTCCGTAATAAACTTCATCAATTCCATTTAACTCCTTCCCCTCACTGTCCTTGCAACAATCAATCTCTAGAAATTCCGCAACACCTGATATACTCCTGTCCCCTAACCTCTCTACTACAAATCAACCTCAAAAAATCTACAAACTTTGACCCGTTCTGCCCACTTCCTAACATAAACTTCCTAGTCACTGACTACCCTCAAGAATTCAAACACTTCCTAAGTGAAATCCTCTTAAGCAAACTTACCACCCACAACCGGCGGCACTAACACACTTAATATACACTCTTGCAATTCACTACCACATCACACCTACACTCGCACTATACACACGATCAGCACCACTCCACATGCACAGTCGACGACTAAAATAGGGGCACAAAATCCCCCTCATCAAAACTTCAAAAACCACAGTTGTCTTTGAATTAATTATTCTAAGTTCTTCAAATATGTAAATACTTATAATGTACGACTAGTATGAGCTCTGGCCTAGGTATAATCCACACAATAAATTAATTTATCTATCTATCAATCTATCTATTAGTAATAAGAACCCTGTCATTGTTCTGTCGAAGGGGTTAGTTATTAGATAGTAATATTTTGGCAAAAGAGTATAAGCAATACGTTTGATTTACATATATAAGTACCCTGTAAACTGTACTGATTCTTACATTTATACGTTGCGAATAAAATTAAGAATTGAAGTTTAGGTACATCATTTCCGTTCGGAGTGTGTGAGTGAGGCGAATCAGAGCACCCTACATCGTGAACCCCTGCTTCTTCCCTTAATATTACCAAGTGCCAAAAGGTTTTCTCGGCCAGTGACAAGTTCCCCTCAATAATAATAGGCACAGTGGCATTGCTGGTGCTGCCCATTCAATTTTGTCGTCGTTAGAATCGACACTTTTTTTGGTCTTGGTCGATCAGCACTAATTACGGATCAGCGCCGTCAATCCCGCCTAACCAGACACACCCCTCATAGATTTGAGCTAGTCACCTTAAAGATCTCGACACTTTTGACCTCGACGCCGTAATGTCAGGTGGGCCCGTAGCAAACATGCTGTAATTGCAGCTACGATTTTTTGCTTTAACTCGTCGCTTGTTCGTGGTTTATTTACAAATATTTTAGACTTTGAGTAACCCCATAAAAACTAGTCGGTAGCTGTCGGGATCGGGACACTTCGCAGGTCAAGGGACATCGCCAAACCGAGAAATAGCGCGACCAGGAAACAAATTTTGCTATGCACGTACCGTATGACATTGCACGATCCTGCTGGGTCCATATTTCTCCACCAACATACGCTAAAAACTCAATTGTTGTCAGCATGGCTTGGTAGCGTTGTGCGTTAACATTAACATTTGCTCCATCTTTTTCATAGAACAACAGGCTGACAATTTCAAACATATCAATACCACACCCGACTGTAGCTTTTGGCGAATGCTGTTGTTGCTCAAGCATCTGCATAAGTTTTGTTCGAGACACCAGTATCGGTAATTTTTGTTATTAACTGACCCCGATATATAAAAATATGTTTCGTCGGACATTAGCTAATGATTGAGGACATGTGGTTCAGCATTCAAAATGTCAAGAAACTGTTTAGCAAATCGCACACAAAAAGGTCCATCAGTTTCTGGAATTCGATACACAATTTGGATTTTGTAGGGACAAAATTTGAGATCCCGGTGTTGTATACGGTGAAGACTTCCATCAGACAGTTGTAATACTTGCGCTTGACGCCCTGTTGAGCGAGTTGGACTACGCTACACCGGTTTTTGAACCTTTGTGTCTTTTCCTGTCTGCGCGCAGATCGCACTCTACTAGGGGGCCGATTACACACACTGACGGCCCTTATTAAATTCATTACACCGCAACACAATACTGTTTCGTAAAGATATTCTGCCGTGCCGTAAAATGTTAAATTTTTGTCTAGGTCATCGTTGCACCCTCTAACGGATTTAAATTTAATAAACGTTGCCTTTGCAAACACACGCTCTGTAACAGACCAACTTAACACGTTGGCTCGCGCATCTATACTGACAACAAACTGCAAGCTTTAACGGACGTTTAGGCAAACTATGTTTTGACGGTAGTTTTATCGCCTCTTTGTAACAAGCTCTACAAAGCTTCATGTTCTATTGGCGTACCATCTATAAACATTACATACTGTATTGTATCTAATAATTGTGATTGGTGGTAATAATAAAGATATGTGAAACTTATTTTCAAGATGAACTATTATGTTGGTGCACGATTATTTAATGCATATTGTAAACATTTAAATTCTCATATAAAAATTCACAATTTCACCCGCATAATTCATATGTAAAAATTAAATATGTGGAATGTCTATCCTTGAAAAATTTATCGTTCCTTTTTAAGTACACGCATATTTGGCCAACTAGGGGTGTATCTTATTTTTTCTTTGTTGTTTTTTACTGTTATAATCATGTTTTGATAATGTATGTTAAGTGTACAAGACGTGGACTGGTAGAAAGAGAAAAGTAACATGTAAGCGAGGCTCCATCAACATCTAATTGCTGTGATAGCCGCTGCCGTCTCTCAAAGCAGCCAGCTTCTGGGTAGGTTTTATTTGGGGCATTTTTTAGGTGGATTGGTGTTCAAAGGTTTTACTAAACAAAGAGTTTAAAGCCCTTTCACAGTAAGCGTAAAGGAATTTAGTAAAACTGTTGGACTTTTTATATCCCTAAAAGTGGAATATTTGCTTTTATTAAACCCACTGCGCACTACTGAATGCCAGGCGGTTTGCTTTTTACAGTTAGGTCATTCCACTCCATTCCCTTGTTAAGTAAAATTAGTTTGGAAACGTAACGTCAATTTATCACATAATATGCCTCACAAAACATTTATCCTATATTATTTGTCAAATTTGTGAATAAACAAAAGGTAAAATTTTAGTTGTCATAGAAGAATAAGGCCTTTTTGCCTTTCCTTTAAGGGCTGACTTCGGCAAAGGCCACACGATGAATGGAGAAATTTGTTTTTTGAGGAGCTACGGGTTGTTTCTGGTACAACTTTCTGTTCATCATTCAACTTTTCTTCGGAAGATTCACTTGTTGAATTTTTAACATACTTAATTTCAGAATTTCCAATTACTTTCTCAAAAGTAGCATTTAAAGGATGGTGTGTAATATTTGGGGAAAATATCAACATCCGTAAAATGTTTTCGTTAAATGAAAATATTTGTGTTTCACAAAAGCTAACTGAGTTTCCGAAGGGGTCATTACCAGTGTAAAAATGGCAGCGACGATATTGGGGATATCATAAATTGTCTATTGCCTTTTCTGGATTGTTTAATATCCACAATGTGCATGCCCTATTGAAATAGTTGATCAATTATATAATGAGGGAAGGCTTAAAAAGGAATGATCTTGCAATATTTGTCCTTGAAGAAACGAATGTAAACTATTTATTAAGTGTTGAGAGAGAACAATTTATGGTTTTATAAATAACAATTTTAGTTTTGTACATTACTTCCCCGTTCTGAAGAGACCTGCACCTTGAAGAAGCTGTAGAATACTAGAACGGGTAAAATGAATTGCGTGGTTCAGTGAGCTAAAGAGCCGAACTTAGGTTTAACCAAAATAGTGGGGTCTTTGACGAGGAACCGTACTAAGACAGCTCCACGTAAGAGGGCATCAACTCTTTCGGTACTTATGGTGGCATAGACCATTGGGGTCGGCGTGGCATTTAAAGACACACCAGTGCGAAGTGAAAGGCAACGGGATACCATCGATTGACCTCCCTAGCACACAGCGCACCAAACAAAATGATGGTATTTTCTAGGGTAAAAGATTTCGGAGTTAAAAGAGTTCACCATTCGGACCTTTGGGAGGGGACTGCCTTGGAGGATGTTATTGGCAAGTTTAATAAAAAAAAAGAAGAACGGGGAACATCTTGTGAGCCGAGGCGTAGAATGTTAGAAGCATTAAGCAATTAGGTAAACTACAGAATTTGAAAATAGAAACGGATAGGCTAGCTTTAGATATAGTAACGATCGGCAAAGTTCAGTGACTAGAGAAGAAGCAGTCTGGAGCGGAGACTCTAGGGTAATTCATACAAAGTAGGGGGAAGGAAATGCGGGTATATAGATAGATATGAGGAAAAATAGAATACTGTGTAGGAAACTACTTACAAAAGAACGAAAGAGTACCCGCGCTTAGATTTTAATTTAAATCGGTAAATACTGTAATATAAGAATAACTGCCCACCTCTAGGTATACTACGCTACATTTGATTTTTCAATGCTCTACCTGAAGGTACTACATTGCCCAGGAAGCGAGTGTTTTTTACATGGAAATTTTGAATTTTGCCAACACACGGAACGTGCATAACAACACACACACACACACACACACACACACACACATACACACACGGAACTTAACCTCTCACCCAAACAAGTGCATATTTTCATGCGGTTCGTGTCTGGATTTGAACCCGGGACTTTGGGCGCAGTAGCTACACGCATACCTACTGAGCCACGGAGCCGTCTCAACTCTGGGTATAGTGATGATGTGGAAGCGATCTACAAATATATTGAAGACATACCAAGATACTTAAAAGAATATGAAATTTTGATAATTATAGGAGATCTTAAAGTGGTATCTCGGTGGTTCATTCTAAAACTAAGCAAATTATAAAGTCCAAAAATATGACGTAAAAATTATTTAATCATTTTATCCGTATCCTGTAGACAATAGCATGATATAATACGTTTAAAGTGTTTTATTAAGTTTCCCTTCAAAAGGTTTAAATTCATTTACAAAAACTAAATTGATTTTTAAGGTATTGAGAAAAATATGCAAGTAATTGGTTGTCTTTAACGCTTATAAAAGTTCAAAGTGTTTTATTAAGTTTCCCTTCAAGGTTTAAATTGATTTACAAAAACTTAAATTGATTTTTAAGGTATTGAGAAAAATCTATGTATATTTGGTTATCTAAAGTACCTGTAAGAATTGATCTTATTTTGAAAAAGTACTAGAATTATAATCCGCACAATACTGGGTAGTCGGGAAATTCCGGATTAAAGCGTATATCTCGAGTAACCAAAAAAGTTTAAAGGTACGAGACTTTAACAGGGTGTAACTTTGTAAGGAATAGACCGATTATAAAAATTTAAACGGGGTTAGATTGCTCGGGAAAATAGGGTTCACGCCCAATTAACAGATCACCCAGTGTAAAAGTGATTAGGATGACGCTTGTGACATAGTGTGCGTGTATGTTGGGTTGCAAACATTTAAGTACTGAGAGGCGCTGTCCGTGCATCGTAAAGGTACGAGGTTCTAACAAGATGTAACTTTGTAAGGGTTGGTCTTGTTTAAAATCTATTTACAGATTTGAGCTCTTTAGAAATATCTAATATTAGTTAATACCAAACAAGATATATTTATCTTAAAAGAAAGAAAAATAAACTTTTATATGTTCGCTAGAGGGTATGTCTGTAAAACGGTAAGGGGTGGTCGAATTTTAAATCTATTTACACATTAGGATTCTGCGTAAAATTCAAGACTAATTTGATGTGTCGCATGGCTAAAAAATTTATAAGGACGGTCAGAATTCGCTGCTAGTGAAAAAATCATAATATCGGGATACCACCTTAGGGAGTGACGCTATCTAAAAAAATTCCTAGAAACTCAGGTAGCTGAGAAAAATCTAATATTAATTGTCAGCAAACAAGATAGATTTATCTCGAAAGATGAGCTAAACAAAATAGAAAGTATGATATGACATTAAAAAGCGATTAGTGCAATAGGTGTTTAATGAGAAAACCCATTAAAAATCGATTAGTGCTAATGAGTTTTTAATGAGAACACCCATTAAAAACGATTAGTGCTAATAGGTTTTTAACGAGAAACCCCATTAAAAAGGGATTAGTGCTAATGGGTTTTTAATGAGAGAACCCATTAAAAAGCGATTAGTGCTAAAAGGTTTTTAATGAAAAGCCCATTAAAAATCTAATGGGTTTTAATGAGAGAACTCATTAAGGAGCGATTAATGCGGCGTTGGCGGTGGCGCTGTGCTCGGATCATCCAATCCTACTACTTACGATTGAGTACATTTCGATATTCGAAAGTATTTTAAACAGCACTATTGCGACTTACGGGTTTTATAACGGATTCTGAAGTGACATTGGAGTGAACCGTAATAGTGGCGCGGGAATGAGAGGGGGGGTTGCCTTGTCTGTCAACTTGCGTTAACCGTCGTTTTTACTTCGACTTAGGCGTTTCCAGAGTATGTAATCCGGGATACCAAAAATAATATTGATATGGCTGCTGTGTACTACTTTTCTTCTTTGTCGATAGATATCGCTAGAGGGGAATAATGATACCCATAACCATACTTTTGCTTATTATTACACTTCTACAGCTGATTCGTGTGTTAATTTTATTTATCACATCTATATTTTCAATAGTATTCTTTTTTTATAACTAATTTAGAGCGTGTTTATTCCAATTTATCAATTAGACATTAGTATGTGTTAAATTGTAAGAACAGTCTACAACTTCCAAGTATTTGTTCATTATTGTGTTACGTGGTTAGTTGCTAAGGTTATATGGAATATATATTGTTGCTTGTAGTAATGTAGGTTGCCTACTTTTGAATTAATTTAAGTATTAATAGTTTGAAGGTTATTGCTGGATAGTATCGTTATTTGTTATACAATAGAATATTTCTATAAGCGTTTGGGGTCATCATAACGGCTATTACTTAAGAGTTTAGCAACGTCGTCCGTCTTTTCTGTAGAGGTTTAATTTAAGAATGTGGCATATAGGTATATTTCTAACAAGTATAAGAAGGCATTTCCAGTTTCATCTCAAGATTTAAATTTCGATTTATCTTGAGAAGAATGTGATTTGGTTTGTCTTGATGTGGAGCAGAAACATGGTCTTGGAGGAACATTTTAGCTGTGTATTCTAAGTTTGGCTTTACTTTATAGGATTCTTCCACTATTACCTGCAACAAAGTTTTGTATTTCCAAGTTGGATGTGGTAATTTTGTATCGAAATGATACTAGTATTAGAATTCAAACCTACCTTTTTGGGTGTGGTTTCTTGGAGACGACGTGACGTTCCGTTCACAACAGAAATAATTCAAGTTTCTGGAGTTCTTGTGTTGAGCTGAATCTTTTTGTAGAGGTAACTTTATTATCACATTTTAATTTCAAACAAAGTTTTATGTCGAAACAAAATTGGCCCACAACCCCATTTCATACTAGAGCACCGAAGTAATTTTCAAAGTTAGCTGCTTACCTAAATAAGAGTTTCCATTTTCTTTTAGCCGCTTACCAATCAATTTCACTCTGGGCTATTCCACATTCAGGAAACTTCTGCTACGTACCTGGACCTGGCCGGATGAAAAGTAAACACCAGGCTAACTACCAACCGCAGAGAGTGGGGCGATTTGCCTACATACGCAAAAAAACAAAAAAAAAATAAAGTACGTCGCCCACGATTATCTATTAACAAATAAAAAAAATAATTAAATACATAATTCAATACAAGCAAGAGAACGCAATAAAATAAGCGTTATCATTTTAACGCCAACAATTATATTATAGGGACAAATTGGATAGTCGATCCACGAAGTGCGCATTTCACGACTAACATGTTATAAGCTCAGTAAAAAAAGGAAAATTAAAACTTAAAATTTTCCAATCGCAAGTATGTTAAATTTCGGTATTAAATGTAAAACTCCCTAGCAAGTATATTAAATTTTGAAGTATTAAAAGCAAATTTAGGTTTTAAATGTAGTACAGGTGCTAAACTTAAGCATTAAATACAGTCCACGTTGCAGCAAGAATTAACGACGTATACCCAGAAGCACCAGCACAACCAGCTGTTCAATAAGTATGGTGAACTGGTTTTACACCATCCACCGTTCATATATAAAAATCCTTGAAATGCATAACAGAATACAAGGCGCATACCTATCTGCGTCAGGATACTTAGCTCGCCAACTGCTTGGAGAAAGAAGTCAGTATAACAACGTAGCTACCATCGTAATTACAGTAACTGGTACACGGCAGCGAACAGGTAGTCTCCACCCAGAAAGAACGCCTACGTGCATTACTTTTAAAGTGATAGAACGACTAATGTAGAATATATTTCGTCGCACGAGCTGCAGAATCAAATTCAGAATAACTTTAAATGACGCTAATTCAAAATCCAAACATTCGTGTTATCGAAACGCAATTTTAAACTCGAAAACACGGCTTTACCGGAGAATAGTGCGCGACCTTATTTCAACAAGTCGTTACTTTGTCACAATAGAGAAAACCCATTATACGCGGTTGTAATGTTGAACAAATTGAAGGTTACCTACAAACTATTTAGTTATAGCATAATAAACTTTACGTTTCAAAGCGAATAGATTTAAATTGAGGAATTATTCGAAAGCGTATTTATTGTAGAAAATAAAATATACAGGATGTAAACTATTTAATTTTAGTCTAAACTTATCGTTGTTAAAGAAAAAGGGATTTGAGTTGAACATGTATTGGACCGCGTATTGATTAGTAACCGGTAAAAATATACGGAATGTTCAAAATAACCGTCACAAATCTCCCCCCCCAGCAAAATTAAACAGTCAGGGTAGAAAAACAACAGTAATGGAAGTGGGCAGGACCAAAAACAAAGAGAAAACAGCCCCAAAGGGAAAAAGACACAAAAACCCAAACAAAACAAAAAAAATCGCTTAAGAACTAAAAGAAAACTCGTTACGAAAACGAAACAAAAGACAACGGAAAAAAAAGAAACACGCCAAAATAAAAAAGGAAGCGGCTCCGTGGCGTAGTGGTATGTGTGTGACTACTACGCCCAAGGTCCTGGGTTCGAATCCCGACACGGTCCGCTTGAAAAATGTTAGGCGAGCATTTTTCACAAAAATTGATCCGTTAGATTATTGTTTTGGGAGACCGCATCGTTTTAGAAGGGTCTACTATTATATTGTGTTTCGACGGTGTCAGAGGCCGTTAATCACTATGCCACGAGACTACCTGCGTATGCAAGCTCAGGTCAGGAGTCACGTTACTGTAGTATTTGACCCTTGAGAAGGTCGTATTTTTCCTGGTGTTGATGACCCCGTGGTTAAAGGAGGGTCGTCGCCATAAGCAAGTTAAGTAGACTACGGTGGAATTAATTAATTATTGTATTGGGGTGGTTTCACCCAGAACTGTTATTAATATTCATAAAATAAAGATCTTAGTTTAGTTTAGTTAAGTTGTGTTTGTGCTAGCCGGAGACTTTAAAAGATTAGCCCCTGTGAAGTGATTATTTTCTGTCACGCAATCTTGGTTCATCGCCCACGAACAAAGTGCGACGAGAGCTATTACCGCGATTGGTCCATGGGCCGTTTAATCCCCATGGTGGCGCCCTATTGTAAATAATGTTATTTACTGTATATTTTTGTTATGCATATGTAATTAGTTGAAGTTTTAGTTAGTAGCCCATTTAATAAAACAATCGGAATTTCGTCTCAGTGTGTTTGTTTAATGAACCCCCCCTCTCACCGACTGCTGCAGCTTGCGAGGCAACGTCCCGAAACGTGAGGGTACGATAGTGCTAGAGGTCCTGCCATTTATTATTTATTGTTAATTGGATACCCTCACGCGGTAGGTAAATATTCTAATTACACTGGCGCATTCACGTGGTTAAAATCTTAAATATGGTAAACAACACACGGACGAAGTTTTAGATTGTTTTATTTCTATATTACTATTTAGTGTTAGGCAGAATTACAGTTTAATATTAGTGATTTAGGAACAGGTTTCGCTATTGTTGACATTTACCTTTTATTTAATAATGTATGTAGTGGAAGCTTTAAGAAGCGACGAGCTTAGTCATGAACTTTTAATTAGAAACGTTGAACCAACAAAGTTAAGTGTGTTAGAAAAGCGAATATTATTGCGTACAAAACTCATTGTTGAGAAAGTCGACAGTAATGTTTTTTCTGAGAATGGAAAAATTGAAATCGTTCAAAAGGACGAAATTGAATTATTGAAACTAAAGATTTTTGAATTAGAAAACATTTTAAATTCTTTTACCATTCTTCCTAAAAGGAAAGACTATATTAAATTTAACACGAGATTAATTCATGTAACAAAGAGACTAAATTATGTCAATTTCGATAGTGAATTTTTAGAGGTACACAAAGAACTGCATTGTAAGTGCATTAGAGCTTTTGAGATTTTAGAACAGGTAAACGGGGAAAATGAGATTAATGATAACCCTTCTTATAGTTCGGCTAGGGATAATAAAGATCCTACAATAACACCAACAGCAGAGGTTTCATGCCCTGGAGCATCAACGGTGTACTGCACACTGTGGTAGACAAAACCGAAAAACCAAAGAAATGAAAGTGCTACCAAGTCCAACAGTCGATTAAGTCGTGGTTTCTGAAGGTCAAAAGACTAGAAAGCACCTACCACAGGAGTGGATGGACGAAACACAATCAGGATCGGGACCGACAGCAAAAAAGACCAGCAAAAGGATAGGGAAAGGAGAGTGAAACGAAAGGAACGAGAAAAAAGAAAAACGAAAAAGAATAACACCGACACCAAGTATAAAACCCAAAAAAAACTAAAATCGTACAAAATAAAATAAAACAAAATCCCAGTGTAGTTATGTAGGCGTATATGTGTGCGTGTGCATGCGTGTGTGTGTATGTGTGTGTGGGTGTGTGTGCGTGTATGTGTGTGTACGTGTTGGACCGCTGTAGTCGCCTCTTACGACAGGCAGGTCGTACCGTGGGACTATTCTATTCCAAGACCCACACGGGTGAAAGAAAAAGCAAGGAAACGAAAGGAAACCCCGTAAAACAGGGAAGCAATCCGAAATCGTAATTTCCAAAAATCATATCCGAAGGAGAGCAAAGTCGTCATAATCTGGGGTGCAAGGATTAGGTATTGGACTTAAGGCGATTACGCCGCCAGAAGGAGAACGAAACGAGATCAAGGACATTAGGACTTCGCCAACATACATCTTCCGGTTCGGAATCATTATAGACAAATTTTTGCCTCTTAAGGGGCAGTTTTCCGCCAGACAGAAACAGCAGGAGATGTAGCAGTTGTAACACGCGATATAAGAGGTGACGAGGGTGGTTTAGAAAACTCTAAACGCGTCATAGAAGAAAGGGGGTTGTTTTTAGAATGGGTCGCAAGAAACCTAACGGTAGAAAGAGAAAAGTATTGGATGTACGAGAATCAATCTTACGAAGAGAAACATACGCAGAGCACACTTCATTTACGTGAAATAGAGGGACAAAACCTGGTAAAATTTCAACGGCGTTAGATAAAGGACTAGAAGTATCACAGTTATGAACGAAAACAGCATTGGCTGTAAGAGTATCCACCTTAGGAAAAGGAACATAACCAGGCAGGAGCTGATCAACGTTACAAAAACAAACAGTATCAGGAACTTCAACAACAGTAGATAAAGGAACATCAGCTAGAATTTCACCAACCGTAGTTAAAAGAACAGAAACAAGTAGCATTTTGTCGGCATGAGAAAAATGAGTAAGAGTAGGTAACGAAACAGGATCAGGAAAACTTTGACGACAAAAGCAACAGGCATTATAGCTACGGGTTCCCTTACTTCAACAGGACCTTTTCTATCCGCATTAGGAGTTATAATCAGTTCAGCTACAGCTGTTAGTGTAGGTACGACAGCAATTTCTTGAGTAGAAGTATTTAAGAAAGCAGAAGCAGGTAAAGTTTTGACAAAAACGGAAAGAGGCATTTAAGATGCAGGTTCATGAACTTCCGGAGGAACTTTGCAGACTGAATTAGAAGTTATCGTCACTTCAGCGACATTTGTGCTTGCACACACGACATGAATACAACGTGTTAAAGCAGATAACCGGACGAGTAGACGCAGAACTAGGAAGAAGAACAGTAGAACGTACGGAAGGAGTATCGGATCTACTCGTAGGCGTCGGAGAAATCTTAACAACTCGGTCATGTGCAGCAAAAGCATTTTCCTCAGTAGTAGCAAACTTATAAGCAAAATCCGGAGGTTCAAAATGCTGAATCAGTAAATTAGACGACTTCCAGTCAAAAAACCTATGACGATAACCACGATACCAAAGTAATCCTTTAAACTCGAACAATAACTGTAATTCTGACACATGGTGAGTTCGTTGGAGTTTTTCGACCCGTCCCAAAAAATGATGTACGGTAAGAGTGTTCGGGGCACCAGAAAATTTTAAATTCCACTCCCACACTGGGAGGCTTTGGTGGGAAGTCGAAAAAAAAGTCATTTTGAATACGAACAAGAAAGAAATTGGTAGAAAGTAACTAAATAAAACTAACCGTAACTAGAGAGAAGCCAAAAGAAAAGAAAATTGTTGCGAATAGAGGACTATTTAAAATATATCAGACGGATAAACTTCGGCAACACTAATAGGAGCGAAACAACAAAATAGAATAGGGCTGTAAAATAAAAGAAAAACATTGGAAGAAAAACTAACTCTAGACCTGAAGGGGAGAATCAAATATACAGAGAGGAAAGGACGAAAAGAAAATTCTTGGGCGCCAGCGTTTTCATCGGACTAGGATTATTGGCGAAAACACTAGTCCAATAATCTGAAATTAACCAACCGATAATATCGAGCGATTAGGAAAGAAACAAAACTAAAATTTAAGAAGATTGAACCTTACATGTGATTTTCTAATGCTCCACCCCAAGGTACTACATTGGCCAGGTAGCAAGTTTTTTTCACCTGGAAAATTTGAAATTTTGCCGAACCCTTGCTGTTCCAAGCAAGGTAGGGATCTTTAACGTGCGTGACAATACTCACACACGGAACTTCCATTTTACCTCTCATTCGAACGAGGGTGTATTTTGTAAAAATGCTCGCCTAACATTTTTCAAGCGGACCGTGTCGGGATTCGAACCCGGGACTTTGAGCGTAGGAGTCACACACATACCACTACGCCACGGAGCTGCTTAGAAGATTTAACCGCATGTGGGGGACAGCAACGAGCCGAAAAAAGAATAAATAAAAGTCCGAACGTAAAGGAATAAAAAAATAAGTAGCATCAGGCCGAGAAGCAAAACAAAAACTGGGGCAGAAATTAAGCGGAACAAAATCGAAGCGAGCGTTAACCAAAACCAAAATTGAAGCAAAAGTTAAGCCAACGTTACACAGAACAAAATCGGAGCACAAAAAAAATTAAACTAAAACGAATACGCAGCCCCACGCCAGGGCGTCAGTAATTATATTACGAATCTGGACGTAGCCGGGGGAAAAGTAAACACTAGACTAACTACCATCCTTGAAGAGTGGGGGGATTCGCCTACATACTCAAAGAAACAAAAAAAAAGTAAGTCGCCCACGATTATCTATTAACAACAAAAAAAATAATTAAATGAAATGCATAATTCAATACAAACAAGAGAACGCAATAAAGTAAGCGTTATCATTTTAACGCCAACAATTATATTATACGGACAAATTGGATAGTGGATCCACAAGGTGCGCATTTCGCAGATAACATGTTATAAACTCAGTAAAAAAAATTAAACTTAAAATTTTCCAATCGCAAGTATGCTAAATTTCGGTATTAAATGTAAATTTACTCCCTAGCAGTATGTTAAATTTTGAAGTATTAAAGGCAAATTTAGATTTTAAATGTAGTACAGGTGTTAAACTTAAGCATTAAATACAGTCCGCGTTGTAGCAAGAACTAACGACGTATACCCAGAAGCACCAGCGCAACCAGCTATTCAACAAGTATGGTGGACTGGTTTTACACCATCCATCGTTGATAAATAAAAATCCTGGACATGCATAACAGAATACAAGGCACATACCTCTCTGCGTCAGGATACTTAACTTGCCAACTGCTGGGAGGAAGAAGTCAGCATAACAACGTAGCTACTATTGTAATTACAGTAACTGATACACGGCAGCGGACAGATGGGCTACACCCAGAAAGATCGCCTTTGACCTCCAGCAAAAAACTAACAAATACACGCAAGACATCTTTAATTGACAGGAAAAGAATAAACGTGAATTGCTTTTAAAGTGATAGAACGAGTGATGTAGAATATATTTCGTCGCACGGGCTGCAGAATCACATTCAGAATGAATTTAAATGACGCTAATCCGAAATCCAAACATTTGTGTTATCGAAACGCGATTCAAGCTGGAAAACACGGTTTTACCGGAGAATACTGGGCGACTTTATTTCAACAAGTCATTACTTTGAACAAATTGAAGATTGTCTACAAACAGGCTATGAACTATTTATTTATAGCATAATAAACTTGAAGTTTCAAAGCGAATAGATTTAAATTGAGGAATTATTCGAAAACGTATTTATTGTAGAAAATAAAATATACAGGATGTAAACTATTTAATTTAGCCTAAACTTGTCGTTGTTAAAGAAAAAGGTATTTGAGTTGAACAAATATTGGACCGCGTATTGATTAGTAATCGGTAAAAATATAAGGGATGTTCAAAATAACCTCCGTTTAATGGCGATGACGATCCTTAAAAAGAAAATTTTTTACCTTTGATAGAAAAAATAGATTACACTAGCGCCCAACAGTGTAGGGTTGTGCAGTAAATTTACTACAAATTGAGTGTCAAAAGACACGTTTGGCTCTTTCAAAGATTTATTTATCTTATAGCGCGATTGCATTATATTAGATTTAATTATAGAAAGTTCAGTTGAACTCGCGTAACTGAAGTTCTAAGTACATCGCGGTTGGAATACATTTCATTTTAAAGAAACAATTTGACGCACAAAGCTCATATTTAGGTTAAAAATTTTTATTTACCATATAATTCAACGATAAGATTGAACTGATATAAAATCTCATGTTGCTAACTCTTCCGTCAGTTGTGTCTATAACCAGTGGTTTAAGGTGCATTACGAGGTAAGTTATTTATTCGCATTTAAAGTTTCCTGTAATTTTGGGATTAATATTATCCAAGTTCAAATACGTAAAACAAACTAGAGTATTTGATTAGCTACATAAACGTGTAGTGAAATATGCCGGTTTGTTTCCATGCCATTGAACCTCCTATTGATAATCAGAAAACCGAAACTACTTGAAAATGCTCAAGTTAAATTAGCAGCCAAAAGTTGCAGCCATTTTATCAAAAACTCCTATGGGCGTTAGTAACCATAGCCACATACCAGGTTTAATAATACTGAACAACAAATTATAATTTTTTGTTTTCTATTGTGCGATGGGTACATCAAAAGGATTGATTGATTGATTGATTACTAAGCTGTTAACAGAATTTTTCTATCGCCCTACTGTCAAAAGTTATTCATATTTTTATAGTGGAACATTTTCATGAAAAATGTTTACATTTGTTATAATACAAATTATGCGCAGCACGCCACTAGCAAACCTTAAATTTTTTTTGCACAATATTTTAGTTTATAAGGTAGCTCTGGAGCATCCCTGATTACGATACAACAATAATCTGCGAGCATTGTGGGTTTCACTTCCTTTGGTATCGGTTTTCACAAAACGTAATGTATTGGTAAAACCTTTCACCATGTTCGTTACTCACACACCCTAGATTTGGGAGGAAAAGGTCCAAATGCGAGTTAATACATTGTGGAAGAATACAAATTAAGAAGACCAACAAACTCTTTAACATAAAAGTAATAGGAAAGAATGGTTTTATAGCATATCATTTTACGAGAGAGTTAAGATAGCTATTACTCATTCAGAGGGTTTGCGCCACGAGACCATTAGAGCGAACGGCGTAATCCGAATGAGTAATGGCCATAACGCGCGAGTAGAATACTATAATTCTTTCACGATTACACAAATCATCATAATCAGATATTTTCGAATGTTTTAACTAATATCGCGGACACTGATAAGCAAAAATTTATTTGTCAAATTGTAACAGTCTATTGCACGATACGAAAATTATACCTCGCGGATTATGAAAAATAAAGGTTTGTGCTGATTGGTTAGTGGTGATGGATTATGATCATAATCCACTACCTGGATATTACTGATTGGTTAAAGGTGTCGGGTTATGAATCCATATACTCCTACAGAATAACGAGTACTATTACTAACCTATTCTTAAATGCGTAGTCGTGGGAAAAAACTTTAATTAACACCGTTATTGTATGGCTACACAAACAATAAAGACGGCTCCGTGGTGTAATTGGTATGCGTGTGACTACTACGCACAAGGTATCGGTTCGAATCCCGACACGGTTCGCTTGAAAAATGTTAAGCGAGAATTTTTTACAAAAATACGCCCTCGTTCGGTTGAAAAGTAAAATGGAGGTCCCGTGTGTGAGTGTTGGCCAATGTGGTACCTTTGGGTGGAGCATTAGAAAATCAAATGTAATCTGTACAAACAATAAACAGTGCTTGGACTGTTATATGAAATCAACCTTTGACATTACATGAATTTAACTTCAGTCAAAGACTATTCGCTGTATAAGTGGACCACATGTACTTGTTTACTTTTTGTACGGAATAATCGCATAAACAGAAAATTATAAAATACACTACATTGAAGATATAACAATGCAGAGCTGTGAACTACAAAAAAAATTTCAAACAATACTTTTTTTGACATGCATTTGTATTTAAAAAACCGTGTATATTTTTGGACATGACTCCGGTCATGTTCATTACTCAAGTTATTATAACAAACCACACATCTGCGTCTTTCAGCATGTCCATTGTCCTCTAAAAAATGTTAATGAGATGGATTTTTGTTGATGTCTGAGGTTTCTTTGGAATCTTCTACTTGTACCAGCGCTAAGGTAATAAAGTCTTTGAATTTAGTTATTATTTTCATAGTACCATTAGTTATTTCCTGGTGGATTATAAATCATTCACTAAAGAAGTCCCAACAAGAAGTTCTATGGCTAATTTTCTATTCCATCCACACCTCCCCACCCTCCCAGAAGATGACATCATCATTAGGTCTTCAGTCCTGGAACTGGTTAGACGCGTACTCTTATTGTTTCCTATTCTGAACTAACCTCCACATTTCCCTGAAATTTGCACAACCTGCATCTATCACTATCTGATCTAGGTCTACATCTACTTCCTTTTTCCTATCTCTGCTTGTAATATATTCTATATGCCTTAAAACGATTTCTGCCCTTCTATTTTTCCTATTTTTTCCACAGATATCTGTATTCTCCTACTATTTCTATAACCTATTTGTTATTCACTTTGTCTGTCCATGCTATCATCCTCATACATCTGAAGCACAACATTCCAAAAAGCTACTACCGTTTTTCTGTCTTATTTTCCTACTGCTCGTATTACATAGGCATACTGTCCAGTGCTCCACACATATGCTTTCAACAATTTTCTTCTTGTTTCTTTGTTTGTTGTTTTCGATCATAGGCGATGTTCTTTCTTGTTAGATGCAGTTCGGTCCCCTTTTATTGTTTTACAACTATATATCCTATTTCTTCGATATTCAGTGGTTGTGAAGGGAAGGCGGCTCCGTGGCGTAGTGGTATGTGTGTAACTACTATGCCCAAGGTCCTGGGATCGAATCTCGACACGGTCCGCTTGAAATATGTTAGGCGAGCATTTTTCACAAAAATACACCCTCGTACGGATGAGAGGTAAAATAGAGGTCCCATGTGTGAGTGTGGTCACGCACGTTAAAAATCCCCACCATGCATGGAACAGTAAGGGTTCGGCAAAATTCCAAATTTTCGAGGCGAAAAAAACTCGCTTTCTGGCCAATGTAGTACGTTGGGTGGTGCATTGGAAAATCACATGTAACGTTGTGAAGGAGCTAAGCTGTCTGTAGCCACCAAGTTCTTCCAGCACTTGAACACTTGCCGATTTAATACTTTTTTCAATGTATCTTTTCGCACAGCCAACATTAGTTACATATATTTCACAACCACACTTGTAGTTGTTTATAATAATTATCCGATTTATCTGCACTTATTTTTTCGTCACAAGTTTTTTTGTCTCAAAACTGGTTTTGACGCGTACCTCCACTTGTTTATATTTTGAGCTGGCCCACACAGTTTCCTGAAATTCCCGCACAGCCTACATACCGCTTGGTTCCCCTTCTATTGTTTACTAATGGTATGCGGTATGTGAAGGGGGTTAAGCAGCCTGTGCCTGCCAATTCCCAGATTCCCAACACTAACACATTTGCCAAAATAATAGTTTTCTAGTAAATTCTTTCACATAATTAACATTATTCGAGAATATTGAACATGCAATGCCTATAGTTGCTTGCAGTAATCATCATGTCTAAGTACAGTTATTTTTTCCGTCATTAGTTTATCCCTTTTGAGGCTGGTTGGATGCGTACCTTCATTGATATTTATTCTGACCTAGCCTACACATTTCCCTGAAATTCCTACAGCTTACATCGTTCTCTATCTGTCTGCAATAGTTTAACCTATGTTTACCTCTACCTCCTTTTTTCCTATCTCTGCTTCTAATATATTCCGCAATATTCCCTCATGCCGTAGCATATGGCCTATCAACCTATTCCTCCTCTTTTTTACCGTTTTCCATATATTTCTTTCTTCCCGTACAATTTTTAGTACTTCTTTGTTCTGAACTTTGTCTGTCCGTGAAATCTTCATCATGCTTCTGTAGCACCACAGTTCAAAGGCTTCTACCTTTTTCTTGCCGGCTTCTCCTACTGTCCAGGCTTCACAGCCGTACAGTGCTGTGCTCCACACATATGTTTTAAGCAATCTTTTCCTTGTTTCTGTTTGTTGTCGTTGAACACAGTATTTGCTTTTTCTTGTTAAATGTAGCACGACCTTGTACCAATCTTTGATTTATATCTTTTGCGCTTTTCTCACCTTGCGTTATTTGGCTTCCTAGGTAGCAGAAATTCTTAACCTCGTGTTATCTACTTGTATTCTTGTTTTTGATATATTTTCCCCTCCTTTGCATACTAGTACTTTAGTTTTATTTTTGTTAATTTTCATACCGTATCTCTCTGTTAGAACCGTTTTCACTTCATTAAGAGCAGCTTCTAACTCTTCCTTGCTAGATGCTAATACCGCTATATTATCTACAAATCTAAGCATATCAATTTTTTGTCCCTGTGTAGTAATTCCAAATGCCTTCCTGCATTTGACGGTATTCATTGCTTCATCAATGTACAAGTTAAAAATTAATGGGGATAGGGCACATCCCTAATGATATCCCTAATTCAAACGGTCCAAACATCCCCTTATACATACGTAGTCTCCTTATTCCTCGAATTCCAGTCAGCCTTCGATCTCCTTTGGTGGCCCAACCTTCCTAATCAACTTAAACAAGCCAATTTCCCTTGCAACCTTTACCTCTTAATAAAATCCTTCCTCTCATCCCGAACAGTCATCCTAACCTCCAATTTCCACTTGGTTACTAAACCTCTCACCCAAGGATGTCCACAAGGTTCCCGTTTATCACCTACCCTATGGAACCTCGCAATCAATCCTCTCTTAGACCTCAATATCTCAAACACCTCCACCTTCGCTTACGCCGGTGACGTAGCTTTCCTTATCCACGGCAATACTCGTGCCTCTATTGAATCCACCGCTGCCGTTTTAATTATTTCAATTGAATCCTGGTCCTCTTTAAACAGACAACCACTCTCCCCATCTAAAACAAAAATGCTCCTGCTCAAAGACTAACTAAGCCCAAACCGAAATCCTAAGATTCACATCCTTAACACGCCAATTCCCCTCTCAACAACAGCTTCCTACCTTGGACTCCACATTGACACACGCCTAAAAATGAACCCCCATCTCTCCAAACTTCGAACCGAAACACAAATCATACTCCATAACCTACTTCACCCACTTCGAAAGTCAGTCCACCTCACCAATCCAACACGAAGACTAATCATTAACCACATCATAATCCCGATCATCAGATACGCAGTAGATCCTTGGCTCCCGCTTACACCCCCCCACCCTCAAACGTACGCTCAACACCATCATAAGACCTTTCCTACTCTACACCTCAAGAGCGTACAGAACCACCTCCACAGTGTGCTTGTTTACCCTGCTTCAAATCCCTCCGATCGAAATCCAACTAAACACCTCACTTCGAATCCGAAACCTCAAACATAACCTACCAATCATCCTACACGACAGAACACTTCACTATGACGAATACCGTACTCTCCCTAAAACTGACATAAAATCCCGAATACCTAACTCCCTACTCCATTCCTGGCAAGATCTTTGGTCCCGCTCCACCACCGGCAGATATAGATTTGATATCTTCCCTGATGTCACAAACATCCCTCCACATATTCCTTTCTCTAATCCCCCTACAATACAATTTCTGTCCGGCCATGGAAACTTCCGTAATAAACTACATCAATTCCATTTAACTCCTTCTCCTCACTGTCCTTGCAACAATCAATCTCTAGAAACCCCACAACACCTGATATACTCCTGTCCCCTAACTTCTCTACTACAAATCAACCTCAAGCAATCTACAAACTTTAACCCGTTCTCCCCACTTCCTAACATAAACTTCCTAGTCACTAACTACCCTCAAGAATTAAACCATTTCCTAAATGAAATACTTTTAACCAAACAGACCACCCACAACCAGCGGCACTAACACACTTAATATATACTCTTGCAATTCACTACCACATCACACTTACACTCGCACTATGCACACAATCAGCCCCAGTTTACGTGCACAGTCGACGACAAAGGTAGGGGCACAAATCCCCTTCACCAAACCTTCAAGAACCCCAGTTGTCAGGAATTATGGATTCTAAGGTCTTAAATACATGTAAATAGTATAATGTACGGATAGTATGGGCTCTAGCCTAGGTATAGTCCACAATAAAGTAATTTATCTATCAAAAAGAATAAAATGATCATGCCCTCACTGTCCCGATTCCATAAAAATACAATGGAGAAAGGGGTCTTAAAATTTACAAAAGTCGATCGTACTAACCGAAATTTACTCGTATTGCAATCGTTCTTGCCTTCATCGTAGTCTATCATCGATCAAATAGTAAATATGAAGAGTTCAATTAAAGTCCTAAAACGAATTCCATAAGGTGCTAGATTTGCTGCCGCTCTAAAACTAGCTGCAATTTTGGACACTTATACAACTAAAAATGATCTTCCCTCGTGGAGCTCCGCTTTCACCTTTGCTTTCTCTTGCCTTTGTGTCCCTTCCTTCTCAATGAACAAATCCTTAGCTAGACTGGTGAAAGAAAATATTAACGGAAATTCCTCCTTTCCTTTGAAGATTAAAACTAAAGACACAAGCTTGTCCAACCGAGCAATATCTAAAGTCAGTGAAAGTGACATCAGTGGTGTCGTAAAAATTCTTTCTTTTACAGAAGCATTGGCCTCGGTCAACAGAGGCACATATGATAAACTTGTGGAAAAACATTGAACTTTAAATCTTTCGAGCCCACCTGAGGATGTGGAATCTATATTGATTTCCGAAAAGGACGTGCAACAAGCAGTCTTTAATTTTTCAAAAGGCACTTTACTTCAAAGGCACTAAACATGTCAGATTAGTTGCTATCTATGATTAGATGTCAATCATGTTCTAGGACCCTATTTATGTCTGGGTGGTCGGAAGGAATTTTTCAATTAGCGGAGTACTCAACTAAAATTAGTTCCGAGATCTACTTGTGTGACTATCTTAGTGCAATTGGCAGTTTAATTAATCTTAAAGATTTACGACCGGCGTATCCTAAGTCGAGTATGAGAGCCAAGAAAGGGTTATTTTCAATTAACTTAAATGTATATAAGGATGCCAGCCGGTGGTAATCGGGGTTGTTTATTTCCAGACGCGTTAGAGGTTAAAACTGGTTGTTTATTTCCTGACTGAGTGAAGTGTTTTATATCTCTGTAGTCAAGTGAGTAAGTAAATAGTATATGTGGTATTACCATGAACTCAAGGCTATGTTATGCAGCATAAGTCAGTTATTTGTTTAAATACAGTATTTGTCGACTTCCATAAAATACAACTCCGGGTTAAAGCTCAGTTTAAATAAATTGATCGGTTAGATTATTGTTTTGGGAGACCGCATCGTTTTAGAAGGGTCTACTATTATATTGTGTTTCGACGGTGTCAGAGGCCGTTAATCACTAAACCACGAGACTACCTGCGTATGCAAGCTCAGGTCAGGAGTCACGTTACTGTAGTATTTGACCTTTGAGAAGGTCGTATTTTTCCTGGTGTTGATGACCCCGTGGTTAAAGGAGGGTCGTCGCCATAAGCAAGTTAAGTAGACTACGGTAGAATTAATTAATTATTGTATTGGGGTGGTTTCACCCAGAACTGTTATTAATATTCATAAAATAAGGATCTTAGTTTAGTTTAGTTAAGTTGTGTTTGTGCTAGCCGGAGACTTTAAAAGATTAGCCCTGTGAAGTGATTATTTTCTGTCCTGCAATCTTTATTCATCGCCCACGAACAAAGTGCGACGAGAGCTATTACCGCGATTGGTCCATGGGGCGTTTAATCCCCATGGTGGCGCCCTATTGTAAATAATGTTATTCACTGTATATTTTTGTTATGCATATGTAATTAGTTGAAGTTTTAGTTAGTAGCCCATTTAATAAAACAATCGGAATTTCGTCTCAGTGTGTTTGTTTAATGAACCCCCCCTCTCACCGACTGCTGCAGCTTGCGAGGCAACGTCCCGAAACGTGAGGGTACGATAGTGCTAGAGGTCCTGCCATTTATTATTTATTGTTAATTGGATACCCTCACGCGGTAGGTAAATATTCTAATTACACTGTGTTTACCGGTTTAGATTCTAATCTAACCATGAGTACTCTTTCGTTCTTTTGTAAGTAATTTTCTACACAGTGTTCTATCTTTTTTCGCATAACTATCTCCACCCCCAAATTTCCTTCCTCTGCTCTTGAATGAATTACCCTGAAGTTTCCACTCCAAAAATCCCTCGCCTCTGGCCACCGAACTACGCTGATCCCTACTATGTCTAGTGCTAACCTATTCATTTCAATTTTCAGGTTCCTTAGCTTACCTACTTGCTTTATACTTCCAACATTCCACGCTCCGACTCGCAAAATGTTCCCGACTCTTATTCTGAACTTTCCGATCGCATCTTCCGAAGTAGTCCTCTCTCGGAGATCCGAATGGGGGGCTATTTTAACTCCGGAATCTTTTATTCCAAAGAATGCCATCATGTTTATTACAATTTAATTACGCTGTGTACTTGGGAGATAATGTGGTGGTTTTCCGTTGCCTTCCACATCGCGGTAGTGTGTCTTAGACTGTCATACTGACCACTACGGTCTCTGCCAATCTAAGTACCGAAAGAGCCTTTGCCCTCTTTCTGGGACCTGTCTTAGTCTAGTCCCTCAATAACGACCCTACTACTTTGGTTGGACCTGTATTTTGGCTCTTTAGCTCATTAGAACACCAGTTCTAGTAATTTAGAACTTTGGCAGGGTGCAGGTCCATTCAAAATGGAAGGAGATGGCGTATGCTTTTAATTGATCAGTTAAATCAATAAAAGGTTTGTGATTATTATAGTCTAAGACAACTGCAGATTTTTCTGTTTCCCTGCACCTGTAGGGAACCTTTACCAATTCAGAAGTATGCTTAGCACTTCGCGTTGATCCCTCCAATTTTAGACCATTACTCTTGCGGCTAGCTCTCAACGTACCTACCAAGTAAGTATGTTTGTCTAACAATGAATGCGCCAATGAAATACTTGTGTAATAATTATCCCTGGAATTCGTCCTTAATTCAATAACGATTTTTCACAGGAGAGAACTATATTTTCAGAAGATAACTGTCCTTCAACTTTGTCTTGTCTACAATAAACTGTCAAATTGTAGGTATAACCTTTTCAAGGCATAGTTTATAAAGTTTTATTCCAAACATATATCTCTTGTTCTTGATAAACCGCTTGAAACCTAAATGTCCTCTAAATGGAACAAGAATTTCATCAATACAAATGACCTCGTTGGGCTGGAGTAATTTTTGAAAATTCTTTACGGGTTTATTCACTAGTTGTAAAATTTTTTGCAATCTCTTGCCAGTAATTTCGTCATTATTGTGGAACTGCCACATTTTCAATTATATCTTAAAACGGTTTCTTGACATATATGTATGCATTTTGTTTTCATACAGTACACTTTGGTACTAATATGATTCTAAAATGGCACACTGGTATAGACCCATCCAACAAAGCAAACCAACAAACTTTTTATTTTAGACATATCCTGTGTTATACCAGTTGTGAATTTTGGCCATTTATTTATTTTGTAATCAGTGTTTTATATACTAAAAGACTGCCGAAAGTTTCAAACTAAACCCTATGAATACTCTGCAAAATAGGATGACAGAAACAGTTCCTAATTTAATTTTGCAATAGTTGTAAATTTGATGTGACAACTGTCAAAATATATATAATTAATGTTTTCAAATTTGCACTTAATTATCTTTATATTTCACGATGATTGATGCATTTTCAAATTACGATCATTGAATGTATAAACATAAAATATAATTAAATAAAAGGAAATCAGAAAAGTCTGCAAACATATGAAATGGATAATAATAAGGATTTATGCCCTTGTGGAAAAGAAAGTATCTCAGAACAGTGGATTCAATGGACACATGTTTAATTTGGTATTACTCTATCTGTGCTGGACTTGATGATGAAGAAGTTAAGCAGCTTGGTTTGTCTGATGGCACTTGGCTCTATCCTAAATGTGAAGCTTCTTCAAGCATACAGCCTTCAACTTCTACTTCTTTCTCTGGAATGATATCATGCCCCCACTGTCTCGATTTCCTCTCTCATAAAAAATACAAAGGAAAAAGGGGTCTCAAAACTTAAAAAGTCGTACGCACCGTAATTTACTCGTATCGCAATCGTCCTTGCCTTCATTGGAGTCTATTATCGAACAAATAGTAAATATGAAAAGTTCAATCAAAGTCCTAAAACGAATTTCAAAAGGTGCTAGATTTGCTACCGCTCTAAACCTAGCTGCAATTTTGAACACTTGTACAACTAAAAACGATCTTCCCTCGTGTACCTCTGCTTTCACCTTCACTCTTTCTTGCCTTTGTGTCCCTTCCTTCTCAAAGAACAAGAACATCAGTGGTGTCGTAAAAATTCTTTCTTCTACAGAAGTATTGGCTCCTGTCAACAGAGACACATATGATAAACTCATGGAGAAACATCCGAAGGCGCCTTCGCTTTAAATCTTCCGAGCCCACGTGAGGATATGGAATCTATATTAATTTCCGAAAAGGACGTGCGACAAGCAGACTTTAGTTTTTCAGAGGGTCAGGATCAGAAATTGACGGAATTCGTCCACAGCATTTAAAGGATCTGATTGGCTCTGGGAATGGCGAGGCTGGATCGAGATTGCTGACCTCTTTTACTAAATTCTGAAATTTTCTTCTGGCTGCTCAAGTAAATAAATTGATTACTCTTGTCCCTTACGGAGCAAACCTTTGCACCCTCAATAAAAAAGATGGCGGAATTTGCCCTATTGCTGTTGTAATGACTTTGCGCAGACTGACGCAGTTCGAGATAAACTGGCCGCAAAGTTACGGCCACTCCAACTTGGTTGCTCTACCAGAAGTGACTGCGAAGCAATAGTTCATTCAACTAGAACCTTTTTGGATCTCAACTAAGAGAGAAGCAAAGTTCTTATGAAAATAGATTTCAAAAACGCCTTTAATACGATTCACCGGGATGGGCTTCTTCGCGCTGTGAAAAAATGGTGCCTGAACTTTTCTCTTTCATTTGGCAAGCATATTCAAACCCAACTCTCCTTACTTTCGGAAAATGGACGATACCATCTACTTCCGGATGTCAGGAAGGGACCCTAGAGGCCCTGGACTTTCTTGCCTTTCTATTCGCCCAGTAATCAAATTTTTAACATCAGAGCCAGTCATGTTTTACTTGGACGATGGACCTATTGCTGACAAACTGGAATCTGTACTGAAAGACTTTGCCACGAATTCGGATTTGATTCCTATTCCAATCTTACCTACCCAACAAATGTGGGATAATATCAACGTGGATAGAATTTCAGCAAATATAAAACCTTTTTCAGATCGCCAAAAGCTATTATGCTTGCTCTAGGCAAGTCTGAATCAAATGCTTGGCTAACTGCACTCCCTTCTCGTTCTATGGGAACACTCCTGGATAACCATTCATTTAGAATTTCATTTGGACTCCATATAGAGTGCAAGCTTTGCATACCACACACCTGTTTTTGTAGGGAAGAGGTAGATGAATATGGGCATCGCAATTTAAGCTGCTCGAAAAGTGCAGAGCGACATTACAGCCACCAGGAACTCAACAATATCATCATGCGTAGTCTTGAATCTATTAAAATACCAAGCCGTTTGGAGCCTCCTGGATTTTTTAGAAAGGATGGAAAACGTGCCGATGGGATGATATTAATTCCATGGGAGAATGGTCAATGCTTAATTTGGGACCCCACTGTATCTGACACTCTTGTCCCTTCTTATGTGGATACTTCATTAAAGGAAGTGGTTGTAGTAGCAGAGAACGCTGCCGCTGCAAAAGTTAGGAAGTATAGCTCATTTCAAGAACGCAATTTAATTTTTCTTTCAATTGTCGTTGAAACTTTAGGACCCTGGTGTGATGAAGCCATTCAATTCATGAACAAACTTGGAGGTTTATTAGCTCTTCATACTGAGGAACCGAAATCTCGTTCATATGTTGTTCAACAAATAGGAATCACAATTCAGAGAGGTAGTACGATCTCAGTCATGGGAACCTTTCCTCACTTTGGAACTTTTTTGCATATTTTTTATATACTATAATTTTAAGTTTTTCTTTTTACCTTTGTTATACGTGATATGTTAAATGATCATAAATTTAAGTCACAAAATCCTAAACATACCCCTTGTAATTTACTAAACATAAATCCTAAAAAAACCTTGCCTTAAAATATAACACTTACTTCATGTTATTTAATAACGTTGTTATGTTCCAATTTTGTTTTTAAAATTTCCTTGGTTAATTCAATACCCGCTCAAATAAATTTCTCAACTTAAATCTAGTTGCTTTGTAGTAATGTAGGTTGCCTACTTTTGAATTAATTTAAGTATTAATAGTTTGAAGGTTATTGCTGGATAGAATTGTTATTTGTTATACAATAGAATATTTCTATAAGCTGTTTGGGGGTTATCATAATGGCTATTATTTGAGCGTTTAGCAACGTTGCCCGTCTTTTTTGTTGAGGTTTAATTTAAGAATATGGCATATAGGTGTATTTCTAACAAATATAAGAAGGCATTTCCAGTTTCATTTCAAGATTTAAATTTCGAGAAGAATATGATTTTTGATTTGTCTTGATGTTGAGCAGGAGCATGGTGTTGGTGGAACATTTTAGCTGAATATTTTAAGTTTGGCTTTACTTTATGGAATACTTCCACTATTACTTGCAATAAGAGTTTTGTATTTCTGAGTTGGATTTGGTAATTTTGCATCGAAATGATACTTACTAGTACTAGAATGCATACCTACTTTTCTGGGTGTGGTTCCTTGGAGACGACGCGACGTTCCGTTCACAACAGAAATAATTCAAGTTTCTGGAGTTCTTGTGTTGAGATGAATCTCTTTGTAGAGGTAACTTTATTATCACATTTTAATTTCAAACAAAGTTTTATGTCGAAACAAAATCGGCCACAACCCCGTCTCATACTAGAACACTATTTCATATTCAGGAAACCTCCGTTTAATAGCGATGACCATCCTTAAAAAGAAAATTTATTACATTTGATAGAAAAAATAGATTACACTAGCGCCCAACAGTGTAGGGTTATGCATTAAATTTACTACAAATTGAGTGTCAAAAGACACGTTTGACTCTCTCAAAGATTTATTTATCTTACGTGCGATTGCATTATATTAGATTTAATTCTAGAAAGTTCAGTTGAACTCGCTTAGCTGAAGTTCTAAGTACAACGCAGTTGGAGTATGTTCCATTTTGAAGAAACAGTTTGACGCACAAAACTCATATTTAGGTTAATAATTTTTATTTACCATATAATTCAACGATAAGATTGAACTGATATAAAATCTCATGTTGCTAACTCTTCCGTCAGTAGTGTCTATTACCAGTGGTTTAAGGTGCATTACGAGGTAAGTTATTTATTCGCATTTAAAGTTTCCTGTAATTTTGGGATTAATATTATCCAAGTTCAAATACGTAAAACAAACTCGCGTATTTGATTAGTTATATAAACGTGTAGTGAAGTATGCCGGTTTGTTTCCATGCCATTCATTGAACCTCCTATTGATAATCAGAAAACCGAAACTACTTGAAAATGCTCAAGGTAAATTTGCAGCCAAAAGTTGCAGCCATTTTATCAAAAACTCCTATGGACGTTAGTAACCATAGCGATAGCTTTACCAGGTTTAATAATACTGAACAACAAATTGTAATTTTTTGTTTTCTATTGTGCGATGGATACTTCAAAAGAATTTTTCCTGCTGTTTACTTATCTGTTAACAAAATTTTTCTATCATCCTACTGACAAAAATTATTCATATTTTAATAGTTGAACGTTTTAATGTGTAATGTTTACATTTGTTATAATACAAATTATGCATAGCACACCACTAGCACACCTCAAAATTTTTTTGCACAATATTTTAGTTAATAGAGTACATCTGGAGCATCTCCGATTACGATACAACAATAATCTGCGAGCATTGTGGGCTTCACTTCCTTTGGTATCGGTTTTCACAAAAGGTAATGTATTGGTAAAATCTTTCACCATGTTTGTTACTCATGGATCCTAGATTTGGAGAGAAGAAACCCAAATGCGAGCTGTTAATACATTGTGGAAAAACACTAAGTAAGAAGACCAACAGCCTTTTTAACATAAAAGTAATAGGAGATAATGATTTTATAGCATATTATATAACGAGCGTGTTATGATAGCTATTACTCATTCGGAGGGTTTGCGTCGCGAACCCTTTAGGGCGAGCGGCGTAATCTGAATGAGTAATGGCCATAACGCGCGAGTAGAATACTATAATTTTCTCACGATTACACAAATCATCATTATCAAATATTTTTCGAATGTTTTAACTAATGTCGTGGACACTGACAAGCAAAAATTTATTTGTCAAATTGTAACAGTCTACTTTGTATGATACGAAAATTATACCTCGCTGATTATGAAAAATAAAGGTTTGTGCTGATTGGTCAGTGGTGTTGGATTATGATCATAATCCACTACCTGGATATTCCTGATTGGTTAAAGGTGTCTGGTTATGAATCCATATACTCCTACAGAATAACGAGTACAATTACTAACCCATTCTTAAATGCGTAGTCGTGGGAAAAAACTTTAATTAACACCGTTGTTGTATGGCTATACAAACAATAAAGACGGCTCCGTGGTGTAATTGGTGTGCGTGTGACTACTACGCACAAAGTCTCGGTTCGAATCCCGACACGGTTCGCTTGAAAATGTTAAGCGAGAATTTTTCACAAACTCTTCCTTAGACCTTTCCTCTTATCTACATCTAAATATCTCTAAATTATTCCAAGTACATTTTGTGAATGTGTATGCATTTCGTATTTGATACCGAACAAAACTTAGCATCAATTTATAAACTGCCAGCAGTTAAACAAAGGAAGGAGCTTGCGCGTGCGCTTTAGTACCGTCGCCAGATGTTTTATGACACCTTCATTATTAATACGATTAATACCTACTTTCAACTATTTCACATAGACGCAACGAAAGTGCGGAATAGTTAAAATTCCTTTTTATTAGTGGCTTAAAAATATCGTCTAATGCTAGATTGTAAAAAGGGTTGGATGGTATTAATTAGATAAACGTAATCTATTTTTCAAGTAGTATTACATTTATAAAGCTGTTTACACAGTATCATAATAATAGATAAAATGCTCAGATAAATATAGTGCAGTCAACTACCGTCGTACTTTGATCTCTAATGTTTTAAAATTTTCGATTTTCTAGCTAAAAGATGACAACCTCGAACCTGATATCATGGAAGGATCGTCACATCATTTTTTACAGTTTTTAAGCATTTGTAATGATTGTATAAGCTCGTTGAACAATTTAGAGAACCGTCTTATGTTTTATTTTATGAACATTAAATTAAATTTATTTTACAATTTGAAAACTTTTTAAAGAGAATGCGCTTCTCATGATTGTGTCGATTCTAATATTTTTCTCCTTAATTTTTGTAAGTTGCATAAAATGTATAAATAAATATATGCAATTTACAATATATATATATATATATATATATATATATATATATATATATTGCTATGATATCGCCGTACTTTGTTTAACGCTCAGTTGCCGGCTGTTCGCCACCGCTCTGTGTTCCTAAATAATCTAGAATAAATTTTTAATTTCACACAATTAGATTTATGCCTCGACTAGTTCAGTTCAACCCCACACAGAGTACACGACGATACGATAACAGAAAATGTTAACCCCCTTTTCTCTAACACTTCATACCTAAATAAGATAAACTAAGTAACCAAAAATTTGTATAATAAACCAAGAAATATGTACAATTTGCACTTCTACAACCTTTGTAATATATTTGCTATTTAAAACCTTCGAATCAAAGTGAAAATTTAAATCTGTCCATCACCAAATTATAACACTATTAAAAATATATAAAACCAGCAAAAACGACTCTGTATTGGAAACCTCGTTGAACGTTCAATGACTTTTCGTAATTTCTACGTATCAATCAAAATTTTTGATGACCCTTCACATAAATATCTAAGTACATACAAGCTTTAAATGTTCAAAAAAAGAATAAGTTCTATGCTATTAATTTACTATGATCTCTACCCTGGTATTTTTTTTGTTGATTTCCTGGTTCGAATGTGTAATTCTGCATACATCCGTCCTTTGACCTGCCGCTACGTGCTGTTAACTAGTGACCTTGAGTTGCTTTCAGCTTAACGTCCCGATTCAGTGTTTTCCCCATTATTAATATCTGTTGCTCGTAATATTGGATTTTTACGTTAGATTTCTTATTGAATTTGTTTAGTGAATTGTTTATTGAATCGCTTCGTAAATCTCTCAGTAGATCTCTTAGAGAACTTCTCGGTTTCCTTAGAGCCCTAAATTAATAAATGCTAAAGATCATGTTTACCCTAATTACAATTTGGACTTACGTCTTATGTCGACGGCGAACTTGTATATTTGAACGTGCACTTGAACTTTTAATAATTAACTTTCACTTGTAAATCGTGGTTTTAATTTCACACTTGAACTTTGCGTATTATTTTTGTTCAAACTAGTATAGTTCGTGCTTCAGTTATGTAGGGACTGACCATTAAAAGCTTGGTGCAATATATAAAGGCAGGCCCTTTCACGTGCTGTCATTTGCAGACACCGCTTATCTTTGTTGTTTAAGCATGGTAGAGGCGTTACACTTGGCTTATCATGCAAACCTTCGAATTTTACATGGAGTTACCTATCCTAAATTTTGTTGCAATGCTCACAAATTACGTAGGCATCAAAGCTTTACATTATGGAGTTCGTTGGCTATGGTACTTTGTACCGTTCAATATCATGTTTTCGTATTTTGTAAAGGAAATTATTAGCTATCACATTTAATCTTGCACGTACGCCAAAACGTATGGATTCGTATTTTGTTTTCCTCATATGCTGGATTTTATTCGAATTTGTCAAGTTTACTTTTAACAGATCACGTAGGCAGATTTTATAATGGATTCTTTAACAGATGACGTAAATTAGATGTATTTTCATCGACCTCTTACGTTCTGAAATATGCTTGTTTTGCAAGACCTGTTTGTTATGAGCACGTATGATTATTTTCTTACATTAATGCGTCGAGTTTAAAAAATTCGTTTCGTGTTTTTTTGACTTAGATACTCCTAATTTGTATGTCTTTAAAGTATGTATTATTGTTTCTAAAATAAATCGGGTTGCGTCTAGAGTTATTTATTCTACTAAATGTGGTTAAATTATTAAAGAATGAGCTTCCTTTCATTGACTAAAGTTAGTTGTAGATTTTATAGTGAGTTTGATATTTGCTTTTTGCATAATTAACGAATTGTGTACATTATATGAATCAAATGTTTCGTTTCCTTGATTTTGGTGTTTATATGAACTATACTACCATTGTGACCTTATTTGCCCCTAAACAACCCTATTATCATAGCAATACAATGCTGTGATAAGAGGATTTTTAGGGGTGTATTGAGTAGTAAGGGTCGTATAGTAGCTGTAAATAGTGATAGGAATCAGAACTCTGCATTTATTTAGCAGAAAAATGAGTAATTCGTACATTGTGTAAATAGCAAGCATTTAACACCCTGTATATAGACCGTATTTAACATTAATCAATGCAAGTGAGCAAGTTTTTCAACAATAGAACGCGTATTCAGCAGAAAAATACATCTACATATAATTAAAACTACGTTGAGAATGTTTAACAAGTTTATAAAATAAAATACACAGAAGATAAGACAAAAACCTAATAAATCTTTATGCAACTTCGCTTGTGGTAAACAAGGAACAAGATGCGCTTTGATAAGAAAACGCACTTTCAAATAAATAAATACATAAACGAAAATACTACTAGAGTTACATCATTTATTTCTGTATAATTATCCAAAAGCATTATCTATACAAAACACGGACGTAAGTTGAAAGTCTGGCCGCGATAACAAATGTTAATGCAAGCAAAGATCGTTAATAAATACGATGACACGGAAATACAAAGGAGTTGCATCAGAAAACAGCTTCAAAAATACAGGGAATATTAAAGACAAAACCTGGTTGGTCGCGACAATCTGCAAAACTGCTTGAAAACCCAACCCAGATATAGTGGGAAAAGGCTATTTAACACCCAGCGGTGATAAGACGGGTCAGTCTACACTTGATGCAGCTCGAAACTATGGCACTTTTAACCAGAAATCTACGCGTCAAATAAATAAAGTTTAGAATCTATGAAATTTATGTTATTGTGAAAGTAGTGCTGTGCAACATTTACGTTAAGCATACATAAAGAGTTTTTGCCGTTTTTCTCAAAAAACGTGAGTAGAAATTGAGTAATTAATTTAAATTAAATATTTATAATCATATAGGGCTTCTAATGAGATTCTAATTAGATTCTAATCCGCGTCGGAAATAATTATAGTTCTAATTGGCTTCTGGTACAATTCTAATCTGCGTCAAAAGCATTTAAGGAAGAGATTCAAAGCATATGCAGAGAAATTTAAAATAAAGAAGCACGAGCTAATTTTTGGAAAACAAGGGCTAACTGTACTCAAATATTGGTTCAATTAAGCAGAGCATTGGTATTCGATTGAAGACAGCAAAGGAGTGTTGATCCGCAACACAAAACAACATATCACAGGTCAGATCTACTTAATTTTAAGATATTTTTCAATTTAAATTTTAATACTGAATTTATTCAATTTATCCAAAACTTGTAAAGAAGTCAACAAGAAACATTGCATTCGTTAAACTTACGTAATGAATCATAAAGAGGTCTAGAACGTTCCAGATTTTTTGTAAAAAGGTAGTTTTTGGTGACTTTATATTAAAACTAAAAGAATATAAATTTTGGGATAAATAACAAATATGATATTAATTGATTGAAGGGTGTATTTTAAGAATTTCAAAAATTGTAAATATTATTTCCTTTCATTATATGAATGTTGATTGACTTTGTTTATCAATTCAAACAGGTAATCAAAAAAGGGGTGAGTGGGAAAATTGATCATCGTAACGTTGTGCAGTCTGTGTAAATTAAAAAGGGCTAGCCGTGGCATAATAATAAAAGTAAAAAATTAAATTGAGAGAACATAGAGCGGTGGCGTTAAGTAGAACGTTTCATTACACCGAGTACGGCGTTATCATATCAGTTTATATATATATATATATATATATATATATATATTAATGTGATAAAGAGGTCAGAAAACGTCATTAAACAGTAAATATAAAACCTCACCACCCAAAAAAAAGAAAACAAAGAAAAATTAAGATTTCTAAATATTTCAATAAAATATAAAGCCATTCATTGCACTCACATTATTACAAGACATAAAAGAAGTAATTATTTAATTATTAAATCCCATTCATTGTAAAGATCGTAAAACGGATAAAAACTTAGAAGCTCCATTTTTAAATCATTTTATTCTTAATAAAAACGAGCTTCATTTTAAAGTGTAAATAAACAAGCCATTCATTTTCATTGCATGAAATAATATTAAAAATTCATCCGCGTTAAAAGAAAGCATAATTCCATGTGTAGATTTTAAAACGATTCATTCTTGTTAAAGATACCTTAACACGCATTTAAAAATACTAACAAATTAATCATTAAGAAAACAAAGCAAAGTATATTTTCCGTATAGATTGAAAAAAGCTGCACATACTTTCAAAACATAAAATAATTATCCTGTGTGTATATAAGATTTAAATTCATCTTAGTTTTTCTAGAATTTTTCTAGAATAAGGTGAATGCGTCACGTTACTATTAAAAATCAATTATTTCGCAAAAATCAATAAACGTCAGTTCGAGGAACTCGTGCGAACATTAAAATGCAATAAAATAGTTAGGAATATTTGAATATTTTGTAATTTAGATTAGAATAAGTTCACATTTTTTTTATTTAAAAGGGGATAGTCAATTTTGAGGTCAGGGTTCGTAGCATCTTGACTTGGATAATTTATCTGTGAAGGGTTAATGGCCAGTCAAATTGGCCAAACAAATTATTCACGCATTAATAAAAAAAATTTTGTACCTGTTAACAAAGGGTAGATAAGGATAATTTTAGTAACAAATAATTTTGTCTGGTGCCGAAAAGTAGTTCAAGCATAGTGCACGAAAATTAAATTGCTGGTTGTTCTACAAAGAGAAAAATCAATGACCGGTTTCACTGTGGTTGCAGCTCATCAGATTGGTTAATTTTTTTTTGCAAAAAGCTGCAACCACAGTGAAACCGGTGATTGTTTTCTTCTCTTTGTGAAACAATCAACAATTGAATTACTTTTTTACACCAGACAAAGTTATTTGCTACTTTTGAGCAAGAAACTCATTGGTTTCTGTCGACCAACATTTTGATTATCATTAGGTGTAGTACTTTCTTCAAAAGTTCGCTAGTGTTATAATGGGTAAATATTCATTTGTTTTATTTCCGAGGATAATTTTAATACATAGGTAGTCGTTAGGAATAACTTTCTGTATGAGCTTAAACTGTAAACTGTTTTATAAATTTTTTTGTATGAAAGAAAAATGTTTTTGAATGTGTAGATGTTTCTTGATATTGCTGTGTTACATTTCATCTTCGTTAAATTCCACAGAATAATTTCCCTTGAGCTAGCCAGACAAAGCAAAAAAAAAGAAGGTAAGTTAATAATTTCATACTTTCTAGTGCATTCCCATTTATACAGTTCGGTGTACCTAAGGAATAAGAAGGTTACGGGAAGTTATTGAAGCCCCTAATTTCGTAAAAAAACCCACTCAAATAAAAAGAATTTGGAAAGAATTGAAATTTTTGAAGATTAATTGTTCCATACTGTATAAAATAAGCATATTATATGTACAAAGCCAATCATTTTTTATAAAATTTTCGGGATTAAGAAAGAGAATACATTAATTAATAAGAAACGTGATTAAAACTTCTACGTTTATTCAAGGAACTCGTGCGATAATTAGAAATCCATAAAATCGATTTTATGGTTTTCTGCATTACTATAAGATAGGAGGCGGCGCTACATTACCTTCGCGTGTTAGACAAAGATAAACGACACGCTTTATTATGAACATAAATCATAAACTTGACACTGATTGATTGATAAATGCCGACATTCTTGTTAAAATTGCATCACCCAGATGAATAATTTTTTCAATTAAATCTGGAGTAGTATGGAAATTGCAACGTTGTTAGATAACTTTATATGAATGCCGGAACTTGATTAGAACGAGGCATTCAAGAACATGTAAGAATTGAGATTTAGTATTCGGGATTCAGCCATCAATTTGTGATTCATTTTAAGACTTCGAACATGTTACTTAAAGTATGCGACATATATACAGTATTTATTATGTAAGATGTAACTTTGAATAAGGAAGTAATTTTTAGAACATAGGATAAATATGAATCAAAATTAATTTTTCTAAAACACTACGAAAATTGAACGTTCTTCGGTACAAGAGATACTTTGAAGTTAATTAATTAACAATAAAGAAAGATTTACTTTGAAGGCAAGATTTTAAATGGAGATTTAAAATTATATAAAGAAACTTAAAAACTGGGATTTTAACGTCAATTTGAAAATGAAAATTGAAAGTATTTAACACCGTTTACGATATAGATAAGCGCTATTTGATTTTACAAATATTATTTTTAGATTTCTTTGTTTGTAACCTATATTTGAGTATTTTGTCGTTTGAATTTAAAGTACGATAATTTTATTTTGTAAAGTGGATATTTACCTAAAATTTTTGAGGTAGAAGTTTGAGATACTTTGACCTTTACTAAATAAACTATCTGTCAAGGATTTGTGGTCAAACGCCCTTACAAGCATGGAAATAAAGAATGTGTAGATTATCCGCCCATTTGTGTATCTGTGAGTAAATATTTGGTAAGAGTTTTGATTATTTTCTGTATAAACTGGAACTGCGAATTGTTTTATAAACTGTTTTGTATGAAAAAAAATGTTTTTGACTGTATAGATGTTTCTTGAGATTGGTGTGTTTTATTTCATTTTGTAAATTCCGTTAAGCTAGCCAGGCAAAGAAAAGATAGAAAGGAAAGTAAGTTAGTGGTTTCATTTACATTTCTGCTAATCTAAGTACCGAAAGAGCCGCTGCCCTCTTTCGAGGACCTGTCTTAGTCTGGTTCCTCACTAACGACTTTACTACTTTGGTTGGACCTGTAGTTTGGCTTTTTAGTTCATTAAAACACGCAAGCCATTTCACCTGTTCTAGTAATCTAGAACTTAGGCAAGGTGCACGTCCATTCGAAATGGAAGGAGATGGTGTATGCTTTTAATTGATCAGCTAATTCAATAAAAGATTTGTGATTATTATAGTCCAAGACAACTGCAGGTTTTTCTATGTCCCTGCTACTGTAGGAAACCTTTACCAATTCAGAAGTATGATTAGCACTTTGCGTTCATCTCTCCAATTTTGGACTATTACTTCTGTATTGCTTTCACTAGCTACTTTCTCACTCTATGCAAGTTGCTTCTGAACGATTCAACTTGCGATTAGCTCTCAACGTACCTACCAAGTAAGTATGTTTGTCTAACAATGAATGCGCCAATGAAATACTTGTGTAAAAATTATCCGTGTAATTCGTTCTTTATTCAATAACGATTTTGCAAAGGAGATGACTATATTTTCAGAGGATAACTGTTTTAACTGTGTTTTTTCAACAATAGTTTATAAAGTTTTATTGCAAATCTCTTGTTCTTGATAAACCGCTTGAAAAAACTAAATGTTCTCTAAATGGAACAACAGTTTCATCAATACAAATGGCCCCGTTGGGCTGGAGTGATTTTTGAAAATTCTCTGCGAGTTTATTCACTAGTTGTAAAATTTTTTGCAATCTCTTGCCAGTAATTTCTTCATTATTGTGGAACTGCCACATTTCCAACTATATCTTAAAACGGTTTCTTGGCATATATGTATACATTTTGTGTTCATACAGTACACTTTGGTACCAATATGATTCTAAAGTGACACACTGGCATAGACCCATTCAACAAAGCAAACCAGCAAATTTTTTCATTTTAGACATTTTCTGTATCATACCAGTTGTGAATTCTGGCCATTGCTTTACACTGGGTTTATGATAACTTAGTAATGAATACGTAGATTCGTTCTACGATTAAGACAATAATGAGAATAATGTAATACATACGTTTATTAGAGCTAATTCAAAGTCCATGTATTAATTAAACAAATAAAGTAATAAAGAACACTATTAAATTTCTAGCCCAAGTAAGTTGAACAGTATGGTTGTCTGTCGATAAAATTTATTTATTTTGTAATCATTAAGTGTTTTATATACTAAAAGACTGGCCAACGTTTCAAACTAAACCCTATGAATACTCTGCAAAAATAGAATAACAAAAACAGTTCCTAATTTAATTTTGCAATAGTGTAAATTTGAAGTGACAACTGTCAAAACATATATAATTAATTTTTTTTAATTTACACTTAATTATCTTTATATTTCACAACGAACTAATAATGGAGAGTCGGTGGATTAATGATGATTGATGTATTTTCAAATTCCTATAATTAACTGTATAAACATAAAACATAATTAAATAAAAGGAAATCAGAAAAATCTGTAAACATGAAGTGGATGATATGAGAATTTATGCCCTTGTGGAAAAGAAAGTATCTCAGAACAGTGGATTCAATGTGACCCGTTTAATTTGGTATCGCACTATCTGTGCTGGACTTGATGATGAAGAAGTTAGGCAGCTTGGTTTGTCTGATGCCACTTGGCTCTGTCTTAAATGCGAAGCTTCTTCAAGCATACAGCCTTCAACTTTCACTTCTTTCTCTGGAATGATATCATGCCCCCACTGTCTCGATTTCCCCTCTCATAAAAAATACAATGGAGAAAAGGGTCTGAAAATTCAAAAAGTCGTACTCACCGAAATTTACTCTATCGCAATCTTCCTTGTCTTCATCGGAGTCTATCATCGATCCAATAGTAAATATGAAGAGTTCAATTAAAGTCCTAAAACGAATTCCGAAAGGTGCTAGATGTGCTGCCGCTCTAAAACTAGCTACAATTTTTGACACTTGTACAACTAAAAACGATCTTCTCTCGTGGACCTCCGCTTTCACCTTTGCTTTCTCTTTCCTTTGTGTCCCTTCCTTCTCAAAAAACAAATCCTTACAAGACTGGTGAAAGAAAATATTAACGGAAATTCCTCCTTTCCCTTGAAGATTAAAACTAAATACACAAGCTTGCCCAACCGAGTAATATCTAAAGTCAGTGATGGTGACATCAGTGGTGCCGTGAAATTCTTTCTTCTACAGAAGCATTGGCTCCTGTCAACAGAGACTCATATAATAAATTCGTGGAGAAACATCTTTCAATCTTCCAAGTCCACCTGAGGATGTGGAATCTATATTGATTTCCGAAAAGGACGTGCGACAAGCAGTCTTTAGTTTTCAAGAGGCTCAGGATCAGAAATTAACGGAATTCGTCCACAGAATTAAAGGATCTAATTGGCTCTGGAAATGGCGAGGCTGGATCGAGGTTGCTGACCTCCTTAACTAAATTCTGCAATTTTCTTCTAGCTGGTCAAGTGAATAAATTGATTACTCCTGTCCTTTACGAAGTAAACCTTTCCGCCCTCAATAAAAAATATGGCGGAATTCGCCCTATTGCTGTTGGAACAACTCTGCGCAGACTGACACCAAAACTTGGATTATACGCAGTTCGAGATAAACTGGCCGCAAAATTAAGGCCGCTCCAACTTGGTTTTGCTACCAGATGTGACTGCGAAGCAATAGTCCATTCAACTAGAATCTTTTTGAACCTCAACTAAAAGCAAAGCAAAATTCTCTTGAAAATAGATTTCAAAAACGCTTTTAATACGGTTGACCGGGATAGGCTTTTTCACGCTGTGAAAGAAATGGTGCCCTAACTTTTCTGTTTCGTTTGGCAAGCATATTCAAACCCAACTCTTCTTACTTTTGGAAAATGGAAGATGCCATCTGCTTTCGGATGTCAGCAATACCCTGGACTTTTTTGCCTTTCTATTCGCCCAGTAATCAAATCTTTGACATCAGAGATAGTCGTGTTTTACTTGGAGGATGGAACAATTGCTGGCGAACCAATATCTGCACTGAAAGAATTTACCACGATAATTGAAGAATGCGGAAAGTTTGGACTCACTGTAAATCCTTCGAAATGCGAGCTACACTTTGTTGGGAAATATTACTCCTCCATTCATCAACATTTCGACACCATATCACCTGGAATAAAAATCATAACCGATGTATTTCTGCTTAGTTCTCCAATCACTCCAGGATATTGTACCAGCATTTATGATTCAAAGCTTGCCTAAATGGACCTCCTCTTCGAAAGACTTAAATTACTTAAAAACTATCACGTGACTTATTATTTTCTGCGTCAATGTTTTCCGATACCGAAATTGCGTACCTGTAGGTGTCCGGATACTTAGCTTGCAAACCGTCGGGGGTGAGTCAGCACAGCAACGCCATGGTCGTCAGGATCTATTTACCCTGCTACCATAACTGCAGCAGCGGTCTACGGACAAAAGCAGTTGGTCTACAGACAAAAGAAGTTGGTCTACAGAAAGAAAGAAACCATTTGGCCTTCAGCTAAAAAAAGCTAAAAAGAGAATCTGATTAAAATGGTTACGCGCGGGAAAACTCACCAATCCACGCAAGACACCTCCTAGTTGTCGAACAGAAGAAAACAAATGTTCATTGCTTTTGAAATACAGTGACCAATAATGTAGAAAATATTTCGACGTACAAGCTGCAGAATGAAATTCAACAATGGTTCAAATAACACGAATTCGAACTGCAAATCCTCGCTTGTCGAAGCGTGATTAAAACTGTTAAATCTGGGATTTATCGGATAGCGCGCGATCTTATTTCAACAAGTCTTTACATTGAAACAATAGAGAAAATTAGTATACGCGGTCATAATGTATACCAAGGTAACGGGTACCTAAAACAGGATATAAACTATTTAATTGTAGCATAAACTTGTCGTTTCAAAGCAACTAGATTTAAGTTGAAGAATTTATTTGAGCGGGTATTGAATTAACTAGGGAAATTTTAAAAACAAAATTAGAACGTAACAACGTCCATGTATTTACTTACAGTACTTGTAAACTTTGAAAATTCCGTTGGTCTATTTCACACGACCACAAAGCCTCGTCTTCCGAGAATTCTACGCTGGTCTAGACCTGCAATCTTCGGAAATGCTTTCTCGAACTTAACTTGCATACACCAAACTGATTCTGCCACTACACATCGAGAACCTTTGAGGCAGGAACCTCCACTACAAACAACATAACATCTTAACTTCACAAATGCTGTTGTGTACGTACTAGTTTAACATTTATGCTACGACTTCAACTCAAATTGACATAGCTTGAGTACCGTATACGCCGATAGACAAGCTCAACCAAATACTCCCTGTATAGTTGCTGTGGTTTGTTTATATTTTTCCTGATCTTGTTTGGGAATTAAACCACTCATAGTTGTAAAAATCATCATTATTTACGTTTCGATCCATGACCTTGGATCGTTGTCAAAATAATAAAAGTTTCAAGTTTGACATTTATGACAAATTGAAGGTGACTTTGAATCAAAACGTAAATAAAAACGATTTTAACAACTATGATGGTTTAATTCTCAAAGAAAATCAAGAAAAAAGCTCACACACACTTCACCCCTCGTTAGTACATAGTTTGAAAATCAGGGTCAGGTATGCGAATACAATTGGGTTATTCCTATTGGTTTCATCTCTTATCGCTTCTTGGCACTACCCACGCTATTTCAATGACCTCGCCCGACCCTCCACGAATAAGACGTATGCCTTACTCCTAAAAATTGCTACATTTTAATGTAACTAAAATATCTAAAGAACAATCCCAATCACAATATTATATTAACTATTAGTCCCTCAATAAAGGTGGGCTCACCACATCTACCCCCTTAAGATTTGGTTTTGGGCGAAGTGTACAACACTCCAACGATCAAAACAAGAATCTTAATCCCCAAACTAATATGGCAGACAAGTCAATCAAAACTACTCCAGAGGTCCCTTCCAAAGAGGAACACTTCTGCAAGGTAAAAACGTTATGTATTCCGAAGACAGCCCCGCCGATATCACTGATCTCATACGAGTTTCGACCGGCAATCCGCGTAGCATTTGCTCCTGCTTAGTCAGAGATTGCTTTTGGGACAGGGTCAATAATAATATCTTTTTTTTTTAATTTTACGTCGAAAAAGATCCAGTAGCAACTTTAATTTTGGTCGGTAAAACTCTTCCCTTAGACCTTTCCCTCTTATCTACATCTAAATATCTCTAAATTATTCCAAGTACATTTTTGTGAATGTGTATGCATTTCGTATTTGATACCGAACAAAACTTAGCATCAATTTATAAACTGCCAGCAGTTAAACAAAGGAAGGAGCTTGCGCGTGCGCTTTAGTACCGTCGCCAGATGTTTTATGACACCTTCATTATTAATACGATTAATACCTACTTTCAACTATTTCACATAGACGCAACGAAAGTGCGGAATAGTTAAAATTCCTTTTTTTATTAGTGGCTTAAAAATATCGTCTAATGCTAGATTGTAAAAAGGGTTGGATGGTATTAATTAGATAAACGTAATCTATTTTTCAAGTAGTATTACATTTATAAAGCTGTTTACACAGTATCATAATAATAGATAAAATGCTCAGATAAATATAGTGCAGTCAACTACCGTCGTACTTTGATCTCTAATGTTTTAAAATTTTCGATTTTCTAGCTAAAACATGACAACCTCGAACCTGATATCATGGAAAAATTGTCACATCATTTTTCTACAGTTTTTAAGCATTTGGAATGATTGTATAAGCTCGTTGAACAATTCAAAGAACCGTCTTATGTCTTATTTTATGAACATTAAACTAAATTTATTTTAGAATTTGAAAACTTTTTAAAGAGAATGTCTCTCATGATTGTGTCGATGCTAATATTTTTCTCCCAAACTTTTGTAAGTTGCATAAAATGTATAAATAGATATATGCAAATTACAATATATATATATATATATATATATATATATATATATATATATATATTGCTGTGATAAGGGGTTGTTTAAGGGTGCACGTTATAGTAAAGGTCGTTCAGGAATGAGTAATTAGAATAGGCAGCAGAAAACTGCACGTATTTAAGGAAATAATTAAGAAATAGACATAGTTTGTAGATAGTAAGTAGTCAACACCCAGTATATAAAGTACAAATAGTTTTTGGGCGACGCAGGTAAACATAGGAAGACGCATATTTGGCGTAGGAATGAGAAATACATGTATTAAGTAGATAGTGAATATTAAATACCCTGTAGATAAAGTTTAGTTAATTTAGGTAAAACAAATAAGGATATTTTTCAGTGGAAGCACGCGTATATTTAGAAATAAATGATAAAGTGTAATTAGACACGCATTAAAAAAGAGTTCCAGACGATTAAATTAATACGGATATAGAAATAGAGTTTCAGGTAGTTAATATAAATGCGTACAAAGATCTAACCATTTTGATAAGAGAAATGATTAAAATTGCGTGAATCGCATGTAAACATGAAAATTTAAAGTCGAGTTGCATCAGTTGTTTATGGAAAAGCAAGTAATCTATCAAAATACAGCATGTTGATAATGAAAGACAGCTGCGGGCAGGTTGTGATTATGGGAAATCGTGGAGCATTACATCAGAAACTGCTCTAAATGAAATTATTTGATTGGTCAGAAACAAGCGACGAGTTCTAGACCATACCCACGGATGGAGTGGGAATTCGAGAATATATTAGCAAGCACATTGATAAGAAAGTCAGTTTTGAACTCAACGAAGGCCGAAGTGCGTTGCCATTAAAACAAAGTAATACGTAATAATTATAAAAGTAAAATAAAATGAGTGCGAATATGAAGATTATAATTGCCGTTTAAACGTAAGTACGTTTTTAATGAATTTATTGTAAACTAAGACATAAAAATAATAGGGCTTCGAGGTCTGAGGGAAATAGACTATGATTCTGATGTTAAGGAAAAAATACAGTAATACAATTCAGATGTCCAGGGAAAAAAAAATTATACAATCTTGAAGTACAGTGGTGAAACAAACTACAATTTTAAGTCTGGGGCAAGAATGATAAAAGTCTAAGTTTGAAGAGTTGAAATAAATTGGGGTGTATAATTTAATGGTGGTAGTGCATAGTGTAATGGCAATAATTTGAATGGAATCCAGAATTGGGGAAAATCATTTTTATTGGAAGCGTCGATGTGAAAAAGATAAAACCAGGTCAGATCTTTAGTTATAAGACATTTGTTTTTCTATATAAATTTTTATTTTATTTTATTTTTAATATTGAATTTGCTAAATATGACATGCTTGTGAAAAAGTCAACAAAAGAGGTTGCATACGTATAGAATGAGTAATATGATAACAGGTTTAGAATATTCTACACTTTGTTGGTAAAGATAATAAGTTTTCTTTGGTGACTTTGGGTTTTTGAGTACATACTAGATGGTTGTTAATAAATGAAATTTATAAGGTTAACTAATTTAAAAATGTATTACAAATAATTTCAAAAGCTGTACATAACATATTGGTTTCATTATATAAAATCAAAATTTACTGAATTTTATAATTCCAAATAAATGCTAGCCGAGGTCATAAGATCTAAATAGTACAAAGGCGGAGCCACAAGTTGAATAGGAAATTGATAACCCGCAAGGCGGTAACGTATCGAATTTTGCCATTGGTAGATAAAGTTGTTTAAAGATAAAGTCCAGTTGATAGTAATATTAAGAAGACAGCTGGAGGAGGAAATAATTACAATTAATAGTGAATATTAAAATGGTGGTCCAATAATTTAGAGTACGTAGAAAATTAATAAGGCGCACAACGAAGGGGATCAAGAATTCCAGTTCGTAGTAATAAAAACATCAGCTCAAAGTAGGGGCAAGAAAATTCCGCGAATAGTATAGCAATATATATATATATATATATATATATATATATATATATATAGCCTCTAAGGAGGCTTAATAAAGCCGAAACCGTCGGTCAGTGGATGTTTCCTCCCTATGAAGTAATAAGCTAATGTTTTGTTAATGGCTATATAACTACCAGCCCGATTTGTATTCGTCAATAGGCTCTATTATTTTCATAGAGTTTATTTACAGATACATCTTATTTTATATATTGTTTTACACAATTTCTTATTGCGGACTGCAAATAACCTGTCTTTTATTATTTGATTTGCCTTGGGGCATGAACCCGGGTGTCGCCGCGAGAAGGTTTGTTACATTTGCAAATAAATTTTGCTGTAACATTCCGCAAATCTCAAATGACCACACGTACTTGTATAGCCATCTATAGGATTTACTATGTAGTTTCGGTTCAATTCTGTACTTCCACACTTTAGTAGTGTTGGTGTTTTATCACCTGATGGCGGTTTTATTTACTTTTGCCATAGTACAGAGATTGTTTCGAAATTATAACAGTATAATAGCTTCGATTACTTCATAGGGTTCTTGGAGACTTTTCACTCTGAGGAGGCTTAATAAAGCCGAAACCGTCGGTCAGTGGATGTTTCCTCCCTATGAAGTAATAAGCTAATGTTTTGTTAATGGCTATATAACTACCAGCCCGATTTGTATTCGTCAATAGGCTCTATTATTTTCATAGAGTTTATTTACAGATTCATCTTATTTTATATATTGTTTTACACAATTTCTTATTGCGGACTGCAAATAACCTGTCTTTTATTATATATATATATATATATATATATATATATATATATATTGCTCTAATTATAGGGTTAATTTAGGGTAGATTAAGTCATAGGTGTCGTAGAATAAACAAAAGAAATTCCCAAGTAACAAAAGCACATAATTACAAATATTAGAACAGTAAATAGGTCATTACAAATATTATTAGTTGAGAGCACACTGTATATAGCAGTACAAGCGATTAAAACACATATCCAAGAATAGCTACGAGCAAAGATAAGAATTTAAAAAGGTAACGAAACGCATTGAAATTAAATCAGTGAAAAACCTGCATGAATTGGCTAGATAAATATTTGAAAAGTGCGTCAATATATCATCTTAAACGCACGCACAAATTATGCATTATTTTAAAAGCGTACGTAATCTAAAAGTATTACATTTGTTCAAAAATCCAATTTATTAGGAAATAAACAAACACTAAATTTATTCCATTCAGATTAGAATAAGGCCAACAACAATAGCACGTGATTTGTTGAACGAAGATTCCTGGAAATTCTGAATAAAATGCGAGGTATAATAATGAATTACGTGACATTCTTAGCATCGCTTTATGCAATTGAATACACAATTGATAAAGTTTCCCAAAATAACAAGAGATAAGACACTTGGTCTCGCCCAGCACGTGAAGTCAACGAATCGCAGACAAAAGGGGCCGATCCTATAAATATCATGACATTTGAATATCGAGTGAGTATACTTTAGAAACTGGGCAGTCACTATACTTGAAAGTGCTAAATATTTACGTGAACAGTAAATTAAATTAAAAGTGAAAATTAAAGAGTGTGTAATTGTGCGAGCGAGCCGTACTTATAAGGACGGCTTTTAATTACCATCTTAATTACAATCTTAAATTACAATCAAAATAACGATCCTTAAAAATATCTTGTTACGATTCCTGTTAATTACGATCTTAAATACAATTTTGGATACGAGATTCTGGAGAATGCTACCTGTTTAAAAAATTTGTTAATCTCTGAAAATGGTAAATATTCTATTACGGAAATGAAAAACCTTTCATTGGAATAAACTCACCAATAACGATTTGGATACTAATTTGGTTGGATGTCGACTTCAATTCTTGGGAATGCAAAGCACCTACCAAACCACTTCAGGTTAAATATTTTGATATGATTTGTTTTTAAAAACTGTTTTTATCTCAATAATAATTCAAAGTGTAAGAGCCGACAAATTGGGGTTTCTTGTATAAATTTATAAAAAGTAATAGACATCTTGAAACGTTTCAAAAAGTCTCTAAATGTAATAAAATCTCGTTTTGCTGGCTTGATTTTCTAAAAATCTGACAGATGTAAATAATTTAAAAAGGGAGAAGATATTTAAAAAAGTTGTAAATATTTAATTATTATACGGTGTACTGTAGAATTGCTTTATTTAATTGAATCAGCTAGTCGAGGCAAAGAAAACTATAAATTAACATTTCTACAAGTGCAACCGTGGGGCTTAATATAAGGGAAATATCACAGTAAAATATGACAATCCCAAATCGTGGGGCTCGATTATCATAGCATAAATATTGCGTTCAAGCGTAGGGGCTAACAGAGGTTAACATATATAAATATAGACAAGTTGATATTTTTATTTTTTGGGATACTTTTCGTTCGGATTTTTTTATTAAATATTCATTTGCTGGTTTCTGACGTTTCGATTTATTTAAAATCTTTTTCAAAGAGCTAAAAGTATAAAGATAATAACAGTATTCAAATTATAGTTTTTGGCATACACAGCTTGAATAGAAAATATTTGACATTGACATTGACATAAAAATAAATGTGTAAATAAGGTAACTAGTAGAAACTGCAAAGTACTAGGTTTGTAAACTATGGATGTAATGTTTTGATCATGTGGGGTGTATAGTATGGTGTGGTGTGTTGATTTAAATATATTTTGAAATGTAGAAGTAAATTAGTAAATTAGTTTTATGGATGGTTGTCTATTTTGGTGATGTTATATAGTTGTGAGTACACTGTACTGAGGTTATTGATGTCTTGTTTGTTGTTGATGCAATTATTGTCTTGTATTATGTGGTAAGATTCTAAAATAATCGTTTTTGTGGTTATTGTCTTCTGTTAATATGGTGATATCATTGGGCTTTTAAGTTTATATTCGTTTCACAATCTTTCCACACTCTGCAATCAATGCAATGCACGGGATTTAATTACATTTCTTTTATGTGCTAATGAAATACGTTTATATTTATACAGGGTAAAGAATTGAATATTGGGAAATTCTACACTTTTCTTTGTTTTCTTTTCTTTAGGTGGTAATTTTTCATAAAACTTGGCGTTTCATGACCTCTCGTGACATTATAACATCAATATATATATTACCATGAAATTTCTGATGCTAGGCTGAAACCCCATAACACGCAGTGCAGATGAATCCTAAAATAAATTAAAACTAGACTTACCTAAAATACTATTTCCCGCTAGCTCAACTCAAGTTTGGTGTTGCTCCAGCTTGTTTGGAATAAAATCACAGAAAGGTTCTACCGCAAAGAAACACGAGACAGTTGAAAAGGGTCAATTGATTTACTAAAAATCAATAAATTTTGAAATTCAAATTGGTTATGTATTACTTTTTCACTATAATACTAATAAAAAAAACTATTTCTTACTCAGTTTATAAATCAATTTCATTAAATCTTTCATTAGCAAACCTATTATGTTACCAACTGATCAGTGTAGCATAATACTGGTACAATTAAATTATTTAGCATGATCCAAAAATGTGTTAATTTTTACAGTAAATTAATTTTTCTAATTGATTATCCTCGTACACAAAATTTGCACCTACAATGACAAAAAGAAAACAATATTTTAACCAAGGACACTTATTATCTATCACGAGCTTCAAACATTTATATTGTCAATAACCTTATTTTATACACTTTAACACATGCACAATAATAAAACAAACAGTTTAAATGAGTACCTGGTTTTTCTTATCAAAGACGCCTTTCAGGTTTTTTGAACATGCCAATTTTAAATTCCTCCGGCATAAAATTTCGACACTTTATACTATGACTTCAATCTAGAATTACCTCAATCAGCACCAGAATTATCTCAGTACACACCGGAAGTACTCTCCACATCGGAATTATCCCAGACCACACCGAAAGTCCTAATTAAAATTTATTTTTTTACAACCAACAGTTAAATAAGATTTATTACTTACCTGAGAGTTTCTACACGACTACAGATTCACTTAATTCTTATTTGCACATATTTTGTCTGCACATTAATACCCGAATAAATTCGACTTGTATATTTGGCTGTGTAAATCGGAAAGAGTCGCGAAACTCATTTGCATCGAATTTACCAGCGTATTCATTCCATTTTTCTAATCTACAACGAGTTTTGTTCACCTTAAATTTACGAGAAAATAATCTATCGTATCGTTAAAATAACAATCTCACGTACTCGATTAAAATTATCTCTGAATATGAATCGATATTGGCATTAAATACAACTTTATTTGATCCTCGCATAAGATCCAAAGTTATCAAACATCTGCTTATTTATAGTTCCAATGCATCTTCGTCACTCGCTTCAGTCTTGCAACGCCTCAATAATATCTACTCTGTTCAACCCATAGCTTTGTGCTCCCTTCAATGTTAATTGTTCACATGCTCATCAACACCTGTAGTATTCTTGATAAAGATAATATTATCTCGTTTCTGATAAACATAAATCCTTTTAATTAAGTTTTCTGAGTAAAGATAAACTCTAAACGAATGATTTTAACACAAGTTCGACTTTCATATTAATCCTGAATTCATTTAAAATACCGTACCATGAAGTATTATTTCAAGTTAAAATGAAAGATGTTTTATGCCCTTCAAGTTTATGATCAAATATACGTTGCATGTACCAAATGATACAAAGTATTACATTTGTTTATTTAGGTCCCCAGGTTAAAATAAATAATTGCAATTTTGCTTTTGGGTTTTGAAATTAGAGGTTTCTTGACAAAAAATTACATAAAGTTACTTTTTACGCTTGCAGTAACTTACGCACAGTAATATATATTTATATATATACATATATATATATATATATATATATATATATATATAGTGCTGTGATATTGTGTTGATGAGCCCCACAAATTGAGCGCCAGTTTTCCACCGTGACGTCGAAGGAAACTACCCTATACAACAGATGCAGAATCTCCTATTTAAGTTAGAGACACAGTTCCTCCACTACTTCAGTGGGTATAACATAAAACTCTCCTGCTCAAAGAAATTGGTATATTAAACCTTATTAAAAATTTTTACGGTGCAGATATTTACTGATAATAATATTACAAAAAAATTAAATTATTGCAGTATAAATCACATAAACATTAGAAAAAGGTAGGTTTACCAAAGTATCAACTTACACTTAGCATATGGTTACGATCATCTTCCAGGGTCAAAGTACTTTCATTACCGTGATTGCTTCTTTAAAAAAATTTACCTTTTAACAGAAAATCGTGTAAATTACCTTTCCTTATAAATAATTTCCTAAACGAATTTTTTAATTGATTAAATCTTACACCTACAAAATCTCACGATAAAATTATTCAATACACAATGATCATTTCTAAAAGTTCTTTAAAGAGAAACCAACTCCTATAACTAGTCTGACTTTAAGTTCAGGGGTCTTGAATCAATTCCAGATGAATATCCTCTCAATATTTCTGAGCTTTGGACACAAACATATATCCCAAGGACTTGTACACAAATAAAATTACACAAAAACCACACCAGATCTGAGTCTGAAACCAATTTGCAATAAACGACTGCAGAGCAACCAAACCAAATAGGTTGAAGTTAATATTAGCAATAATGTTTATTGTGATCCACTGACGCTGTGATTAAATTCCTAAATTAACAAATAGTTGAAGTAATGATCGAAGAAATAATTGCAGTAGGCTTTGAACCCCCAATTAAAACCCTAAAACAAGCGCATTTCCAAAACAATTCAAACATGCAAATTTACCTGCGATTTTTAAATCGGCGAAGCTAAACTCACTGAACAGCACTTTCTAATTGTAATATTAGTGTTCGCAATTATTTTGTAGTATTAAGTTATTTTAAGTAATCTCGACTGGTTCGCAAAAATGCAGCAATCCCATTCAAACTAAATCTGCTTTTATGTATTGTATTCAGATTATAAAACCATTTGTTCCAGGAAATTACATTCTACGCCAAGTACCCACCTTGGGAAGAGGCACATGCAACATTATAAATCAGAAAGTTTTACGTTTGTAACAAAGGATTACATTCGTCGAGCGCTTTGATTAATGCTAAATTTCAGTCATTCTAATTTTTTTAATTTTTAATCGCGCCTAATGTTTGACTATGCAAATAACAAATTTATTTTAATATTGCCGTTATCGTTGCAATGTTAGTTTTATACGAAAAATTAACTAACGCCTACGTTACTATTTGCTTATAGTACTTTTATATTGAGGATGTATGCCTCCTCATAATACACTTAACAATCTTTTTAATATTAACACAATTTCCAGTTTGAATGAATGTGTCTTTCTTATCAACAATTTTTCTTGGCAAATAAATGAAAGATATTCATAAAATGTCCATCTATTTAATTGATATAGAGCGTGCTTTGTTATACCAAGCGTTCTTAGTAAAGGCTTACTCTTTTACAATTAGTTTCTGCGAGTTTTGATGTATCCTTTATCGACCAATATAGTGGTATCTTTTTAGTAATTGATGTTATTAAAGATCATAGCGGTCATACTGCATCATCTGATACATATTCGACGTCCTAAACTCGAAAATTCAAATTATGTGTATATTTATTTGTATAGAAAGCATATTTGTGAGGTGCCTGGTATAAAATGAATCAATGCAAAAAACCGTGATTATTAGATAGTCGTGTTGTTAATAAGAATAAAGGCATATATTATGTTTGACTTATAATCGTGCACTTGCTGAAAGATTTCTTCCATTAGAGCCTCGTATTTTGGTAAAGGCTATTAAAAGATTTCAGTTTTATAAGTTAATGATCAATTTGCGTTCAAACCCACGGAAATACTCGTCAATGCATGTCAAGTTTAGGTAAAATCGCATATTCTAAAATATTTTTATTTTGTAATTAATATTGAAAAAATCATGTTCAAATGCATAAAACACTCTATAAAGAATTTATGTTCAGTTGCAAACCCATGTAAATCGTTAATACCCGTAAGACATAAAAGATCTAGTTAATGAACCCGCGTTTTAGAAAACGATAAAGTGATGCGAAAACCCCAGAGATAAACGTTCATCCAATTATTAGATAATTCGAAGTAGTAGTAACACAATACATTTCTGAATGTTGATAACAGACGTGAATACGACACACCTTCTAGAACAAACGGGATTGTCATAGAATAACACTCCCACCTTCGCGAGCAAGAAGTGGAGACAACATACTACATGTACAGCGAAAATTCTCGAAGCCTACGTAAGAAGCAGTTTGCCTTTATAAATGACAAGTGTTGAAGGAAGTCGGTCTTGATTGAAACACCGACACGTAGTCGGTCTAATTAGATAATACATCACGTAACTTAAAGTGCTACCTAATATATACAATATTTAGTAGTGAAAGGAATTTAAATACATTATGGAAGATAGTCGATTTTAGAAAAGATTAGAAAAAATAATTTAACTGAAGATTTTCGTACCTAACAATTTAAAGAAAGGTCAGTGTTACTCGAATTGCTAACGTGCGTATATTATTTGACGAACGAACAGTGACCTCAAAATGGAAAATAGATAATTAAAAAATAATTAAAACTACCGCAAGATAAAGTTTTTTTAATTGAAATAAGGCATATATGATTGAAATGGTTTGTTGTATGAATCAGTTTAAATGAAAATGTTTAATTTTTAAAACTATTTAACGATTTTGGAGGATGTACTGGTAATTACGTTCTGGAAAAAGACAACAAGTAAATCTGTAATTGTAAAGTAAAAATATATATTGTTTAAATTTCTAAAAGAACTCATATTCATTGAATAATTAGTTAAGTTGTACAACAAGATTTTTCTATATAAAAGTCTTTTGAATTTAAGAGTAAGAGTTGCCTGTCAAAGTCAGTGAAATTTAATTTTGAGAGGTTGGTCAACCTACGATACAGGTTTTATCCATTATACAAGGTAATAATTGAACTTAGTTAATTTCAGATAATTTTAAAAACAGTTCAAAGGGGAGGATATTAAATTACATTACCTTATTAAGCTAAATTTTGTAAATATTATAGAGGATTTAATTATGAAGATGTTTATAAATGGTAATTATTAAGATTTGTGAAGAATAGGTAAGTGATTATCTTAGTGTTAAGGACACTTTAGGCTCTATATGCAGTTGAGCTATTGTTTTTAATAGAAAGTTCTTGTGGATGTATTAATTTGTATTTGAAAACTGCCTCTACGGAGATATTTGTACTATTACAAAGCTGATGTATGTTTGGAGTGATATTATTAATCAGAGAGCTAGCAAAAATAATTAGACGACGGGCAATTTAAAACATTTATCAGTGCCCAACGTGGAACTCGTTTGCAGTCATATCAATTCCCCGCACTATATATATATATATATATATATATATATATATATATATATATTGTCGTGGAATTATAGGTTAAATAGGTCTAGAAAAATAAATTTAACAACTGTGTATATAGGAAATAGGAACAATCTATTTACCCGCCAAATTATACATTTTAGATAGGGAAGACGGACAGATATTAATATATTTCGTATTTCTAAATCAGAAGGTTAAAATTGCATAAAGGGAAGAAGCTTTAGGAAGCATGAAAACCCAAGGATACGCATAAATTAGTTGTAGTAGTTTAAATCAAGCGCATGGCATAAGAAACGAAGCTTTTGAGTATAGAAAATCAATAACTTTAACGCATATTTCTATTTAAATAAACGAAAACGTTCGTTATACAAATCCTAAGAAGTGGTAAAACTCGGAATTATTATTTTAAATGGACCAGTTGCTTCGAAGAAACACCTTTTAGTTAAATGTCAAGTTTCAAAGAACTGAATTATACGTTTAGACAGAATTTCTATGGAATTGGTTGTAACGGTTGGCCTAACCAGCTGCTAATATAACAAGTGCTTTGAAGACTAAGGGTAATGAAAGATCTATAATGTAAGATAAACAGAGAATACGTATAAGAATACGTTGGTTATAACACATGTCTAAAATACACGGGAGACTTAAGGCCAACAACAATATCGATTTTCTGTAGCTTGAGAGGGGTTCTGAAAGAGACAATAAATATGGGTGAAACGAAGAGAGGTAGCTAAGAGGTGGAACGTTATAACGGGGGAAAGCAATATCATTGGTCTAAGGCTAGCAGTTTTGAGAAGCTCGCGTCCGTTAATGTTATTGAACAAATTTCAGAATAACAGCACGGTAATCTCGGAATTTTTCAGACGTTACAATCAAAATATTGAGAATTGATTTTAAAAATACGCTTTTCGATGAAAAGAGGTTCCGTGAGGGGTATTGAAAAGCGTATAAATACACCGGAAGAAATTATTAAAGCTCTCTGGCTCTTAGATATTATAGCGTTTAGATCTCTAACGTAATTGCTATTACGTGCTCTTACGTTGTACTAATTGCTGTTTATTCGTTGAAGTAGCATACCACATCCTATTGTAAAGAGTGTAAAGCGGTTAGTAACGTGTATTAAAAGTGATTTGCACAAGTGGATGCCAGCGTTGCAGAAGGTGCTGTTATTACACGATACAATCAAATGATAGGATGGCATTTAGGTAAGAAAATCGAAAAGCTTAACTTGTATGCGTGAAATGTAGTGGTATAGAAGGCTAAGTTTGGTCAAGACAATTATCAGGGTCGAATTAGAAAAGGTGGTTGCAAAGATTTCGACAGTGAGTGGGGATCAGTTGGATCTAGACATAATCACACAGTGTATGGACACAACGACGAGGGTTTTAGTACACATCTCCAGAGGTAACGAGGGACGAAGCTTACTCCAGGTAAAGAAAATTAATTTCTTGCTTGTTGCTTGAACATTTGTGCTGATATTTTTGTGTTTGAGTTTTTGACTTATTGGGGGTGTATTTTATTTACCATAAAAATTTATTTAAAAGGGTATATGTACAGGACGATTAATATTGATTACTTAAAAATGTTTATTGATAATATAAAAATGTTGTTATAAGGAGTAAACGGGTCTTTAGCTTTATTTTAAATAAAAATGCGAGGTTTAAAAGCATTAAGAGTAACTGGGTTACACTGAGCTCAAAATAGACTAGGATAAAAATCAATTTAGGGTTGCATGACGAGCCCATCTACTCGCCTAAAATAAATTTGTTGATATATATTAAAATTATAAAATTTTAAAGGATTTAACGATTGAGATGGTAACAGTTTTTATCAAACTGTATGTACCAATGTGTAAATATTTCTTAATAATGGAATCTTGTTAATATGTGTAAATAAAAAAGTTGTATGTCTTGTTGCATTATTTGAGTGGTAATTTCATTTGACTGTGTTTGTGAGAAAGGAATGTACGTAGGATGGTAGGTATTCAAGAAGAAGCAGATTGTTCAGCTAGCCAGAGTGTGCAGAATTAAGAAGGCGTTCCTAAAGTATAGTAAGAATTTCTTTTTATTTCAGAAAATTTTATTAAACCCAGCAAAGGCGACACTAGGGCTCAAATTGGTATATCGGAATCCACTGCAATTTTATGAAACTACCACCCGTGGGGCTAGAATTTTTGTAAGTTCCACAGCAAATTATATATATATATATATTATTATGTAAGGGGGGGGAGGGTACAAGGCTTCTAAGGGTAGATTTGTGTTAATAGGGGTGTATGCCAAACAACAGGATTAATATATCAGATCTAATAATTTAAAAAAACTATATTTTGCTGTACTTTACATATGCTGAAGTATGTACCATTTTAGTTTAAAACATATGTGCCAAAAGGTAGACAACATGACTTTATGACGTTGATACAATGCACGGTACTTAAGGTTTTATACTGAGTTGATATTTTATGAGCCAGTGAAAGTACATTTGCCGTCGGAAAGCCGAACGCATTTATGGATATCTGCAACCAACAAAGCGTCCAGGTCGTGTTAAATTATTTTGGCTTTTCTTTTAATAGAATCAACTTTTGGACGAATTGTAAAATCAAAATTAAAGTGAATAGAAATATAAAAGATTATTGGAGAATTGTGAAGTGTTTTTGGACCAATAGTAGAAATTAAGAATATTATAAAGACTGTAGTGAAGGTATTTTGGACACGAAAGGAAAGACGAATTGTTATTGGATATTGTATGTTTTAGAATTGTAATTCAAGTAAGCTAAGGTTGTTGATCTTATCGCTAAGCGAAATAAATAAAAAAATTCTAATTTCGATTATATTCAGATAAAGACGTGTTTTACAAAACCTGCGTTAAAAGTTGTACAAATATTTATTGAAATAAAAGTTTATGTGAATTAAAGAGTTTAATTTAGTAAAGTGAAAGTAATAAGAAGCATCGAGTATAAAGGCAACGAGTATTAAAGAAGATTTAGAGTGGTTACTAGTGCGACGGGAAAAGCGACGATTATTTAGGTTTGAGAAAGATTGGTGTTGGATTTGGGAAGATTTGGTTTAACGGCAGTAGGAGATTTGAGTGGATATAGAAGGCAACGACGATATTGATAATTTTTGGAGTGATTTGAGCAGATTAACGGCAGTAAGGACATCGTGTGGATATTAAAGGAATAGCAGGACAAGGATTGATTTAAAATAGGACGGCTGGATTGATTTGGATTGAGCAAGGAGAGGATTGATTGGAATACGAAGTAGGGAAACAGGAGAGCAGTAGATTACAAGGAAGAATTAACGCAGGGGAAGTAGATACAACGTTTTTTTTTAAATTCTAAATTGGGGTAAAATTATTTCAGATTTGGGGTCAACGAAATTGGTTAAGAACACCTGGAGGCGATACGCAAGTGAACTACAATTGAGAATCCTTGTGAAGGTGCGTATGGTGAACACGATCTTGAGCCAGCAGTTTAAAAGAAGGCCTTCAGCGCGGTATGATTCAGGTAAGTACCGTGAATATCTTAAAACGTCAAAATTAAAGTCATAAATAGTATACATAAATTAATTTGGCACCAAGCAACATTGATCTGTTAAAATTTGGCATATATAGTAAATCAGTGCATTAAAAAAGTGGTAAAACAATCGAGTGTGCAGTTTGGTTGGGTAGTGCACATCTACTCACGATTGAACTCACGGTGAGTAAGGTGAACACCCTGAGATTAAGGTTTCATATAGTCGAGGCATAATATATAGTAAACAGTAAATAAATAACCAACCAAACGTTGCTAAAGCACCTCAAATAGAAGTCATTTATTGAATATTAAAATAGGGACGACGACAAAAGTCGTGTAGCAAATTTTGTTTAAATAAATAAAGTAGTAAAGTTTATAATCAGATATATTTATTATAAATAAAAATAAAAGGGTGGAGGGGTGGAGTAAACAAACAAAAAAGTAAAAGTTGTAGCCAGAAGAAGGTGGCAAACCCAACGTGAGGCTCGAGAAAAAGGCTCAAAAAGTATTAGAGTGAAAGACAGTAGAATACGGGATCACGAGATTAGGTGGGGCCCGTAGTTTTTTTTTTTCTTTATTATTTTACAGAAAACGAGTTCAAAACTAGGAGGCAGAGATGACGGACGCGGACACAAAAAGGATCACGAGATCGGGACGGATATACGGTGTTGAGATGGAATTAGGGACACAAGACATAGAGCTGGACGCAGGGGGCGACATACAGGAGACGGACGTGAGGCAGACAGAGTTGGAGGTGACAGACATGGACACGGACCAGGCGACGGTACCGGAGGTGAAGGCAGCAGAAGCCGACGGAACACAGGACATTATGAGATTTCTGATGAGTATGAAATACGATCTCAATGCATCACGTAAGGAACAAAAAGATGCACACATGGAACTACAAACGAATTTGACAAACAAAATTACGGAATCACATACGGAACTGACAGATAAAATTACAGAGACACATACGGAACTAAGAACCGTTAAGACAGAGTTGACAGATAGAATTACGGAATCACATAACGAGCTAAGGAACGAGTTCAGGGCGGCGCACGCGGAACTGACGGCGAAAATGAACTATACGCAGGACTATTTACTAACACAAATACAAATTGTAAAGGACGACATGCGGACAGAGGTCCAACAACAAGTAGACAGGGTTGACGACAAGTTGGAACACACACGGGTACATTTTCAGGGAGATTTGAACGCGACACGGACGGACCTAAGAACGGAAATTAAGACACGTGTAGACACAGTGGAAGAAACGATGATTAGCGGGTTTTCGAATTTAAGTACAGAAATACAAACATGCGACAAAAGACATATGACCAACTACAGAAATCTAGGACAAACCTTAGAGACGATACAAAACGAAAATGTGCACGGTAGGACGCAACTGGACGAAAAACTTGACGACAAAGTCACGGTATTAGAAACCAGGGTAGGACATGACGTTAGACTGATACAAGAAAAATTGGACGACCTAGAAAGGAGGCGCGTTGGACTAGACTACGGACAGCACGTTAGATTAAACCGGGACGCATTACCGAAGTTTGAGGGACGAAGGACAGAACAGCCCATGGGATTCTTAGACCGACTAGACGAAATCGTAGGGACTGAAAACGAGAGAACAAAACTACAGATCGTGGAGGCAACTTTGACGGGCAACGCCGAAAAATGGCATAACATCATTCGAAAACAATACGACACGTACGCTGATTTTAGACGACTTTTTATAGAACAATTTTGGAGCAATACACACCAGACTGACATAAGGACGAATTTAATTACCGGACATTATAGCAGGACTCACGGCACACGCGAAGAATACGCGATTGACAAGTTTAATCAGGCACAACACTTGACACCGAAATTGGGCGAGGACGACATTGTACTACTACTAGCAGGACATATGGAACCGGAAGTTACAAAGGTGGTAGTGGTACAAAATGTCAAGACGTTGAGGGAATTCTTAGGGTAATGAGAAACTTTGATTTAGCGACAGCACTGGAGGCGAAAACGCGGACAAACTATTGGGAGCAAAACAGGGGTTATAGGAAGACAGCCGACGACAACCGTACCACGAAAACAGACCTAATTACAGACAGGACAATTTTAACCACGGACATCGGAATCATTGGGGACACGAGGTACATAGACGACCGTATTACAATAGGGATCACAGGGAAAATGGATACAGTGGACAAAGCAGATACCAGCACGGCAACCACGAGGGTGACGGCCGGACGACTGGGGGCGGAATACAAAATGGAAACAGCCGGACAGACAGGGACGTAAACGTCCAGCATATGACGACGAGCGCAATTACAACGGACCCAGATAGGATTGAGGTGGTGCAGATTCACGAGACGCCACAGGAACAAAAAAAAACGCGAATTTTTGGACGACCGACCGCTTAGGAGTAAATATTAACGTGTGTTATAGTATAAGGGATTTATTGTTAAACAGTTACATTTTTAATAAAAAGAATTTGTTGTTTATAAATATTAGTTTAAGGGATTGTGTATATGTTGCTTTAGTTGATAGTGGTTCACAGTTGTCGCTGGTAAATGAGAGTGGTAGTCAAACATGGAGAATTTTTAAAGGGACGAATAGGAACAATTGATGGGGTTAATTTATGGTCAGCGATGAACAAAAAGCTAACGACGATTTATAATGTTATCCGTGTACCGATATATATAGGAAATAAAGAAGCAGGGGATGCAGAGTTTTTAATTACAAAGGGTTACAGCTAGACTTCATATTGGGTATGGATTTTATAGATGATTTTGGGATGAATATAGATGGAAAGGATAGGTCAATTAGGATATTTGATAAAGATAGGTTATGGGTGGTGCCTACGGTTAGTTCAGAAAATAGGAATGGAAATGATATAGATAGTACAGAATTAGGAATGATTAAAGAGGATAATTATGGACGGATTGAAGTGCGATTATGTAATATGTTTGTGAGATTAATTAATGATGAACAGATAGGAAAGTGAGTAATGAAATTAAGATGAAGCTAGGATTTGTTTAATAAATATATAGGCTTGTTTAATGAAGAGCCAAGATTTGCGAGGCGGTATGTGCATAAGTTGGAGGTCACGGAAGACAGCGGGTTTAATACAAGGGTGTATCCAATTCCGTTTGCCATAAGAAATAGGGTTAAAATAGAGATAGACAAAATGTTAAAAGAGGGTATTATCGAACCAGCGAAAACTCCATATGTGAACCCAGTAGTTATTGTACCAAAACCCAACAAAAGGGATATAAGGATTTGTTTGGATGCGAGGAAGTTGAATGCGATTACGAAACCGCAGTACGAACAACCACAAGGGTTGGATAATTTGTTGTATAAAGTATATGAAATGAAGATTTTCAGTAAATTAGATTTAAAAAATTCGTTTTGGTTAATTCCGTTGCATGAAGACAGTAAAAAGTTTACGGGATTTAGTATCGAAGGCGAGATTTATATGTTTTCTGTAGTTCCGTTTGGTTTAAGTAGTTCTTCAGCAGCACTTGTAAGGGCCATGCAGAAGCTGTTTAACGAATATGAATGTTTCTGTTCGCATTATGTGGATGATTTGTTGATTTTTTCAAGGAACGAGCAAGAACACCTGGAGCATTTAGAAAAGGTGATCCGACGACTGGACGAAGGGGGTTTGAAGCTGAACGTAGAGAAATGCGAGTTGTTTAAGAGCAAGGTTACGTATTTAGGGTTTGAAATTAGCGAACAAGGGATGAAAATTTGTAATAAAAGATTGGACGAGTTGAAAAATATTGCACAACCGAAGAATGTGAGAGGATTGCGAGGATTTTTAGGGGTTCTAAATTATTACAAACGGTTTATACCGAGGTATTCTGAATTGTGTGTGCCGTTGGTGAGTTTGTTAAAGAAAAAAGAGAGATGGAAATGGACTGCTGAACGAGAGAAGGCGTTTCAGGATTTAAAAGGTGCGTTTTATACAGAGTTAGCGTTAAAATATCCAAATTTTAAAGACGATTTTATTTTGAGGACGGATGCGTCGAAATATGCAATCGGGGCTGAGTTGGTGCAGATCCAGGATGGAGCTGAGGTACCAATTGTTTTCATTTCCAGGGTATTAAAAGACTGCGAAACCAGGTATGCGACGGCAGAGAAGGAGATGTTGGCCATAGTATATGCAGTGAAAAAGTTGCGTTTTTATTTGTTATGTAAGAAATTTTTAATAGAATCCGACAACACGGTGGTAACGTTCATGAAGAAAAAGGAGTTTCTAAACAGTAGGTTGTATAGGTGGGCATTGGTGTTACAGGAATACGACTTTGAAATTAAGCATAAACCAGGAAAGGAGAATGTGACGGCGGATTTTCTAAGCAGACCGCAGGTGGAATCGAATCAAAACATAAAGGGTTGTTTAATTGCTTTGCAGGAGTTCAGGGATGTTGGTCGGTGGACAAACGCCAAGCTTATAGAGACGCAGAGGCACAGTGAGGTGAGCTCGATACGCGAGAAACTAACAAGAGAAAATATGGAAGAGTACCGGGGATTTACCATCGTAGGGCAGTTTGTGGTAAAAAAGATAGGGGATGCAGAGCTGGTAGTGTTATCAAGAGACGTAGCTGTTGAAATTATAGACGAAATTCATTTAAAATTCGGACATATAGGCATCAGAAAAACATTTTTGGTATTTAGAGAGGCGTTTTATGCAAGAAATGATATCACGGTGGTAAAAGAAAGGATAAATCGGTGTGAAATTTGTATTCTAGGTAAAGACAAGAACGTGGTGTTGCAGAATACGCCAATGAACGTGAGCGTAAATGGACCGTTGGAATTGGTGGCGATTGATTATTTAAGCAACCTGATTACGAGTGAACAGGGGTATCGACACATATTGGTGATGGTAGACGTTTTTTCTAAATTTGTCAAATTATTTCCGGCAAGACGAAGTAACACGGTGCATGCATTGCAGTCAATTGGAGAATTTGAAAGCCAGGTAGGGAAGATGGAAAGGATTTTGGTAGACAACGCGACGTATTTCAACAATCAAAGATTCAGGAACGGGTTAAATAGGACAAATATTAAAGTATCATTTAGCAGCATACGGCATCCGAAAGCTAATCCATGCGAACGTTATATACGTGAGGTAATAAAATATCTACGATTGGCGACACAGGGGCATCACGACAGATGGATTAGATATCTGCCACAAATAGAAAATTTTATGAATAGCGTACCGAGTTCGGTTACGAAAACATGTCCGGTAACATTGATGCGAAGAATTATACCAGCTAGACCATGGAGGGAGGAAGTCGAGATACAAGACATAACAGAGTTGTTAGGTAGTGCTAGGCGTAGAATCGAAAGGATGCAGCGTAGGGACATCGAGCGAAGGTGTAGGAAAATTAAAAAAAGAACGACTTTTGGAATAGGGGATCTGGTAGTAGTAAAACGATTAAGGGTTTCAAACCGCGACAGAAACATTTGCGCGAAGTTGTTGTTTCCTTATGAAGGGCCGTACAAGATCACGCGTATTTTGCTGAAGGAAATACGTTTGAGCTAGATAATATGACAGGGGATATCGCGGGCGTTTTCACTTGGAGAATTTATACCCATATAGAGTAGTACAGGAAGAGGGTTTAGTAGGATAGGTTATAATGTAGTTCATGCAACGGAAAGTTTAGTTTTGTTTTTTTGTTATTGTCGTATAGTATAGGTTAGAATAATGGCGTAGTATGATAGATGTGAGAGAAAGGCGAATAGGGGTTGCCAAATTGAAATGAAACAACGAAAGAGTGATTTTAAATAAAAATTAGAAATTTTGCACACCAGGGAAGAGAAAACATACGAAATTTCCAATTTCATTAAAATCAGTGGGGCCAATATTATGTAAGGGGGGTACAAGGCTTCTAAGGGTAGATTTGTGTTAATAGGGTGTATGCCAAATAACAGGATTAATATATCAGATCTAATAATTTAAAAACTATATTTTGCTGTACTTTACATATGCTGAAGTATGTACCATTTTAGTTTAAAACATATGTGCCAAAAGGTAGACAACATGACTTTATGACGTTGATACAATGCACGGTACTTAAGGTTTTATACTGAGTTGATATTTTATGAGCCAGTGAAAGTACATGTGCCGTCGGAAAGCCGAACGCATTTATGGATATCTGCAACCAACAAAGCGTCCAGGTCGTGTGTAAATTATTTTGGCTTTTCTTTTAATAGAATCAACTTTTGGACGAATTGTAAAATCAAAATTAAAAGTGAATAGAAATATAAAAGATTATTGGAGAATTGTGAAGTGTTTTGGACCAATAGTAGAAATTAAGAATATTATAAAGACTGTAGTGAAGGTATTTTGGACACGAAAGGAAAGACGAATTGTTATTGGATATTGTATGTTTTAGAATTGTAATTCAAGTAAGCTAAGGTTGTTGATCTTATCGCTAAGCGAAATAAATAAAAAAATTCTAATTTCGATTATATTCAGATAAAGACGTGTTTTACAAAACCTGCGTTAAAAGTTGTACAAATATTTATTGAAATAAAAGTTTATGTGAATTAAAGAGTTTAATTTAGTAAAGTGAAAGTAATAAGAAGAATCGAGAGTATAAAGGCAACGAGTATTAAAGAAGATTTAGAGTGGTTACTAGTGCGACGGGAAAAGCGACGATTATTTAGGTTGAGAAAGATTGGTGTTGGATTTGGGAAGATTTGGTTTAACGGCAGTAGGAGATTTGAGTGGATATAGAAGGCAACGACGATATTGATAATTTTTGGAGTGATTTGAGCAGATTAACGGCAGTAAGGACATCGTGTGGATATTAAAGGAATAGCAGGACAAGGATTGTTTTAAAATAGGACGGCTGGATTGATTTGGATTGAGCAAGGAGAGGATTGATTGGAATACGAAGTAGGGAAACAGGAGAGCAGTAGATTACGAGGAAGAATTAACGCAGGGGAAGTAGATACAACGGTTTTTTTTAAATTCTAAATTGGGGTAAAATTATTTCAGATTTGGGGTCAACGAAATTGGTTAAAAACACCTGGAGGCGATACGCAAGTGAACTACAATTGAGAATCCTTGTGAAGGTGCATACGGTGAACACGATCTTGAGCCAGCAGTTTAAAAGAAGGCCTTCAGCGCGGTATGATTCAGGTAAGTACCGTGAATATCTTAAAACGTCAAAATTAAAGTCATAAATAGTATACATAAATTAATTTGGCACCAAGCAACATTGATCTGTTAAAATTTGGCATATATAGTAAATCAGTGCATTAAAAAAGTGGTAAAACAATCGAGTGTGCAGTTTGGTTGGGTAGTGCACATCTACTCACGATTGAACTCACGGTGAGTAAGGTGAACACCCTGAGATTAAGGTTTCATATAGTCGAGGCATAATATATAGTAAACAGTAAATAAATAACCAACCAAACGTTGCTAAAGCACCTCGAATAGAAGTCATTTATTGAATATTAAAATAGGGACGACAACAAAAGTCGTGTAGCAAATTTTGTTTAAATAAATAAAGTAGTAAAGTTTATAATCAGATATATTTATTATAAATAAAAATAAAAGGGTGGAGGGGTGGAACAAACAAAAAAGTAAAAGTTGTAGCCAGAAGAATATATATATATATATATATATATATATATATATATACACACATATATATATATATATGAATTATTAATAACGACCTCCTTTATTCTAATTTTCCAAAAATATTGTGGGTTTTAGGTCGGCTGGATTATTTAAGAAAACTCTTTTTTATAAACCTGAGCTTTCAGATTTATTTTAATCCTTTTTCAAAGGTACTACAATTACAAAATTGATGAATAAACAGTAAATCATATTTTATACTTACTAAGGTGAGGTTATATAATAAAATTGGCAATTAACATAAAAAGTTATTTTCGTTATAAATTTTTTAAAATGTATAAAACTACGCCAAATTACAAGAGGTAAAAATATTATGTATATAAAATACTGATAATAAATAAAATTCAAAAGTTTGATAGAAATTGTTATTAAAAGGCAACCTTAAAAAATGTTTACTATAACTATGTATGTACCTGCGTGTAACACTGTGAGTCTGTATGTGTGTATATGTGTGTAGTGTGTATTTCTGTGTGTGTTTTTTTGTTTGTAATATATTTAAGAGAAATTTATCTTATAGATCCATTAATAAATTTTTTGATGTATGGTTGTTTTTATTTTTGATATTTAGAAGATACGTGTAGATACAATTTAAGTCATCAACATCTGTTCTTTTGTTCATAGTATTTTTTTGTTGGTAGATGTGGCACATTTCTAGAAACTCTCTTTTTGATTTTTTGTCTTCCATCTGTAATATAATTGGATTGTTAAAATCTATTTTATGTTTTTTAGTATTTACGTGTACACATAGGGCACAAGCATTGGGTTTTATACGTATATCGCTCTTATGTTGGGTTATTCGTTGTTTAAGTGTTTGTTTGCTTTTCCCTACGTATTTCTCTTAAATATATTATAAACAAAAAAACACACACAGAAACACACACTACACACATATACACACATACAGACTCATACATACACTCACAGTGTTACACGCAGGTACATACATAGTTATAATAAACATATTTTAAGGTTGCCTTTTAATAACAATTTCTATCAAACTTTTGACTTTTATTTATTATCAGTATTTTATATACATAATATTTTTACCTCTTGTTGTAATTTGGCGTTGTTTTATACATTTTAAAAAATTTATAACGAAAATAACTTTTTATGTTAATTACCAATTTTATTATATAACCTCACCTTAGTAAGTATAACATATGATTTACTGTTTATTCATCAATTTTGTAATTGTAGTACCTTTGAAAAAGGATTAAAATAAATCCGAAAGCTCAGGTTTATAAAAAAGAGTTTTCTTAAATAATCCAGCCGACCTAAAACCCACAATATTTAAAAAAAAAATACATATATACATATATATTGCCGTGACAACTTCTGTGAGTAGGAGCGCCACTAGCTAATGTTGTAACTTAGATGCGACGATGGAAAATTTGAAATTATTATCCTATCTTTCTTTTCTTTTCTTTGCTTGACTAGTTCAACGAATATTATACTGTGGAATTTACAATATCAAATGAAACACAGTTTACAGTTTAACTTCATATTCCTAACGATTACATATATACCAAAATTATCGTTACCTACTCTTTGTTAACAGGCATAAAATCCTTTTAGCTTATGCATGAATAATTTGTCTATCTTCTATTACCACGTTCGTGGAATGTAGTTGGCCAATAACTCTTTACACATAATTTATTAAAGGCCAAGATGCTACGAATTCTGACCTCAACATTTTCTACAACTATCCCCTCCACAAATAATAAAAATGAGAACTTATTCTAATTTAAATTCAAATATTTTTATCAGTTACAAACAAAGAAATCTAAAATTTTACTTGCAATTTTTATCAGTTTTTATCAGTTTGCAAAGGCGCATCTTCTATTTTTACTTTTCTGTGTAGCTCTTGTATTGTAGAATGTTTAATCTTTATTGCATTTTACAAAACAATGATGTTTCATCAAATAATTGCGTTTGATAACTTCTATGTTTCAAACTACTCAAACGTATACGTTTCATTATAACTCTGCCTAAAATCTTACACATTGTTTGGAAAGAATGGTCCATATTTTCTCAGACTTCGAGTTCGATCTCGTAAAATGAATAAATCTCAGTTCTTATTTATATCCGGTTTATCTACAAAAATTATCTCTATATGTCATTTTTGAGAACCTTCCGATTTATTTAGAAGCATTAGTCACCGCTGATTTAAGAATTTGCCCCGATTTCGCATTTTAACGATCCAAATAGTTTCAATTTTTGTGATTTACGATTATCGTAAAAAGTGCGATCTATCCTCCTCTAACGCGCTGAGTTAATATTCGCAGTCTCTTTCTCTCATATTGTAGTATGAAAAGCTATTCAACTGCTTATATACCTTTTATGGGTTTTTAATTGTTGCATGTTTCTTTGAAACGAGGCGTTTATTGTTTTATGCGAAACAATTGGCTTTTACAATATTTCTTAGTAAAAAACGACGTATTTAAAAATTCTAGAATTAATGCAGAGTTCTACATAAGTTATTGCATAAAATAAACTACAAATTGCTCAAATTTATACGTTCAAATCTTTACTCAAAGTTACATATTGTTTGGTTTAGAAAACAATGGGATAACTAGTTTATGCTTTGAAACTACATGCGACATCTTTTCGGTCTACGCGGAAAATACACCTCGCTTTGCTTTTTTAATGATTGATTTGTCTTTTAATAAAGTTAGTATTTTTAAAAGCGTTTGAAGGTGTCTTTAACGAGAATGAATCTTTTTAAAATGTACACGCGAAAATATGCTTTGTTTTAACGCGGATGAATTTAATTGATATTATTTCATGCAATGAAAATGAATGGTTGGTGTATTTACACTTTAAAATAAATCTCGTTTTTACTAAGAATAGAATGATTTAGAAATGGGGCTTTTAAGTTTTTATCCTTTTTACAATCTTTGCAATGAATGCAATACATGGGACTTAATAATTAAATAAGGGCTTCTTTAATGTTATGTACTAAGGTGAGTGCAATGAATGGCTTTGCAGAGAAATATGCTGATACTATACAGGGTGGAAGAATTAAATATTGAAAAGTTTTAACTTTTCCCCGTTTTCCTGGCTTTTTGGGTGGGTTTTGCATAGAATTTGAGTGTTCAATGACCTCTCGTGACCTCTTTATCACACATTTTCCCCCAAATTAAAATATAAAATTCGAAATATGCGCCATTTTTCTGCATGAATGAGTAATTTTACTATTTTTATTTCTAACCATATGCTCTCCACAACTATTTTTGTAAGACTTATAATACACACGCATAATCCTCTTTCTAATGTGGCTGTTTTCTTTTAACATTCTATTTATTTCTATCTTATAATTAATTAAACTTTACTTAGACATATAGCAACAATTCTTACTTCTTCCTACATTATTTTGCAATTCTCTCTCAAACTGATTCACATTTATACTGTTACCTTCTTCGTTCTCTTTCACAATACTAATCCCTTACTTTTTCCTAGTCTTTCAATTTTTTTCACGTCTGCATACTTAAACAAATGTTTCGACAAACCAAACACCATTCTTCCATATTTATACATACGCCGTTTTGGGAAAAATTTGATTCTTTAATAGAGATTATCCCAAACGAATTACTAAACTCTGCTTTCCAAATTATTTTTTCATTATCTATTATTTTACTACCTTTATACCATTTTATTTTTAAGAGCTGTATTTACAAAAAGTTCCTTTATAGATAAGAATAGTAAAAACCACGATTTACCTAGCAGTGGTCACTTGAATGGGTCTAAAACTTATCACATAATTATGTTTACGTATTTTTGCTCATTTGCAAAATTCAATACAACCAGAAATATTTCAAATTCTAGAATTAGCAGTGGGTGATAGCAGTTCAAAACGAGTCTACTGGTCTTGTTAGGTTGTTTTAAAGCAACTTTTTGTTGGTGTTATTGAACCGGTGTCTTGGTTGATATGTAGTTATAGGTTTCTCCAATGTATAAAGTTGCTTGAGTAAATTTTGTAACTTTATCCCGATGAGAGGAACAACATCTTATAAAATTTTATAACTATTAGAAAATCAAGCATTTCTTTTATTTGCAATGTCAAAAACCTCGTGTAATTATTTTAGCCGGCAGATGATCAAGTCCATTACTAACCCTTTTTATCAGAGTAAGTCCCACTGCGTATTATCTTCCTCAGACCAAATGCCAGTATCGGTTTGTTAAATGTAAACGGCGGAATTGAGTTTTATTTTTGCAGAAGACCCCTTAGGCTATTCGTGTACCACTTTCTGTCAATTTTGGAAGTGAAACAAACTTTTTTGCTGACCATGACATTCTAGTATTTTGAAGACAAGTAGAGATTGTGGTATCGTTGACGCTGTACACGCTCATCGATTTTTGAAAAGGTTCTTAACAATATGAGACTTGTTTATCTAAGCTTTGAACGTAAGAAAACGTATAATCTGTGTTGTTGAGCAAAACGTGCAGCATTGGAACGCCAGTGTTTATTCAACATGTTTTCATATGTCGAAATATACAAACCTTTACGGTACAAAGCCCAATTTTTAGCTCAAGACAAAAACAGTATGAAGAGGTTGAAATCGTTTAAGATGAGCTGTAAAGAATGGCTAAAAACTGTCGAGCAGATGAGGTTAATAGGGTTTTAAACCTGGTTTGAGAACATAGTAATAATGTTATTGATGTGATTACAAAAAGGTGTGATAAGATGATGAATGGTATTATGATAAATGGTGAAATTGATTACGACTGCTAGAGTGATGAGTAGTAGCTAAGCGCAAAGAAATTGACGGGGTTCGAGTATATAAAGAAATTAGCTAAGAAAAAAGGTAAAGAAAGCTAGTATAGATTACTGAAAGAGCTTTTTAATGATCGGAAAGGTGGAAAAATGCGTCAAACAAATCTTGAAAAGATTAGATATAGAGAGACCACAAGTGCAAGAAAGACAGGAAGTCGTTTTAAAGTTTGATCGAAACACTTTCAGTAGTTACAAAACCAAATGTACTGATTAGATAGTAGCGATAAATAATATCACTGTACTTATATAGCAGCATTCAAAAACACAATGATTCTCTAAGAGAGAACATTGTTTTAACTTGTTTTAAAATTTTCAACGCCCGAATTGTAAGTGACGGCAACCCTGTAGTTAATACTTTAGGTACGTTCCAACTATTTTACCAAAGGAGGGATATTTTTAAGGTAATGTTCTTAATAAGAATTTCTATATTTTTATGAATTTATAATTAAATTTGGCTTCTTACGAATAAACTCTTTTCAACAGAATATTTTGAACTTCATACTAGTTAGAAAAAAGTTTATTTTTTTTACTTAAGATTTATTTATTCTGCTAGTAATCGTGACTTTCAAAAGCTGTTGCTAGCTACTTCATATCTAAACATCCAGTTAAATTTTTGGGTAAAGCTTGCTTTTTTAGTTATGTTATATTCTATGAATTTTGAAGTTACATTGCATACATTTTGAACTGTTCCTTAAAATTTACAATAGTCAAAAAACTGCTTTTGTTAGTTTTAAGAATTATTTATTTAGAATTTTGCCCACAATTTTATAATACCTTTTTGAGTTAGTTTTATTCCTGGGATATAAGCTATATTTTAGTAATTTTAAAGTTGTAGTGAAATACATTTTGAACTATTTCTTTAAATTTACAATAGTCAAAAACATGCTTAGTTTTTATTACATTGAGGAATTATTTATTTAGAGTTGTATTAGCAATTTTACATCTACACGTCGTGGTAAAGTTTTGAATAAAATTGTTTTCGAGCTCCATTATATTCTATGAATTTGGAAGTTATAATTGAATACATTTTGAAGTGTGTTTTCAATTGTATTTCACTAAAGTTACTATTGTTAGGAAATTACTTAGTTTTATTGGGTTTAAGAATTATTTATTTGGAGTTTTGCTAGCAATTTCATATCTAAACAGGGTGCTAAATTTTTGAGTAAAATTATTTTTTGAGTTATGATTATTCTATGAATTTTGAGGTTATAATTGAATAAATTATGAAGTGTTTCTTAAGGTTTACAATAGTCAAAAACTGCTTGGTTTTTTTTTTGGTTGTAAGGATTATTTATTTAGATATTTATCAGCAATTTTGTATCTAAACAACGTTTTTTGAGTACATTTTGGAATGTTTCTAAAAATTACAGCGGTTAGAAAAATTCTGAGTTTAGTTTGGATTTGGTAATTATTTATTTAGAGTTTTTAACAATTCTATATCAAAACATAGTTCTAAGATTTTTAATTAAATTTGATTTTTGAATTTTGTTATATTCTGTTAATTTTTAAATTATAAGCGAATACATCTTGGATTGTATTTCTCAAAATTTACAATTGTTAGAACATTGCTTAGATTTTATTAAGTTTATAATTATTCATTTGTAGTTTCGCTAGCAACTTTCGTGTGTCAATACCGTGCTAAGCTTTCAATAAAATTGTTGTTGAATGTTTGTTCTATAAGTTTTGAAGTTATAATCAGATACATTTTGAAGTGTTTCTTGAAGTTTCCAATAGTTGGAGAGGTATTTAATTTCCTTTCCTGGTTCTAAAATCTTTTTTTAGAGTTTTGCTATTAATTTTATGTATAAACTTCAAGTTAATTTTTATATTTATTCTACCAGTGATGGTGACCTCGAATCAGCTGTAACTATCAAATTCATATCTGAATATTCTTAATTTTGGATTAAAACTTACTTTTGGAATCTAATATATTTAATGAATTTTGAAGCTGTTATCGAATATACACTTTGCAGTGTCTCCTGAATTGTATTTCACGAAATTTAAAATTGTTAGAGAATTGCTTAGGTTTTACTGGGTTTAAGAATTATTTGTTAAGCGTGTTGTTAGCAAATTCATATCTAAACATCGTGCTAAATTTTTCTGTAAAACTGTTTTCTGAATTATGACTATTCTATGAATTTTGAAAGTATAATCAAACTCATTTTGAAGTGTTTCGTATAATTTAAAATAGATACACAAACTGCTAGGTCTTTTTTGTTGGTTTTAGAAAGTATTTATTTAGAGTTTTAGCGGCAATTTTATATCTAAACATCGTGCTAAATTTTTCTGTAAAATTGTTTTTAAATTATGACTAATCTATGAATTTTGAAGTTATAATCGAACACATTTAAAGTGTTTCGTATAATGTACAATAGATATAAACTGCTTGGTTTCTTTTGTTGGTTTTATAAATTAATTATTTACAATTTTAGCAGCAATTTCATATCTATATATCGTGTTAAATTTCTGATTGCATCTTGGAGTGTTTCTTGAAAGTTACAGCGGTTAGAAAAATTCAGAGTTTAGTTGCGATTTGGTAATTATTTATTTAGAGTTTTTTAACAAATTTATATTAAAACATAGTTCTAAAATTTTTTAATTAAATTTGTTTTTTTCTTTAATTTTGATAGTTTCTGTTAATTTTAAAATTATTAGCGAATACATCTTGGATTGTATTTCTCAAAGTTTCCAAGTGTTAGACCATTGCATAGGTTTTATTGGGTTTATAATTTATTTATTTGTAGTTTCGCTAACAACTTTTGTGACTTAATATCGTGTTAAATCTTTCAATAAACTTGTTTTTTAAGCGTTTGATCTATAAATTTTGCGTTTCTTGAAATTTTCAATAGTTGGAGAGCTATTTAGTTTTTTTTCTGGTACTAAGAATCATTTTTTTACAGTTTTGCTAGCGATTTTATATATAAACTTCAAATTAAATTTTATATTTATTCTACCAGTATTCGTGACTTTGAATCAGCTGTAACTATCAAATTCATATCCAAACGTATTCTTAATTTTGGATATTATAATTACTTTTGGATTCTACTATATTATACGAATTTTGCAATTGTAATCGAATATACACCTTACAGTGTCTCCTGAATTGTTTTTCACGAAATTTACAGTTGTTAGAGAATTGCTTAGTTTTTATTGGGTTTAAGAATTATTTGTTTGGCGTTTTGTTAGCAATTTCGTATCTAAACATCGTACTAAATTTTTCTGTAAAATTGTTTTTAAATTATGACTAATCTATAAATTTTGAATTATCTTTTTAGGGTTTTGCTAACAATTTTATATATAAACTTCAAGTTAAATTTTATATTTATTCTACCAGTGATCGTCATCTTGAATCAGCTGTAACTATGAAATTCATATCTGAACATATTCTTAATTTTGGATTAAAACTTACTTTTGGATTTTGCTATATTCTATGAATTTTGAAGTTGTAATCGAATATACACTTTGCAGTGTCTTCTGAATTGTTTTTCACGAAATTTACAGTTGTTAGAGAATTGCTTAGTTTTTTATTAGCAGTTTCGTATCTAAAAATCGTACTAAATTTTTCTGTAAAATTGTTTTTAAATTATGCCTAATCTATGAATTTTGAAGTAATAATCAAACACATTTTGAAGTGTTTCGTATAATTGACAATAGATACCAACTGTTTGGTTTCTATTGTTGGTTTTAGAAATTATTTATTTAGAATTTTAGCAGCAGATTAATATTTAATCATCGTGTTACATATTTAAGTACATTTTGGAGTGTTTTTAAAAGTTGCAGTGGTTAGAAAAATTCAGAGTTTAGTTGCAATTTATTTAGTTTTTAAACAATTTTATATCAAAACATACTTCTAAAATTTTTTAATTAAATTTGTTTTCTTTTAATTTTCTTATTGTTAATTTTAAAATAATAAGCGAATACATCTTGGATTGTATTTTTCGTAGTTTACAATTGTTAGACCATTGCTTGGATTTTAATGGGTTTAGAATTATTTATTAGCAGCTTCGATAGCAACTTTTGTGTTTAAATATCGTATTAAATCTTTCAATACACTTGTTTTTTGAGTGTTTGATTTATAAAATTTGAGTTTCTTGAAATTTTCAATAGTTGGAGAGCTATTTAGTTGTTTTCCTGGTTCTAAGAATCATTTTTTTAGCGTTTTGGCAGCAATTTTTAATAAAACTTCAAGTTAAAGACCTTGAATCAGCTGCAACTATCAAATTCATATCTAAACATATTCTTAATTTTGGATTAAAATTTACTTTGGATTCTACTATATTCTATGCATATTGAAGCTGTAATCGAATATATACTTTGCGGTGTCTCCTGAATTGTATTTCACCAAATTTACAATTGTTAGAAAATTGCTTAGTTTTTATTGGGTTTAAGAATTATTTGTTTAGCGTTTTGTTAACAATTTCATATCTAAACATCGTGCTAAATTTTTCTGTAAAATTGTTTTTTGAATTATGACTATTCTATGAATTTTGAAGGTATAATGGGACACATTTTAAAGTGTTTTGTATAATTTACAATAGATACAAACTGCTTGGTTTCTCTTGTTGGTTTTAGAACTTTAACAGCAATTTTATATCTAAACATCGTGTTAAATTTTTGAGAACATTTTGGAGTGTTTCTTGAAAGTTACAGTAGTTAGAAAAATTTAGAGTTTAGTTGCCATTTGGTAATTATTTATTTAGAGTTTTTAACAATTTTATATCAAAACATACTTCTCAAATTATTAAGTTAAATTTGTTTTCTTTTGAATTTTGTTATATTCTGTTAATTATAAAATTATAAGCGAATACATCTTGGATTGTATTTCTCGAAATTTATAATTGTTAGACCATTGCTTGGATTTTATTGGGTTTAGAATTATTTATTTGCAGTTTCGCTAGCTATTTTCGTGTCTCAATATCGTGTTAAATCTTTCAATAAACTTGTTTTTTGAATATTTGATATATAAATGTTGCGTTTTGAAATTTTCAATATACACTTTGCAGTGTCTTCTGAATTGTTTTTCACGAAATTTACAGTTGTTAGAGAATTGATTAATTTTTATTGGCTTTGAGAATTATTTGTTTGGCGTTTTGTTAGCACTGTCGTATCTAAAAATCGTACTAAATTTTTCTGTAAAATTGTTTTTAAATTATGACTAATCTATGAATTTTGAAGTTAAAATTGAACACATTTTGAAGTGTTTTGTCTTTTGTTGGTTTTATAAATCATTTTTTACAATTTTACCAGCAATTTCATATCTAAACATCGTGTTAAATTTCTGATTGCATTTTGGAGTGTTTCTTGAAAGTTACAGCGGTTAGAAAAATTCAGAGGTTAGTTGCGATTTGGTAATTATTTATTTAGAGTTTTTTAACAAATTTATATTAAAACATAGTTCTAAAATTTTTAAATTAAATTTGTTTTTTTCTTTAATTTTGATAGTTTCTGTTAATTTTAAAATTATTAGCTAATACATCTTGGATTGTATTTCTCAAAGTTTCCAAGTGTTAGACCATTGCATAGGTTTTATTGGGTTTATAATTTATTTATTTGTAGTTTCGCTAACAACTTTCGTGACTTAATATCGTGTTAAATCTTTCAATAAACTTGTTTTTTGAGCGTTTGATCTCTAAATTTTGAGTTTCTTGAAATTTTCAATAGTTGAAGAGCTATTTAATTTTTTTCTGGTATTAAGAATTATTTCTTTACAGTTTTGCTAGCGATTTTATATATAAACTTCTAATTAAATTTTATATTTATTCTACCAGTGTTCGAGATTTTGAATCAGCTGTAACTATCAAATTCATATCTAAACATATTCTTAATTTTGGATATTATAATTACTTTTGGATTCTACTATATTATATGAATTTTGAAACTGTAATCGAATATACACCTTACAGTGTCTCCTGAATTGTATTTTACAAAATTTACTATTGTTAGAGAATTGCTTAGTTTGTATTGGGTTTAAAAATTATTTGTTAAGCGTTTTGCTAGCAATTTCATATCTGAACATCGTGCTAAATTTTTCTGTAAAATTGTTTTTTAAATTATGACTATTCTATGAATTTTGAAGGTATAATCGAACACATTTTGAAGTGTTTCGTATAATTTACAGTAGATACAAACTGCTAGGTTTCTTTTGTTGGTTTTAAAAATTATTTATTTAGAATTTTAGCAACAATTTTATATCTAAATATCGTGGTTAGAAAAATTCAGAGTTTAGTTGCGATTTGGTAGTTATTTATTTAGTTTTTAAACAATTTTATATCAAAACAAACTTCTAAAATTTTTAAGTTAAATTTGTTTTTTTTAATTTTCTTATTGTTAATTTTAAAATTATAAGCGAATACATCTTGGATTGTATTTCTCAAAGTTTACAATTGTTAGACCATTACTTAGAATTTATTGGGTTTAGAATTATTTATTAGCAGCATCGATAGCAACTTTTGTGTTTAAAAATCGTATTAAATCTTTCGATACACTTGTTTTTTGAGTGTTTGATTTATAAATTTTAAGTTTCATGAAATTTTCAATAGTAGGAGAGCTACTTAGTTTTTTTCCTGCTTCTAATAATCATTTTTTTAGAGTTTTGGCAGCAATATTTTATAAAACTTCAAGTTAAATTTTCTATTTATTCTACCGGTGATCGTGACCTTGAATCAGCTGTAACTATCAAATTCATATCTAAACATATTCTTAATTTTGGATTAAAATTTACTTTTGAATTCTACTATATTCTATGCATATTAAAACTGTAATCGAATATATACTTTGCGGTGTCTCCTGAATTGTATTTCACGAAATTTACAATGGTTAGAGAATTGCTTAGTTTTTATTAGGTTTAAGAATTATTTGTTTGGCGTTTTGTTAGCAATTTCATATCTAAACATCGTGCTACATTTTTCTGTAAAATTGTTTTTGAATTATGACTATTCTATGAATTTTGAAGGTATAATCGGACACATTTTGAAGTGTTTCGTATAATTTACAATAGATACAAACTGCTTGGTTTGTTTTGTTGGTTTTAAAAATTATTTATTTAGAGTTTTAACAGCAATTTTATATCTAAACATCGCGTTAAATTTTTGAGTACATTTTGGAGTGTTTCTTGAAAGTTACAGTGGTTAGAAAAATTCAGAGTTTAGTTGCGATTTGGTAATTATTTATTTAGAGTTTTTATCAATCTTATATTAAAACATAGTTCTAAAATTTTTAAGTTAAATTTGTTTTTTAATTTTGTTATATTCTGTTAATTTTAAAATTATAAGCGATACATCTTGGATTGTATTTCTCGAAATTTACAATTGTTAGACCATTGCTTAGATTTTATTGGGTTTAGAATTATTTATTTGCAGCGTCACTAGCAACTGTCGTGTCTCAATATGGTGTTAAATCTTTCAATAAACTTGTTTTTTGAATGCATGATCTATTAATTTTGAGTTTCTTGAAACTTTCAATATTTCGAAAGCTATTTAGTTTTTTTTCTGGTTCTAAGAATAATTTTTTGCTATCAATTTGCTATCAATTTTATGTATAAACTTCAAGTTAAATTTTATATTTATTCTACCATAATTTTGAATTAAAACTTACTTTTGGATTCTACTATATTTTATGAATTTTGAAGCTGTAATCGAATATACACCTTACAGTGTCTCCTGAATTGTATTTTACGAAATTTGCAATTGTTAGAGAATTGCTGAGTTTTTATTGGGTTTAAGAATTATTTGTTAAGCGTTTTGTGAGCAATTTCATATCTGAACATCGTGCTAAATTTTTCTGTAAAATTGTTTTTTAAATTATTACTATTTTATGAATTTTGAAGGTATAATCGAACACATTTTGAATTGTTTCGTATAATTTACAATAGATACAAACTGCTAGGTTTCTTTTGTTGGTTTTAAAAATTATTTATTTAGAATTTTAGCAGCAATTTTATATCTAAATATCGTATTGAATATTTGAGTACAATTTGGAGTGCTTGTTGAAAGTTACAGTGGTTAGAAAAATTCAGAGTTTAGTTGCGATTTGGTAATTATTTATTCAGAGTTTTTTAACAATTTTATATTAAAACGTAGTTCTATAATTTTTAAGTTAAATTTGTTTTTTTTTTAATTTTGTTATATTCTGTTAATTTTAAAATTATAGAAGATATATCTTGGATCGTATTTCTCGGAATTTACAATTGTTAGACCATTGCTTAGATTTTGTTGAGTTTAGAATTATTTATAAGCAGGGTCGCTAGCAACTGTCGTGTCTCAATATCGTGTTAAATCTATCGATAAACTTGTTTCTTGAATGCATGATCTATGAATTTTGAGTTTCTTGCAACTTTCAATATTTCGAGAGCTATTTAGTTTTTTTTCTGGTTCTAAGAATCATTTTTTTAGAGTTTTGCTATCAATTTTATGTATAAACTTCAAGTTAAATTTTATATTTATTCTATCAGCGATCGTGACATTGAATCAGCTGTAACTATCAAATTCATATCTAAACATATTCATAATTTTGGATTAAAACTTTGTTACGTCTAAAACCATGCAAACAACTTTTCCTGCATTTATTTTTAAAATGCCCTAAAATTCCTCAACAAGCTCAATTTCCCGCCATTTGAATTAGTATTATTTAATAAAATTTTTCAAGTAATTACTTCGTATTAAAGTTTGCTTTAAACAGCTGCTTAGGAAACATTACGTTACAAAGTAGTTGTAATAAATCCTAGCACCTGCAGTGATTACATTTTAATTAAAAGCTGCAGCTTTCTTCTAAAAGATGAGACCTTACCACCTGCTTACATCTGCTTACAATGGACTTGTTATCTGGTATTCTGCAGCTGTTAAGATGTTACAAAGTAACAAAAATGTCCTCCTTTGTTTAAAACCCTTTGATAATTGCGTTATCTGTTTGTTGGCAAGCTGCTACAGTTTGTATTTCGGCAGCTGTTGCCTGGAAATTCTGCACACATAGTAATTCGGCGATATCTTTGAAAATCAAATACCCGACCCCCATACATATTCTGGCCTTATAAAATAGGGACCGTGCATTAAAAGATTAGAAGATTAAGCATTACCGAAAAGATACATGATGTAAAGTCGCGCTATTAAAAATGCTCGCTGTGCTTGTATAAGTGAAGTTGGTGGTTTCAGCATGCAGCCAGCCCATAGAGAAATGCAACCGCATTTTTGTAGCCTTAAGATGAGACCAGCATGAAGCTGATTGCTCAAGGTACAGTTTTCCTATTTCCATAATTCGCTTTTTGCTGTGTGAAGAATATACTTTTCATTTGCTGCTATGGCTTATATTATCTGATAAATAGGCAGCACCCGTTATAAAAAATACATACACGATGCACGAACAACTAAGTTATTATTCTGTAAATTAAAAATTAATTAATTAATGTTTATGTTGGAATCCGGTTTTACTGTTTTTTGTCTTTCTGAACTTATGTCTCAATTTAAAAGTATTTAATATATGATTAATTTAAGTTAGGGTGTCTAATTGTCAATGTTATATTATTTCTGCAAAGGTGCACTTCACAAAGCAGCATGTACATATAATTTAGGTATATTTCTTTTCTAGATTTACTGTATAGTTTGTTTTATTTTCTTTTCTATGTATTTAAGGTGAACCATTAAGTAGGTATTTAGATCATAAGATGTTATCTTTGCTTACCAATTTTTATATGTTATGACACAATCACGATTACGCAACTTATTTATTTTATTGCTTTGTAAATAATCTTCCAAGATGCGATGTTATCAATAGAGTATCTCAGAGGTTTCCAATGTGTTTTTCTGTTTTCATCCACGCCCTCTCCGACGTTTTTGAGCTAGCCCAATTCTACCTTTCTATCCCCCTTCGGTTGCGGTATTCGGAGTAAACATTTCTTTACTTACTTTTACTGTTTTCTTTTGTGTTTGCGCGGAATACCGTAACAACTTACTTTTGGATTCTACTATTTTACTGAATTTTGAAGCTGTAATCGAATGTACACCTTGCAGTGTCTCCTGAATTGTATTTCACCAAATTTACAATTGCTAGAAAATTGTTTAGCTTTTATTGGGTTTAAGAATTATTTGTTTAGCGCTTTGTTAGCAATTTTATATCTAAACATCGTGTTAAAATTATGTGCGCATTTTGAAGTGCTTCTTGAAATTTGTTGTAGTTAGAGAAATCTTAGTTTTGTTTTAATTTAGTAATTATTTATCTAAAGTTTTATTAACATTTTTATATCAAAGCAAGTTACGTTTAGCCTTGGGAGCTGCCTTTTTAAAAAGTCTTCCTCCAAAAACTCCTGTAACAATTTCTATTTAATCAGAAATAACAAGTCAAAATTACTGTTAAATGGATTTAAATTAGGGCGAGTAGCCTGAACAACCAACAATGCAAAAGTTGCGACGCTCAAGACTGACTGACTATTTTGGGTCTCCCGAGGTATTTATATGTTTTTCCTGCCCCTCACATTTCTGTGGGAACTGCAGAGCTCATGTCTGCTTATTTCTTTATTAATTTATACAATACAAAGTAACAATCTTATTTCTAATAATTGCGGTTTTATAACCGACTGTGACCTGCAACTAAAGTATCACTTACGTCTGGAATACAATGTATTCACGTCCGTTCTCACAACTTGCTTGTGAACTTTTATTAACCTTTTCTTTATCTATCCTTGAATTACATTGTTGCATCTAACTTAAGTTTTTTAATAATTTTTATTTAATTATACATATATTCATTTAAGGGAATCTGTAACTCCTCTTGACGTGGATAATTGCTTAATTTTTTAAAATTTTATTGTCTCTAAAGGTACATTTATTGTTTCTTTATTTACCTTTGTTTCCTTATGACTAAAACTTCTTTCTTTATTCTTATATCTATGATACATTTTGTATAATACATACATAGTTAGTACAATAATTACAATAATTAATAAAATTGTCATAATGTAATGTTGGTACTTTTAACTCACTCAAAAGTACTTTGTAATTGTCCATTAGCTTCATGGCTTGGTTGAAATCGTCTAAGTCTAGGTGTTCTATTTGCATTGGTTTTTTGTTGCTTTTGTCGTCTTCGGGTTGTGTAATCTTGAACTGTAGTTCTGGTAAATTTGCAAATTTCTTGGAAACTGTCGGGTCTTGATATACTCGAATAATTTTGTTTTTCAATTTCAGATAACAGTTTTCCTTAAGGGTGATTACTTTACTTCCAGTTAATGCTAAATTGTTTTCGTTTTGGTTGCAGTGGGCGGTTGCTATTACTTCTTGTGAAAATACAGCACTCCATTTGTTTTCCGTAACTTTTTGGTTTTTCATATTGGTGACTTGTACCGGTTTTGCTTTGCAGTTGTCGTAATGATTTGAAAATCTTAATAATTGTACTTCACAAGGGTTGTCTGCTTCAATAGCTGTTGTTGTTAATGATTGCCATAAATATTGACTTGTTGTTACTTTGATACATTTTTTGTTCATGTAGCCAAACCTAAGTTCATTTAAGGAAACGAACTTGGTTTTAGGGATAATAACTTGATACCTGTTAGTAATTTTATTGGGGAAAGCAAATAAATGATAATAATTATAAGTGTTACTTTCTACTATGGGGATTTCTATTAAAAACGTGATTACGTTGTTCTTTACATAGCCTTTCACTATGTTTATTTTTTGCATTTAAAAATTATTTATTTTTAGGTTTTACTACCAAATTCATATCTAACTATCGTGTTTTACCTTTTATTAAAATTGCGTTTTGAGTTATGCTTATTTTATGAATTTTGAAGCTATAATCGAATACATTATATACTTTTTCCTAAAATTTGCCATAGTTATAAAGCTGCTTTGTTTTTGTTGGTTTAGGAATTATGTATCTAAAATTTTGCAGCAACTTTATATCAAGGCATCATGTTAGATTTTTGAGTATAGTTGTTTTTTGAGCTATGTTAGTTAGGTTTTGGGCCTCTTGAAGCGACTCTTTAAAAAGCTTTTCCAAAAAACTTCTTCTGACACATTTATTTTTATACTGAAATTACATTTAGTTTTAATTTACAAGTACGTTATGTTCATTAAAGTTGGGGATCAAAATAATTCTAAGTTGAAATTTACTTTTTAATTAATTAAAATAAAATTACAGTGAGTAGCTGAACTGACAACAATGTTAAAGTTGAGAAGTTCTAGACTGACTGGCCATCTTGGGCTTTCGAGGGTATTTATGCTATCCCTGCCCCTCACACTGCTTGTAGGAACTGCAAAGCTGATGTCTGCTTATATTTGTATTTAATACAATGTAACAAACATAATTCTAACAATTGCTGTCTTATAACCTACTGTGATCTGCACCTGCAGTATCAGGTTGCGTCTGGAATACAATGTTTGTTTTCGTTCTCACTGTCTGGCTGGTTGAACTTTTATCATCCTTTTTATTATGCCTTTAATTACACATTGTTGCATCTAACTTAAGTTTTAATAATTCTTAATTCTCAATACTTCCACTAATTACATATATATTCTAATTTGGCGGATATGTAACTTACTACATTCTATGAATTTTGAAGTTAAAATCGAGTACATTTCGAAGTTTCTTAAACTTTGCAGTAGTTCGAAAAGTGTTAGTTTTTTTTTGGATTTAGCAATTATTTGTTTAGAGTTTTGTTTACAATTTTGTATCAAAACATGTTGTTAAATTTGTTGTTTGAGTTTTGCTATATTCTCTTAATCTTAAAATTATAAGCGAAAAAATAGGCCATATTTAAAACATTACAGCTGTCAAGTTTAATAATTTTGAGTAAAGTAAGCATCGATATCCGTATTTGATTCTAGAGCCATCTAGGATCTTTTTGAGTAATTTAAAGAGCACGCGGGCCCGCCTTGTACAAATAATATTTTAGTTTTTACATCAACGCCTATTAGCAATTGGGCTATCCATAAGTGTATTTTATACCCGCATATTTTTCGAGTGATGTTTTCGGTACACAATGTCGTTTTTTCCTTTAAGAAGTTTAAAGTGAAACATTATTTTTGATAAGTCATGAATTTTAACTCATTACTATAGCAGACAAAACCCTTGTAGAATAGTGAATTTTATTTTCCTACAAGGGTCGTTCAATAAGTCCTTAGAAAAAAGTAGAAAAAACATTTTTTTGGGAATATTTTTTATATTTTTCAACATAATCTACCTTCAACCCTATACATTTTGCTAAACGCCTTTTCAAATTTTTTAAGCCGTCCAAAAAATAAAATTTCAGAAATTCCTCAAAATAGGCATTTGTTTGGGCTATGACCTCCTTGTTAGACGTAAACCTTTGTCCGCCAAGTCATTTTTTCAAGTTGGGAAATAAGAAAAAGTCACTGGGGGCCAAATCTGACGAATAAGTTCGATGTTTTAATAATTGGAACTTTAATTCCATAATTTTGGCCATTGCACGCGTGCATTGTCTTGATGAAAGAGGATCTTTTTTCGTTTCAAATGAGGGCGTTTTTCCTTGATTTTTTCGCTCAACCGGTTCAATAACGACGCATAATGCTCTCCTGTTATCGTTTTTCCCTATTTCAAGTAATCTATGTAGGTGATTCCGCGTGCATCTCAAAAGACCGTGACCTAACCGTGCCGGCCAATTTCACGGTATTTGCCTTCTTTGAAGCCCGTTTGCCTTCAAAAATCGACTGTTTTGACTGTTTTTTTGTCTCTGTAGTGTAATGATGTATCCATGTTTCGTTAACAGTTATGTATCGATGCAGAAAATCCTCTGGATTGCGACGGAATAGCGCCCAATCAGCCTCAGAATCAACCACACAATCGCGTTTATTCTCCACTGTGATCAAACGCGGCACCCATCTTGCCGAAATTTTTCGCAGTAGTGGCTGTGCCTTGCGATATGCCTGTGGCGTCAACTATTTCTGCTGCACTTTTATTTGTCGATCAATTAAAATCATATCCTGGATTTTGTCAATCATTTCGGTGGTAGATACTTCCACAGGGCGTCCGGAACGATGTTCACTTTTTGTGGATGTACGGCCACGTTTAAACTCATTCACGCAATCGTAAAGAGTTGTAAACACAAGAGCCATGAACTTCTCCAACTCAGCTTTGATTTCTTTCGCCGTTAAACCTTTTAAATACAAATACTTAACCACTGCTCAAAACTCACTTTTATCCATTGTTATAATCAAATGAAAGTTTTTACTTCAATCAACAACAAAAATGAAACTACGTGATTGATACGGCTTAAACTCTAACAGCTGACTAGTTATGAGTGCTGCTTGCTTTTTTAAATTTATTTTTGGTACTACGAGCGCCATCTCTTGTAATTTCTAAGGACTTATTGAACGACCCTCGTATCTTCAGACTTATTAAAAACTAGCTTTACAAAGTGTTCCAGCTTACCTAAGGTCTTACACATTTTCTTAAGCGTGTGATCGATTTCAATAACTATTCGCTTTTAGCTTCTAGCTACAAATTTACCGCCAATTTAGCCATTTTACTTATTTTATGTTTGTTGCAGGACTGTAAACAATGCAGTTCCAGTTATTGGTTCTCTTCCAGGTCATTTTAGCTGGGCTTTTATCAGCCGCTACAGGTAAGTAAACAAATTTATTAATCTTTATGTAAGTGTTTCTAGAACCAATTCATTTTTGCATATCGAACTCCTCTTAACGGTATCAATAAGCGTCAGTGCGCTACAGAAACGTTTTTTGATAGTTTACAGTTTTTTAATTTCAGACAAATAAACTTTAACGCTACCTACTTGAGGAGGAGGTAAAACAAATGACTAGGAAAATAAAAAGGAATTCATACCCCTGATTCTTCTACTATTGTTAATGGTAGGGTCATATTGGTTGGGGAACTCCATGGAATCGCGACGCGCACTCATGTTCTCACTTTATAGTTTTGTGTGAAACTGTTTTCCCCGTCTTATGCGAATTATTTCTTGTCCCTCTGTGTTAGCATCTTCGAGTATCTACATTCACAAACGTTCATGGTCGCGTCTGTCTGCACAAACATCATTTGTGTTTATTGTTAACAAACGCTCCAAGGCAATGAAATGTCTGTGATAGAATTGGAAACCAATTTCTAAAAATCCAGCAGACCAGTACACTTGCCCAGGATAAACGAGATGTAACTCAATAGGGTCATTGCGAAACGCAACCAAAACTTAACCTCTCATTGACGTCATATCTTCTTTCATAGTTGATAAACAAAGTTTGTCTACGAACGGTACTAGTAATAGTCAGAAAAGCCACATTTTGAAAAATACTATTATTAATTGTTACGTGCCGAATTAATTAACAGTTTGATGGTGCACCGGCTAGCTTGCAGTAGCGCGGAGTGAGTTTTAGGGATACAAATATATTACAAGTTGTGACAGTTTTACCGAAAACCTGTGCGCGTACATTGTAAGGTCTTTGGACTCCCTTGTTTGAACTACCTAACCTCTCCAAACATGCCCATTGACGACTTCCTTGACACGCTCTCCTAGATTTAATAGTATCAAGATTCAACCCTGGTAAAGGCCCTGGTTCTGATAATATTTCCAACTAAAATATGAAAACAAAATTATGGCTTCTAAGCCGTCATTCCAACCACGTCCTATTCAAAAATGTTTAACAAGTGGCACCTTCCTGATACCTCCAAATATGCTAACATTATCTTAATCCTAAAACCCACAAAAAACCCCTGAAGACACACGCTCGTACGGACCGATTATTGTCGTTCTTCCAAGCATCGGCAAACTCCTTGAAAACCTAATCCTGCATAACCTTCAATCCCACATCGAAAACAATTCCTTAATCTCCGAAAATCAACACGGTTTCCGCCAAGGTCGCAGCGCCGAATAAACCATCCACTCCATAATTTCCAAAGTCAGATCCTCGCAATTCAAATACCTCCTATCTTCCTAGACTTCTACTCTGCTTTTGATTACCTTTGGTGACCCAACATCCTAAACCAATTAAAAACACTGAACTTCTCCTGCAACATTTGTACATCATCCAATCCTACTTATCGTTCCGCACAGCTACCCTACGAAACAACTCTTTTTCTTCTACTGCTAACCCTTTACAAGGCTGTCCCTAAGAATGCGTATTATCACCTACCCTGTGAAACTTACCATAACCCTCTCTTCGACCTTATCATTCCGAATGTTGACACCTCAGCCTATGCGGATGATCGAAAGTTCCTTATTCATGACAACTCCCATTGTGAATTACAGTCCACCGCCAAAGTCCTTATACAATACATCGAATGTTGGTCAATCCTGAATAAGTAACCCCTCTCTCCTACAACATCTAAAATGTTACCCTTAAAGTGCTCTAATCCCTGCCGTAATCCCGCAATCCATATTTAGGGAATACCTCTTATTTTCTACGAATCTGTTTCTTACCTTGGTATCCACTTAGAGGCCCATCTGAAAATGCATACCCACCTCATGAAAACTCGAACAAAAATCCTGTACATCATTTAACAATCCTTGCCAAAATCCGCCCAAATAGCCGCATTAATAAGCAGACTAATCATGAACAATATAATCATCCCCATTGTCCGCTACGCCGTCGACTCTTGGTATCCTCTTACAACTTTCCATTCCGGCAAAATTTTAAAGTTTACCATACGCCCTTACCTCTTATACGTTTCCCGTGTCTTTCGAACCACTTCTACCGCAGCTCTATACAGCATCCTAAAAATCCCCCTTCTATAAATCCAAATACACCATGCGGTATGGAACTGCAACCTAAAATTCCTCCGCTCAATCCAACTACACGATGAAACACTATCTCCCGACACATACCGTACAATCAATACCTCTTATATCAAGTTCCGTATTTACAATTCCTATTACATTCTTGGCGAACTTCATGGTCCCTCTTCGAAACCGGCAGATCCACTTTCCAAATATTCTCCTCTATTACTGACATCCCTACTTACATACCGAACTCCACCGGAACAACTTTCCGATTCCTAACCGGTCATGGTAAATTCCGATCCAAATTACATTCTTTTATTTCATTCCTTGTTTGTTATGTCCATATAACCATCAAAATTCGCCAGAAACTCCCGATCAGGTATTGCACCACTGCTCTACCCTTAACCACCTCCAAAATGAATTCAAGAAAGCACTACAACTTATCCTATAGTCCCCACTATCCGACATAAAATTTCTAGTCACTATACCACTGAACGATTTCCTTCGAGAGATACTTAACACCAAACCTCCTATAGCACCACCTTAACCCCAAACCTGCATTAATGAATAAATTGAATCGGAGAACGAAAAATTCTATTGCCCCTACTCTAGATCAATTTTCTGAAGCTTACAGAAAAAGAAGAGCAAGTCTAATAAACAGGCCTTCAAATATTGAATTAAATTTTATTTTGTTATTTTTCATTTAGTTGTCTTAGACTGTAAAGGCTACGATGGGCCAATGTGTGTGAATGTTTAAATAATCTTTATTGTAAGCCATACTCAGGCCATTGGCCCATTCTAGCTTGTACAATCTAAATGAAAAAAAAAAAATAATAAAAACGAAATGAAATTTAAATTGGGTTTCAAGAGGTCTTCTATTTGGTCTTGTTATAATATTTCGACTGACGTCAAAAAGTTGATCCAGGACAGGCTAAATAGAATTTTGAGTTTCGATGCAGTTCCCACTTTGATGCATGATCGCAGGTTGAGGTTTAAGGTAGGGGTATCGGAGGTATATTATCTAGTATGTCTTGTAAGAAATCGTGTAGGGGAGGGGAAAATGTATGACTAGATATTTTAAATTAGGTGGTGGCGAGTATAGGTTTAGTTGCATGGTTTGCTTGAAATTGTTTCGGATGGGAGTAAGAGCGGGGCATTGGTATGGGAGATGCTCAGGAGTTTCTGGGGATTCAAGATGCGTTGCATATACATAGTATAGAGAGAATTAAGTGGAAGGAATGTAGTTTGGAGCGGAATTTGCCACGACCAATAAGAATAGTATAGTTGTGTGGCAATTTTGTATGTAGGTGGGGATGTCGGTAATAATATGGAATATTTGGTGGGTGTATCGACAGGTTTCGGGGTGGGACCATGATTCGTGCTAGGAGTAAAGTAGGGAGTTGTAAATACGGGTCTTGATGTCGGAAGTATGGATTGTGCGGTACGTGTCTAGGGATAATGTTTTATCATGGAAATAAATTGGACGAAGGAATTTTAGGTTGCGGGTTTAAACGAAGTATTGTAGCTGGATTTTTAAGGGGGGACTTTTAGAATAGTGTATAGAGATGCAGTGGATGTGGTACGTAAAGCTCGGGAGACATATAGAAGGTAGGGACGTATAATCGGGTTTAGGAATCTGCGGGAGTGGGTGGTTATGAGGATACCAAAAGTCAACAGCGTAACGGACGATGGGGATGAAAATATTATTGATTTTGGTAAGGATGGTTGGCTGTTGTTGCACAGGATTATCCTGGTTATAGCACGGATTTTTTGAAGGTGGGCATGCATTTTCAGACGGGTTTCTAGATGAATGCCGATGTATGTAACAGATACAGAGAATGTTAGAGGTATTTTCAAAATATGAATAGTGGGACTGTGGCGGGGATTGAGTAAGTCTTTTGGGAGTAGCATTTTGGATTTGGTAAGGGAAATGGGTTGCTTGTAAAGGATTGACCATTGTTTGATGTGTTGTATTAAGATATTTGCAGTAGATTGAAGTTCATGACGGGAGTTACCGTAGATGAGGAACGTAAGGTCATCTGCGTAGGCAAAGGTATCTGTATTCGGAATATTGAGGTCAAGGAAAAGGCTGATGGATAAGTTCCAGAGGGTGGGTGAAAGGAATGAATTCTTGGGAACAGTTTTGCGATAGGTTTGTAGTGGTGGAAAAATAGTTTATGCGGAGGGTTGCAGTACGGAAAATAGGATGATTTTGTAGATAGTAGAAAGGAAATTCAGTATCTTAAGTTGATTAAGGACGTTAGGCCACTAAAGGAAATCAAAACCGGAGTGGGAATCTAGGAATATTGCTAGGACGTATTTAGACTGTGATGATCGGACTTTGGAAATTAAAAGTGGATTTTTTGTTCAGCGCTGTGACCTTGGCGGAAACCATGTTGGTTATTGGATATCAGGGAATTGCCTTCGATGTGGGACTGGAGTTTATGTAGGATTAATTTTCATTAGGAGGGTCAGTGGGAGCGTGGCTCTTCAGGGGGTTTTGCAGGTTTCAGGAGAAGAGTGATATTTAGTTGTTTGAAGATGTCAGGAAAGGTACCAGTGGTTAGACATTTTTAGAATAATTTGTGGATAGGTTGACGGATTACTGGAAATGACTTTTGGATAATTATGTTGGGTATGTTATCAGGACCTGAGGAGTTAATTTGGAAATGATAGAATAAAGAATTTGGGCGTCAAGAATAACATCAGATGGGCTGTTTGGAGAGAATGCACAACTGTTGACGATGTGATCTTATAGGAGGAGGGACGTCCACAGAAGTAGGAGGAATTACAGTGTTCAAAAGGTGGGATAAAGTTTTTTGGATGGTGGGTTTTGGAATAATGTGGGCATTGTTAGGATTTGAACTGGAGGGGATTTTTAACCCGCGATAGGTTTTCCAGATATCGCCAATTGAGTGATCAACAATGCTTTTCAGGTGTTCCTTTTTAGCTTCGTAGATGTTCCTTTTAAAGGAAAAATGTAGCTGTCAAAAAGAATTGCGCACAGAAGTGCCCGGTATTATTAGTTGATCGTTATGGACTGCGAGTATTCTTAGACGTTGAATTATGTGACGTAAGATGTTGGGTGGTTTTCTTATTTTCTAGGTGTGGGACTCCACCATCGTGTCGTACGTGTAACGTGGTGTCTTTGTCGGAATGGTAGTGACCGCGGCACGGTGGATAGATTGGATAATGGAGTTAGCAAGTAGTGTAGATTGGGGATCTTGTGGTAAAACTGGTTGGGGTTCGAAATGTAATTTTTCAGGGATTTCAGGAACGGGGCCAATCTGCTTTGTTGGTATCATAGGACGATGATTAGAAGAATTGTCGTGGTCAAAGATTTGGAAGGATGAAAATTATAGGTTTGTGTTCACTGGAGGTTATAAGATAGGATATGCTCCAGGAGTCAATTAAATTGCTAGGGTAATATCTGTATTGGATCTGTTGTTTAATGATTCCCAGGTTGGGATATTTAAAGGATTTAAAGGATAGGTTATGTTGAAGGATAAAATTTTAGAAAAGATGTGCCTTTTTATCAGTGGTGTCATGGTACCATAATGTAGATTGCGTTTGCGTCTGCATATATCAGTGTCGGTTTATGTTTGCGTGTTTGTAAAATATTGTCTAACTGTTGTAGATACTCCTGTATGTTTTTGTTATACTGAAAGTACGCCGAAATGATGTAGAGTTTGTCGGTGGGTATGTATAAGGGATCTGGCGTACGGTGGTAGATTGAGAATTCTGTTATCTAGGTATAGTTCTTGAAGGACGGCAAGGGATATTTTTTGTTCGGTAATGACATGGTTAGTAACCATAGTCGGTTCGTAGTTTGTATATCTCAAGCGATTGCTTATAGACAGGACAATCGGGACTGGTCACATGATGGTTTAGAGGGCGGTTGATTCTTTGGCAATAAGAACAGATGGGTTGCAAGGACTTCTGGTTAGGACACGATTTTAATATGTGGTCTTGTACACAATGTCCGCAGATGGTAGTCAATTGACAGACTTTGGCTGAATGTCCAATTCAGTTCCAATACAGTTGTAAAACCTTATTGTGGATACTAAATCTCTTATTCTACCTGATTTGTAGTCGATGTACACGTGTGATCTTGAAGTTAAGATCGTTCAGAGACGCGGAAAGACATTAAGGATGAGATATTGTTTGAGTTGAGTCTGGGGCGGCGTATGGCTACGGATATTTCCGTTCGGAACTTATTTTCTGAGATAAGATGCTGAAGGGAATTTTGACGGTAAAGAAATGAAAGATGGAGTGGGCATTTCACGGTTTATATCGAAAATGATCAATTGGGGTTGTCTGTGTTTCGGAACATGGACGTAACAGATTTGTTGGTTGAGGTTACAGCGGTTTTAGAAGGGCAGATACTACGAATGGGCCAATGATTTGAGTATAGCCAATAATAAAATTAATACACACACACACACACTGCCTTGTCTGTGTTAAAGACTTTGAGCGCCAACCCACCTGGAGAAAAACGACTTAATCCCACTCGGAAAGTGGGTGTTCTGAGTAACTTTTTGACGGTTCTTACTGCAACTAGAGGTTTATTGAGTTTTGCTTTTACTTTGAAAAAATTTTCACTAATTTACAATAAAAAAAAACTCCACTTTGTGTCCATCTAACATATACTACAAAACATGATTTCAACAGTAAATAACAACAAGAAAATGTAATAAAATTTATCCCTAGTTAACCAAATGCGCATTTTGCTAAAGAAAACTTATAACTGTTAATACTCGAATTTTATAATAACTTAACCAACTCAGTTTTACGTGCTAAATCGGCTACCACAATAATGTAATTCTCTATATGAATATTATCTTCATACAATGCGTTTTAAATTGTCGTCGTATAACGCGTTAAATAAGCGTGCACAAACCTTTGTACTTCTTTTCAAAACGTTTTACGCCTCCTAATTATTAGCATTCACAAATGTACAACAATTAGTAAATAAATAAAAAACAACAACATGTGATCTTTACGAGTTGAATATAAAATTAAATAAATCCAATTGAAATGCCATTCGTACCGGAGTTTTACTTTCGCTAAGCTCCATCGACAACCCATGCAGGAAGGTGGTTGCAGTTACAAATCCAACTACTGTTAGAAGTTGATACAGGCTTACGCAACTTACGCAAGGTCGGTAATCAGTACCAACGCATTTAAAAAATTTTTGTTCGCACCTAACAGATTCCGGTCTGATACAACAACGTCTTCCCCATCTCGACAGGTGTTCACGTGACGATACAAATTCTAAAACTTGATGTTTGGTTACCACGCCTGATCTAATCTGACCACTTTTTTACTATCTGTGGGTTTTTATAAACTACAGCTTCCCAAAATTATTTCACGAGCTTGGCATTCTCACGGGTTCTGCGCCTAAACAGTCCTATTTTCGAGGTCATTGTCATTCTGCCCATATAAATCCCAATTTATTACCACGATATTACATGTACTACCGATAGTCTGCGTCATCCTTTTTGTTCTCAACACATTTTTATTGCTTCTTTTATGCATATGGTTTTGGAGTGTTGATCCTCTGGCAAGTGTTTTTGGAACTCGTGTAAATTTGTACAAACAAATAACTTTATTATGAACGGTTATTTTCCGGTTTCTATCTGTAATTTTTTGAATTTAATACGAAAAGATGTAAAGTACCGACATTTACTAATATATGTATTTACTCTTCTAGGGTGTTTTCTTGCTAAAGGTTCGTCTAACTAACCTAATTTATAAATTTCTTTCGTTTGCGTGTGTTCAGCGTTTGGGCTCAAAATTAATTACTCCCCGGCATTCGGCAGATTTCTGGGATCTGAAACTCTCTCGCCATTTCTAAGGCTCGGGTAAATTGTATCCTTCGTTCGAAATATACATGGCAACATAAATTAAACTGTGAAGTTTCTGTGCTTTCTGCTATTTTCAGTGAAATCCCTACAGGTAATATTCCTTTGCATGTACTTCAGCAGTATCAGCATTTAAAATTAGCAGATAACGAATTTTATCATCCTGCTAAAGTGCATTTATTATTAGGCATTGGTGCCTTTTCTGAGATAAATGACTGGCGAACCTTCAGGTGGAGCATTGGAAAATCACATTTAAAGTCCCAAATTACAAAAAGGTCTTCCAGAAATTATTTTAGCGTTTCAAAGTCATGAAATCGCTCTCTGCGGTGATTGAAAAATGATGTATAGAATGATGCTTTTAAACACCGCGAATCGTCAAATCCAGCATGTATTTTGGCGTCCTTCCGCATCTCAACCGGTTAAAGAATACGAGTTGAAAACATTAACCTACGGCCCCGCTTCTTCTGCCTACTTGGCGCAGAGAGGTTTACATCAACTTGTGCACGATAAAGGTTTACAGTATACGCTAGCTTCCACAGCGCTAATTTATCATACCTATGTTGATGGCGTCGTTTCTGGCGCATGCTGTTACGTGGAAGCTAAAAAACTACAACTGGAAGTAAGCGAATTATTGAGTCGTGCAGAGTTTGTTATACGAAAAAGGTCTAGCAATTCTCAGGAACTACTCGCACTTTTTATCACTTCCGATTTAGAACCCACCGTGCAATTTTCAGATAAAGTTTCGGGAATAAAAATTCTCGGATTAGTTTGAAGCCCCCTTGAAGACGCATTCACTTATTACACGAGTGTTTTTCAAAATCCAGTCACTAAGCGATCTATTTTATCGTACATAGCTCGCATAGTTGATCCGTTGGGTTGGTTAACGCCCGTGACATTTCTCGCAAAGTATTTTTTGCAACAATTGTGGCTTTCTCAACTAGACTGGGATCAAACTATTCCTCCTGCTATCGCCAAAGAATGGTATTCCTTCTCCTCTCAACTGTGTTGTTTGTCACATATCCGAATTTCTCGAAATTTGTTTACCATAAATGCCACACATTGCTTATTAGGTTTCTGTGATGGAAGCATAAAAGGATTTGGCGCTGCGGTATATTTGCACATTACTAGCGCTACCTCAGTCTCATACCATTTGATACATTTCTCGCAAAGTATTTTTTGCAACAATTGTGGCTTTCTCAACTAGACTGGGATCAAACTATTCCTCCTGCTATCGCCAAAGAATGGTATTCCTTCTCCTCTCAACTGTGCTGTTTGTCACATATCCGAATTTCGCGAAATTTGTTTACCATAAATGCCACACATTGCTTATTAGGTTTCTGTGAGGGAAGCATAAAAGGATTTGGCGCTGCGGTATATTTGCACATTACCAGCGCTACCTCAGTCTCATGCCATTTGATACAAGCTAAAAGGAATCTCTAAACTAGAGATCTCCGGTCCATTATTACGCGCTAAATTGGTACATTCTATCACCGGAAATAATTCGACTTTCGATTTTTTTTATATTCTCCTGTTTCCTTATTCCCACATTGTTTTGAGCTGGTTGGCCACACCTCCACACTTACTCAAAGTATTTGTTGCCAACCGTGTAAACCAAATTCTGGAACCAAGTTCCTCTTCACAATGGCGGCACATACCTACTAATCTCTATCCGGCAGATGCCGCTGATCGTGGCCTATTACCCAATGAAATAATGCATAATGAATCATGGTGTACGGACCTGCACCATTTCGACTCTCGGTAGACACTGTATTTTGTCGCGCGACCTTTTAAGCGCCCTCTAGTTTAAACTTACCTGCACTAAAAAAGTTCGTGGTGTCTCTAACCACCACCGAATTATTTATTTGTGAACAAATTTTCTCTCGGTTTTCTCCTTATCACGACTTCAACGTACAATCGCATATTCTCTACGTTTTTTCAACAATTACCACGGCAAATCTTGGCATGCTGGCTTTCTTTCAGGCCCTGGACTTAACGATTCTTTGACAGTCTGCGTCAAAATCACTCAAATCTCATATTTTTCGAAGAAATCGCCTTTTTAAATAAAAGAAAACCGCTTAACGGGTGTCTTAGCAAATTAACTCCTTTCCTGGATTCAAATGCTATCTTTAGGGCGGGCGGTAGACTAAACCTGCTACGTACCTAGACGTAGCCGGAAGAAAAGTAAATACTAGGCTAACTATCAAACGCGGAGAGTGGGGAGATTCGCCTACATACCAAGGAAACCAGAAAAAAACACGTCGGCCACGATTATCTATTAATACAAAAATAAATAAGGGATTTTGTACAAACATGCAAAAAGGAAATAAATTAAGTGTTATTATTTCACAGCAAACAATTATATTGTACGGACGATTTAGGAATTTAGATACGAAGTGCGCATCTCGTATTTTACACAAAATAAAATTAATCAGTAGTAAATCAATCTGTGAGAGCTTTTGTTAAGCGTTTTTGTAAAATAACTAATTAGTAGGGAAGAATTAACGTGTGAGAGCTTTTGTCAGACATCTTTTAAATTGTACATAGCACCATTTGTCAAATAAATCAATCAATAGAAAAGAATAAGCGTGTGTTTGTCCAACATTTTTAACAATGGTACATCATACCTGTAGAGCGATAATATCGATTAGCAGCCACAAACAATAGTTCTACAATGTCACGTTTTTCATCACGTAACTTCACCAAACGCTGATACGAAATATGCTATTGACACACACAAAAGATAACGAGTTGCATACCTGTAGGTATCTGGATACATAGCTCGCACGCCGTCGGGGGTGAGTCAGCACAGCAACGCCACGGTCCTCGGAATCTATTTACCCTGCTACCATAACTGTAGCAGCGGTCTACGGACAAAAGCAGTTGGTCTACAGACAAAAACAGTTGGTCTACATAAAGAAAGAACCCATTTGGCCTCCAGCTAAAAAAAGCAAACCACACTAGACACCTACTAGTTGTCGAACAGAAAAAAACAAATTTGCAACGAACAGGTGGGCTTACACAAAGAAAGAACCCATTTGGCCTCTAGCTAAAAAAAGCAATCTACGCGACACCTCCTAGTTGTGGAACAGAAAAAAACAAACGTGCATTGCTTTTAAAATACGGTGTCGAATAACGTAGAAAATATTTCGACGCACAAGATGCAGAATCAAATTTAACAATGGTTCAAATGGCACGAATTCGAACTTTAAATCCTCGCTTATCGAAGCGCGATTGAAACTGGAAAACCCGGGTTTTATCGGATAGTGCGGGACCTTATTTCGGCAAATCTTTACATTGGAAAAATAGAGAAAACCATTATACGCGGTCGTAATGTATACCAAGATAACGGGTACCTAAAACAAGATATAAACTATTTAACTATAGTATAAACTTGTCGTTTCAAAGCAACTAGATTTAAGTTGAGAAATTTATTCGAACGGGTATTGAAATAACCAGGGAAATTTTATAAGCGAAATTGGAACGTAACAAACCACTCTATATTACCCTATGAATCTAAGCATCCCCTCTTATTACCCAAAAATACGATTTTGACCACTCCTATTGGTGATCATTTTCACAAGACATCTTTGCATTTTGGCGCTTTAACTACTCAAGCGCTTATTCAACGCCATAATTGGATTAATTCTCTACGATCCCTTTTTACGCAAGCATATTTTTAATTGCTTCAAGTGCTACAGATTAAAATGTAAACCATCGCCTCCTTTAATATCCGATTTGCCCTCCGCCCGAGTTCGTATACCTCGTGCTTTTACTGAAGTCGGCACTGACTTTGAAGGCCCTTTTCTATTGAAAACTTCAAAAAGAAAGAACGCCCCTGTTACAGAAACTTACTTATGTGTTTTTGTATGCATGTGCACCAAAGCTGTACACTTGGAAATCGTTTTGAAACTAACCACTGACGCATTTATGGCTTATTTTGCCAGATTTGTATCCTGCAGGAATACCTCGTCTACTTTATTTTCCGACTGCGGAACTAAGTTTGTTAGTGCATCTTGCATCTTCACTTTTGAAGAATTGAGCACAATTTTTATTAGGATTGAAGCGGTTTTAATAGTCGTCCGTTGTGTTTTCTCTCCTCGGACCCTAAATGATGGTACAGACTATCTCTTCTCAAGGCATTTTTTAATCGGCGCTCCCATTCTGGGTTTTCCGGAAATGCCGATCACCGAAAATATGTCTTTTCGTAATCGTTTGACAACTGCTCCGGCAAATTTTGTCCTCATTTTGGAAACGTTGGACAAGGAAAATTTACGTTTCCAATTTCCTCGTCCAAAATGGAACACTTCCATGCCAAATTTACAACCCGGACAAGTAGTACTTTTATCCGGATCTTCGATTTCCCCTCTTTCTTGGCCTATCGCTCAGGTAGAACAGGTCTTTCCAGGACCTGACGGCGTTGTACGTGTTGCCTCCGTTCAAACTGTCGGCACTATATTTGTACGCCCTGTCAATAAACCACTCCCTCTCACCAGGGTTGATTAATATAACAACTTAATTTTAATTATTTTCTGAATATACTTTTTGTTTCTCTCGTTTTTTTTATTTTCATTTTAATTTTGATTTGATTTGATTTAATTTATTTAAATAAGATCATTCCTTTTTTATCCCACATTCTGGTTTCACTCCGATACACCAGCGGGTAATCTGTAGTCCCCGTTTGGAGGAAATGCCAAACTATTTCATTCTCTTTCCCTTAAAATATTACATTATAGGTGGGTGCTTATATTTGCGCCATCTCGTGTCCGATATACTCGCGCACCGTTAGTGTTAAGGACAAAATTGATAAGCCAAGTGTGTGTGTTCAATTGACTCTCGAAGCGTGCGGTTCGACTCTTTTGAAGTAGAAGTAATTTAGTCCACATCACCTAATTTGGTATGTTCAGAATTATTCCTGCCTACATTATTTCTCAGATTTATTGTGCACTTGCAATATTTATTATATTCCTTAAATTCTTGGCTTTCTACGCCAAAACAGCAGGTCCTCTCTCTCAATTGATGATAGTAAAGAAATATTAAATTCACCCTAACGCATAAACTAAACTCAATTTAAAATAATTTATTCTAATCAAATCATAATATCAAAACCTCCCCTAGATTAAATATCGATCTTAGATGAACTTTCACAAAATAAATAACAGTGAACTAATAGTTGGAATTCCCCAAATTAATTGAAATTAAATTTTGATTCTAATATTTCTAGAGAAGTTATTTTACTGAATCTTTATTAACATATTTTTGTTTTTAGACAAAATCGTTTGTTATTATGGTACCTGGTCAGTCTACAGACCCGGAAATGGTAAATTCGATGTTGAAGATATTGACCCTTTTCTCTGCACGCACATCGTATATGCATTTGTCGGAATAACATCAGACGCAAAAATTAACTTCTTAGACCCATGGAACGATATAGACAAAAGTAAAATTGTCGCATAGATATGGCTCGTATTTATAAAATTTTTCTTTACAGAAGCACTTGAACGATTCAATGGGCTTAAAAGAATTAACCCGGAGTTAAAGACGCTTTTGGCAGTTGGAGGATGGAATGAAGGTTCTGACGTTTTCTCAGATGTGGCAGCTGATACGCATCTTCGAAGTGCGTTTATAAAAGACTCCATAAGGGTTTTACAAGAGTATGGATTTGATGGACTTGATATTGATTGGGAATATCCTGCTCGACGTGGTGGTCAAGAGTACGACAAAGACAATTTTTCCCTTTGGTTGAAAGAGTTTCGCAAGGCTTTTGATAAACATGGACTTTTGGTTACTGCAGCTGTGTCTGCTACATCCAGTACTGTCGATGAATCATACGATGTTCCCGAATTAGTAAAGTAAGTTTATATAATTTAATTTTTTCAGGTTGGAAAAGAAGTTACCTAGGTTTAAAGCATTTTGTAATTTAATCGTAGCCATGTCTGTAGCGTTGGCACTTCTTTGTTACGTTTTAACAGTCGCTTGTTATTTTTAAAATGTCAATTTGACAAATATAATAGAGATGAAATAAACTTGGATATAGGTAAAACATCTTAAATAGTTATTTACATATCAAGCTAGGAAAGCGGTACTTTACAGGGCGAGCATGTGAACCCTGTAAAGGCACTTTTCGAGTGTATAGGGTACCAAATATTTTGTACAGCCAGAAACAAGTTGACAATAATAGAACTACAACAATATTTAAACTTTTAAATAATTTATAAACGTGTAACAATTATTTCCCAAGAACTTACTGGCATATAAGAACAGTACTGTCATGGTCACTGACGTAACATGTTTACTTTATTTTTAATTTAATTGTTTACATATAAGTCCAGCAATCGTTTTTCCAATCTCTTGTGTCACTTTAACCGATCTTACTCGATAACTTACTTTCCGAGCTGAAAAATGTTCGGAAATACACGTTTTCTATATCGGCCGCACAAAAATGTTATGGATTAATATCTTATAAACATATGTCTAACTTGCTGCTGTAATTTTAACTGTCACTGTCATCTTGACGATGACATTTAACTTTCAAAATTTGTTATTTTCAGGGTTTTTTTTGATAGTTATCCAAACCCAGTGGAGTGGAAAGCTTTTATAGCCAAAGTGTGAAACTCTCCTTACGGCATAACCACTAAAACCACTCCTCCTGGCGGGTGCGTCTGCCAAACGGCTTCACCGCACTGCAGCCTAAAAGACTTATTGTGCTGACCCTGGTTAAGTTGATTAGTATACAAGTCTTGAGTCTATCAGTAGATCTACTATATAGAAATGCCCCACCGATTAAACTCAGTCCTAGCACCTTTCCCTTGCAAATCCAAGATTTCTGGATAAGGGCTATATCGTAGTCTCCCATCAGCTTACATAGTGGACGGGTTTGACTTAGTCCACGTCAAAGATTCGACTTTCTTGACTTTCCTCAGCTTTCTACGCTGAACTGCCGAAAGCCTCTTTGCTTGCAGTCCAGTGCCTGCAAGTTTCTTTATAGTATTTTCCATGTCTGGTGATTCAAACGCAGGTCTTGCAGGCGGAATTGCATCCCAGGTCTGCTCCACCCCCATGGATACACATTGGTTACCTGAGGAGTACCCCATTGCTGGTTCCATCTCTTCAGGTTCAGTTTTACTAGTGGTACCAATATTATTCATGATTGTTCCCACGAGTATCGGGGATGTAAATGGTCGCCATGTCAGGTGCTGCCTGTTGGTATGGAAGGCGTGAATAAAACGGGGTGCCGCCCTGTTCCCCGAGTTTTGGACCGATTTGGACTGGTCAACTATACAACCACGAATACCCTGGGCTCGGTTTTACACCACGGGATTTAGGAATTTTTAACGAGGTTGTCTCCTCTTGGTCCGGGCGGTTAAGCCAAGACCCCCGCGCGCACACGCACACGCGCGCGCACACGCACACAGACACACACAGACACACGCGCACACACACGCACACACACTCTCACACACAGGCACACACACGCACACACACGCACACACACACGCACGCGCACGCACAAAGATGCACTCACAACACGCACACGCACACGCACACACGCACACACACGCACACACGCACACACGCACACACACGCACACACACGAACACACACGCACACACGCACACACACGCACACACACGGAACCTATATTTGACTTTTCGTCCGAGCGAAGGCGTATTGTGAAAAATGCTCGCCTAACAGTTTCCAACAAGTCCGTGTCGTGAAGGCGACTCCGTGGCGTAGTGGTATGTGTGTGACTACTACGCCCAAGGTCCCGGGTTCGAATCCCGACACGGTCCGCTTGAAAAATGTTAAGCGAGCATTTTCCACAAAAATACACCCTCGTTCGAATGGGAGGTAAAATGGAGGTCCCGTGTGTGAGTGTTGTCACGCACGTTAAAAATTCCTACCTTGCTTGGAACAGCAAGGGTTCGGCAAAATTCAAAATCTTCAGGTAAAAGAAAACTTGGTTCCTGGCCAATGTAGTAACTTCGGGTGGAGCATTGAAAAATCACATGTAAGGTCCGTGTCGGGAATCAAACCCGGGACCTTGAGATTAGTAGGCACACGCGAATTTTTCTATCCCACGGAACCGCCATGAATAAGGCCATCAAATGAATAGTAAATATACCTAAATATTAATTTATTGTAATAACAAATAATGTTAATAGAAAATTGCACTTGCTTAATTCCTTGGAGCACATGAAACAAAAGACAACAGTAACAGGCGAGAAAGAAGGTAGAAAAGATAGGAAATTGCCTGAAATAGAAAACCGCACTCGCTAACACGTATGAAACCCGCGATGGTTGTATTAACACTGACATCTGAAACGATACTGGCGAAGAATTACTTAGAAATTCTGAGTATCACACAGAACGCGTCCCCTAGTTCAAAGAAAACGCAAATTTTTGTGCATTTTAATGTAACTTTCAGTAATAAGCAATTTTTTAGGTTTATCTTCAGATTGTGATGACTATTGTAATAAAGGATTATAACATCTTCAAAAAGAATATTTCTGGCATTACAGTAACCAAAAATTGATATATAACTATCAAGTTAGGTCAACTAATCCATACAACAAGAATTTGAATCACTTCTAGTGCTACTACAGCTTGTGTGTCCTGTGGCGAAAACAATTGCACGACGTCAAAATTTTGTTCGATACTTTACCATTCCGTTATATCTTTTTCAGCATGTTCTGTACATTGTTACGTTTATTTTTTAACATCAATTAAATACCCCTTTTTTCCTTGTTAATTCATTACCCGTTCGATTAAATTCCGTTTCAATTCTTTAATTCTCCAACATCCTATCTATTTTACCTGTTCTTAATAAGCCCGCTTTAATATAATTTTAACTCAAATCCACATTGCTTTTAAAACGAAAATTTATTTGAGAAATTAAATAGTCAATATCTTGTTTTAGGTATCCGTTAATTTGTTAAACATTCCGAGAACGTATAATTGCTTTCTTTTGTGTTTTCCATCTAAAGACTTGCCAAAATGATGGATCCTACTATTATTTGATGGCGTGTTCTCCAGTTTGCTAATCGCGCTTTGATAACGCGAGGATTGCAGTTCGAACTCGTGTTATTTAAACCAATTTTTAATTTGATTCTGCAGCTTATACGTTGAAATATTTTCTACATTACTCGTCCCAGTATTTCAACAGCGATGCACGTTTGTTTGTTTGACAAGTAGGAAGTATCGGTGAGTTTTTCTGCGCTAAACCATCCTAATCAGATTCTTTTTTTAGCTCTTAACTGGAGGTCAAATTGCTTCTTTCTTTATGTAGACCCAACTATTCATTAACGTAGACCAACTGCTTTTGTTTGTAGACCGCTGCTGCAGTTACGGTGGCAGGCTGAATGGATTCTGACTACCGTGGCGTTGCTGTGCTAACTCACCCCTGACGACTTGCCAGATAAGCATCCCGACGCATAGAGGTGTGCGACTTGTTTCTATTGTGCACATCGTGGATTATTATTTATCAGCGGTTGATGTTGTGAAACCAGTTCACCATACATGTTTAAAAGCTAGCTTCGCTAGTGCTTCTGGTTATATTTCTTTAATTCTTACTACAACTTGGTCTACATTTAATACTTTAATACACACTTGCTATTGAGAAAATCCACATTTAATATTTTAATTTATCCCCCCACTATCCGCGTTTGGTAGTTAGCCTGGTATTTACGTTTCTTCCGGCTACGTCTAGGTACGTAGCAACATTTCTGTCAATATGTATCATGTATTCGTTGAAGTTGTTCGAACTTTATTACCATTACGTTGTCATCCTGGTATTGCTGATTAAATTTTCATAAAATAAATTACGAAATATTTTTAAAATTTGAATTGCCTTTATTCATTTTTCGTAAGTTAGGTTGCGTCAGGTTAGGATAGGTTAATGTGGAATAAACAAAATATGAGACAGATTGGAGAAGTTTCACAAGGTTCGATGCTGGGATCAACCATGTGGAGCATTTTGTATGACGACGTTATGAAGGTCAAGGTACCCGACGGTGTTCAACTCATTTGTTACGCTGACGATTTGGCAATGCTAGCCTCAACAAGGAAAGCCCAAGATATCAAGAAAGTTGTAGAAGAAGGCGCATATACAAAAGCTAGATGGATGGCCGCAAATATATTGCAACTGGCTCCACATAAATCTATCGCAGTGTTCCTAAACTTTAGTGAGCTGCAAAATATCTTCAATTAAATATAGACGGACTAACTAATATATAGTCTTGTAGTGGAGTATTTTGAAGTCACTTTGACTACAGCGTAACGTTTTCGAGGCACGTTGAAAAGGCAACCGGGAGGACATGGCTGTGTCCAGGTGTTTATTGTTTGGTTGACGGTAGCTTTTTTGTCGGTATTCTTGGTAGTGGTAACGGTATAGGTAACAATAAGAAGTTGAATCATTTCGCCGACTCTCGCAACTCTACACTAACACGTCCGCACTCGATGGAGGCCGGTAGTAAAGTGTTGTTCATTTAGAGATGCTTAGCTCCCACGAACTATTGTCGCCTCCAAGATATTTTAATGTTCTCTCGCTAAACTGTTAGACGCAGCTACACTTTTTCAACTCTACACTACACTAGTACGTCCGCTCTCGATGAAGCCGGTAGTAAACTGCTGGCTCCCACGATCAATAGATCGATAATAATCGCCGCCAAGACATTTTAATATTCTCACGCTCAACTGTTCGACGCAACTGCACTTTTGAGACATCTTCACGGAAAACTTAAATTAAATTTGTGTATAGGCGTCACCTGTTTTTTAACCGTAGCAATATTTGCGATACCGACAAAAGGAAATGAGTAAACAGCCACTCGATTTAAAAGCTTCTCAACTAACTGCGCTAAGATCTTGTTTGCCGCCGCAAAATTTAGTCGGGAGAGTGAGACTTACACTTATACCTAACATTTAACCTCACTATAAATCTAAATACAATAGTTATTTTCAAATTCGCATACGAATGCATACAAATTTTCATTCTTTACTTTGAAGATATTCTCTTAAGCTAAACAAATTTCTTGCGGGCTTTTAACGGGATAAGACAAAATATCATGCAGCAGCAAAAACGTTAAGAAAATAGCCTGTGCTAATGCATTTACGATTCACAATTTTCTTAATCCTATCCTTTCACGTACAATATAAAGGTGCAAGTTAGGTTTTTCATTTTCCAATAATAAATCCCACCTTTCGTCATAAATACCAAAAGTTTCGGAACAACAACAAAGTAAGATAATATCTTAAAGGTATTTTACAAACAGAAAAATATAGATAATTTATTTACTTTAAGGTAAAGGCAAGATGGAATAACATCTCAGAAATAATTGCAGAGAGAAAGATAACTGCGAAACCATCTATGGTGTAGAGTATTACTTAAGGTACGATCAAATCTCTAAGATGTTGTTAGGAAAAGGTATAACCAGCTATGACCCATATATTAATCCCTATGATAACTTTGGAAAAAAAAGATAATCACTAAACATTTATGATTTAACCTAATAATTAAGATAAGGTAATGTAGTAAAAAAATTTTGAGAAAGATAACGTACAACCTAATTTTTTAGTTCCAAGGCACACCGCCCCTTCTATAAATGTAATAACAGAAAAGGGACTCACGAGGGAGTAGAGTGATCCCTTAGAAACTAGAAATCGGGTTTTACTCGTGCCCTTCAAAATGAAAAGTTCCGTGAAGCGGTACTCGTTCATACTAACAACGTGAGGGACCTGATAGAAAGCGGAATGCAATCCCTGCATCCCGGCGTTGATTAAGGAAGAATCGGCACACAGGCCAGATCAAATAATAAATTCACTGTCGACGGTTACAACGTAGATCACCGGAGGACAGTGGGGATACACAGCTAGACGGAGGTTCCACACGCACACGGTCGAATGTCGTGAAATAACAACCCTCCAACTATGCAACCACTTAGAAAGTAAATGAAAAAGTAGACAATATAGTAACGATAAAAGTAGGATATGGAAGGTTTTGAGCTTTATAGCAACCAAGTGGAAGAGAGAAGAGAAAGGACTTGCATTAAGCAATAGCGATAGAAAACGGTGGATAACAACGCACTACTCGACCATCCAAAGTAAATTCAGTAGCCTGGGGTGGGGGGCACCACACTTATGCGAGGGACGGTTGTCTCGGAACTGAAACAGGTCCACCTGAGAAAGAATTATGGTTGAAAACGGAGATAAAGGGATAAGAAAAAGGTAAAGCTTTAGGAGAAGCATCCTAGAGAAGGAGTAGCAACTTGAGAATGTCCCCATTAAAACAGATTGGTCTAAAAGACAATCTGCAATGTTAACTATATAAGATAAAATCTACACCATCATGTAGATACTTAAAAATAACTAGGCTCCACTTGAAAGCCAGACAAATCATCTTCCTATTAGACGTATCCACTGCGATAAAAATATTAAATTGTGTAATCAACTCGAATATACCCACATAACAATTTCAGAGACATAATTACCATGATACAGCAATAATTGTACGATAGACAATAGATCACTTCGCCTACTCTCGCAACTCTACACTAGCACGTCCGCACTCGATGAAGGTCGGTAGTAGAGTGCTATTCGTTTGGACGCTTGGCTTTCACGAACTATCGTCGCCTCCAAGGTCTTTTAATGTTCTCATTCTGCACCATTAGACGCAGCTGCACTTTTAAGACATGGAGCATGCAACATTTGCGGTTTCACACATCACAAATCGCAAGTGCATGGATAAGAGAGTTTAGTGAGTAATTCATTTCATTGGTTAGTACCACACACATTCTTGGGACAGATAGTAAAACAACTCCAAACCCTGGAAGAAAAATTAGATTAGGATAGGTTAGGTAAAGTTAGGTTAAGTTAACTTTGGTTAGGTAGATCGACGCTAGACGTTATACAACAGGTTTTCAAAACAGTCGAAAAAAATCCTAGAAAACGGGAACAGAATAATGTTCACTAGTTTTCATAGACGTAAAAAACGTATAAAACACGACAGCGTAGACAACAATTGTAGGCCGGCTAGAAGAAAAGGATTTTCCAGAATATCTGGTAAAAGTGATAAAGTTCTATCTTACGAACAGAAGAATAGAGATCCAACACAAACATGAGAAGTAAATAAGAGGCGATGTGTTATGTCGACGATCTGGCAATTACAGGCAAGACCAGACAGAAGCAGTTCAAGTCCGAAGCAAAAAATTGACGATAGTTTACACATCGTGTCGATATGGACGAGAGGAAATTGTTTAAAAATAGCTTCCGACAAAACAACAGCCGTAGCTTTCAGTCCAAGCCCAAAAACAAAAGACATTTGGTTTGAAATAGAGGGACATTCGATTACCCCTAGCCATGCTGTAAACTATTTAAGGATCAGAAGACACAACGGTCTGATGTTTACAAGACACAGAAAAATCGCTAAAATTAAAAACAAAATTCCGAAAGTCCTACAATCGATTCTACCAGGTATAAATTGTCCAAGTGCGTATAAAAGAAAAATCGTCATGACAGCGTGCCAGACGAATCTATTATATGGTGGACACTACGAATAATAAGAAATGGAAAACGGAAAATTAGCCAGCCTCAACGCTTAATGGCCATAAAAAGCGACTACCGGACGGTGTCTTCTGTAGCAATGGATGTAATTGCAGGTATACCCTCTCTAGATTTACTACTCTAGACGAGAGGAAACAGATACAGATGAGAAAAGAAGATATCCCCACAAGGATATAATACACATCAAAACCGATGTTCCGAATCAAGTAATGGAACGACGAAAACCAAAGAAAACGATGCACTGCAAAAATAATTAACAATGGAAAATATACTTTCTTTGAATGCAAGAAAAGACAGAAGGAACGTATCGTGAATTTAACCGTTGGAGAAGACATCAATACAGATAGCATGATTATGATTAAAAACAAACAAAATTGGCAGACCGTCGAAAAATTGATAACAAGTATTATACTAAAAATAGAAAAAGTTTTAGAAAAAACATATCCAAGACGATAAAAAACATAAAAGTGCCAGTCCCGATGTAATACCGTGCGATAGTTCCAGGGCAGCGAAAAGACATGGAAATGTTTAGTTGGGCAGTGTCGCTTCCTGTTTTTGAGGGCCCAGGAGGGAAACTATCACCTCATTCCTGGTCTACCCAGCAGGAACTCGCACGAATCCAAAACTACTCGTTGCATTGATTTATCGACCCAGCATGCGTCTTCCCCTTCCTAAGGAGTCGAAGGCCGTAGTGCGGAAGTGCGAGTTGTTACTCTTCAGAGAATGAGAACATTCCTAATTCTGTATAAATTTAAAAAAATTGTTAGGTTAAGTTAAGCTAGACTAAACTAGGTTTAAAAATCAAATTCCCATAGACTTAACATTAGTATTTAAAAAATTCATAACCTTTCAGGGGGTTGTTGCTAAAACAAAATTCTACCCAAGGGACGGGTAGAAACAAAACAGCAACCAACATTAAATAAACGACATTACTAACCTCAAAAATCCAAACAATTGCAATTCTGGTTTTCTAAGTCTAATTTTACTAACCGTAACACAACCGCTTTAATTTATGTAATGTAAAATGTTTGTGTATGAAACCGTTCCCGTTAGCTTGCATTTTATACAAATTATCTACCGCGTATTTGTTATAAGACTAATCAACAAATAAATTGCTTTATCATTATCCTTGCAATTGGAATTGCAATTTAGTACTTGCGATTATTAAACAAGTTTTCTTAAGGCGGAGTTTGTGGCTATCAAATTCAACGGTATATTCTGTAGAATAAACCTAGAAAAAATGTAAACACATGATGAGAAAGCATTCAAAAAAACCTTCTGTACAGCTTACCACCATTTAAAAATCACAGCTCTTAGAATTGCTAGTTTCCGACAAAAAATATCGTCGGCAAACACTTTATAAATAAATCACCAATCCTTAATGAATACCTTGTTTGCACTTCTTTCCAGCTTTATATAATAAAATCTTCAATACGTCATAAACTTCTAGAACTTCTACATCTTTCCTGTGGGTCTGACTCATCGCATGATATAATAATTAACTGTAATGTCATTTATTGTACGAGTATTTCTTATCTTAATTCGTTGTCATTTTAAGATTTATTGGGTTATAAAAATAATTCTTTAATTAGTCCCTTCCGTAGGACTTAATGTAAAATACTCAGTCATTATCTCTTCGTTATCATTTATAGGCTATTAAAAAGCCTTATCATATCTGATTTATAGGCTTTACCTGTCTTATCGCATTCCACAAACCCGCTTAATTGGTGTCGGGTTGCTAACGTAGAGATAATTAACTGTCACCTTATTTTACACATGATTTATGAGTTTACGAACAATCTCCAATAAAATGGCTTCGTTCAAACTTACTGAATTTGTCTTCATATAGGTCTTTGTTACTCAATGCATTATTGAATGTCCTTTAACATTTGAAGAGTATTTGATACTGCTTTGAGAGGACGTATTCTCGTTACAGAACGAATGATAAATAGAACATTCTAAAAAAATTTCAGTGGTTTCGTTTAACTAATGTTTTTAATAGAAGAAATTCTTTCGAACGTGTTTTAATACACCGTTTTATTTAGTACTTTTAAAAGGGTTACACAACAGGCTTCCGTTGTATTTAAATTGTTAGTTTTCAGTGGAGAATAAATATTTACTTTTCAAAACTCCCTTAAATTAGAATTAGGAGATTCACTTATAAACTAAAATAACTCCTATAATAATAATAGGCTTATCGGAATATTATACAGGGTAAAAATTAAATATTTGAAAATTTAATTTTTCGGTTTTGAGGTGGTTTTATTTACACAGCGTAGTGCTCAATGACTTCTTATGACTTTATCACATTAATATATTGATGAAATTCAAGTAATTACTTAGACTTTTATTCAAAATCTCATGTCAAATCGAGTTAGTAATTAAAAAATTTTAAATATAAGGATTCAAAATCTGTATCTTTGTCGTTAACCGCTGATGCGCTAACTAATTACAATTAAAAAGATAAACAAATCTAAATCATGTACCACATAATAATTTATGACACAAAATACAAAGACATACATTTTATTCTATTTGCAACTAGTATAAATAACACTGCGAAAACTACATATTTCATATTATTTCCTAGAACTGAGTAAAAGTAATAACAATTTAAACAAGCAAAGTATTAGAAAAAATTAACACACACTCTGAGATAAAATTAACTTATATATATAATTTAGGATTAAGTATTTAAACGTAATATAAAAGAACTACGGTAAATAGAAGTTATAAAAATGATGGTCGAAGGCAAATAAGTCGAAGAAATGATTGAAAATACAATAAACTAAAACGTCAAGAGTTGAATAGAACAGTGCTCCTTGTCTATAATGCACTTGTGTTGCGCAATAGTTTTAAGTTTCGAAATATCGAATTACTGTTGAATAAATACATTGGCAACAGATATTTAATATTCAGGTATACGAGCGCCACCTCTTGTTTTTATAAAATTAGGATTGAAAAAAATCGTTTTGAAACAAACTATTTTATTGCATCTTGAGTATAAATCAAACATTTTTCCACTTAAATAGTATCTTAAACACATCGACAGGTGAAGAAAATAGTCATCAACGCATTTTTAGTTTGACTCTTTGCAAATACAAGGAATTCGTGCCAATAATCCTGTAAATTCGAACAACGAAATATTAGTTCCATGTTTTTCTCTTCTAAATAATCGATTGTTTGACGTATTGTACGTAAACTAGCTTATCGAGATGAAGAACGATGCGACGTTTTTGATTGTTTTTTTCGAATTTGTTAAAGATTTTTGGCAAATGTAGTACTCTATTAAACGTTAACTGTTCTTAGATCCGCTGAAGGAAAAGTTGCGACATGGTCCGAATGGACGAAGACCCAAACGATCAATTTCTTGAAAGTGCTTCGTAAACAAACTTTTGTGGACTTTGGTCTATCTTAAAACACTCACTTATTTGTCGGTACATATGAAGATATCAAAGTTTCATCACCTTTTACGGCGTTTGCCCTTGGTCGATTTCTTTGAGCGTCGTTACATTAATTAGCACGATCCGTTTCTTGAGCTTAGGTCGAATTATGCATTCTCGGCAAGAGATCTTTTTCGCACATAAATGATCAGGAGTTGAGAGGTAAGGTTATCACAAGAGCAAAAAACAGTTTTGTTAAGGAATTTAACATGGAAAATTCTATTATCCAGAGACCATTTTTGTGAATTCCAAAGGTCCTTCACCCCGTGTGACTCTTACATTCAAAGTTTACGTGACCTTTGCTTAACCGTTTTTAATATAGGAATTCTGGTGCAATCCTCCCACTCTGCCCTCTCGATCGCGTGACCCACATCGACCCGGCCGCCCCCAAGGTCCATTTTGCTACCCCCCCCTGACAATCTAAGATAATTTTGTGCTTATTTTGTGCACATTTTTTTTAACAGATACGTCAGGAATGGTGTCAGTTAGTAAGTCAAATTTTGTGCACTGTATCCTAGTGTTCGCGCCATTTCGCTCTCCCAACGTGGTATTCTTTATCAAGCCAGGCGAGATAAGGAATACCATAATTTAAAAGAGTCGATTAGCAACCATCCGCGAACGCAAACGTGTTCCTTCAATTCTAAATATTACTCTCTAATCTCTTTCCTAAAGTAACCATTTCCTGACTCCGTTCCTATTTACCTCTGGCCAGAAACAGTACTGAAAGGTGCCGCGTTAGTGCTCCAGATGTCTGTGCTTCGGTAAGTGCTTTAAGTATTTATGTGACTTGTATTCAAATTCTATGTTTATTTCCTTCTACTCTATACAGTCCACGCTCTACCTTACAAACCCTGGTTTACTGCCTACTGCACTCCAGGCAATTTCTATTTGCGCCCCTTGTCGTTCCAAGAGGCGTGTACATAGTTTTTTGATCCGTACGAGCCGAATTAAGAACTACGTTATATCTCGTTCTTCGTCTCACATCCTCAATTCAAGCACATAAATACGTATGTCCAACATTAATTGTAATTTCGAATAATCATAACACTTTAATTCTAAAGATAATTAAATTGCTATAAAAGTTTCCAGTTTGAATTGCACGTGTGTACTTTTAAAAATACTGCATTTATACTTTAGTCAGATAACTTCGTTATCGCGTTACCATTCAACACGTTTAAAACAATGACATTTGTATTTGTATACAAACAATAAACTCTGTTTCGGAAGTACTCTTAATCTAAGATTCGTGCAAGTATTATTTGTGCGTAACAAACGTTTAATCATGACTACCAAAAACATTCTACAAAAGAAATTAGAGGATTATTTTTCTCGTTTAACAGAAATCCAAGACTATATCAAAACGGCTACTCGCTTTTCAGCAGTCGAAGCGAGATATGTTCGAATGCAAAGTATTGAGCAACAACTCGATGCTCTTTACGATAAAATTTTAAGTTATAATTCCACTGTAGAAGAAAAGGATGAGATAAATTCTCAAAGATCTTCCTTCGACAATTTAATAGATGTTATTCGTTCTCGGTTTTCGATATGAAGCAAAAGGCTTCTACTTCTGCCGGCGATACAGCAGTTATCGCAAGTGCATCTCAACCTGTTATCAGTTATTTAAAACCTCTTAGTATAAATCCGTTTGATGGTTGTTTAGACAATTGGCAAAATTTCATTACGTTTAGTCCATGAAAACGATCACATTCCCGTAATCCAGAAGTATCATTACATGCGAATGCTTCTTAAGGGGGAAGCATTGGCTTTAATTTCGGATTTAGCTGTAGATGCCAATTTATATGAACAAGCGTTTACTAAACTTCAGGATCGCTACAATTCACCTCGTAGAATTACGAGCTACTACTTAAATAAAATACTTCAATTTAAAAACTCTGGATCGCTCTCAAGCTTTATTAATATTCATGTTAATGCTGTTAACACGTTAAAGGTAGCGAATAAAGTTGAAGATTTGGCTGATTTTTTATTGTTTTCTTTATGCTATCGCAACCTAGAATTCAAAACTCAAAACGCATTTGATTCAAGCATAAGTTCGGCAGTTCCTACTTGTACTCAACTGTTCGATTTCTTAACTTTGCAAAGCAAAACATCAGAGCTTTATGAAGATATTAAAAGGGAAAGAGCGCCAAGGCCAGGTGCACCTTTTCGCTTTAAATCTAGTTTAAACCAATCCTTCTTGGTTAAAAACTCGCAGACTTCAGTGGCGACTAAAACCGCTAGTATAATTTGTCCCTATTGTGGGGAAGTCCATAAAATCTATGGATATTTGGCATTTAGAAAGCTTAGCGTTGACGATCGTCAAGTTGCTATTAAATCTTTAAATCGATGTTTTAAATGCCTCGGCAGTCATACTCCTCGTGATTGTAATTCTGATGGTAAATGTAAGTTGTGCCATTCCTCTTTTCATCATACTCTGTTGTATAAACCACTTGCTAGGGAACACATTAATGAATCTAACAATTGAAAGCCGCACTCACAACTGAAGTTGTTTCGACATGCAACGTCACAAATTCACTAGAAAATTACACTGTTTTATTAGGTACTGTAGAAGCTCGTGTTTTAGATATAAACAATAAGTTACAATCTGTGAGATGCATTTTAGATTCCGGATCTCAAATCAACGCAATTTCAAGTTCTTGTGTCCAACGCTTAGGTTTGGAGCGTCAACATGATTTTCGCCAAGTTGGTGGCATTTCAGGTTCTGCAATTAATTGCAGAACCTGAAATGCCACCAAAGGAGCTGTAATATGCACTTTGTTTTCTAATCACTCGAAGCATCAATTTCGATTTTGTGCTTCAATATTTCCTAAAATAACGGGAAACGTTCCCGGTTGCTCACTGCCTTCTCGTATTTACCATAAATTTAAATGTTTGCAGCTTGCTGATGAAAATTTTCATAAATCATTGCCCGTACATATACTACTGGGTGCTGAAATATGTTCCGAAGTGCTATTTTCTGATCGCACTAGAATCATTCCTGGCCAACCAGTAGCAATTGAAACAATATTCGGTTACGTGCTATTGGGACAGGTTCCTATTGTTAACACCGCAGTTAATGCAACTTCTCTTTTTATTTCTGATTCAGTAGATAATGATATAAGGAATTTCTGGGAATTAGAAGAAGTCAAAATGCCCAAAGTTCCCTCTCAAGAAGATGTTATTTGTGAATCTCATTTTGTAGAAAATTATTCTCAAAACGCCTCTGGTCGTTTTACTGTCGCTCTCCCTTTCAATAACAATATTAAACCTCTCGGTAGCAATCGACATATTGCTTATAAATGTTATCTAAATTTAGAAAAACGTCTTTCATGTTCTCTGGAAAACAAAATTCTTATAATGTGTTTTACAAGAATATTTTAATCTTGGTCATATGATTTTAGCCGAAAATCCATCCGATTATATTTTACCACATCATGCCATCTCGAAAATAACAAGTAGTACTACCAAACTACGCGTTGTTTTTAATGGATCTGCCGTGGATTCAGTAGGTCTTTCTCTCAACAATAGATTATATGCTGGTCCCAAATTACAGTGCAATTTACCAAATATAATAAATACATTTAGATCGCATAAAATTGCTGTTTGTGCGGACATTCGCATAATGTACCGGCTGATCGTACTTCGTAAGCAAGATTGTCAATTTCAGCATATATTTTGGAGACCAACTCCACAAGACAACATTTCTGAGTACGAGCTTAGAACTCTTACATATGGTTTAGCTCCTTCCGCTTTCTTAGCTCAAAGAGTTCTTCGGCAATTAGTTATAGACGAAGGGAACTCTTACCCCCTGGCTTCTGAAGCTATTATGTATCATACCTATATGGATGACGTAATTAGCGATGCTGAAAGTATTGCTGAAGCGAAGCAACTACACTACATTTGATTTTTTCCTATGCTCCACCCGAAGGTACTACATTGGCCAGGAAGCGATTTTTTTTTTCCTGGAAAATTTTGCAATTTTGCCGAACCCTTGCTGTTCCAAGCAAGGTAGGGATCTTTAACGTGCGTGACAACACTCACACACGAGACCTCCATTTTACCTCTTATCCGAACGAGGATGTATTTTTGTGAAAAATGCTCGCTTAACATTTTTCAAGCGGACCGTGTCGGGATTCGAACCCGGGACCTTGGGCGTAGTAGTCACACACATACCACTACGCCACGGAGCCGCCGCGAAGCAACTACAGCACGAGCTAGTAAAACTTCTTTCTCTAGGCCAGTTTGATTTGCGCAAATGGTCTAGTAACTCTGAGGAATTGTTACAGGATTTCGAACAAACTGAATTAGAAACTCTAATTCCTTTCTCTGATGACGTTAGTGGTATAAAGATACTAGGTTTAGTCTGAAACCCTGGAATAGACGTGTTCACTTATAACGTGATACCCTTTAAAGGTGAATTTACAAAACGCTCTGTACTTTCTTATATGGCCCCATATTCGACCCTTTAGGTGGTTAACTCCGTAATATTTGTAGTAAAGCATATGTTACAACGACTGTGGGTTCAACAAATTGATTGGGATTATACCCCTGATCATAAGTGGTGTCAGGAATGGCAAGGCTTTTGTAACCAAATTACTATGTTATCCCAGCTAAAAATTCCTCGTATTTTGTCTCATTTTCACGGCACTTATCGATTGCTAGGATTTTGCGATGCAAGCGACAGGGAATACGGCGCTTGTGTCTACTTGTATGTTGTTAATGATAAATCGGTAGATTGTAATCTTTTACAAGCCAAGAGCAAGGTTGCTCTAAAGCATCTTACTATCCCACGCTTAGAACTTTCTGGAGCTCTGTTATTAGCCAAATTAATTCATTCTATGCGTTCAAATAAATTTCCATACCCTATTTCGGAAACTAAACTTTATTCAGACTCTCAAGTCGTACTTACATGGTTGCGTACGCCTACATATTTGTTAAAACCTTTTGTGGGAAATCGAGTAAGCCGAATTCTAGAATATACCTCCATTGATCAATGGAGCCATGTTTCCGGAGAACTTAACCCCGCTGACGTCGCTTCTCGTGGACTCACCCCTTTTCAATTATTACACCACGATTTGTGGTGGAAAGGTGCATCTAATTTAAAGGATGTTTGTTTTAACCTCAACTATTCTTTTGTTCCTTTGAGTGAAGTACCTGAATTAAAATCAATTACTACACTACTGGTTGCATTAGAACAGTGCGATTTTGCTGAATTCATGGGAAATTTTTCTTCTTTAAGTCGCTTGCTTATGCAACGGCATATATTATTCGTTTTATTTATAATTGCCGTCACCCCATGGGAAAAATTCTAGGTCCTATTTCACGTGATGAATTACATAATGCATCACAAACATGCGTGAAACTTGTTCAACAACAGTTCTTTGCAGTAGAATTGTTGCAAATAAAAAATAAAAAACCTCTCTCCGCCTCTTTTAGAAAACTATCGCCGTTTATCGATACTCTAGGTTTGCTTAGGGTGGGCGGTCGCTTACAGCATTCACAATTGAACTATGATAGCAAACATCCTCTGTTATTGCCTAAAAGGCAGCTTTATCTAAACTTATTTGCGACCACTATCATGCGTTATCTTTGCATTCCGGACCTTTTGCCACACAAGCTCTTATTCTAAGAAAATACTGGATTTTAGGATCACGATCGTTAATACGACAACGAATACATCAATGCATACCATGTTTCCGATTTAATTCCAAGCCTTCTTAAACCGTTATGTCTAATTTGCCTCCGTCCCGTGTACAATTAACTCGTGCCTTTACTCATGTTGGAGTTGACTTTGCAGGACCGTTGCTTGTTAAGTCTTCCATTCGGCGTAATGCTTCTTCTTTCAAATCATATCTTTGTGTTTTCGTGTGCATGTGCACGAGAGCAGTTCACTTGGAATTAGTTTCCGAACTTACTACCAATGCTTTTATGGCGTGTTTTGATCGATTTGCTTCTCGGAGAGGTGCTCCTGACACTATCTATTCAGATTGTGGAAAGAATTTTATTGGTGCAGCCCGTATGTTAAAGGAAGCTAGTGCGTTTCTTCATCAAAACCAAGATGAAATATTTTCCGCATTGGTTTCCCGCCAAGTTAAACGGCAGTTTAATCCGCCATATGCTCCTAATTTTGGGAGTATGTGGGAAGCATCGGTAAAATCTGCAAAATCTCTATTGCTACGCACTCTTGGCAAACAACCTCTTACTTTTGAAGAGTTGTCTACTGTTTTCACTCGCATAGAGGCCGTATTGAATAGCCGACCTTTGTGTTTCTTTTCCTTGGACACTAAAGACAACCCCGATTATTTGACTCCCGGTCATTTCCTTATTGGAGGCCCTATATTAAGTATGCCAGAGATAACTCTGCCAGAAAATATAAATTTGCATTCGCGCTGGCTACGACTGCGCCAAATTACCCAGTCGTTCTGGCGGCGATGGTCCAATGAATATTTGCTCACTTTATCTCAACGACCTAAATGGAATCGTTCCTCCGATGTACCCAAAGTGGGTCAAGTTGTTTTTCTTCCCGGGATTAAAACTTCTCCTCTATCGTGGCCGTTAGGACGAGTCGAGCAATTATTTCCCGGTAGCGATGGTGTTGTTCGCGTGGTGTCGGTAAAAACCATCCACGGTTCCCTCACTCGGCCGGTAAATAAAATAATACCCCTTCCTTTAGAAAACTAATTTTTTTTCTTGTTTCTTTCTCAAACTTAGATTTAGTTTTTTTAAAAATCGCGTTTTATTTTGCTTTTTTTCTATCCCGAGCATCGGCGGGTAAACCGTAGCCCACTACTGGGAGGAAATGCCCAATTCTAATACAATTTTCTTTTCAAGTTTCGAATATATCTCTTTAAAAAAAAAATGTTCATTTTTGGTGGGCGGTTATGTTCGCGCCATTTCGCTCTCCCAACGTGGTATTCTTTATCAAGCCAGGCGAGATAAGGAATACCATAATTTAAAAGAGTCGATTAGCAACCATCCGCGAACGCGAACGTGTTCCTTCAATTCTAAATATTACTCTCTAATCTCTTTCCTAAAGTAACCATTTCCTGACTCCGTTCCTATTTACCTCTGGCCAGAAACAGTACTGAAAGGTGCCGCGTTAGTGCTCCAGATGTCTGTGCTTCGGTAAGTGCTTTAAGTATTTATGTGACTTGTATTCAAATTCTATGTTTATTTCCTTCTACTCTATACAGTCCACGCTCTACCTTACAAACCCTGGTTTACTGCCTACTGCACTCCAGGCAATTTCTATTTGCGTTCCAAGAGGCGTGTACACCTAGATTGTACACACGTCTCTGGTTTGAAATACTAATTTCTAAAAACTAGATCTCAGCGCCCCTCAGCACACTTTAGAATTTCGGTTTAAGGATGACGTCAAAATTTTACTTACATTTTGTGCAAATTTATGCATATTATCTCCAATCTTCAAGACCAACTAATTTCCTAAACAAAAATTTAGTTTTAAACCTACAACACAAAATTGAGTATCGTGTACAATACAATATACTTTTTCAAAGCACCTCATCTTCCTTAACGTTGACTGTACAACATTCATTGTAAACTAATGCCAATTTTAACAATATTGTATTTAAAATATTATATGAGTGTCGTACGTCAAATCAATACTTACTGTGTCGTAGAGAACAATGTGATATCCTATTTTGAGATTGTTCATAAAAATGCAGTTCTTTTAAAATTAGAAAACCATTTCTGAATCACAATAAATTTATAGATGGCTACGTTTAAATTACATTGCAACATATATGCAGAAAAAAAAATTAGGATACCGTGCACAAATTTGCACAAAAATGTAGGTGTAATTTTGAAATCATTCCCGATCCAAAATTCTAATGTGGAGGGATGAGTTCTAGATTTTAGAAATTTGTATTTTAAACCAGAGACGTGTATACAATCTTGGGTACAGTGCACAAAATTGCACCAAATTCGACCTATTCATTGACACCATTTCCGACGTAAACTTTTGCAAGCAGTTCGGGCGTTGGTGATCTGTTAGGCCCCCTTGTCGAATGCAAATTCAAATTTCGTCTTCTTCTTTATGTAGAGATACGATGAAGGAATACAGGTAGAGGTACGATAATTAGGTATAAGCAGGAAACCTACATAACCTGAAAAAAGACAAAATACGGCACAAGGATAACTATACTCGTCGACGTTTTGCTAACTAGTCCTGACGTGTCGGGAATTCACCCGCTTTCTCCACACTCCGCGTCTGCGCAATCCTCTTGCGCAAACGCAACTATTTCAAGCGACGAAAATACACGCACGTCTTTTTAAATCATTGGCGCGAAATCACTTTCAAATTAGGAACTTATCGAAATGTTTACAGGCCGAATTTCGGCATGTAACATGGGGTGGGGCATGAGCCCCAAATTTTTAGTAGCAAATATTTTGGAACCAGAGCGTGCACAAAACTATAGATATTGTGCACAAAATTGCACAAAATAGACACAAAATTATGGCATCCTCTTTAAGTCAGAATTCAGAAATTAGGAGTGTTGCTGAAACTGTTCAGCTCCAACAATAGCTTGCTTCTTAATTGATTATTTTAAGATTTTTACACTTGGCCTTGAAAAAGCAAATTGAGAGTTGCGAGTTTTAATTTCAGCTGTATATAATTGTATATAATTCGAGAAAAATAGGTATAAAGGGCACAAGTGTAAGTTTACGTTGTATGTTTAATGCAAAAAGATTTATTATTAATTTTAGGAAAATTTTGAATACCATCATCTTTTTTATCGGGTACGTTAGTACTCTTATAAATTTCTGATTTGTAAATAAACAAAAACAATATTAGCCAGTACTGGAATTATTTAAGACAAGTTCCAAAATTTGAAGCCCCTTTATTTCTAAACCCAAACCGCAACAAAATTCAAAATTTTCACTTTGGCGTTCAACTGGAAAGTAGGTCGAAGGGCAGCGCCAATACTAATTCGAAAAGGTATTGGATAACTGTGTAAAAACAGCTTAGAACAGTACAATGACAAATTATTGCGCGATTTGTAGAGAAATCCTGACACAAAGTTTATGATCTCTTGTGACATATGTGACAAATGGTTCCATTTCAACTGTGTAGAGGTAGATGAAACGGTAGAAGATCGAGACCGGAGTTGCACAATATGTACAAGTAAACTTGCACAAAACAAACAGGCCGAAGCCGATCAATCACGCGGTAGCAACCTGCAATTAGTAGCTGAAGTGATGGAGTTGAAGGTTCCTGGTGACACAGCTCCAAGCTAGCCTTATCAACCACGGACCCAATAGATAATTATAGTATTACCAGCGTATTCGAAGGGTTAAGCAATCTTAGTAACCCCATCGAGAATAATACGCTTTGTAATGTGGTGCCTAATGAAAGAACTGCTAGAGCATCCCATAAACTATGTGCACCGTACCCATGACAGTCACCTGCGGATCGAGTACAGATTGATGATGAAAACTCGCCAGTAACGAAAAAATCAAATAAATCCTGGCCCACCAGCAATTAAAAGCCGAACTAGGCTTACGTTTAGAATTTTTAAAAAAGGGCGTTGAAGTTGATCAACAATTTTGTGATGAGGAAGCTGATGTATCTGACGAAGGTGATTTATTGGCTGTTACTTAGCATAAAGCTTTGTCCTGGGTAGACGAACAACTATTTAAAAAGTCGCAATAAATAAGGAACATCAAACAAGAGTTCTCGCTAAACACCAAACAAGTCATTTTAACGCTAATTGAAAACCAGAGGTGTTGCGGGAAACTCCCTCACATCCTAGCCTGCATGTAACGTGCGCTCGGGACACGCCTGCTGCTCTGAAAATATTCACGCCATGGTTTTTCAGTAGAGAAGACGAGTATTTTCTCTCCATCTGCGGCAAGCCGAGTCAGAATGAGACAGGCGTAGAACGGATACCAATTGCTATGAAGCAAATTTTGCCGAAACACTGCATAAAATTCGGCGATGAACCGGATAAATGACCGATGTTTATCTCCTGGTTCAAGCGCACTACCTTAGAATGTCATCTAGATGACGAAAATATAAACCGCTTGCAAACCTGCCTGAAAGGTCAAGCATGACGACTTGTGAAACGCTTCTATAACTTCCCAGGAACGCTGCCGCAAGTGATGAGAGCTTTAAAAATTCAATTTGGAAGACCAGAGCTTATTTTGGATACTGTAATTATGAATCATACCCAGGAACGTCAGCACATCTACGGAACATTCTTATCGCTGAATACTAGAATGCTAAACCGCGCCTGCTCATTGAAATGAAACATTTAGAGCTGAGCCCCCGAGAAAGATCAAGGAAAGTAGACCTGGTGAGCCAATAGCGACTAAAATGTAGTTGAGGTGGCTTATCTGTGGTTCAATCGGTGACGTCAAATTGAATGCTACAAATAAACAGCCTCATATTTATGCCAACAGTTGCTTGTCGGACGACGACATACATCTGAAAATACAACAATATTTTTCTATTGACAATTTCGGTGTTAAAAAACCGAAAGTTTCTCTACTAACATCGGAAGATAAACGTGCCATCGTCATTCTTAAGAGAGAAATAAAACAGATCGGTCAATGCTATATTTCTGGTTTATTATGGCGATACGACAAAATTCACCTTTCGGATAGTTATGAAGTGGCGCATAAGCGCTTGCTGTGCCTTGAGCAAAAAATCCAGTCCTCTATGTTAATCTTCAACTACAACTAAAAGAATATGTCGACAAAGTATATGCACGTAAATTGAGCAAAGAAGAAATTGCACAGCGTACACCAAAAACTTGGTACCTACCTGTATTTCCCGTAATAAATCCAAATAAACCGAGAAAAGTGCGCTTGGTATGGGATGCAGCAGCACCCGTGGGACGTATTTCGCCAAATTCTTGTTTGCTAAAAGGTCCCGATCTACTTTGCTCACTTCCTGCTTTTTGTTTTTTGATTTCGTGAAAGAAAATATGCAATATCGGAGGATATAAGCGAAATGTTCCATCAAGTGTTGATCCGAGAAGATGACCAACAAGCCCAACGATTCCTATGGCGTAATATTAAACAAAAGTCAGAAACTGAGGTTCATGTGATGCAGGTGATGACGTTTGGTGTCTCCTGCTCATCTAGTACTGCACATTACGTCAAGAACATGCATGCCGCAATATTCCAGTCGCCGCATTCCCTTGCTGTGACTGCTGTCCGTGATAATCATTATGTCGATGATTGGTTAGACAGTTTTGCCACCGAAGGGGAGGCAATATCGGTTGCGATGGACGTGGTACGAATACACGTTAAAGCAAGATTTGAGTTGCGGAAGTTTGTGTCGAACTCCTCACAAGTGTTGCATGGTATAAGCGCAGAGGACTCTGATTCTAATAATAAGAGTTTGAACCTGGCAAATAATTCGTTGCGAGCTAAAATACTTGGAATGTGGTGGTCGACCGAAAATGACATGCTGTATTATGAAATTAATCGTGTTAGGATACCGCCATAAATCCTAAACAGACAACGTCTGCCGATAAAACGCCAAGTACTAAAAACGTTGATGTTCGTGTTTGATTCTCTTGGACTAATGTTTTATGGTAAACCTAAAAATCTTTTTACAAGAAATTTGACGTTTCGCAATTGGGTGGGATCAGGTTATCGCAGACCGTCAACACGAGAAGTGGGTAGCTTGGACACAAACATTGCCGAAACTTTGGGAAATAAGAATACCCCGATATTACCTTTCCGAACCGTTCGATAATCTTCAAATGCATACCCTCGTAGACGCTTCTTTGAATGCATTTGCCTCAATTGTTTATTTTTGGTCCATATGGGATAAAAACTGCATTGATTGTATCAAAAACTAAGGTAGCTCCTCAAAAACTTATGTCAGTTCCACCATTAGAACTGCAAGCAGCAATACTTGGGGCCCGTTTGGCAAACACCGTTCTTACTACACCTTCGCTTCGTCCTAAACTACAGGTATTTGCTCTGATTCGGTAGATGTTCTATCATGGCTGCGGTCTGATCACCGTATATCGACAATTTGTAGCTTTCCGGGTCAGCAAAATTCTCGACTGCACGAAAGTAGAGGAACGGCGGTGGGTACCGACACGCTTGAACAAAAAATTAATTTCTATTGTCGATGGTTTGTTGGGCCAGAGTTATTAAACCTACTGGAATCTGAGTGCCCGACAGTACTACCACAAAACTTAAAATTAGAAACGGACAAGGATAAGCAGTCAACCATGAGTCACTTTAAACAATTTAACGCATGTCTAGTTTCTAAAGCGGAACGGTTCCCAAAATGGTGCCGATTTCTAAGAACTCAAGCATGAGTGTTAAGAATTTTTTATAAGGGACTTATAAGAACGAAACCAAGCGAAATTCTTGGCGAGCTTGAAGTTCACGAAATACAACGAGCGTAACGCGAAATTTTTAGGCATCTACAATTCGGAGACTACGAAGGAGAAATTAAGAGCCTAAAAAATGATCCTGATAAATCAATCGATAGACGGAGCGCAATCTACAAACTAAGTATTTTTCTTGACCAGCATAAGATCTTGCAAGTAAAAGGACGTACGAAGGGTGCTGTTGGTGCAACGTACGACGCCGTGAATCCTATAATTTTACCTCATAACAACGCGATCACTTACATAATACTAGACTACTACCACCGCAAATTTGGACACCTAAGTCACGGACTGGTAGTAAATGAAATTTGACAAAGGTTTTGTATCGAAAGAGCAAAGCCCATGCCGCCAGGAATGGCAGATCATCCAGCGACAAGAGTGCCAACCTTCGTGGCGCCTTTCATTTACACAGGACTTGATTACTTTGGCCATTTAGAAGTAGCTGTGGGACGAAGAGTGGAAAAACGATGGGTAGCCCTTTTCACATGCCTGACTATTTGAGCGATTCATCTAAGGATTCTTGTTAAATAGACATTTGTAATTTTATTAACCGCAGGAGAACTCCACTCGAAATAAGGTCAGATAATGGTACAAACTTCAGAGGCATTGCAATTGACTTAATTGTATTATACAACTTGATGGATCCGGACGATTATCGACGAGCATTTGGCCAAATACATTGGCTGTTCAACTCTCCCGACATCGCTTCATATGGGAGGATGCTGGAGACATATGGTCAGATCGGTAAAATCAGCCCTGTTAAGATCTGTTACTTAAAAAAGACCGAACGATGAAACGCTGCTGTGATATCTAATGGAAGCAGAAAGCATGGTGAACTCGCATCCACTGATGTACGTCTTTCTAGATACCAAAGATCAAGAAGCTCTGACCCCAAATCATTTACTCCTAGGCTCGTCACGTGGTTCAAAAATGCTCATCGATCCCACTGAAAGCGACGTCTGTTTTCGCTCACAGTATCACTTATCTCAGCAAATGGCTAACATGCTCTGGTGTCGCTGGTTTAGAGAATATCTGCCGGCGATCACGCGTTCAAGTCAATGGTTTCAATTTGTCCAGCACATTGCTATTGGAAACGTCGTAATAATAATGAATGACACCCGTCGAGATTGTTGGAAGAAGAGAAAGGTTATTGATGTTGTAAAAGGTAAGAAAGACGATCAAGTACAACAAGTAGTAGTGCAGTGCGGTAATAAGTTCTACAGACGTTCAGCAGCGAAAGTGGCAGTACTGGACGTAGAAGTTATACTGAACACAGCAGGGTTGCGTCAGTGTACCGAAGGGGAGAATGTTGCTGAAACTATTCAGCTCCAACAATAGCTTGCTTCTTAATTGATTATTTTAAGATTTTCACGCTTGACCCTGAAAAAGCAAATTGAGAGTCGCAAGTTTTAATTACAGCTGTCAAAGAACTTAGTTGTATATAAATTCGATAAAAACATATATACAGGGCACAAGTGTAAGTTTAATTTGTATGTTTAATGCAAAAAGGTTTATTGTTAATTTTAGGAAAATTTTGAACACCACCATCTTTTTTATCCAACGTACCCTTATAAATTTTTGATTTGTAAATAAACAGAAACAATATTAGCCAGTTTTGGAATTATTTGAAAGACGTTCCAAAATTTAAAGCCCCTTTATTTCTAAACCCAAACCGCAACAGAGAGGTTGCATTTCTCCACCCCACCCCCAAAATTTATGTGCTTTTATCTCGTAAAAAATGTGTACAAACTTTGAGGTTTTGTGCACAAAATTGCACAAAACAAGAACAAAATTATGCTTCTATTTTTAACTCCAAATTTGAAAGTGAGGGGGGCTAACGAAATGGACCTCCGATCCCGACCCGTCCACCAGTCCGCCTCGGCCCGGCGCGCGTTCAGGAAGGCAGACTAGGATATTGTGGATCAGACTGCACCAGATTACCTATATAAAAATGGTTAAGTAAAAGTTATGTGAACCTTGAATGTATGGGTCATGCGAGGTGAATGACCTTTGAAACTCACAAAAATGGTCCTTTTGGACTTTAGAATTTCTTATGCTAAATCCCATAAGAAAATCGGTTTTTTGATCTCTTGGTAACCTTGCATCTACCATCAGGCAAAATCGCATTGTACTGCAATTGTCGAAGGATGTCTCTATCCCTCTTTAAGTCATACGCCGATATTTTTCAATCATTTTGACTATAACATCAATGTTTTTTAGAATAACAACCGATTTTGATCTACCTTCGTGAAATTAATCACAAACGTACACACGACCATGATGAAAAATTGCAAAACAATTGTAAACAATCTTTCCTCATGTTGCCAGGTTACCAAAAATTGAACCAAGCTACACTTTTTTTTTAATTAGGTCTTTATTAAGCTTAAATATCCAATGAAATTTTTTTGTTTACTCACCTTAAACAAACCACTTGAAGAGTTTCAAAGCTGTCGTTGTTTTCACAATAACAAATGTCCAATTTACGTAAATGATAGGACACGTCTCGATAACGCCATCTGATAGTCATTTCTAACGACTTCTGATGTGATTCTCATGCAATCCAGTGATAATGCAATTTAGTGGCTAGGATAAGAAAATTATTAAGTGTGCATATTTGCTTAAAACAAACTACTATCAATTGCAAATCTAGATCTATCAACCTTCGATTCGAATACGTAAACATACGAATTTGAAACATCACTGAAAACAACTTAAAGTAGATTCAAGTCGTCGCTCTTATTTTCTATATATTCATCCTGGTTTACTTCTCATGTTTCTATGCCCTGCACACCACATACTCCGATTAAAATGGCTCACCTTGTGTAATAGTTATTTGCATTTTGTATAGTGGTATGTTCCAGACGCTTAAAGTATATAAATATACAAGGAGCGGAATTTTAGATCACGTACCGACCAACTATCCACATTTCTTGGAACATATATCAGTTTATCCATCTATAAATTACTTTAATCGGTACTGTATTATGTGAGTTTAATGAACATCGATTGCGTACCAGGAATTTTACGTATTATTGCGTGAGTTAAGCTGCGGCTTAAGATAAATATTCAAGGATTATATTGGGCAATGATTAATGTACAAGTTTTGATTGTGTAACGAAAGTTTGATACGTGTTACGCCATCATTTATTATTTATTTATATGTTCCAACATTTTATTAACGTACAACATAATGAAACGCGGAAGAAGATATTACGACACGCGTCTCGTGACACAATTATGTTTGGCTGTTTCAAGGTCAACTTTGACGTTTCATAATACTATCTTTTAATTTGAACGGTAACGGAATCTAACTGCTAAACGCCGCTTCCACTTATATTTTATAGATCTGTGCATAAAATAAAACATATACTTTTTGCATAAATATTATAATTACAAAACGTCACCGCACCACGCCATATACGTTTCGAATTTCATTTTTATTTGTTTTAACTTTGCATAGAATTATTAGAATTAGGATTAGATAATAAGTTTTGTTAATAAGTATTATGGAAGAGGATATTATTTACGAAGAGTGCAAAGGTTAACATTTACACGTCAAACATGACCTTAGAACAGCCAAAAATATGTTTCCAACCTAATTCACAACATACCTCAAGATTCTTTAAAACATTAACCAATGTGTACGATAAAGATGACTATACTATTTGTGCGTGTGGTTTAAGTAAAAATACACGTAAATATGTTCTGATATAAAAACAATAAAGAAGTTTATATATCTATTCCCGTGGCAGTCGGGACAGTTCTGGAAACACTCGAGCCTCCTGCTTAAAAATCATTCTAGTCCCACGAATTGGGCGTCATAAAATTGCCGTGGACTCCGGGTAAAATTCGTGCCCTTCTTTGGGCCAACATAATTTTCGAAAGAAAAAAAAATTTTAAAATTTCTTACCCCTTTTAATGAGATCGCCTTCGAATTCCTTCTGCTTCCCTGGTTAGCTCAGCTGTGCCTCATCTCGAATACCTAAATTTACAGACATGTCTCATTCCCACTCACACACCATTCAATAAAATTACCAAATAATACAACAACCATACAAATTTTTATTTACACCTATTAACAGATAAATTATATTTACACATGTGTTAAAACAGTTTGATATAATAATTATAAAACTCAATTTATGGTATTTTTTTAAAGTCCTTGGTTTATATAGTGATTTTTAAACAATTCAATTAAATATTAGTAGATGGGTCCCGCATGTTACCCTAAATTGACTTCACACTGGAGTATTGTGAGCTCATTATAACCCAGTTTAGTTTGTATATGCCTTTTAAACCTTGCATAAGTTAAAACAAAATTTACAGACCCATTTACCCTTTACAACACAATTTATATCCTGAATAAATTTTTAATATATTCGAAATACTCAAATTTAGTAAATTGTCCTGTACATGTATCTTTCCAAATAAGTTTCTGAAACCATAAATATGCCACAAAAGTCAACCACACAACACAAAAATTCCACAAATGTTTGTACAATAACAGAAATTTTAAATAAATTAGCTGGAGAATTCTTCAGTCTTTATTGTCGTCGGAGATGGTTACCATAAAACCCCTCGGCGTTGTTTCCATTACCTATGCTGCTTGTCGAATCCACAGGCCTCTACCATCTGATATTTCTGCAAGATATTCGCTTCGTCTCTCAGTACCATTCCATACCCATATATCGTGTACACAAAATAGATTACCAGCTCTGCTTAGCCCATATATCATGCATCCATTTAATAAATTTAGTGGTAGTAGCCGGACCTTTTGTTTAATCACGCACTAACTCGTGCATTAGTTTAATAATTGGAGGTCCGCTATTACAGTTTTATACTTTTAAACACGATATCAAATGTAACTTTATTACACACACAAACTACTCACCAAAAGCTTTATTATTATGATCTGAATCGGTATTCAGCACTTTATAGAAGTAAAGGAAAAGAGAACTTGAATATTAAAGCTCCGGTATTTATATCATTTCTCCAACCCCTTATCGGACGCGTTTCATCCGAAAAGCTTATTTTCTAAAGCAGTTTCTAAAAATTTTGAGCATAACCGTCGCTTAAATCCGAAAATTTTTTCCGCCGTACTTGTTGCTTACAGATAAATCGTCTTCTGCCTTCGCGTGTGCGTTTATTTTGAAAACTGTTTTCTTTCAACCAATGACAAAATTCCTTGCCGTCACAAACTCCACCTAAGCTCTATTCATCTTTGTTCTATACGTGTTTGCTGTCTCCTTCTAAACCCCACTTGAGTTACAAAATCGATATTGTTGACATCCTATCTCAACTCCACGTGTATATCGTACGTGCATTTCAATTCCGTGTTTGCTTTATATGTCTCTATCTGATGTATATTACCGATTGTCCATGTCCCTGGCTGTTTAATATGTTTTTTACCCTAGCTGTTTATCCCAACTGACGGTTAAAAACAATTTCTATGAAACCTTATCGTAACTACGCTCGAATTCTTTGAACGTAACCTTTAACAAGCAGGTGTTTCTGTTAATTATCGACCGTTTAAACATAACAATTCCTCGACTTTCTACTTCTTAGTATCTGTATAAAAGTACGTTGGCTTTTAGGACGAATATATTTGCCTTGGGATTATTGATTTTCTTACGCAAGCACGCTCCCTTTTGCTTATATGTGTTTAATTAAAATAAATTATGGTTAATTATACGTATCCTTAAACTTCTGTTTACTTTAAAGATTTCTTCCTGTATGTGATTCTAACATTCCAATTATTAAATATAAAAATACCAGAATACTCGTCCGTTTTCACTAAATGACTTAAATTAATTTTGCACGCAAATAATTTGCTCTTTTCTATATACATGGTTGTTGAAATTTTATTGTTTTACACTGATTTACCCCTTTAAATCCACAACACTATATATTGGTAACAAATATTAAACTAGTTTAACGGACATAATTCGACACCGCGTTAAACTGTGCAATTTATTTTGTTACATAAGCTCATTAGCTTGTTCTGTAGGTGTATGATTTTGGAAATAAATCTTGGAATTTGTGCTTTAAACTATATATTATTTACACCATTAATTAAATATTTGGTAAATTTATCGGTTGATAGCTTCTGGGTCTTTGAGAGCTTCTTTTTAAAAAATTTTGACTCCAAAAACGCTTTTATCAAATTTATTTTTAATTGTATAATTACAAAAAATAACTTATGTCTGTTACAACAACTAAAACGTTTATATTCATTAAACATTAAGTAATTGAAATTGACAAAAATAATTAATAATTAAAAATTACGTTAAGTAGCTTGAACCACCAACAATGTTAAAGTTATGAAGTTCGAAGGCTGACTGGCGATCAGGGGCTCCTCATGGTTTATATGTAATCCCTGCTCTCACATCATTTTGTGGAAAAGTGCAGATCTCACCGTCTGCTACTTCTTGATGAATATACAATGTCTTATTTTAAGTAATTTTAATTAAGACTGCTTTATTGCAGTTCATTGTTTCTGCACCTGCAGTATCAGGTTGCGTCTGGAATACAAAGTAGTTGCTTCCTTTATTTCTGATATGAACTGTGATTAACCTTTAATTATAGCTTTCATTTAATACAATGTAACATGCTATTACTAGGACATAATAATTATATTTATTCTTATATGTATTTTAATTGAATTAGCATTAAAGAGTCTGAAAAATGGTATGGCGCCGGGTACAGATAAGGTGCAAGCAGAAAATCTAAAAGCCGCTGGACAAGCAGTAACAGAACGTCTGTTCCAACTTGTAAGCTATATGTATGAGACAGGCGAGATACCCAAAGATTTCAAACGTAGCATCATAGTAACTATACCAAAAAAGAAAGGCGCGGATAGATGTGAAAATTTTCGAACAATAAGTTTGACAGCACACGTGTCAAAAATATTAACTAGAATTGTGCAAAGACGAATGGAAAAACGGGTGGAAGAAATACTAGGAGAAGACCAATTTGGGTTTAGGCGGAACAGGGGAACACGGGAGGCTATTTTAGCTCTGAGAGTAATAATGGAGAAAACAATAGAAAAAGGGGAAAGCTTGTATATAGGGTTTGTAGATGTGGAAAAAGCTTTCGACAATGTAAAATGGAAAAAAATGTTTGAAATACTCAAAAAGATTGGAATGAGTTATAGGGATAGACGAATAGTCCATAGCTTATACAAAGAGCAAACAGCAGTAATAGAATTAGAGCAGGAACGTAGAGAAGTAAACATTAGGAAAGGGGTGAGACAGGGATGTGCCCTATCCCCATTGATTTTTAACTTGTACATAGAAGAGGCAATGAATACTGTCAAATGCAGGAAGACATTTGGAATTAATATGCAAGGACAAAAAATTGATATGCTTAGATTTGCAGATGATATAGCGGTATTAGCGTCTAGCAAAGAAGAGTTAGAATCTGCTCTTAACGAAATGGAAACGGTTCTAACAGAGAGATACGGTATGAAAATTAACAAAACTAAAACTAAAGTTCTAGTATGCAAAGGTGGGGAAAATATATCAAAAACAAGAATACAAGTATGTAACACGAACTTACAAGAGGTTAAGGATTTCTGCTACCTAGGAAGTCAAATAACGCAAGATGGGAAAAGCACAAAAGATATAAAACAAAGATTAGCACAAGAAAAAGGTTCAGGCCTTTGAAATGTGGTGCTACAGACGTATGATGAAGATATCATGGACAGACAAAGTTAAGAACGAAGAGGTACTAAAAATGGTAGGGGAAGAAAGAAATATGTGGAAAACGGTAAAAAAGAGAAGAGATAGGATGATAGGCCACATACTACGGCATGAGGGAATAGTGCGGAATATATTAGAAGCAGAGATCGGAAAAAAGAGAAGAAGAGGCAGACCTAGGTTAGACTACTGCACACAGATAGTAAAAGATGTAGGCTGTAGGGGTTTCAGGGAGATGTGTAGGCTAGCCCAGAATAGAAATCAATGGAGGTACGCATCCAACCAATCCCAAGATGGTTAAACTAATGACGAAAAAAATAACTGTGCTTAAACATGATGATTAATATAAGTAACTACAAGAATTGGTTCTGCAATATTCTCGAATAATGTTAAGTGTGAAAGGATTTACTGGAAAACCATTATTTCGGCAAACGTCTAAGTGTTGGGGGATCTTGGTAGCCACAGGTTGCTTAACCCCCTTCACTGAATCTCGGTGAAATAGGGCATAAAATTAGAAAACAATAAAAGGGGAACGAGCTGTATACACATGCTGTGTGAGAATTTCAGGTAACTATGTAGGCTAGCTCAGAATATAAATAAGGGCAGGTACGTGTCCAACCAGGGAAACCATTAATTCGGCAAACGTCTAAGTGTTGGGGGATCTTGGTAGCCACAGGTTGCTTACCCCCCTTCACTGAATCTTGGTGAAATAGGGCATAAAATTAGAAAACAATAGAAGGGGAACGAGCTGTATACACATGCTGTGTGAGAATTTCTGGGAACTATGTAGGCTAGCTCAGAATATAAATAAGTGCAGGACGGGTCCAACCAGTTTTGAGACGGAAAACCTAATGACGAAAAAATAAGCGCAGATAAATCCGATGATTATTATAAACAACTAGTTGTTGGTTGCGAAATATCTGCAACTAATGTTGACTGTGAAAAAAGATATATTGGAAAATATATTAAATCGGTAAATGGTTAAGGGTTGGGGGAACTTGGCAGCCACAGGCTGCTTACCTCCCTTCACTGCCACTGAAAGTACGAAAAATAGAGTATATAACTGTAAAACAATAGAAGGTGACCGAACTGTATCTAACAAGAAAGAACAGCACCTATGAGGAAAGACAACAAACATAGAACAAGAAGAAAATTGTTAAAAGCATATGTGTGGAGCACAGCACAGTATGCCTATGAAATACGGGCAGTGTGAAACGCAGACAGAAAAACGGTAGCAGCCTTTTGAAATACTGTGCTTCAGATGTATGAGGACGATAGCATGGACAAACAAAGATAATAACAAATAGGTTATAGAAATAGTAGGGGAACAAGGATATCTGGGGAAAAAGAGAAATAGAAGGGCAGAATACGTTCTAAAGCATTTTGGGGAATAGTATGGGATATATTACAAGCAGAGATAAGAAAAAAGAGGTAGATGTAGACCTAGATCAGATAGTGATAGATGCAGACTTTGGAAATTTCAGGTTAGTTTAGAATAGGAAACAATGATGGTACGCGTCTAACCAGTTCCAGGACTGAAGACCTAATGATGATGATGATGATGTATTTTAATATGGAGGATTTGTAACTACTCCCGACTTAGATAAAAGTTAAGGGTTGTACTTAATTTTTAAAACTCATTGTTTCTAAAGTTACGTTTGTGGTTTCTTTGTTCTAATATTTAATATACATTTTGTACATTAAGTATACAGCTAATAAAAATAATACAATAATCAATAAAATTGTCCAAGCACTGATATTGTCATAGTGTAACTTTGGCACTTATAACTCCTTTAAATGTTCTTTATAATTGTCCATTAATTTCACTGCGTCGAGATTTAGGGGTTCTAGTTGCATTGGCTTCTGGATACTTCCGCTGTCTTCAGTTTGAATATTGAATTGTAGTTCGGGTAGATTTGAAAATTTCTTCGTCACTGCCGGGTTTTGATATACTCTAATAATTTCACTTTTTAATTTCAAATAACAATCTTCCTTGATGGTGATCACTTTTCTTCCAATTAGGGCTAAACTGTTTTCGTCTTTGTTGCAATTGGCGGTTGCTAACACTTTTTAAAGAAATACAGCAATCCATTTGTTGTCCGTAACTTTCTGAATTCTTGTGTCCGTAGTTTGTACTGGTTTTGACACGCAATTCTCATAATGATTAGAGAGTCGTAATAATTGCACTTCACAAGGGCTATCTGTTTCTATAGCCGTTGTCGTTATCGATCGACATAAGTATTGGCCGGGTGCCACTTCTTTGCATTTCTCACTTGTGAATCCATACCTAAGTTCACTTAGGGAAAGGAACTTAGTCTTGGAGATGATAACTTGATATTGACTATTAATTTTCATAGGAAATGCAAATAAATGATAATAATTGTAAGTGTTAATCTTTACAATTAAAATTTCTATTAAAAAGGTAATTTCACGATTCTTTACATAACCTTTTACTATGGCTATTTTTTCAAATGCAAGTATGTTAGATTATGTTACTTCAAAAGGTAGTTTACTATGAGTTATAAGTGATTTGATTCCTAATAATTCGTTTAGTAAATCAAGCGGTTCGATAATAGCATGTAAAGTATTTAATTTAGCAAATGTTACAGCATTTTCTAATGTAGCTAAAATTTGTTGAATTACAGTGAAGGTTGCTATCATTTGACTCTTTCAGTCTGTCATAAGTGTCTCTAATTATATAAAATTCTCGTTTTAATGCAATTAAATCAAATTTTTGTGCAAAAGTCAAATAGTCTACTGTGTTTTGCATACTTCCCAACTTTACTGGTAGTATACTGAGGTTGTTTTTTTATATCTTCTATTACTATTTCGTTGTCGTTTGTTCTACCTGGGTGGAGATTGACGGCAAGGGTGAGGGCTGTCTATCTGAAGTTACAGGGTGTCTTAAATTCTTTAAATGTATGTATCTTATGGTTTTTCAGTTGTCTACTGCTGCTACATTTTTGTCTGAAATCTTGTTGATTTTAAATGGACCTAAATCTCTGGGGCCGTTTTATGTCGTTTACTTTTAAAGTTTCTTGCATAAACGGTCTGTTCTACTGCGAATCTATTTATATTGATGTTTTCATTGCGAGATTTGTAATACGTTCCTTATCGCTGTCTAATTTATTTTTGACATTATTATGAGTGATTTTTAGTTTTCTTTGTGATCTTTGGCGTACTGTTGATATACTTCTTTATTATAATGTATATCATAAGGGTTGCGAGAGTCTGAATGTCCTAATGCTAATTCAATCGGTTTAAAGTTAGTTAGTTGTATTGTTATAAGCAAGTAGGGCATATGACATTAAATTGGGGATGGGTTCTTTCTTATATGTTAGTCTTAAAAGTCTAATCCGTTCTAATAAGGTTAATTGTAATCGTTCAATTAATACGTTTGATTCCGAGTGATTTTCTGTAATAAAATGAATATTTATTTTATGAAATTCTAGGGTATTTTGTATAGTCTCGTTTCTGAATTCACTTTCATTATCTAAAGTTATTGATTCAGTTGTGCCGTAAAATGTAAAGTATTGTAAAAATCCTTAGGTTACATCAATACTATTTTTCGAAGTAATGGGTATCGCTTGTCCTAATTTTGTGAATGCGTCTATGATTGATAAAAAGTGCTAAGCTTCTATTACCAAAGTGTTTGCATGTACTTTTTTAAAAGGTTTGTCGGGTGTTTTAGTTAACATTAAGGGTATTTTTGGTGGTGATCTGTCGTATTTTGCTCTGTCGCATAGTTCGCATTGATTAATAAAATCTGTAGTTAATTCTTTCATGTCTTTAAAATAATATCACCGTATTAATTGTTTTAGGGTTTCGTTTATTCCACGATGATTTGTCTTATCATCGTGTTGGTTGCCAATTACGTCGTTTATTTCACCTGGGTCATCTAGTTATTAGTTTTCGTGTGCATCTAATAATTTATGGTCCTGAGTTATTAAACAATCCAATATATAGTTCTGAAAATCTTTGGTACAAATGTTCCGGTGTGAAATAAAAGTAAAAACGTTTTTTCTCCGGGGTGTATTCGTTTAAAATTTTAATTCTTTGCTCCTCGTTGTCATCTTTCGTTATTTGGATTCGATATATTTTCCTATTGCCTGTTTTTGTATATTTTACCGGGTCGGGATTGATTTGGTTTCGTATCTATCGCTTCATTTAGGATTTTAATTGCAGTTTTGGGTTCGTCATTTTGGGTTGAATGTATATTTCTTCTGTGTCTTCTCTCATCTCGGTTTCGTCAACATTACCTGCAACTGACTTTGTCTCTATGGCGTTGAGTTATATTCTGCTCAATGCGTCCCCATTATTGTTATACATTTATTTCTTGTGTCCTAAAAATGCTATTTCTTTTTTCATGAATTCGCTCTTATCAGTTGTACCTTAAAGTGAGCTTTCCTTAAACACTCAAAAACTTCGCCTAATCTCTCAATGTGTTCGTTGAGTGACGTTGAATATACAATTATATCGTCAAGACACACAAGACATTTCTCGTTGTGTATTCCTTTCAAAACACTATCCATAAACCTCTTAAAAGTGGCGGGTGCGTTCTTTAAGTCATACGACATGCGTTTGTATTCATAGTGTCCTCTGGGTGTACTGAAAACTGTTTTGGTTGTGTCTTTCTCGTCCATTTCCACTTGGTGGTACCCTGAGGCGAGGTCTAATGTCGAAAAATATTGACATTTTCCTAACTTGTCCTATATTTCTGTGATATTTGGTAATGGATACTTGTCGTCTACAGTCTTCTCGTTGAGTTTTCGGTAATCGATAACCATTTGGTATTTGCGTTTGCCTGAGGCATATAATTTCTTTGGTACAATTAGTATAGGGCTGCTCCATGGTGAGCTCGAATGTTGAATGATATCTTGATTTAATAAGTCTGCTACCTGTCTATCTGTTTCTTCCTGACTTGCTTGAGGTAGCCTATATGCTTTGCTGAAAATCAGTTTCTCGTCTGTTAATTGAATATACTATGTTTGACTGTGTTGGTGAAAGTTGTAGGTATTCCTTCACAATGGAATATATCTCGGTATTCAATACATAAATCTTGTATTGCTCTTTCTTCTTCGGTGTTAATATTGTCGTTAAAACGAATGTTAATTAGATTTTCCTTTAACATTTCATTGTAATCTGAGGATTGGAATTACTTTCAGGGTCTTCATCGATTTCCATTTCACTAAAATTCACTTCTTCCACTTCTATCGGCGTTGTTAAGAATATTTCTATGGGGCAGTCGTTTGAGTTCAAAATTGTTGTTGTGGCGTAATTGTGTTTTATATGTACTAACGCCGTGGGTGTTTCTACTTCTTGTTGAAATGACGTGTGTTTTATTATTCCTAAGTCGCTTTTTGAATTTACTAAGACTTTTACTTTTTTTCTGTCCTGGGTTTGATGGTGTATTTTTGATCGGTTTGAATGTTGCTATTTTGAAATTTAATTGCTATTTGTTCGTGTTTTGTTCTTAACAATGGATTTTTTATATTAATATTTTCTCCTAATTTTCTTAAAAGATCCATGCCTATCAATCCGTCGTATTTGTTGTTAAATTCAAAAATGCAAAATTTGTGTTTCATTTTTACATTAAAAATTTTTGGTAAGGGTATATTCGCAATAAATTGGCGTAGTATCGTTTTGTGTGCTGTTCTGATTTTAAAAGGTCATCTTTCTACAACATTTGAATAATATTTTTGCACGGTTTTGAGGTTAATTAAAGTTTTTGAAGATCCTGTGCCGATTAATAATTTAATTTCAAAATGTGGTATTTCTATAATGGGTAAAATGTGTTGATTAATATTGTTTAAATTTATTACGTCAGATCGTAGTTGGTTCTGTCCAACTGAAGATTTGAATACGCGTTTCCTTCATCGCCCTTTTCGCATTTTCGTCGTAAGGGTTGTTACGTTCGTAGTTTTCTGAGTAATTTGCTTCATTGTTCCTACTTGGATTTGTATAATCACGTGTGTCCTCGGATATAGCTTGATTATTAAAATTTCTACTTCTTGGTGAAATAGTTCCTCGAAAGTGAAGTTTCGTTTTTGTGTATAGTCGGGTCTAATTTGATATATTTTAGTGTTCTGTCTGGTGTTACCAAATGAAGTGTCCATGGGGGTTGATTTGTAATAATTATTGGGGTTGTTGTTGTTATTCGTCATGGGTGCGTTTCTGTTAGAATTTACGCCTAATGCTTGCCATGTTCGATTTGCATTCTGATTAAATTTGGGCATAAGTGTAGGTTTGTAAAAGTCGAATTAAATGTCGGTTTGGGAAATTGTCGAAATTGATTATCGAAATATGTATTATTAAAGTTTCAATTATTAATTCTCGATTGATTTATTGGTGTGTTGTGATGCAAATTTGGGTTGTGTCGGTATTTGTCTCTCTGCTTGTCAGTTTTAGTCGGTAGACCATTTTTGTTCACGTTCGAATTGTAAATCCTGTTTCTATAATACATTACGTTTTCTTCCTCTATAATTGAGTTCATTGCCTCCTCTATGTTTTGGGAATTTTTAAATCTTATCGTGTCCGATAACCGCTCGGGTAACGCGTTTATATACTTGTCCAAAGCCATTTCGTCGTACATTTTAGTTATAATTACACATACGTTTGGATCTGGTTTGTAGCGATCGAGGAAAGAGAAAAGAGTTGTGTTGAGCGGTTTTCTTGTGGTTCTATTGTTGGAGGGATCGTTATCTAATCTGAGGGTTGGTTGAGAGGTTTTCTTTTGTTTTTTTTTGTTTGTCTTTGGTGTGTTCTTAATTAGGGAAGACGTTGCTGTCCGTATCTCTGACTGGAAAGGGTGCTATCATTTTCCTTATACGTACTGGGGGTCCTAGGTTATTACTTAATTATAACTCTAATAATATTATTTGGCATATTTGACTACTAAATATAAAATTTATTTATTATATTTTCATTTTCAGAAATTTAGGGGTTAGATACGCAACTTGCGAATATTGTTATCCAGTGGGCACATTCTCTATTACTTATGGTTAGTACTGGTACAAATTACATCAGCCATGAAACTTACCCTTAATATACACAGTCACTGTAACTTTCACTAATACTAATTTACCCATAGGTCAAATCATTACTTTTCACATAGTGGCCTCGCCCGTTGAAATCTGGAATGGAACTGCCACTATTTTGTTTCTTTTGCTTCTTCGCAGTCACTCTGTCCTTATTTTAAATTGTTAACCTAGAATATTTACGGCTGGTGACCAGCAGCTACCTAATAGGTTCTGCTTGAACTTTGACCCTACTGTTATTTTGCTGGGCCTGTCTATTTCAAAACTACAAGCTATTTTGGTAGCCTTGTGTTGTAATATGCTATTTTCTCTATTGGAAATAGCGCATAAGTTAAAGACCTGAATGAACTTATCATAAATTCAGCTTTAAATATTATTTCTACAAATGAGGCTATCTAATTTTACTAGTTTCCTATTTTAATATTTCTAATTAATTGGGTGGGTATGTGTGGAGGTGCTACAGGTTCTTCTAATTTCAGTTTGTTTAAAAGTAAACTTCTTACGTCTTGACATCGCATACCAAATTGATATGGTGATTGATTGTGTTCCATTCGTAAGATTAATAAGTCCCGTATCAGGCATTTTATATTGCGCTAGTCGCCGAAATACGCGATTAATATCTTTTTATAGTCTTCCTAGTCCCTTAGATCATCCCTATTTGCTATTAAAGTCAAAGCTCTGCCGGTTAGTTTACTCAGGATCAATCTTAAAGTCACATGTTCCTTCCAAGGTCCCTTGTTTGTACAACCCTTCAGAAATGTTTCGCACGCGGTAATGAATACATCTAACAAAGCTTGATTGCCATCGTACATTAGAATCGAATCTAAATATAACCTTAAGTTTTCAAAATTCATTTTTATAAATTATTTATTCTCTGTTACCTCAGTCAAGTTTGCACTAATTTTAGTTAAAGAATCACTTACTGCTACTTGGATTGCGTGTAACTATAAACCTGTGCTATAATTACGTCAATTTCAGACTTTTGCTGAATAATTGCCTGAAATGTGTATAATTATAAACCTTTGTTATAAAGTCATCAAGTTTAGACTTTTGCTGAATAATTCTTTCAGTAATAATTGTAATAATAAATTGTATATAAAATGTGTACATACAATTCTTTTGTTTCAAATCCTACTTGCTAATCTCAATATGCAATTGAAAAATAGTAAGAAAATGAACTCTAGGTACTCACAATAATTTGATTGCTAGTTCCATTAGCCTTCCTTTTGTATTAAATTCGGTCGATTCTGTACTTTGTCCAATCTTTGTTTCTTGTTCCAGTTAAATATTGAAATTCACTGTCACCTTTTCGATTTTGGAATTGCTAGTGCCCTTCTAGAATCCGTTCCGACTGCGCCAGATCGATTTTGGGCCTTTGGGAGCTTCTTTTAAAAGTTTTGTCGCCAAAACACTTCTATCAAATTTATTTTTAATTGTATAATGACAAAAATAACTTATTTCTGTTACAACTTAGACGTTTATATTCATTAAATATTTACTAATAGAAATTCTCAAAAATACTTAAAGTTAATAATCAATAATTAATAATTAAAAATTACGGCAAGTAGCTTGAACCACCAACAATATAAAAGTTATTAAGTTCGAAGACCTCACGGTTTATATGTAATCCCTGCTCTCACATCATCTTGTGGAAAAGTGCAGATCCTACAGTCTGCTACTTCTTGATAAATATACAATCTTTTATTCTAAGTAATTTTAATTAAGACTACTTTATTGCAGTCCATTGTTTCTACCCCCGCAGTATCAGGTTGCATCTGGAATACAAACTAGTTGCTTCCTTTTTTATTTCTAATATGAACTGTAATTAACCTTTAATTATAACCTTCATTTAATACAATGTAACATGCTATTACTAAGACATAATAATTATATTTATTCTTATATGTATTTTAATATGGGGGATGTGTAATCCGTTTTATTAAAATATCTGTCGGGTGTGTACCGATCATCAGGACGTCTACATGAATGCTGTATTGACGTCGAATCTGAAAGCCGCTGACGTTTACCGAATATTCGTTGTTTTAAAATAATAAGAAAACACTACTTTATTAATTTTATTAATATCCCTAATATTTAATAGCAACCAGGAAGTACAAAGAACTTGCCTAATTAGACCGCCGGTATTCTAGGTCTTATTCGATGATTAAGTTGTACGGATTCCGAATTATTATCTAGGCGCTTTTATGTAAGAATAAGTAAGAAAGTATTAACGGATTTCGTACAGTGGGCGCATTGTAAACTCCAGTTTTACAAATCTGATTCTTATATTTTTAAATAAGCATAAAATTAGCCTGATTTTATTCTTTATTAATTCATTTGCGTTTGTATGTACTACATTACTAACCTAATGTTCTGGTTTTGTTATCATAATATCGTTCTGCTGTCTTTGCTGCGTCTTGAATTCCTACAATAATTATTGCATTATTACAACACATAAATTGCCTGGTATTTGTTCAGCTTGTAAAACTTTATTCTATTTGCCCTAATAATTTACCGTTTTGGTGTAGAAAACCTATGTTCGAAATTGATGCGGACATGTTGTCGCGCCGAGATATGCTGCCACCTAACCTAACCTGAATTTTAATTGTCATAGGAACCGTAAATGTACTTAAAATAGTTTTGTGAACGTCTTCTCGCGTTAGGTTAGATACCTAATAACTGCTACGTGTTTAACCATGATTTTAATTGTACTCTTTGAGGATGTTGCGTAGCACAAATTGCTCGGTTTCTTTTCAATGGTCAGGGTTGCTGATTTAGTATTTTTCTTCTTACCTCTAAATCTCTTCCTCCACCACCATACAGTTATAAAAACAGTGCCGCATATGCCAATAATAACAGTTGTTGATACACTTACCAATATTGAATGACTGTGTATTGGGTGCCAGTTGAAGAATTCCAAGTCTTTCTGGATGCCTAGTTGTTGGTCCATCAGGTCAAAATTCTGAACCTGATTATAATGTTGATCCGTTCCCCGTTTCCTTTCGAACCATGATCAGAATTGTTTTTTGGTAGGTCGCTTATACTTCAATATCAACCATTATTGCCAGATGAAGGAAATGTTAATTTGTTTAAAGCGTGCATTCTTGTGAAACCTGAGTAATTCCTTTATCCTGGAGCCACAATTCTTTTCGAGATTTGGGGCATATTAGTTGTGACAGGCCGACCTGTTATAACTCGTTAATTATGAATTATAAGGTATTCTTGTTATTTATATTCTCAGGTATAAATGTAACTTAGTAGTAGCATCTATCAGGTACAAAGATTTCGCAGGGAGTGTGTTATATAACGATCTTGGTCGCGGCAACAAATCTGTACTCTAGCCTACCTGCGGACGAACAAACGCCCTTGACAATACCTGGTTGTGATCGAGTCGTCTAGTGGCTGTGGCTAGTGACACCTACGTTGTGTGACCGAAAAGTAACCCAAATATAGCCACTGTGATGACGTTAACGCGGGAAGGTTTGAAATAAAACTGCAGTATTTATCATCCCTACTTTAATTATTATACGATACCCTCAAAATTAGGTTACCAGCATTTAAACATGAATTACAAGAGCAAACAGTGCCAGACTCCCTGGGTTAACGCTCAGGAAAGAGCATCGGTAGATAAAATCTCAACAACCCTGCATAAATACACCTCTCCGAGAATGGGGACGGCGAACAAGCACCCTGTGCACTTTAAATATTACGGGATGTCAACTGTTACTCAGACGTTTTACATATGAAACTGAAGAAATGTTAGTGTGGTTTAGCGAATCTTTTCTAACTTTCTTCAAAGCGTGAGAAGCATCTTGCCTAAATAGATATAATACATAATAAGTTATTCCCCTAACAGTGCGTTCAAAACCGCATTCTAATGCGTCATGACCTACTTATACTAGCTAAATTATGATAGGAAATACTCCTCCAATTTAAGATCGGAGATTCCTTCAATGCAATTATTAAAATAAGGCTTGTGACGCCAAAAACGTAACAATCCTTCAACCTTTTAATATACGTTTATATTTTATTACAAAATGCTGCTTGCATCCTCCATCTTTCTACAAGATATTTATACTAGAATCTATTGATTTTGGTTACAAAATTCATATCTTTTAAGGGATTATACACCGTTCCGCACTGACATAGCTTCCAATTGCACAGTTGATATTGTCGCTTCCAATCGCGTAATACCATTTCTTTGGCCAAAGTAGACGCAAATGTTTCCTTAAACGTACATCTGGACAACGTAAAAATCTAGTATATGATTGCCAAGTTGTTTATTAACACCAGGACTTGTTATCTGACGCACAAAGTTGTTGTATATCTTAATTTTTGCATTGGTTGTTAGCCATGTTAAACAATCAATTCTTACAGTTTTATCGTTGTCAACTATAAAATTGCACTTTTCTTCGTATTCGCCCTAATATTAATTGATACCAAACAAGATAGGTTTATCTCGAAAGATGCAATGGCTAGTCGAAGAAAACTATTTGGTTCAGATGTGGGAGCAAATGTGGATTGTGTGTGGAAATGTGGATGCTAAGATTCATCTCCATATTTCCTCCTAGGAGTCCCTCCACCACATTTCCTCCTTATGGGGATTTACATGTAAATGTGGGAGGAAATGTGGGATTTGGGGGGAAATGTGGCGGCAGAACTGTCATAAACCTCCTACTTCTGATTTTAAAAGGTTCTCTTTCTACAAAATTTAAATAATATTTTTACATGGTTTTGGGGCTAATTAAAGTTTTTGAAGATCCTGTGCCGATTAATAATTTAATTTCAACATGTGGTATTTCTATAATGGGTAAAATGTGTTGATTAATATTGTTTAAATTTATTACGTCTGATGGTATTTGGTTCTGTCCAACTGAAGATTTGAATACGCGTTTCCTTCATCGCCCTTTTCGCATTTTCGTAAGGGTTGTTACGTTCGTAGTTTTCTGAGTAATTTGCTTCATCGTCCCTACTTGGATTTGTATAATCACTTGTGTCCTCGGATATAGCTTGATTATTAAAATTTCTACTTCTTGGTGAAATAGTTCCTCGGAAGTAAAGTTTCGTTTTTGTGTATATTCGGGTCTAATTTGATTTATTTTAATCTTCTGTCTGGTGTTACCAGATGAAGTGTCCATAGGGGTTGGTTTGTAATAATTATTGGGGTTGTTGTTGTTATTCGTCATGGACGCGTTTCTGTTAGAATTTACTCCTGATTAAATTTGGGTGTAAGTGTAAGTTTGTAAAAGTCGAATTAAATGTTGGTTTGGGAAATTGTCGAAATTGATTGTTGAAATTTGTATTATTAAAGTTTGGATTATTAATTCTCAATTGATTTATTGGTGTGTTAAGTGGTGCAAATTTGGGTAGTGTCGGTTTTTGTTTCGCTGCTTGTATAGTTTTAATCGGTAGGCATTTTTTGTTCACGTTAGGATAGTAAATCCTGTTTCTATAATACATTACGTTTTCTTCCTCTATAATTAAGTTCATCGCCTCCTCGAAGTTTTGAGAATTTTTAAATCTTATCTTGTCCGATATACGTGTTCAAAGCCATTTCGTCGTACATTTTAGTTTTAATTACACTTAAGTTTGGATCTGGTTTGTTGCGATCGAGGAAAGAGAAAGGGGTTGTGTTGAGCGGTTTTCCTTTGGTTTTATTGTTGGAGGCATCGTAATCTCATCTGAGGGTTGGTCGAGCGGTTTTCTTTTGTTTTTTTTCTTTGTGTTTGGTGTGTTCTTAACTAGGGAAGACGTAGCTGTCCGTATCTCTGGCTGGAAAAGGGGGGAGGTGGTATCATTTTCCTTATACGTACTAGGGGTCCCAGGTTATTACTTAATTAAAACTCTAATAATAGTATTTGGAATATTTGACTACTATGTATAAAATTTATTTATTATATTTACATTTTCAGATATTTATGGGTTAGATACGCAACTTACGAATATTGTTATCCAGTGGGCACATTCTCTATTACTTATGGTTAGTACTGGTACAAATTACATAAGCCATGAAACTTACCCTTAATATACACAGTCACTGTAACTTTCACTAATACTAATTTACCCATTGGTCAAATCATTATTTTTCACATAGTGGCCTCGCACGTTGAAATCTGGAATGGAACTGCCACTATTTTGTTTCTTTTGCTTCTTCGCAGTCACTCTGTCCTTATTTTAAATTGTTAACTTAGCATATTTACGGCTGGAGACCAGCAGCTACCTAACAGGTTCTGCTTGAACTTTGACCCTACTGTTATTTTGCTGGGCCTGTCTATTTCAGAACTACAAGCTATTTTGGTAGCCTTGTGTTGTAATATGCTATTTTCTCTATTGGAAATAGCGCATAAGTTAAAGACCTGAATGAACTTATCATAAATTCAGCTTTAAATATTATTTCTACAAATGAGGCTATCTAATTTTACTAGTTTCCTATTTTAATATTTCTAATTAATTGGGTGGGTATGTGTGGAGGTGCTACAGGTTCTTCTAATTTCAGTTTGTTTAAAAGTAAACTTCTTACGTCTTGACATCGCATACCAAATTGATATGGTGATTGATTGTGTTCCATTCGTAAGATTAATAAGTCCCGTATCAGGCATTTTATATTGCGCTAGTCGCCGAAATACGCGATTAATATCTTTTTATAGTCTTCCTAGTCCCTTAGATCATCCCTATTTGCTATTAAAGTCAAAGCTCTGCCGGTTAGTTTACTCAGGATCAATCTTAAAAGTCACATGTTCCTTCCAAGGTCCCCTTGTTTGTACAACCCTTCAGAAATGTTTCGCACGCGGTAATGAATACATCTGACAAAGCTTGATTGCCATCGTACATTAGAATCGAATCTAAATATAACCTTAAGTTTTCAAAATTCATTTTTATAAATTATTTATTCTCTGTTACCTCAGTCAAGTTTGCACTAATTTTAGTTAAAGAATCACTTACTGCTACTTGGATTGCGTGTAACTATAAACCTGTGCTATAATTACGTCAATTTCAGACTTTTGCTGAATAATTGCCTGAAATGTGTATAATTATAAACCTTTGTTATAAAGTCATCAAGTTTAGACTTTTGCTGAATAATTCTTTCAGTAATAATTGTAATAATAAATTGTATATAAAATGTGTACATACAATTCTTTTGTTTCAAATCCTACTTGCTAATCTCAATATGCAATTGAAAAAAATAGTAAGAAAATGAACTCTAGGTACTCACAATAATTTGATTGCTAGTTCCATTAGCCTTCCTTTTGTATTAAATTCGGTCGATTCTGTACTTTGTCCAATCTTTGTGTTCTTGTTCCAGTTAAATATTGAAATTCACTGTCACCTTTTTCGATTTTGGAATTGCTAGTGCCCTTCTAGAATCCGTTCCGACTGCGCCAGATCGATTTTGGGCCTTTGGGAGCTTCTTTTTAAAAAGTTTTGTCGCCAAAAACACTTCTATCAAATTTATTTTTAATTGTATAATGACAAAAAATAACTTATTTCTGTTACAACTTAGACGTTTATATTCATTAAATATTTACTAATAGAAATTCTCAAAAATACTTAAAGTTAATAATCAATAATTAATAATTAAAAATTACGGCAAGTAGCTTGAACCACCAACAATATAAAAGTTATTAAGTTCGAAGACCTCACGGTTTATATGTAATCCCTGCTCTACATCATCTTGTGGAAAAGTGCAGATCCTACAGTCTGCTACTTCTTGATAAATATACAATCTTTTATTCTAAGTAATTTTAATTAAGACTACTTTATTGCAGTCCATTGTTTCTACCCCCGCAGTATCAGGTTGCATCTGGAATACAAACTAGTTGCTTCCTTTTTTATTTCTAATATGAACTGTAATTAACCTTTAATTATAACCTTCATTTAATACAATGTAACATGCTATTACTAAGACATAATAATTATATTTATTCTTATATGTATTTTAATATGGGGGATGTGTAATCCGTTTTATTAAAATATCTGTCGGGTGTGTACCGATCATCAGGACGTCTACATGAATGCTGTATTGACGTCGAATCTGGAAGCCGCTGACGTTTACCGAATATTCGTTGTTTTAAAATAATAAGAAAACACTACTTTAGTAATTTTTATTAATATCCCTAATATTTAATAGCAACCAGGAAGTACAAAGAACTTGCCTAATTAGACCGCCGGTATTCTAGGTCTTATTCGATGATTAAGTTGTACGGATTCCGAATTATTATCTAGGCGCTTTTATGTAAGAATAAGTAAGAAAGTATTAACGGATTTCGTACAGTGGGCGCATTCTAAACTCCAGTTTTACAAATCTAATTCCTACATTTTCATACAAGCATAAACTTAACCTGATTCCATTCGTTATTAATTAATTTGCGCTTGTTTCAGTATTACATTACTAACCTAATGTTCTGGTTTTATCATCATAATATCGTTCTGTTGTCTTTGCTGCGTCTTGAATTCCTACAATAATTATTGCATTATTACAACACATAAATTGCCTGGTATTTGTTCAGCTTGTAAAACTTTATTCTATTTGCCCTAATAATTTACCGTTTTGGTGTAGAAAACCTATGTTCGAAATTGATGCGGACATGTTGTCGCGCCGAGATATGCTGCCACCTAACCTAACCTGAATTTTAATTGTCATAGGAACCGTAAATGTACTTAAAAATAGTTTTGTGAACGTCTTCTCGCGTTAGGTTAGATACCTAATAACTGCTACGTGTTTAACCATGATTTTAATTGTACTCTTTGAGGATGTTGCGTAGCACAAATTGCTCGGTTTCTTTTCAATGGTCAGGGTTGCTGATTTAGTATTTTTCTTCTTACCTCTAAATCTCTTCCTCCACCACCATACAGTTATAAAAACAGTGCCGCATATGCCAATAATAACAGTTGTTGATACACTTACCAATATTGAATGACTGTGTATTGGGTGCCAGTTGAAGAATTCCAAGTCTTTCTGGATGCCTAGTTGTTGGTCCATCAGGTCAAAATTCTGAACCTGATTATAATGTTGATCCGTTCCCCGTTTCCTTTCGAACCATGATCAGAATTGTTTTTTTGGTAGGTCGCTTATACTTCAATATCAACCATTATTGCCAGATGAAGGAAATGTTAATTTGTTTAAAGCGTGCATTCTTGTGAAACCTGAGTAATTCCTTTATCCTGGAGCCACAATTCTTTTCGAGATTTGGGGCATATTAGTTGTGACAGGCCGACCTGTTATAACTCGTTAATTATGAATTATAAGGTATTCTTGTTATTTATATTCTCAGGTATAAATGTAACTTAGTAGTAGCATCTATCAGGTACAAAGATTTCGCAGGGAGTGTGTTATATAACGATCTTGGTCGCGGCAACAAATCTGTACTCTAGCCTACCTGCGGACGAACAAACGCCCTTGACAATACCTGGTTGTGATCGAGTCGTCTAGTGGCTGTGGCTAGTGACACCTACGTTGTGTGACCGAAAAGTAACCCAAATATAGCCACTGTGATGACGTTAACGCGGGAAGGTTTGAAATAAAACTGCAGTATTTATCATCCCTACTTTAATTATTATACGATACCCTCAAAATTAGGTTACCAGCATTTAAACATGAATTACAAGAGCAAACAGTGCCAGACTCCCTGGGTTAACGCTCAGGAAAGAGCATCGGTAGATAAAATCTCAACAACCCTGCATAAATACACCTCTCCGAGAATGGGGACGGCGAACAAGCACCCTGTGCACTTTAAATATTACGGGATGTCAACTGTTACTCAGACGTTTTACATATGAAACTGAAGAAATGTTAGTGTGGTTTAGCGAATCTTTTCTAACTTTCTTCAAAGCGTGAGAAGCATCTTGCCTAAATAGATATAATACATAATAAGTTATTCCCCTAACAGTGCGTTCAAAACCGCATTCTAATGCGTCATGACCTACTTATACTAGCTAAATTATGATAGGAAATACTCCTCCAATTTAAGATCGGAGATTCCTTCAATGCAATTATTAAAATAAGGCTTGTGACGCCAAAAAAACGTAACAATCCTTCAACCTTTTTAATATACGTTTATATTTTATTACAAAATGCTGCTTGCATCCCCTCCATCTTTCTACAAGATATTTATACTAGAATCTATTGATTTTTGGTTACAAAATTCATATCTTTCATAACCTGCATTTAGTTCTTTTTTTTTATTAGAAATTATAAATAAAGATGATGAATTTTGTTCAATACTAGATAATATAGTAACATACTTTCAGGTATTTGGATTTCATTAGCGTAATGACTTACGATTTCCATGGAGATTGGGAGTATCACACAGGACAAAATTCGCCATTACATGCTTCATCTATTGATATTTCTCCAGGGGAAAAAGAGCTAAATATAGTAAGTAAAATGTTTTAACAATAGTGTAATATTACATATGGATGTTTGTGTCTGTATATACAATATATATATATATATATATATATATATATATATATATAATTATGCAGTATTTGTGGGTTATAGGTCTCTAATAAAAGTATACTCTTTTTATACCATCTGAATTTTCGAGTTTATTTTTACTCTTGGTCACAGATTTCTAGAAATTACACGTTGTACAAACAGATATCTTAAAACAAATGTGTACTTACAATATTTGAGATTAAAATTAACTGGCATGTGTATAATAAAGCATTTAAAAATTTTCTGGTGACTTTATTTTAAACTGAAAGTATATAAATTTTGGAATAAATAATCCATATGATATTAATTGATTGAAGGGTGTATTTAGAGAATTTCTAAAATTGTAAATATTATTTCCTTTCATAATATGAATGTTGATTGGCATCGTTTTATCAATTCAAACAAGTAATCAAAAAGGGGTGAGAGAAAATTGATCATCGTAAAGTTGTGCACTCTGTGTAGATTAAAAAGGGCTAGCCGTGGCATAATACTAAAAGTAAAAGATTAAATTGAAAGAACAAAGAAGAACGTTTATTACACCGAGTACGGCGTTATCATATCAATATATATATATATATATATATATATATATATATATATATTACCGTGAAGTTTAGCTCCGTTGAGTGCTTAAAACGAACCTCACCGTTGGAAAGCCATAATTTATTGTGAATCTTTCGTAGAAATTGTGCCCTTAGCTTGGGTTGACATTACTTACTGCTATAAAATTACCTGCCTATAAATACTCCACTAATTACCACCTAAATTTTGAGTTCAAGCTTTGATTACGAAATGTTTCAGTTGAGTATCCTCTGAAGATGCTTTCCAAAATGACACCCCACAGCTAGCTCTGCTCACTACTTTTTTAGGGATACTCCCCACACCTAGCCATTTGCTCAACAACCTTTCTAATTAATAAAAAAAATTAAAAAAATAATTTGACCAAAAAAACTTACAATCCTTTTATTCTGACAAATAAATAATAGACTCACACAATCTCAATATTTACAAATTTTATCCAAGTTGAACATTGTATACTCCTACTCGATAGTAAAATCATCAACTTAATGCACCCACGATTTTCTGCTCATCTACATTTCATTGTGTTATTGTAAAGTAGATGGGCTTATCCCGGAACTTTAATTTACTTTCCCCTGGTCTATGGTGAGCTCAGTATAAACCTCTTTATATTTGTGTGCAAAATTATAGCACTGAAAAATTATACAATAAAATGTTGTCATAATTTCTAATAGAATTGCAACAAAAATCGATTGCAACCCACAGGAAAAGTATCACTAAGGTCAATGACTGGTTGTTTAATTTTAGCCTAACCACACAGTTTTTATGCAATGCATAATTACGAATAATTACACAGGGTATCAAGTTATTATGTAACACAATGCTCCATCTGTGTGCCTACTCTGAGTGAGGACGTAGGTTATAATCTTCAACTATTACTTCTGAACCCTCAGTATCTTTCATTAAAAGTGTTTTCCTTAAACCCATCATTGTAGGTCAATATTCCTTTAAGAAGTATTAAATTTCATCACAATGCGCCATTGCACTTTGGAGATTTAACAAAAATGTTTGCATTCGCTTGCTTTAATTGCCATATGTTATAATCTATCCGTTCCTTTTGATCTTTCTACTTGTAGTTAATACACCCTACCCTACATGTAATGTCATTTATTTTGTGCTTATAATCTTATTGTAGATTAACTTTTTCATTGCATTAACACAATTTATGCACCTATTAAGCGAATTATTGCAAACATCCAGTTTGTGATCCTTTTCACCACATTTACCACGTGCAGCAGCATTTTTACAACTATCACATATATGTCCAATCGAGACATATAAAACACCTTAACATTGACTGCTTATATGGCACATATAGACAACCCTATTTTCAAATTAATTTTTTTACCTATTACCTATATCTGCTGTTGAATTTTCATTTCCCTAATGTTTTGATTTATATCATTTCCTCCATTAACTGCTATACCTATTTCCTTAAAGGTATCTTTCATCACTTTATCCATATTATCCCTATTATTCAACTTAAATTCAGTTAAGCAATTCGTACAACAAAATTTTAAAGTTCTTCATTTCTTTAATTGTAGTACTTTATTTCTGAGGTAATAAATTCATCTCCGGAACTTTTTTCACATGCAATGGTCGCATTTGAAACATTTATCTTGAATTAACTTTCTTTGCACATATATTGCAATAAAATAATGCACAAATTATTTAAAATTAATCCTTCCGCATCGTCAACTATACAAACCTGACGTAAAAAGGACTATGCCTCAAGTTGTATTATATGAATGACGTCGCAGGTTAGGTTCACAAACTAATCATACAAAAACTTACTAGATAAATCGCCAATGGCCGGGTCATTCTTATCTTTCGGGGGTTGTTCCAGTGTTTGTTGTTTGATTGGCGGTGTCCTTTTCGACGAAGCGCCGGTATTTTCAATTTTGGTAACAGAATAGGTAACGATGGAAGACGAATCATTTCGCCGACTCTCAGAACTCTATGCTCACACGTCCGTACTCGGTAAAGAATGGTAGTAAAAGTGCTGCTCTTTTCTACGCTTGACTCCCACCAACTATTGCTCCTTCAAGATTTTGAATGTGCTGACGCTAAAACTGGTAGACGAGGCATTTTTTACACCACAAATCGTAGGCGAGTGTCGTAAAATACATGAAAACCAAATTCCTGCGGGATTTACATGAGAAGCTTAAACCAAACAATAATAATAGATGACTCCTTCATGCGAGGTTTAAAAATCCCTAAACTTAAATAGTAAAATGAAAAGGTGAAGTCTTATTAAAAGGGCACAACAATCTTCTATAATTTTATGCTTAATTGTCACACATAACATAACTTTTACTTATTATACACATTTTATTCCTCACAGAAGTTGTAACTAATTACAATTTGATATTCATGTATTAAAGATGGAATTGAAACCTCTATCTATATCACTTCGCTGGTAAGTGAAAGGTGTATTACCTGCCTTCCATGTGATTTTCCAATGCTCCACCCGAAGGTACTACATTGGCCAAGAAGCGAGTTTTTTTTTACCTGGAAAATTTTTGAATTTTGCCGAACCCTTGCTGTTCCAAGCAAGGTAGGGATCTTTAACGTGCGTGACAACACTCACACACGGGATCTCCATTTTACCTCTCATCCGAACGAGGGTGTATTTTTGTGAAAAATGCTCGCTTAACATTTTTCAAGCGGACCGTGTCGGGATTTGAACCCGGGACCTTGGGCGCGGTAGTCACACACATACCACTACGCCACGGAGCCGCCGGTGTATTACCTGCCACAAAAGAAATCCTAGGTGACAGGTAGTAAACGGCATAACTCGGGCATGAACCCTGTGGAAGGCATGAGAGTGGTTGTATGTTTGGTGTATACTTGGTTCAATAGCAAATGGTAAAAAGGGAAGAAAATGCGGCACTACGTGTTTCCGTATATATTCAAAACCCCATTACTAACGACAGCTGTTCCAACATTAACTAATAATTCAATTTTGTTCATAAATTAACACATCAACAAAGACATCACTACTGAACTAACTAAGACCCATTTGACTAAAATTAAAAAGCAATTCTCAAATTGCATGGCCTTCGAAAAGGTTTCTCCATCCTGACCGGGTTCTAGGACACACAATATATTTAATATTTGTTTCGGAAGAACGTTTGTTGTAGGCGCAGGCGTGAAACAGATACCAGTATGACTGTCTTTAAAATGATACTCGGATATTTATAAGGAAGGCGGTTAGCGCCTAAATATAAAGCAACCCACAGTATGTGCAAGTATAGCTGGGACGCTTTTTACATTGTCTAATACATCTACATGTGTAAACTAAAGGTATCTTCTATTGATAGATCACCAAGATAATCTCTGTTAACTCATTAATGTAAAGCACTAATGTATAAATAGCAATTATTTTAATAAAGTCTTTATATATTACAATTCCTATTTTAGAAAATAAAGCAGTTATTGATACACCCTTTACTACACTGTTACACAAATCTTCGAATTTTTAAATTACTAAATGCTCCGGAGAAAACGCTTATTTAAAGAGCATTGTAATTAACAACCATCAATCACATGCTAATATTCTGACTAATTTTAATGCCTTTATGCCAAATTTAGGTGAGATTTGGATCGTTAGTCTTACATCTCCTAAGCTGGCATGGAGCATAGTTCCAACTTTCTCGCAGTTTCCTTGAGATTTTATTGTTTTAATTTTTTCAATGTCAATTAAATATTTTTCGATATTCATACTTTTATACACTGTGAACCTACCCTATGAGTGATAGGCCTAGTATATCTATCTCTCACTCCTAGTCTTATTCTAGAGCCTTGTTGAGTTATGCTACCAAATTTAACTCTAAATATTTTACACGGCTGCTGCACTTATATATTTTACAGGGCCGTCGACCACGTAGCTGAATCTACCTAGGGTGGGTCCGTACTAAGTCAACCCCTCTCAACTAGACACCTAAACAATTATCCAAGGAGTTTCTAAAATAATTTTAAAAGCCAAAAGTATTCCCAAACACTAGTTCCACTTTTATAAATCTGATTATAGCACTGCGTAGATATTAAATACTAATACCTGGAATTCAGATACAGACGCCGCCTTCCAGCCGTCCTGAAGCCAAGTGACCAACTGCAGGCACCTCCTGAAAAACGAGTGACTTCGAACAACTGGTATATCTCCTGACTATAAAACTACTACTACTGCTACAAACTTAATGTTATACAAATACTCTGATGTTGATTCAATCCAATTCCACTGTTCTATCCTTTCTAAATGAAAATAGTGCTGACGATAAATCCCTATTCCAATTACTTTTCGGTTAGTGCTCTTTCAATGTATGAATACCAACTTGTTTTTCTTTACTACACTCCAGTACCACTAAATCTACTTCTCTTTTCCTTGCTATCCACAGATATCGACGTTGCTTTCCAACTTCTTCTGCATATACAATAATTACCGCTGCTTGCTCTCCTTTATGCTATTTGTTAACTCCAGCTGCAACTTAACTTTCAAATTTAATTGTAACGCTTTTGAAATAGAATAAAACTCAGAACAGTACAAAAACACGTCTATTTTTTAGTAATTCAAATTTTTAAGTCTCTTATAAATACAACCCGTCTCCCCTAGTTTCCGTTACCATGACAGCTACGTATACGCACACCATGCAATTCATAATTATTAATCATATTCGTGTCTAGACCTCTTGCTAAACTGAATGGTTTGATAATCCAGTAATTTGTCTATATTAAACTTTTTACAATATTGAAAATAGCTAACAAACTTCGGTGGTTCAGCTTTTAAATTGTGCCTAACAGACATTAATGTCTTATTCGGTAAACGTCCTGTCATTACATAACAAATGTTTAATTGTTAAAACACATTCAAACTGAAATTGATTTACAAATTTTTCAGTAGTATCACTTAACTCCTCCAAATTTTTAAAACGCGTAGTGTACCACACAATTTTGATATTTGTTTTTACATCCAAAAGGTTTTGAATACGCTAACTACAAATTCAATTTTATATAAATCCAACTTTAATAACAACTAGCCTACCCTGGTGTCTGGCCGGTATACGTTGTGAAATGCAATGCAGTTTTAAAAGCTTTACAAATTTATAAACGTGGAATAGTTGTTAATTTATAAACCAAAATACCTCAAACAAAATACCCTAACAAAACCAAATATACTCCCATTCTAGCAAGTCGTTTCAAAGCCCTATTTAAGCATTTTATAAGTCCACTCCCTTCTTGACAGTATAATACATAAATATTAGATGAAATTGCCCACCAGCTTTATTGTTAAAGCATAGATGATCACTTGATACTCTAACCAAATGGATTTGCGACGTCTGTTGGGATGGCGCATTTGCCTAATGCTTTGTTTCTAATTTTTTACAGTCTACACTTTTGCTCGTATTCAAGTATCAGCAACGCTTCTGTTCTTTTCCTCTTCTTTAGCAGTTTTTCTCAACTTTCTTCTACAACTTTCTATGTCTCTAAAATGAGCAAATGGTTTCCTGTTACTTTTTTTCCTGTGTTAGCTATGGCTATAAATATTGCGATCAAAACAATGTAAAGTACTTCTTAATTCTCCAAAATTCTCTCACATATTAATTTTTCTATTAATCTGATGATCAGTAATAGTGCAAAACCGGTCTTCAATTGTTTTTTTTTTTAAAATTTGCTCTTAAACACTAATTACGAGTAGAAATATTTAAGTAACTTCCTACACTTAAAACAATGTAAAATGGTAGTCATTTAAAGTCGATCAGTATCAAATTTTGTAAGTATTTTTGACTAAGAAGGATTGCCATCGTACTTGTAGTTTTGGTAGATAAGAGTAAAATATTTTTGACCAAAAGGGGCAATAGGCTAGGACTGAATGTGGATGCATACGAAAAAGCAGCAATTTCACATTATTAAATACAATTTTGGCCAAAACAACTCTTTTGGGGTTAGAAAACGATTGAAGATACTCCAAAATCTTGTACACCTACATAGAGGCGAGTACGCAAGAAACAATAAAATAATCAACGATTTAAAGAATTAAATTCACGTTGTTTCCATAGAAATTTATATAATGGTTGCGTGGAAGTGTGATCAAAGTGAATTCCTATGCCAAAACCGATAATCTGTCATAAACATTTAATTGCGTTAAAATAAGGTTATGGTTTTTGTTTTAATGATGCGATAAAAACTGGGTATAATGCTAGACTGTCCAATAAAACGTGGATCAATGCAGATGATGTATAAAAGGCATCATCCACAAGAAAAGATGAAAGTGCAATGCTCATGGGAAAAGTTCATGGCATTAGATTTCTGGAGATGCAAAGGAGTTCTGTTAAAGAAAACCTTTTAGTTATTGGTGATATTTACAAAGAAAAACATTCATTTTCTCAAAACTGCTATTCGGCCCATACTAATGCTGACCGTTGCAGGGTGCATAAGTCCAAATGTTTTGACAAGGTTTTTGTATACCCTATAGTTAGACGTGCTACCCAGAAATTATTATTGTTTCCGTACAGGGCAAACAGTCAAATAAACCAGCCGAGTTTCCGAGTAGACAACGTTTGTGAATGCTTGCTAATTCTATGTACTTCAAAAATGTTCTAACTTATTTTTATAGCTAAGTATGGTATCTATTTCTTGTATTAATTCTATTTGTTTATCAGGACGCTTGTATTAAAAGTTGGATAAGTAAAGGCGCACCAGCGGATAAGCTCATTCTTGGAATGGGTACATATGGACGCAGTTTTACACTTCGCAATAGTAATGAACACGGTCTTGGTGCACCTATATCAGGACCTGGTAAAGCAGGACCTTACACTCGACAAGCAGGAATTCTAGGATATAATGAGGTAATTTGTAAGCTCCTTCTTTTCAAAATATAAAGTGTATTTTTAGATTGTCGAGGGAATAAAAAACAACCAGTGGAATTTTGTATGGGATGATGAACAAAAAGTGCCCTATGGTTATAAAAACAATCAGTGGATTGGATATGACAATCTAAAATCTTTTAAGCTAAAGGTATTTAATTGTTATATGTATCTACAATATATATATATATATATATATATATATATATATATATATATTGCCGTGGTTCCCGGGTAAGATCCTCACCAACAAAAATATATTCGAAAATTTTATTAAATTTTCAACTTCGAAAATAGAAAAATTTCCAAAAATTAAATAATTCAAAAAAAATTCTTACCCGTTTTCCTCTCTTCCTCGGTTGAATGGCCTTCTTCAACTGCTTCCGGCTAGCTCATTTGGACCTCCTTTTGGATATGTATTCACTCTCATATTCTATCATTCACGCACACTCCCAATAAAACCACAAAATACAACAAAAATACAATCTTTTATTTATTCCAATTTACAAATGCATTTCAATATTGTCCATATTTTACTGTTCACGTTACACTTCAGTAAATTTTAAGTTGTAATGTTCTGTAGTTACTTTTAATTTTATCAAACACATATAAGTACTCGGAGTAAATGGACCTTGAATAATACCTTCTCTAAAATTCCTTCATTATTATTTATTTATTTATTTTAATAATCTAAGTAACCTGTGGGGTATGGTGAGCTCATAATAACCCAACTAATGTATGCCCTTCTACTTTGCCTACTCTAAAACAAAGAAAACAAAGCCATGTACTCTTCACAAAATTTCACGGTCTGATGGAACGTTTAAAAGCTTTCTAGACACCTTCTATTTCTAGTTGAATACCGTAATAAAGTTATTTACACATATTCTGTTCAATACGTAAATAATTCACACTACCTTGAAAAACACTCTCATACTCCACCACAATATTTGCAATTTATAGGAATCACAATTTTAAATGTTACCTGGAATTTCTAGAAGATCTCCGCTCTGTAGATGAAGCCATGTAATTTCCTACCAGGTCTGCAGATCGTTCCTCGCTATTACTAGACGAACTCCCTCTAAGTTGATCCGCCAACGCCGCCTTCTCGGTGTAACCAAATTCCAAATTTTATTTCAATTATACTTCTTTCACAGTAATCTACGTTATTTAATGTCCCGACACGAGTTGATAAAAATTATAGGTGATACCTCAATTAAAATAAGTAATATCGGCACACTAACCGCGTTTTAATTAATTTAGAGGCTACCACTAAGCAATACAATTTAAATGATTTTATAATACTTACAACTCGTGTTAACTTTCATACGTGCTTTTGGGACGATCGAAATAATAAGGGCTTTAATAGTACTTTCCTAAGCTATTTATATCTTTCACTTGCCACTTCCTGCTGGCCACAGTTATTCGAAAACCCCTGCACACAACACACATTCCCACAATTTTGCACTCAACCCCGATTTTTAAATCCACGAATTTCCGTATCTCGTTATAAAATTTTAAGAAAATCACGCTACACTATCCTCGTGTCTATATCAAGTCGAACTAACATATCGACCAATCGTAGACTTAATGACGTTTCTTAAATCCCTCCTATACTATTGTGGTCTCATGTTTATACGTTTTCTACGTCTCATTCTAACCTTGCTTGAGTGGTTGAAAATCAATACCTTATTAATACGAACCCTACGATGCCTAAGCTATACAGCTTCCCATAAATACACACAGCTTCCATACCAATTCATCTGGTTTGTTCCTTCATCAACTCACCTTGTTCTAGACTTACTAAATAGCTATTAAATTGTTTAAAATTTCATTTAAATTTCACTAGCAGTAGATCTGTCAAAAACTCTAGAGAATTTGTAGTCACTTAAAATGGTTCGTTTAACCAATAACAGTCTTGTGTTATCTTTACATGTCAAAAACCTTTTCTCAGGCATCTCGGCCAAAGAATCTGTTGATCTTATTGCAGAATTACTAAACCTTTCTGATCAAATGATGAGCAATGTTTATGTTTACTAAATTATTTAAATATTTGTTTACAACAAATATTTTTTAGTTTTGATGGTGTCATTTATTCACAAAATTGGAGTTTGGCTATGGGTTCTTGTTTGTCCTCATTATTAGCTGAAATTTTTATGGACAATTTAGAATTGAAGGTTTTCCAAAATACGTTGTTCTCAAGCGTTCGTGTCATATTTTATTTTAGAATCATTAACATTTATTTTAAATTTGGTTTAATTATATAAAGAAAATTATTGTTTGAACATTTTTTGAATTCATAAAATACTAATCGAGGGAGGTTAGTTGACAGTTCAACTAGCAACCACTCGGATCGCGGATTAGAATTATACAACTTTTGTATGTTTTTTTTAGTAATGTTTCCTTTGTTTAAGTGAATAATTGGTGTTTATCCTGTAGTCGGTATATCGATAATCGAGTGGTGCCTCTGTTACCTATTCTTAGCCTTAATCGTGACATATCAAGAAGTCGAGTACAGATAAGTGAATATGCTTTGATTGGTTTGGTATAGAGTTTGTACAGTCCAACAAAAAAAACCTTGGAAACAATAGTATTAGTCATACCAGCGTTATTGGAAGAAATATGTTAACGACATTTTTGTTTTTTGTAATGGTGGTAAGGAAGAAATTTTAGATCATTTAACATGGTTGAGTTCATTTCACTCAAAAATTAAATTCACAATTGAATTTGAATTTATACAATTCTCTTTCTTTTTGGGACACACTCGTCGAAAAGACCAATAGTTCCTTAAACTTTAGTATTTATAGAAAACCAACGACCACTGACAGTGTTTCCGTTGATAGTTTTCCTCTTTGTATCAAAAATTTATTGCTTTCCATTTTTTGTTTAACAGACTGTTTAGTATTCCTATGGAAAGAATAGATTTCAATAACAAATTCAATATTATCCTCCAAATTGCCAAAAATAATAATTTCTCTTATGTCACAATAAAAAAGCTTTGAAATTATTTATTTATTTATTTATTTATTTATTTGAACCCATATATACACGGTAGTGGCAGAGACAAGCAATATAGCAACCAATATAACATATAGTGTACGACATAGTGTTGAAAGTCTTAAAATAAATACAATAGAATGTATTATATTCACAACCAATACAAATTTACCAACAGTAATAATTAAAAAAGTACCTGTCATAATAGGTCTACTTGACAGATTCATCATTCAAAAACTCCTCTACCGTGTAATAACACCGGTCACGCAGCAAGGCTAGTAGCGACGATTTAAAATTATGAGTACTCTCAGAGTTTTTAATGCAGTCAGGAAGTTTATTATAGAGAGCTGGTGCCATAAAAAGTATTGATTTATAAACCCGGATTGAAGTAGGTCTACTTTTGTAGATATATCTTGAATTTCTTGTATTGTGTAAAGAATTAGTGTTGGCAGTATTATATTTAAGAATGTTTTTACAAAAGAGCAGCAACGTATCCAAAATGAATAGAGAAGAATATGTGGGAACTTTTAGTCGTTTAAAGAGCGGCCTGCAGTGTTCATCTCTTGATTTATGGCAAATAATACGGATAGCCCGTTTTTGCAGTTTGAAGATGAGACACATCTTTTCTAACGTGGTATATCCCCAAAACGGTATACCATACCGCTGCCTGGATTCAAACAAGGCATAATAAACTTTAAGGGCAGAGTCAACTGCTAGTTCTGTGGATATAGTTCTCTATACATAACCTGCTGATGCTAAGTTAGCGGTAAGCAAGGATTTATGATCTGATTAAGTTAAGCCATGGTCGATAGTTAAGCCTAAGAATTTAGTATTGGTAACAGTTTTAGTGATAAATTGTCTAATATACTTATAGTTTCAGAGGTGAATTGAGGTTTGAAAATTATACAGCGCGTTTTTTTAGTGTTTATACAGAATTTGTTTACTTTGAACCAATTTTGAGTAGAAACAAGGTTCGACAAAATGCAATTGTGAAATATAGGAGTAGTAGAAGAGTCCCAATACAAAGTAATATCATCGGCAAATAGTGTACATGAAGCATATTTAACAGAAGATGTAAAAGCATTAATATAAAATAAGAATAAGAGGGTCCCAATACAGAACCCTGGGGAACTCCTAAATTTAAACGTACCATATTTGATACAATTGTTTTACGTTGACTAGAGAGCTTAACGGATTGAGTTCTGTTCTCTAAGTAAAATTTAAGCCATGAATTTGCCACCCCTCTAATACCATAATGGTCATGTTTATTTAAAAGAATGCTATGATACATACAATCAAAAGCTTTACTAATGTCTACAAATACAGCAGCAGATACAGACTTTCTTCTATTCAACGTTGTATAGAGACCCATCAAAAATTGATGTATAGCATCTGCTGTGGATTTGTTAGAACAAAAACCAAACTGATTAAAATTTAGAATATCAAATTTGTTAGCAAATCTTGTAATACGTTCCTTTATGAGCGTTTCTAATGATTTAGAGAAAATTGAAAGTAAAGAGATTGGTATAAAGTTATTAAGCGTGTTGGCTCTTCACTTATGTAACGGGATGGCTATAGCATGTTTCAAACACGAGAGAAATATTCCATTCAGAAAAGAATCGTTTATAAGTTTAGTAAGGTATTGTATAACATGAAGTGGAGGAAGTAATAAAATTTTAGCTGAGACATTATCAATTCTTACTGTTTTTTATTTTTAAAAGCTTGTAGAACACTAACTACTTCGTGTTGAGAGACTATTACGATTTCCATCCTTATGTTTATGCAAAAACTCAATTACACTGGTAGCCAAAGAATCATTCTTTGAGACCAACTCACTTGCTACCTTAGCAAAATATACATTTAAGGTGTTTGCGATATGATCCACGTGACAATTCTCAAGCATAATGTCTTGTTTCTGAGTATTTAATCTATTAGTCAGTTCATTTATGACTCTCCAGGTTTCTTTAGGAATATCTTTCGAGTTTAATATATGTTTAGATAAAGAACGTGACTTTCCTGTTTTTACTAAATTGTTAAAAAAAATTTTATAGCGGAGATAATAAGATTTAATTTAAGTAGAATTGGAGAAATGTAAAATGACTTTTTGTTTTTGTTGAAATTCTCAAGCCTGCAGTTAGCTAACTTTTATTCATAGGCTTAACTAACACCAGGGGGAAGGACATGTCAAATGCCGAAGAGATTTTTTAACCAATGAATTGAAATTATAGTTAAGGTCAGATAAATTTGAAGTGGGTAGACTATCAAAGAAACTCGCAAAAGTAGACATGTTCGTTGGAGAAAAAATTCTGTGGTATTTCGGGCCTGGTATGTTAGGATTTTGTAAGCTAGTACTGAAAAGAATTGCTTCATGGTCCGATAGATCACTACTGGTTATTTCAGTAATAATAATTAAATTTGAACTAATATTCATTAGAACGTAGTCAATTCTGGAGCTAGAGTTGGCTGTTATTCTAGTGTCAGATGCTACCTGCATATCTATTTGTAACAATTAACAATTTGTTTTAACCGAAGAACATTTTTATCCAGGTTGTTATTAAAATTAAGATTAAAGTCCCCTGTAATGATTAGATTACAATAAGAAGAAGTAACCGAGTGTAAGAGTGTATCCAGTGATAAGAGGAAATACTCGATATTACCTGTTGAAGAACGATAAATGGAAATGACATGTAGTTTAAAACTTTTGCTAAAGGCATGAGAGAGTTGAAAATTGAGCTCACTCTGGAGTTCATTAAAATCAGTGTTTTTGGAGAAATCAGTGGTTAATTTACAATAAATGGCTGTGACACCATGACTCGAGTGTGGTCTGTGATATATACTAATAATATTCTATACCTAGTATGTTACTACCACTTAAGAAAGAACCACCTGTTTTTTACAGTTTACCTTATGTTGGTGAGCTGTCCCTAAATATTAGAAACTTATTTAAAAGTTTCGGTGTGAATATAGTTTTTTCAACCAATAATTTCAAAAATTGTTCATACGAAACAAATATCTCACAGATCCCATGGACAAAAGTAGCATCTACAAGCTAATTTGCAATATTTGTAACGAGGTTTACATTAGCCAAACAGGAAGATCTTTCCGCACACATCTTAAAGAACACATTCAAATTTAAACAAGCACCAAACATAGATCATAAATTTAAATCACGTTGATGTGATTAGTTTAGGATCACTGATGTTCTAGTTTGTGCCTTTATGAATTATTACCTTAGTTATAGCTATTAATTGTCAAACATAATTTGTAAGCTGTGTTCTTGTTGAATAAGGCCTTTATTAGGGTTTAATCTCACATCAATTTATTCAACAAGGTTCCTAATGGACAACTTGGAAAAGTACCTGAGATCTAGTCGTCTTGAAGCTGACCCTAATCCGTGCTCTGCATCTGATGACTGGATCTATTGGAAACATACTTTTAGTAATTTTCTTGCTGCACAGACTGGAGAAATTACTGAAGGATTTAAATTACGTGTCTCCCAATATTTTTGAAATGATAAGTGATTGCAAAACAATATCTGAAGCTGTGAAGAGCTTGAACGCGATCTTTATAAAGCCAAAGAATGTAGTTAATGCAGGACATATTCTGGCCACTCGTCGTCAACTAACTGGTGAATTGACTAGTCAGTACTTACAGATACTCAAACAACTAGCTAAAGAGTGTGATTTCAAGGCTGTTTCAGAACTAGAAAATAGAAATAACTACATAAGAGATGCTTTCATTGCTGGGTTGTCGTCCCCCAAAATCAAACAAAGGCTTTTAGAAAATAGTACTTTGGACCTTGAAAAGTCTTTCAATCAATCACTTTCTTTTGATAGCGCTCTACTCCAGTCTTCCAACTATGTGGCTGCTTCAAACGCTCTTGTGAAATCTTTAGGAACTGACTTAAATGAAATGGCATTATATGGTACTAGTAACAATTTGTGCGAGAAAAATGTTGTAGCCGCTGGTCCTAAATCGTTTTGGCGGCGATGCTACTTGTGGAGGGTATAGGTACACTAGGCTGGAGTTTCCTGCTTTGAACGTTACGTGTAATAATTGTTTTAAACGCGGACATTTTGCTAAAGTCTGGAATAGAAGAAGCAATAAAAATGCTACTGCAGCCGTCGTCAGTAATAATCTAGCTGCTGCTTCAATTTCTGGGCTAAACAAAGCCATCATCGATATTAAGGTAAATAATTTTCCAATGAAAATGCTAATTGACATTGAGAGCACATCGTTTTATTGATATGTCTCTATCCAATCGATGTCGAATAAAGATGATGCCCCCAAAAGAAATTATCAATATGGCATCACTAGCGGTAGCTAAGCAAGTTGAAGGAAGTTGTGCTCCTACATTAGAAATACAAGGGTACATACACCCAGACGTCAAGCTACTAATCATGAAAGATCTCTGTGCCGATGTTATAATAGGTCGTGATATTCTACAAAAACGTAACACTCTTGAACAGCGATGGGCAACTGCCGGCCCGCGGGCCTAATCCGGCCCGTTACGATGTTAAAGTTGGCCCGCGGCATAAATTCACATTTTTTAATTAGATAACTAATTTTTGGTAGCCCTTAATTTGCAGTGCCGTATTTCTAATGCCCCCGAATTTTTATTGTTTTTCACGAAAAATGTTCATAGTTTTATTTATATAGTATATATATATATATACTATATATAGTATTATAAATCGCTCCATTTGATCAGGCCCGCATTGTCAGAGGAAAATTGAAAATTGGCCCAATGCTGAAAAAAGTTGCCCACCCCTGCTCTTGAAGTAGCTTTTGGTGGGCCCTATGATCCGCTTAAAATCTGCAGTCTGGCTCAAGCGAGAGTTCCTCTTGCTAATCTTTTTACGCTTCTTAGTTCTGACTGCCATCCGATAGCCATCAAATCTCGTAGATATTCGAAGGAAGATCAAGAATTTATCAAATCTGAAGTAAACGAACTTCTCGTTAGTGGTATTATAGAGGAAAGCAACTCACCCTGGAGGGCTCAAACAGTAGTCACCAAAAGTAGCAACCACAGGAAGCGATTGGTCATTAACCCCTTACCTAACATTGAAGACTTAATATCTAAAATCTCTAAATATTCAGTTTTTAGTACCGTTGACTTAAAAAGCGCTTACCATCAAATCCCAATTCTAGATGAAAATAAAATCTACACTGCTTTCGAAGCAAATGGAGTATTATACCAATTCTTGACAATTCCTTTCGGCGTAACCAATGGGGTTGCCACTTTCCAGAGAGTGACAAACAAAATCATCATACTAGAAAACTTACAAGATGTGTATTCATATTTGGACGATGAAACTATATGTGGTAATGATCAAGAAGAACATGACGTAAATATTAGGAGGTTTTTAGGTATTGCCAAGAAGTACAATTTAACAATAAATGAAGAAAGTCCTGATATTTCTGCACTACTAAAAGTTTATTGGGTTATACCATTTCAAATAAAACTATAAAACCAAACCCTGATCGGCTGCGGCATTTGACCGAGCTCGAATTACCTGTCAACCAGACGTCTTTCCGCTGCATCGTCGGAATGTTCTCACGCTATGCCAAGTGGATTCCTAAGTTCTCAGAGGTATTAAGACCCCTTATTGAATGTAAATCATTTCCCGTTTTTTCTGAAGCTGCTACCTGCTTTGACAATATGAAAAAATATATAGCTAAAGCATTTGTAACTGCCATAGATGGCACAATTCTGTTTGTTGTCGAAACTGATGCTTCTGATTTTGCTATAGCTGTCACCTTGTCTCAAAACGGCCTTCTTGTTAAAGCAACCGCCCCGTTTGAAAGACTCTCATTAGACTTTAAGGGCCCCATTCTTTCAGAGTTTTCCAATAAATATCTGCTAACCATTATAGATGAGTACAGCCGGTTCTCGTTTGCGTCTCCATCTCCTGATGTTTGTGCAGCCTCTGTTATTAAGGGTCTTTCTAGCTTATTTTCAATCTTTGGGTTTCCGTGCCTTATCCACTCTGTTCGAAGGTCTTCATTCATGTACCAAGAATTGAAGCACTATCTAAATACGAATGCATTGCGACTAGTAGGACTACCACCTATAACCCTCAAGGCAATGGACAGATAGAGAAAGAAAATGGTACGATTTGGAACACAACTGAGCTCGTCCTGCATGAGGAGAAACTTAAAACTTCTCAATGGGAGGTTTGCCTTCCTGAGGCCTTTCGCTTTATTCGATCTTTACTCTGCACTGCAACAAACGCCTCCCCTCATGAAAGAATGTTTCTTCATCGTCGGAGTTCGGGTAATGAACAATCATTGCCGACCTGGTTAAGTAATCCAGGCTCTGTTCTTATGCAGAAACATATTCGATCCAGTAAGTATGAACCGTTGGTAGAAGAGGTTCAATTACTAGAAGCAAATCCCAACTACCCTTATGTGCAATTACCGGATGGTAGAGAAACTACTATTTCGAACTGCCATCTAGTATTGGTGGGAGACGCTAGTAGTGAACATCCACCGGCTGAAACTGGTTAGATTTCTGAAATCAACACGGGACGTGTGGTAGAAAATCCTCCTGCAAACCCTATTGAGAGGAACACCCCACTCTCGATTGTTCCTAGTTCTAGTAATGAGGGAACGTCCTCAACAGAGCGGCCTACCAGAATTCGTAAGTGTTCGCTTCATTTAAATGATTATTATTGTCTTTAAGATTGGGGAGAATGATGTGATTAGGTTTGGATCACTGATGATCTAGTTTATGCCTTTATGAATTGTTACCTTAATTAAAGCTATTGATTGTCAAACATAATTTGTAAGCTGTGTTCTTGTTGAAAAACCCTTTATTAGGGTTTAATCTCACATCAAACGTTTTGCTGAACACATTGTTAATGAAACGCACGATATTAACCAGTCCTAAAATTTATAGCTACGACATTTTTTTAATAAGTTGAAGCTAAATTACTTTGAATGGTTGTAAATACATAGACACAAAACTTCAAGTGTCAATATAATCAAAGTGACCAAATTTGTTCGGAACCTTATTTTTATTAAAACTTTGACATATTTCTGATATCATCAACATATTGTTTTATAAATCTCTTTGGAGAGGGTGACATGTAGTATGTATAACTTGTATAACTTTTTATATGTCACACTTCTGCTTGATTTTTAACTTTAACTGCAGTTACGTATTTTTAACTGTAATTTTCTTAAAATAAATTGTTTCTTATTGTATTTATGTGATATGTAGGTAGTGTGTTTAAAGTCAATACTTCTTTACCTTTTTTAGTTCCATATGTTTTCTATATTTTTGTAGTGTACTTAAGAATGAATACATTGGTATTCGAAACTGTAGTCTTGAAATAAAAAGGATTATAGAATTACATGGTTATGGTATGGGTTTGGTTTAAAGTTTTTCTACATTTCAATTTTTTAGTTAAAACCCATTGTAAGTATGGACTACAAATATACGATACTAATATTTATCAAAAGCTTTCGATTTCTTCGCTCAAATAATCTTGAACCTTGTATTCAGTTCAAATGTTTTCTACCACTTGATATTTCTAATTCTTCTTTTAAGTCCTTAAATGATATTCATTGCAAAACAATATAACAATAGTATTAAAAATTTACATTAATATTTAATTCAGCTGTCGTCGTTGACTTAATGCGACCGTCATATTTTCTTTTATACTCAACATACGAATGATCACTATTGATCTTTCAGAAACTGAACATATTGTAGATGTTAGAGGCGAAGGTTGCAATGAAGTCAAAACCAATAAAGAAGAGCTTGAACCGCTATCAAAACTTTTATAAAATATATAGGACTAAAAATTAATTGCGTACTTTCAAAAGTAAAAATCTTGCCAGATGTGTTATCTAATTCTTTTTCCAATATCGCGGATTCCTACAATCGCTCCTCTCTAATGATTGTGAATAAATTCCTCAAGAAAATCATCGGGTAATTTTGCTTTAATTTCATTGACTGAGTACATTTTCTATAGTAGCGTAGGAAAGAGGAGTCAAAAACCATAACGCTAAAAGAATGTTGCCCATTTTATTTTTTAACCAAATATAAAAAAGGATATTGAAATTAATGATAGTTTGGATCATTTCTATAGTTTACTGCGAAATCCATATTAATTACCTGTTTCACCATAAGCTTTAGAAACCGGATTATTATTGCACGTTTTTGGTCGTAATAGACGGTGGTTAGATCATCAGTTACTAAAAAGTTAACTACAAGATTTTACCACCCTTTGTTTTCTGTAATTTAAAAATATTCTTTAGCTGCATTTGAAATGCGATATTAATAAAAAATTTTATTAAGTCTTTAATATTATTTAAACTTGTTATATAGGTACGTACATCTTCGAAAGATTTGCACAAGTGTTGGAATACCCAATACCAGTCGCAACTGCACTTTAAAGGCCAGGAAATTGTTTAAATTAAATGCGCTGCAAAAGTGTCATTTTTGAATGGAACACTTTGTAGTGCCTTTAGTATTACCCTTTATTTTGGAACTGATGTTTCGGCTACCAAAAATTGTTCCAAGTCAAATGAATAATACACTCAACTTGCATTTTTTATGTTTAACTAGAAATCGTAGTGCTTGTCAAATCTTAAAGTTTGCCGTTTGTCAAGTGTCGTGTAGAGTAGTTTAATTGGCGGGAAAAATTTAATATAAAAAAATAGATCATATGATCTGCAGCCATAATTTGGTGTCAATGGAATTTATTGATGTAAAAGGTTTGTTTCGTTTTAAAGTACGCCAAAATGGTATACAAATTGATTTGAATAAACTGTAAGAGAGAAAACTTTGAGTTTGCCTGTCTCTATAAATCGCAGTTATTCCAGTCGTTGTTTGCCGCAAGCGTAAAATTCAAAGCGACCAATCAAACTTAACATTTACAAAATAATTCAAATCAATTTTAGTATAGTAAATCATGGATGATTTGTGTCCGAAGTGTTCGACCCCTTACCGCCAAATCGATATGGTTGAATGTCCTATCTGTAAGATGTGGTTCCATTTTGAATGTGTGGATGTAGATGATGGTGTTGCAGAAATTGAGGATTGGCGTTGCCCATGTTGCACTGCTTTGTCTGCTGTTCCTAAAATAAGCTCAAGAATGGTCCCGTTCGAGAAACATAGAACAGCTAAGCATAACGATGTCAGTGTTGGTCAATGTGGTAAACCGATTATACCATTGAGCACACAGTCTACCACCACTAGTGAACGTCGGCGACAACGTTGGGAAAACCTACAGGAACAAAAGCTGTTACTTGAAGAACAGCAAAAATTAATTCAAAACAAATTAATCATTTGTCAACAAATGTCGTCACTCTTAGTGGAGTCTGATGATGAAAGTCAAAGGTTAGATGATGATGAAATAGGAGAAGCGGATCCAGAAACCAATTTAGAGCTCTCTAGACGTCTTGAACAAGCAGCCACCAGAGGTCTGTCGTCCAGCGTACCAATTTTGATTAATCAAAATGAGGGTCAAATTGAACAAGAGGTAACACAACCGGGTTTGCTGCCTACCCTCCTGCACCCGATGCAGAATGAAGTTCAGTGGCATCCATCGCCACCATCATTACATGCACAGCAAGAAGCATTGTGGCACCAACAGCCAGCGCAGCTAAACTTGCAGGAATATAAATCAGTGCTTCAGTCGTTACCAAAAGAGCATTCCAGCCAATCGCTACTGCAGCAAACGTCTATTGTTGCACCACCTTATAACGGTCGGTCATCGCGCTTATCAAACGTAGTGGTTCAGAACAAAAATAATCAAACAGTAGGAAACAATGTCATAGCATCAGCCAGACCAGGCAACCCCCTAAACGACGTATCTCTATGTCCACTAAATTCAGCTCATATTGCTGCAAGGCAATCTATTCCATGAGACCTTCCATTTTTTGACGGAGATCCGAGGAACTGGTATATATTTATAAGTAGTTTCAATAGATCAACCACATTGGGTGGGTTTAATGACAGTGAAAATTTAATCCGTCTAGACAAAGCTCCAAAGGGTAATGCTCGAAAAATGGTACAAGGATTCTTGCACGAACCTCGTTGCATAAAAGATATTATTATTAACTTATGTTCAAAACCTCTGCGCGTGTCTTCAAGCTAGTGATGTAGCTGAATACTCCAACAACCCTATGCTCATGCACGAACTAGTAAGTAAGCTGCCGGCTCAACTAAAGGTACAGTGGGCGATGCATAGGGCTACACAAAGCTACGTGGGTATTCTACAATTTGGGCAATGGTTACATCAACTTGCTCTAAACATATGTACCGCTATTCCTACGCTTACCTTTAGTGAAAATAAAGGGTCAAAACACGAACGCACACATTTACACGTCGGTTATGCCGCTGACAAAACCATAAGGTGTAAGTTATGCGATAAAAGTTGCCATACAGTGTTAGAATGCGCCCAATATAAAGAAGCTGGGTTAAATAAACGGTGGAGAATTGTGAAGGACTTACGGCTATGTAGAATATGCCTGCGAAAACATAGGTTTCCTTGCAAATCCCAATTGAAGTGTGAGAAGTGCCATCGCGTTCATCACACTACTTTGCATAAAGAAATCGAACTCGTGACTAGTCAGGTGGCAGCAACGTCTAGCTTTGCTTCAGTTGCAACAAATAACCAAGTCTCGAGTGTAAACGCAGATATAAACATAAATTACCTATATAAAGTTGAAGACATTCGTTTCCGTTTCTTACCTGTTAGGATCTTTAGTGGCCATCAAGAAATTGTTTTCTACGTTGATGAAGGGTCATCCACCACTATGATTGATGACAAAATAGCCCATCAACTGAATCTGTCGGGTGAGGTACAGCCTTTATGTCTAAAATGGACCGGGGGTCAGCACAGAGTTGAAGACAATTCGAAACTAGTGCGGGTTTCTATTGCTGGCACCTACGTTGGCGCTAAAATATTTCACGATCGTCTAGCACGTACGGTGAGCAATTTAAGTTTGCCAACACAAACCCTTTACATGAAGGTACTTAGCCGCCAATTCCCTTATTTACCAAACTTACCAGTGGAATCTTATAGGAATATAAACCTGACATGTTGATCGGTTTAGATAATTGGGAATTAGCGGTTTCCTTAAAAGTTAAAGAAGGTGGCAAATTTGATCCTATAGCCGCCAAATGTCGCCTGGGATGGTCTATATTTGCGTTTCTTATAGGACATACTGAAAATGAACATCAAAACTTTCACGAAAGCTGCGATTGTGCAGTCAAAGCTGACGACATAGAGTTGCATACTTCAGTAAAGTCTTATTTTGCGGTGGAAAGTTTAGGCGTGCAGCCACCCATCAACTCTAAGGAATCATTAAAACTTCATCGTGCCGCATTAATCATGAGTAATACTACTAAATGGGAAAATAATCGTTATACAGTGGGATTGTTGTGAAAACACGATCATTTACGACTTCCGGATAGTCGAAATATGGCGCTTAAGCGCCATCAAATTTTAATGAATCGTTTGAAAACCGACCCTGTTCTTGCTCAAAGGTTAAAAAGCCACATTCAGGATTTGGCGGATAAAGGTTATGTGCGTAAACTGCTTCCAAAAGAAATTGAAGAGCAACATGAAAAGATTTGGTATTTGCCACTCTTAATCGCTCTTAATTCAAATAAGCCGGACAAATTCCAGTTAGTTTGGGATGCTGCCGCCACAGTAAATGGTGTTTCGCTCAATTCGATGTTGCTCAAGGGACATGACTTACTTTCGTCGTTGCTTGGCATACTTTTGCGTTTTCGTCAAAAAAAGTAGTGTATACAGGCGATATAAAAGAAATGTTTCTGCGCATCGGAATAAGGGACGAGGATCAGCATGCTTTACGCTTTCTTTGGCAAGAAGACGAACACAATAAACATGCGGATGTATATGTAGTCACAGTATTAATTTTTGGCGCTACTTGCGCACCAAGTTATTCGCAGTACATTAAAAATGTAAACGCACTAAGGTTCAAAAACGAATTTCCTCGTCCAGTGACAGCTATCGTAGAAAACCACTATGTGGACGATTATTTGGACTCTGTGGACATTGAGGTAGAAGCAATCAACCTAGCCAAACAAGTTTCACAAATACATAGACACGCAAACTTTGAAATCCGCAGTTGGAAATCCAATTCGATACAATTTATGAGAGAAATGAATGACCAAGTCGAAGAAACAGTAGTGAACTTGAATTTGAGTCCTGAGCTGATATTAGAGAATATTCTCGGTATGTGGTGGCATTTGAGTTCAGATTGCTTTACATATTCTATACGTTCTAACAAACGAAATACCGATACCCTGTGTGGAAATAAAAGACCCCTAAAAAAGGGAGCTTCTTAGAATACTAATGTCGATTTATGACCCTATGGGGCTTCTAGCTCATTTTATGGTGTACTTGAAAATTTTACTACAAGAAGTATGGAGAAGTAAATTGGCATGGGATGAACCGTTAAGTGACGAACTTTATAATAAATTTTCAATTTGGAAAACGTATTTACCAAACTTAAAAGATTTGCGAATACCGCGCTGCTTTCTTCAAATATTTAACAATTATGATAAACTAGACGTTCAGCTGCATATGTTTGTAGACGCTAGTGAAAATGCTAGCGCCACTGTTGCTTATCTTCGCATTTCTGACGACAAAACGGTTGTGTGCAGCATAGTTGAAGCAAAAACATAGGTGGCCCCACTAAAAATTCAAAGTATTCCTAGATTAGAACTAGATGCTGCTGTTTTAGGTGCCCGTTTCTCCAAGTCAATTCGAGAAGCATTGAGTATTCATCTAACAAAAATTACATATTGGTCTGATTCCACTACAGTACTTTGCTGGTTGCGTGCCGAAGATTCTAGGAAATATGGCAAGTTTGTATCATATCGTATAGCCGAAATACAATATTTGTCGATAATTGCCGACTGGCGCTACGTACCTTCTGGATACAATGTTGCGGACGAGGCCACTAAGTGGAACAAACCTCCCAATCTTAGTGCAAGTGGTTGCTGGTTGAGAGGCCCAGAATTTCTGTATGATTTCGAAAACGAATGGCCACTAGATATCACTCATAGAAATGACGAAGACGAATTTAGTGCAGTTCATGATACCAAGTTACCGAGAAGCAATAGTCTATTGACGGTAGAATTTGATCGCTTTAGTAAGTTTCAAAGGGTATTACGCGCCATGTCTTATGTTGTGCGATTCATTCAACGCTGTCGCACTGGGCACATACAACCAACTCAGTATTATAGCTTAGAATTGAGATCAGATGAACTAAAGGCTAGTTTGATACATCTAATAAAGTTAGTGCAAAAGGAGTGCTTCCCAAATGAAGTGACTCTGCTGCTAGAAAAAAGACAATGCCCAAAGTCAAGTTGTCTTTTCAAAATCACCCCGTTTTTGGATGATGATGGCATTATCAGAGTGGATAACCGCTTAAAGGCAGTGGAAGCTTTACTGTACAGAGCTAAGCACCCTATAGTACTTCCGCGAAAACATCGGTTCCCACTTTTGATGTTAAATAGCTTTCATGTGATGTATCAGCACCAGCATTATGAGACAGTCGTAAATGAAGTTCGGCAGCGGTATTACATATCCAGGTTAAGAGTTGTACTGCGCAAGATTCGTCAAAGTTGTCAAGTTTGCAAGAAACGAGATGCATGGCCTGATCCGCCTCAAATGGCGTCGTTACCATCAGCTCGGGTCTGCACTTATGCTGCTCCCTTTACACATACAGGTGTAGACTACGTCGGTCCCCTCTCGGTGATGGTAGGTAGGCGGACGAAGAAACGTTGGCTTGCCTTATTTACGTGTCTAACAATACGCGCAGTCCATATCGAGGTGGCATATAAATTGGATGCGGAACACTGTATTTTGTGTTTTCGAAATTTTTTTGCTCGAAGAGGACAGCCTAGACATATTTATTGTGATCAAGGTCGAAATTTCATAGCTACGGATCGTATTCTAAAAGAAGAACTAAAAAAAATGCCTGCAGAAGCAATTGCCCGAAAGTTTGTAAGCCCAGACCTGACGTTTCACTTTAATCCTCCTGCTTCACCGCACATGGGAGGAGCATGGGAACGTCTAGTTAAATCTATAAAAATAGCATTGTACAACGCTCTACCTGAGCGCACACCCACAGACACAAATTTATTAAGTTGTGTGATTGCCGCAGAGAGTATTGTAAATTCTCGACCCTTGACATATCTACCATTAGATAGCGAGGAAAGCGAAGCAATTACACCGAACCATTTTCTATTAGGTTCCTCCAGTGGTGAAAAGCCAATGGCACCCATAGACGATGATAATACAGTTTTGAAATGCAGTTATCTATACCGGGAAAGGTTCGCCAATAATATGTGGAAGCGGTTTGTATCTGAGTACCTTCCGGAGTTACTGCTTCGATCGAAGTGGCATAACAAAACAGAACCTTTAAAATGCGGGGATATCGTGCTAATAGTAGACCAAAGGTTTCCTAGGTGCAATTGGTCAAAGGGCAGAATAATATACACAAAATTAGCAGCTGATGGACAAGTAAGATCAGCAACGGTGCAAACCAGTACTGGAGTATTTGACCACCCAGCAACAAAAATGGTGAAATTAAAGATAAACGACGGTACAGCTGTCCAACTGGAGAATGCAGTACCGGGTGGGAGTGTCAAATCTTAAAGTTTGCCGTTTGTCAAGTGTCCTGTAGAGTAGTTTAGTTGGCGGGAAAAATTTAATATAAAAAAAATAGATCATATGATCTGCAGCCATAATTTGGTGTCAATGGAATTTATTGATGTAAAAGGTTTGTTTCGTTTTAAAGTACGCCAAAATGGTATATAAATTGATTTGAATAAACTGTAAGAGAGAAAGCTTTGAGTTTGCCTGTCTCTATAAATCGCAGTTATTCCAGTCGTTGTTTGCCGCAAGCGTAAAATTCAAAGCGACCAATCAAACTTAACATTTACAGTGCTCTTTAACTATTTTCTACGAAACGACTCCTGTTGTTGACTTAAATAGTTTGTAATTTCATATTGCGTCAAAATAGCAAAGGAAATGTTATTTTAGGAGAGCAGCAATGAATGTGCACCAGCAGTTTTCAAGATAAAGTACATAAGATATATAAAATTTTATAATAATACTGCTAAAATGGTAGGGGAAGAAAGAAATATGTGGAAAACGGTAAAAAATAGGAGAGATAGGATGATAGGCCACATACTACGACATGAGGGAATAGTGCGGAATATATTAGAACCAGAGATAGGAAAAAAGAGAAGAAGAGGCAGATCTAGGTTAGACTACTGCACACAGATAGTAAAAGATGTAGGCTGCAGGAATTTCAGGGAGATGTGTAGTCTAGCCGAGAAGAGAAATCAATGGAGGTACGCATCCAACCAATCCCAAGATGGATAAACTAATGAAGAAAAAATAACTGTGCCTAAACATGATGATTATTATAAGTAACTACAAGAAGTGGTTAGGCAATATTCTCGACTAATGTTAAGTGTGTGAAAGGATTTACTGGAAAACCATTATTTCGGCAAATGTCTAAGTGTTGGGGGATCTTGGTAGCCACAGGTTGCTTAACCCTTTCACTGAATCTCGGTGAAATAGGGCATACAATTAGAAAACTATAGAAGGGGAACGAGCTGTATACACATGCTGTGTGAGAATTTCAGAAAACTATGTACGTTAGCGCAGAATATAAATAAGTGCAGGTACATGTCCAACCAGTTTTGAGACGGAAAACCTAATGACAAAAAAATAAGCGCAAATAAATCTAATAATTAGTATAAACAACTAGTTGTTGGTTGTGAAATATCTGCAACTAATGTTAACTGTGCGAAAAGATATATTGGAAAATATATTAAATTGGTAAATGGTTAAGTGTTGGGGGAACTTGGCAGCCACAGGCTGCTTACCTCCCTTCACAACCACTAAAGGTCGGAGAAATAGGGTATATAATTGTAAAACAATAGAAGGTGACCGAACGGCATCTAACAAGAAAGAACAGCGCCTATGAGGAAAGACAACAAACATAAAACAAGAAGAAAATTGTTGAAAGCATATGTGAGGAGCACAGCATAGTATGCCTATGAACTACGGGCAGTCTGAAACGCAAGAAAGAAAAACAGTAGCAGACTTTTGAAATGCTGTGCTTCAGATGTATGAGGACGATAGCATAGACAGACAAAGATAATAACAAATAGGTTATAGAAATAGTAGGGGAATAAGGATATTTGGGGAAAAAGATAAGAGAAATAGAAGGGCAGAATACGTTCTAAGGGATTTTTGAGAAATACTATGGGATATATTGCAAGCAGAGATAGGAAAAAAGAGGTAGATGTTGACCTAGATCAGATAGTGATAGATGCAGACTGTGCAAATTTCAGGGAAATCTGTAGGTTAGTTCAGAATAGGAAACAATGATGGTACGCGTCTAACCAGTTCCAGGAGTGAAGATCTAATGATGATGACTGCTAACACGTAGGCTGCGTTACTAATAATTGCTGCTTTCTTTGTGATGCTTTAACGGTCCCCAGAGACCGATAGTAACACATTTCTTAGTGTGTTAGTGGACTCCGAGTACCGATATGGCGTTTATACTTTAGTGACATATGTAGGTTTTGGTTTAAAGTAATTTGCCACTGCTATTATGGTTTTCTGTTCTAAACGCTTCTAATATATTACTATTAACAGCGCATCGGTCTCCTGCAACCAATGTCGCAGCAGTATGTAAATTTGTAAATAAGGAATAAAATGCTGCTGAAAGTTGTGAGGTTTACTTTATTGGCTATAGAAATAGAGTAACAATAAATTTAATATCGTTTATGCATTCTGTTGAAGCACGAGAGACACGTACCTAAATTTTCTGTGCAGTTATTGCAAAAAGTGATCACTTTTGACACTTTTATTGGTATCACGACTGCTAAGAATAAGATGCAGATTTTTATAACAACCTTACCAAATTTTGCGGTTTTTTCGTCCTGGTCCTGTGGGCTTAAATAAAGTATGAGTAGTTCTTTTAGGAACATCGGTGGTAGAGAGAATAGATTTGTTTAATTGTATAGCTAATACTCTTTTAAACTCAGTAATAGACAATTTCGTATTCAATATCTGATTATTCATTATCCATGAATTAACAACGCACGTTCCAAAAGGGAGTTCATAAATGACTTTACGGTACCATTTAATCTCTCTGCACAGAACTGTATGATATGACGACATCTGGTCGCTGTAATCCACACCTTTTTGTTTTATTATAAAGTTGCAAACATCTAGGTTTCATAATGGTATCACCTTTACGAGACTTTTCCAGTCTCCACTAAATCACCATTTTCAAGGGGATCCGTAGTAATCACCAAAACAGGTCTTTTATCCACCCACTTTATAACTTATACGCATTCATTCTGTTGACCATACACCTGCCCTTTCTTCATTATATTGGAAAACGTTTTTGGTACTCCTTTTCAGTTTCCACGTAAAGTACGACAGTAAAGTATTTTTTGTTAAATAGAGATTTTGCCAGTGGCAAACTAGAATAGAAATTATCCGTAAACAGATAGTGTCCTTCTTAAAAAACTGGTTTCAAAAGATCATGAGCTATAGTTTCTGAATGCCCTAGCCCTACAACTTGTTCGATTTTTTCCCATATATAAAATAACATTGCTTGTGAAACTATCTACCGTACAGAGGCTTGTATATTTTAATCTCATATTTGTGGGATTTATTTAGGAGATATTGACAAAACTCTACTGCCTCTAAATGAAATCATTGATTCATCAATTACCAAAATCTTCCAAGGAGTAAGAACGCATTGAAAACTTTTATTTAGAATAACAAGTGGTTCCTTTATCTTGTAAAGGTAAATTGTTGGTATTTAATAAAGTATCTTTGTTGTTACAAAAAGCAAACATCTTAGTATTAATAAAAATCGATCACGTTTAATGACATTTATCATAAATTCATTTCTAAACATGAGATTTTTTGACCAATATGAGTTAAATGTTGGCAGTTGGTTTAATCCCATAGTAATGATATTGGAAAAACGAATATCTCATTTTTGTTGGTATCAGTCCACGATGTCAATTTAGACTTCGGAGTAGAATTCGCCTTCAATGAGTGTTTAGCAAATCGATTTGCTTCCTTAACTATCAAACTTAGAAGATCGTCGGTTAAAATATATCTAATGGAGTTTTTGTAACATTTTTATTAAAATTTCATGTCCCAGATTCTGTACACATGTTGAAAGTAGACTGTGATCTCATGCCAAGTACCGACATTACTATCCGAACCTGTGCTCGTAATATTGATACCATCTAAATTCTCCCAATCATCTACATCTAAAGGTAACCTCAATTAATGCTACCTAATAAAGAATTAAGCCGTATACATTACCACTTCCTTCACCAGATTTGGTTACGGAATTACTTTCGTAACGTGTGTCTGCATCAGAAGATTGGGGAGATGGCAAATAGTTTTTATCAGACATGCTGTCACTGCTACTGTAATGCTCATAATTTTAATTCTCATTGTACAAAATTGTATCTTCCAGATTTTAATCCGTAACTTCAATACCATTTTCAAAAACACTTTTCATTAGAAGCTGCTTGGATATTGTCATTGTTCAAAGACAAAAACAAAATATTTTTGCACGGGAACCCATATTTAAACCTTCAGCGCTAATGTTCACTCTTACACTATCGAATGGTACAGGTAAACTAGCGAAGGGTTAATACACAGCCAAGAAGGAACCTGATTTCTATATACCGTACATAAGTCGCCGATGGCCAATACCGCTAGTAAGTGGTACCTTAATCATTTGAGTGCAATATGGTACTCCGGTGACCGATAAGCTTTTATTAGTCTTTTGGAAGTGTAAAATCTAAAAGATAAATAATGCTACCTGTAAATAATCAAAGAACTGAGTTATAATTAACACGTGCCATACATATTGAAATTTTGCTAGAAAATAATTAGCGCCAAAAGAATGTTTCGTATCGGTCCTAAGGGACCGATGTTGGAGTCAACGCGTTAAGTAACAGTGTGGCAACAGTTGCTTTACTAACAATATAATACTCTTTCAAACCGCATTCACTACAAAGCAGCATTACTTTCGTAGAACTGTTGCCATGGTTTTTATGTTAGAATATAGGAATACTAAGAGAATACCAATAGATTTTGAAAAAATATATTTTATCCCAATCCCAAAAAAGTCAGGAGCTGATCATCATTCATTTTGTTTTCAACCTTACTTAAGGTCGGTTTGATGCAGCTCTAACTTCTTTTCTATTCTGTGCTAATCTAAAAAGCTCTACATGGCCTTCACAACCTAAATTTCTAATAATTTGACTAATATAGTTTGGACTAGGTCTTCCTATATTCTTCTATCTTTTTCCTATCCAGCTGGCTCTACATAGACATTAGCAACCTGATGGTTGTTAAAGAACTCTAACATGTTTACATGATTACCATTTATAAGGAAATCAAATATAACCTGGTTATCCGCTTCAAAAAAGGAAAAGTGTTAAATTATATGTTATGGTAAGGCTTAAGCAACGAAACGCTACCAACATGCCAGACCGCTAACTAATTGTAAGTTATGTCCTGGTGACATTTAGTTAACTGATTTTTATTTTTTTTTTGTTTTGTTTTCAAACTTACTTAAAGTCTTACTTAAAGTCGGTTTTACTAGTAAAAGTTATATATGACACATGTGAGGTTCCAATAGATTTCGAAAAAAATATTATTATCCCAATCCCAAAAAAGTCAGGAGCTGATAGGTGTGAGAATTTTAGAACGGTTAGTTTAACTTCTCATGCTTCCAAAATACTAACAATAATAATTAAAAATAGAGTATAAGCTTTGACAGAATTATTTAGGCGAAGACCAGTATGGTTTTCATAAAGACAGAGGGACTAGAGAACCGATACTAATGATTAGGCTAATTATCGAAAAAAGGTTACAAAAAAATAAAAAGACTCATTTCGCGTCTGTAGATTTAGAAAAAGCATTTGATAGGGTTAATTCGATTGTGATGTTCAGAGTTTTGCAAAAAAATAAGAATCTCTCATAGGGATAGAAAAATTACTTAGTCTATATAAAAACCAAAGCGTAGTAATTAGATTTGATGAAATAGAAAAGGAAGCTAAGATTAGAAATGGTGTTAGACAGGGTTGTATACTGTCTCCCTTGATTTTTAATGTTTATATTGAGGAAGCTTTTAATTTAGCTAGAGAGAGAAAAGAGATAGGTATTAGTGTACAGGGACAGAAAATAGACATGTCACGTTTTGCAGATGATATAGCCATTATAGCAGAGTCTAGAAAAGAGTTAGAAGAGTTTTTAAATATTTTAGATGAGATACTATTGAGTAACTATAGTATGAGAATTAACTCAGTAAAGACAAAGATAATGACAAGCGAGTTACAGCCTAGTTCTAAACCAAAATTAAAACTAGGTAATACCGAGTTAGAGGAGGTAGATGAATTTTGCTATTTAGGTAGTATAATTACAAAGGATGGACGTAGCAGAAGGGATATAGTAGCTAGAATAGCACAAGCTAGAAAAATGTTTTTAAAAAAGAAAAACTTACTAATAGCTAATAGTATTAGTTTAGTTAGATAATAGAAAAAGTTTCTTAAAGTCGTATGTATGGAGCGTTCTACTATACGGTAGTGAAACTTGGACAATTAAAGAAGTAGATAAGAAAAAGATAGAAGCTTTTGAAACTTGGTGTTATAGAAGAATGTTAAAGATTAGTTGGACAGATAGAGTAATAAACGAGGAAGTTTATAGAAGGATAGGTGAGGAACCCTGTATGTGGAAACAATTGAAGGTCAGGAGAGATAGAATGATGGGGCACCAGTTAAGACATGAGGGACTATTTAGTAAAGTCTTAGATTATAGACTACCGAATAAAAATAAAGCAGGAAAACCTAGACAAAGCTATATTAGTCAAATTATTAGAGATTTAGGTTGTGAAGGGTATGTAGACCTTTTTAGACTAGCTCAGAATAGAAAAGAATTTAGAGCTGTGTCAAACCGACTTTAAGTAAGTTCGAAAACAAACAAAAAATCAGTTAACTAAATGTCACCAGGACATAACTCACAATTAGTTAGCGGTCTGGCATGTTGGTAGCGTTTCGTTGCTTAAGCCTTACCATAACATATAATTTAATAAACGTTACCTTGACATAACTCACAATTAAGTAGCGGTCTGGCATGTTGGTAGCGATTCGTTGCTTAAGCCTTACCATAACATATAATTTAATAAACGTCACCATGACATAACTCACAATTAGGTAGCGGTCTGGCATGTCGGTAGCGTTTCGTTGCTTAAGCCTTACCATAACATATAATTTAACACTTTTCCTTTTTTGAAGCGGATAACCAGGTTATATTTGTTTGTTCCACAGCCATATGTTTCATCAGCAAAACTTGATTTATTTTAGAAGGTACTTAAAACGTCAATATAAATTCATAAACGATAAAGGATAATATTTGTAGGTAGTAAAAATTAATGCATATGCTTAGATAGCTTAGCATAGATAATTAAATTCTCCATCAGAGAATATATTACCTGAAAGTACTTCAGGAAGGAATATGGCACGGGAAAGCATGCCATCAGAAGATAATGCTACGGTAAGATATGCCACCATAGGACACACCATCCAAAGACATGCTACGGAAGGACACTACAAAACGTGTTACAATAACGAAATATTGCACTTCGTCACGAGGAACAATCTAAAAATTTAATCTACAAACAGCTTACCATCCATTAAGATTATGAACGGGTTATCTAGGTAGGCCCTCTTCATAAGCGTTTTGCTTATATTCTAAAACGATATTTATGTATGTTAGGAAGAATAAGCAAAGACACCTTTTACATACCAGGTACAACATCATGGCATTCGAAAGGACATCTTTATCGGAAGACGGCATGTGCTCAAAAAAACAGTTAGATATCAAGACAAACCAAATTTTAGTTTTGGTTTACAGATAACCACACTTTTGAAAGAGGGGCAAAACACGAAAACTATCCTAAAGGCTAGATTCATATATACACCAGTTGTGTATTTATGGATATTATTCGAAGGTTAACCAATAGAAAAATTACATCTGATCTTAATTATTTATATTGTTTATACAAAGGAAAGAATATTAAATTAAGACTAAAGATAGATGTACTTAGTTTTTTATTTAATAATACTAAAGGGAAACGTTACACAAATCAAAACTTTTGTGATTATAAACGGTATTAGTATAAGCTTAAGACAAATAATGCTTTCATTTTGAGGGAAATTGGACCACAATGTAACATGGAAGAGAAAGGTAAATTGACATGTTACAAAGTAAACAAACATCTATCGAGTATTGTATTTAACAATAATTTTTTAATACTCCTATTGCTCAACACTTTTTGAACCCATCGTTAAAAGTTTTGACCTGATTCTTAGCAGCCCCATTTGCAGATAGATAGTAGGGCGCAGAAATGATATGCACAATACCATTGTTACTACAAAATGGGTTACACCCCTCAGACACTAATTGCCTACCATTATCGGAAATAATTTTGTTTAGCAATCCAAAATGCGCAAACTAATCTCTTAATTTGCCTAACGTTTCCTTTATCGTCAAGTTATTCATTTGGTAAATTTCAGGCCATTTTGAAAATAAACCTATAATTAACAAAAATGACATTGTGAAACGGTTCTAAAAAAACAATGAATTGTCAAAAACACCCGTTTCTTTAAATTTCACTAATGTAGTTTTAAGAGGATTATTAGAATTTGTTGAACAAGCGTCGCAACTTTTACGTATAGCTTCCAAATTGTTACCTAATTTTGACCACTACACATATAACGTGCTACTACCTTCATCCTAACTATTCCGCTATGGGTTGCATGTAAATCTTTTAATATTCTTCCTCTAAGCTCTCTTGGTAATATTACTCTATTTCCGTACATTGAAATTCTTTCATCTACAAAAATTTCATTTTTCCTATATAAATAAGGTTATAAATGCTCCTTGCATTGTTTAGTCCGGCTGTCTCTCGCATACAATGATACCTTATTCAGCACTAGGCCCCTCTTAATTCCCCTTATTACTTCAACTCTATTTATCGGTTTATTATCTTTTACCAAACAATTAAAATTTTCTTCCAGTATGTACACATAATTTGCTCTAGTAGACACCCGGTACAACACATATACTACTTCGTTAACTTTACCTCGAATGTATTCAAAAGTATAATTGAATTTTGTTGGATATTGTGTGTTTGGATGTGGCAGAGTGACTTTTATATTAGATTTTAAGTCAATAAGTAGTTTTAAATGGAAAATGATAAAGCAGTTTATTTTAATTTTTAGTAATTGACAGACTCTATTTATAATAAACGTACTTGATTATTTCTTAATCACTAAGGTGACTGCATTAGGGCTTCTATTTCAACAAATTTGCTTAAAAATAAATCCCAACGCAGAAGTTATCCACTGCTATGGGTGGAATTCCTTTATTCTCGCCAAACAATGCCAACAATGACTTGTGATCGAAACAAAGAATGAATCTATTGCCCATCAAATACTGGTAAAGCTTTTTATCTGACCAATATATGAACCTAGCGCCTCACTGTGTATTATAGAGTACTTACGCTCCACCACATTTAATACTCTGGATGCAAAACAAATTGGCTTTCTGGAACCTTCAGCATGTACATGCTCCTATTCCTACATTCGAAGTATCGCATACTAACTTAATAGGTATTTCGTTATTAAAATGTGTTAAATTTTGATCATTTCTCATTAAACTTTATATTTTTGTAAATGCATGTACCCAACGATTACTCCGTTTAAATCTAACATTTTATTTTAATAACCGATATAAAGGTTCTAGTATACTAGCTAAATTTCACACAAACTTCCTGTAATAATTTATAATTTCTAAGAACGCGTTCAGTTCAGACGCTTTACTTGGTGCAGGAGCTCCTACTGTTGCCTTAATTTTTTCAGGATCTTAAATAATCCTTTTTTGTTTATAATGTGTCCTAAGTACTTAATTTCAAATACAAAACATTCACACTTTTCACCATTTTATTTAAAAGCCGCATCTTTCTACCTTTGAAAAACAGCCTCTACATTATTTAAATGCTTCCCCTTATTTTTACTAGTACTACTATGTTATCTAATTCCTTGTAGCGTCTTTTCAACTAACGTTGAAAAATTGAACACGCTGATCTACATGGCAAACTATTTAAAAGATAAATACCCTTGTGTGTGCTCAGTGTAACTAACTTACGAGACTCTTCCATTAATACTAATTGATTATAGGGGCTTGAAAAACTAATTTGGTAAACAATCATACTCTCGACAACGGGTGTTTTAAAACCTCTAAATGCTTGTTAATTGTAATTTTATAGTATGCACAAATTCTTATTTGATTTTTACTCTTTAATAAAGGTACCAAAGGTATATCCCAAGCGTTATTATCTCTTATCTCAATTACTCCATCCCTTTTTTAATCTTTCTAATTCCGTATTCAAAAGTTCCTAAAAGGTAAATAGAACGGGCCTTGGCTTAATAAAAACTGGTTCCATCCCATCTGCCATTTTTAGATTTACTCGCTCATATTTAAATTTTCTTATCACACCTAAATATTTCTTTATTAATAAATTTATTACATTGTTATGTAATATTTATTTTAAATCTAATACACAATAAAATCGTGGTAGATTTAATATTACCTATCGAGAATTCTTATGTAACTGTAACAAGCCCAGGGTAAGAGTAAGATGGAAATTGGCTTTTAGTAAAAGAAAACTCTTAAGACGTTTAACTAGCTGAGTTTTGGCCCACGGTCGCATGAGATTGGGTCAGTGGGTATATTTAAGTTGAAAGAAAACAAGGTAATGGACGCCACCTAAATTTTTTTATAGAGCAAGTAACTAAATGAATTTGCTTAAAGGAAAATTTGGAAACCTAAGTTATCGCTAACCACTTTAAATACAAAGTTTGATTGTCACAAATATGATACTTACATCTGATCGTCTTCTTCAACGAACTAACGATGAGAAGGGCGACTCTGAAACATAATTACTACCAACATAGACACCCTATATATTTTACGGACCAGTATGAGTATGTAATCTTTAATTTAATTTCAATTAGTTTATACTATATCGTGGTACGCTTTCGGGTAAGTTTAACCTTTTAAATACCTAACAAAATTTGGAAAAATTTAATGATTACTGAGTAATGAACTGAAGTCAAAAAAATAACTCTATATTCTCTTTAAGACAAGTAAAGAACAATATAAATCATAAATGTACTAAATAAAATTTAAATTCTTATAAATGTAATTTTCTGGAATCAGATATTTAGCTATGGACATTATTTTTCATAATAAATAGTCAAGGTAGCGCTACTACGACCTTACAATGTTTTAGAAAATTTACTTAACTTTTGGCAAATATTATTAGTTGATTAAATACTCTTAAGTTCAAATTTTATCATACAGGACTTAGGTCCTATAAATTAACATGTTGGTATTTCAATTTATGATAAACAAGATAACTATGACGATTGTATGTCTACATCTCTACAACCGATGAAGTATAATTTCTTAGGTTGAACACACTATTAATTACAAAAAAAAATTGTTGTACTCATTATACTTTACACTTTAACAGAATGAGCTTTTGATAAATTATTTAACAAAATTATTCATACGAGTCATAATGAATTGCATATAGCAACCTAAAGTAGTTACAAGCTTCAAAAGGAATTCATTACATGCAAAATTTACGTAATGAACTTTGCTAGTGCAGCTTTATCTTAGAAACTAATACATTCTTACCGATAGCAGCAATGACCTATAACCTTCAAACGACATGTACATCAGCTGAACACGCCAACTGTATAGCAAAGTCGGCCAAGTGTTGAACAAAATTGCTTACTCAATTATATTTTAAACGAGTTCCATAAAACTTATTTGAACCAAACCAAATAAAATATGTTCCAGATGATCTAAGCTTACATCGAAATTACGTGGAATTACATCAAAATCATTACGGAATTATCTACATTTCCAGATTTGCACTGTAATAATATTGCATAATTAATTTTAATAAGATTATTCATTTAAACAAACCGTTCGCCAAAAAGATTTCGTACACTACACTTTACACAAGCTGTCTGGGACAACTTTTAGAATACTATGTCATTTATTACGGCGCCTTTGCCAGGAAAACTTGATTTCCGTGAGCATCTTGAGTGTTTCTTAAACACCAAGCGACCTTTCAGTTTAACAACAAAACGAAAAGTGACGATCGGTCGCTAATCGTCGGAACAACTTGAAAATCTTAGATACTACAAGACGTAGGAGCACGCTAATAGGTTTGTATAAATTTTACCACAAAGGACGATGTGGTATGTAGTAGATTGTAATTGTAATTAAAATGGAAGTGTGCCTTGAAGTTTATCAGTTATTAAATATGCAATAACGAATGAATCAATTATGTAAATGTTGTTAAATAAAGACTAAAATAATAGATGCACCGCGGTAAAGTCAATAAATAAATTTACAAGAAAATTTATGTTACAACATATTCATTAACGCTTGTACTTAACAAATTTATTGGGAAAGTGTAAACCTTTAACACAAAAATCAAGTCATGTCCTAACAATGGTCTGCATCTTGTGCTTAACCACCACTAAGCGCCCTTTTCCCTTTATACTATTTAAAGCTACCCGAATTTTAATTTCACCCAATGAGTTTATTACTGACCCATTATAAAAGCCTTTAATAAAATAATACAACAATCATACAATCTTTATTTACCACTATTTACAAACAATTATTTACAGATATGTACAGTTTGGTACTCTAGTTCCAACTCGATAAGTGATATTTTTGTAAAGTCTTTGTTTTAAATTATTATTTGCAAACACATTTAATACAATAGGAGTAAATGGGCCCCAAATAATACCCTATATTTATTGCACACTGGAGTATGGTGAGCTCATAATAACCCAGTTTATTAATGTATGCCTTTTTACCTTGCATAAAATTACTACAAAACTATTTAACCCATGTACCCTTAACAATCCAATTTAAATTCGTAATGAAATTTAGTAAGCTTTACATACACCTTTTTTTCAATATTTAAAATATCCTAATAATTGTCAAGTACACGTATCTTTTCCAATATGTTAAATAACCATAAACAACCTCCAAAGTTCAATCACACATCACAAATAATTCCAACAGTTTATCAAATAACAGCAAATTCAAATGAGTTACCTGGAAAATGCTTCAAGTCTCCACCTTCTTCGATGATGCTCTATCCTCCAGAACCCCTTGGCTTTGTGATTATGCGCTCTGATCCTCCAGATAGATGATAACCTCAGTATACGCCGAACTCGTTGCTACCCATTACCATTCTATCACAGCATACAAATTCACGTACATTATACTTTTGTTTATTGATTTATTAGCTTGTTATGGTATTAGTTGGACCTCGGTTAATTTAATTCACTCGACACTACACACGTTAATAAGTACAAGGCCTCAACCTACCACGTTATAAGTGCTAATACTATTTTTACTGAATTATACAATTTTTCAATACTCACAAGACTCTACCATAACTTCGGTTGATTATTATACGTATTCTAAAGCGATGAAAATACAAAGAGCGATGCGAATACAAAGAGGAGCCCTATTAATTTTCTTAGAGTATTTATACAATTCAAACTGCCACCTCTCGGCCACTTTTCACGCGAAATACTTAATTTAAAATAAAATTTTTGCAAATTTTAATCTAACTGACTTAAATCTTCCAGAAATTTACCTCGTAAACTCCCTATATAATCCGAAAAATTACATTTACCTGTCGCGTGTTTGTCTGTTTATAAACTACTCGTTTCAACCAATGATGCAGTCCTGTGTCGTCATAAAACTCCGCCTGTAATATTTTATCTCCGTCTTATGCATATTTGATGTCGCGTTCCAACCCCACTTGAGTTGTAGAAAATCGATATTGCTGACCGCGTCGCATGACTCCACGTGGATTGAGTACGTGCGTTTTGAAATCGAATGCTTTTATAGCCGTCTCTATCTGTAGCATATTATTGATCGTGCATTCCTTCTGCTCTTTAAGAAACTTTGTTAGCTTTTATTCGAAGCCACTGACGGTTGAGAAATATATTCTATGAAACCCGCTTTATTATGTTGATAAATTCAAAAAAAGGTAACCTTTTTAAACATTTAGGTGTTCTTAATTATTAACTGTTTAAACAACAATTCTAGGAGCTTATATTTCACGGTATTCAAAACAATTGACGTGCTTGTCTGCTATCACAAACCCTTTTCCCTTCGGATTATTGATTTTCTATACCCTGGTGTGTTTCTTAATGCTATTACAAGTTGAATTAAATTAATTAAATTAATTATGCGATTCTATTTGTTTTTAAAACTGATTTTCTTTATGAATCTATTACTTTTCAACCATTAATTATAAAAATACGTCAATACTTGTTCGTTTAAATTAAATAAATGAAATAAATTTTGCGCGTAAATAAATTGTTCTTTTCTCTATACAGTGTGTTTGAAATTGCATTGCTTACCCCAAATTTAACCCTTTGAATCCATAACTATATATATATATATAATGTTTTTTAAAATTAGTTTTATTGATGAAAAATTGGGATGATGTAGTCCAAATCAAAATGCAATATTGTATTTAGCACAACATTTAATTAAGACCTTACGTTTCGGCAAAGATTTTTGCCTTTTTCAAAGGTACTGCAAATAATTGACATATAGGATGACAGTTAGTGAATGATTAAAAATATTTACTAAAAAGTTGTTAATGCAGAAATACATATATATATAGTTAAACACCACCAAAATTGAAATGGTGAGGTCCCAAACCAAAATAACAAAATGAAGCACTCACTAGGGTGTAGAAAGTCATTCTAATAGAAGATTGTCATTAATACATATTATAATGTCAAGTGACAAGTAATGACTGAAACAATTTTGAAAAGAATGTGTGAATCATATGTAACCTATTAAGTTATAATAAAAAGCTAATTAGGTGACATTCGGGTTGTTATTAAATGTTTGGTAATTTCTTTCAAATCCTGTATAGATTTTCATATATGGGAGACAAATTTTGTGTATCTTGTCTGAAGTTAATGGCATAAAATTCATTGTATATATAGTAAGTCTCTAAGAAAAGTCTCTTTTTATAATTAGTTTCAAAATCCAAGATAATTACCTCTTTATAGTTTGGAGTGGGAAGGGTGTTACTAATATGTTGAGACATAGCACAGCTTTTTTTGTGTAATTTTACATCAGACCTATGTTGAATAATACGATTTTTTAACCATTGAGTGGTGTTACCGATATAGGTTATTATACCCCCGTCGTGCGGGTACGCGAGCCACTACAGTCAGTTGGTAGCAATGTTAAATAATTGTAATATGACGCGCAAATAAAAGATTACGTCATATAAATATTCGAATCATTACAACGCAATAAAAAAGTTATACTAATTTTAAGGAAAATCCCAAGGGGTACTCACGTAAACATGTAGGGCGACTCCAGCGCTACTCCATGATGGCTACAGCGGGGCTCCGTTGGTCCTTTTTTGGGCGTGAGTGTTCGTTGACCCCGGTTGAACTCAAATTCAGATTTGTCTTCTTCCTTATGTAGAGGTACGATAAAGGAATAAGGGAGGAATGATCATCAGGTACAAGATAACAGGAAACCTACATAACTACAAGAGAAGACAAGATAAGACACAAAGATAACTACATTTGTTCGAGTCTCAATCACCAGTCCCACACGTCTCCGGAAATCACCCCCACCCTTATTGGCATACACGTGCAATCTCGCGCAAACGCACTGTCTAAAGTGACGGAAATACGCGCACGTCTTTTAAATTCTTAGCGCAAAATTCTTACACATTGAAACTTGAATTGAAAATGTCTAGTGCCGATTTCGGCACGTAACAATCGCGACAAAGCCATAAAAAAAAACTTAAAAAAAGAAAATGACTGTTAGCACAGTAACATCTTAAAATCTAAATCCTAACTAACCTACATAAATCCTAACTTAAATCCTACAAAATGTTTATTTGAGGCGCCACCTGGGTTTTTCGACCGATAACACGTCTTCCGGATTACCAGGAAACGGAAAAGTGCACACACGAGTCTTTGGTGTGGCGCAGTTATAATCGACAGCACAAATTTGTCGGGGAGCATGAAACACTACTTAAACTCAAACAAATGCGACAAGTCGCCTAACTTATATGCTAAAACTAAGGTTAACATTACAGTTTCCTAAGTGCAAACGCACATGAGCGTTGCATCTAGACTGTTTCTTCGTTGGCAAAAAAAAAAGCCCAAATTTAAAAATATTCGAAAGAGTGAGTTACTCTACACTCTAGCAAATTTTTAGTTACTGGTACTCTGGTTTAATAGACAATACACATAAAAACTTGTCCGTGACATGCTTGTGAATCAACAAATTTACCAAAAGTACCACCTTACTTCCACATCCATTTGCTTATCGCTAACATCCACTGTGAAACATTTGGATCATCATCGAAATACAAAACTTCTTTAAAATCAAGCATTTCCTCTTCTAGCAAATGATTAGCTTTACTAGTTTACACCTTACAAACTACAGCTAAATGTCATTGCAATTTACATCTATATTGTCTATACTTACCTACATGGTTCTGTTTACCGCAAGCACTACATTTACTATTACTGCTCTTTTTCACCTGCAATTCGTCCCCTTTACTAACATTAACTTAGTTAAATCTTTCACTAAACCCTTTTGCAATTTCAATCTTATAAACTTTTCTAAAATCCTTACTAGACGCTGCTGATTATAGAGCTGCTTCCTTTCTTGCTACTATTTCCACAATTTCAGTCAACGCTATACTATAATCCTTGTTCATTATTCCATCTTTAGCGAGACTTTTAGTATACCACAAACAAAACAGCCTTTGACATGTTCTTCCACTAATGCCCCAAATTTACGAGTAGTAGATGCTTTGTTTTTATTTTCACAAAATACTAACAAATGCTTCCCCAGGAGCCCATTTAAGCTCATTAGTACTGCATGTAATTTCTGAAAACTGAAATGTTAAGTGTACATTGCTTTTAAAATATTCTGCATAATTCCACGTATGTGATATCCTTTGGCAATCTCGAATCGTATAAATCTTTTAGGGTTTTATAAGTCTCACTACCAATCGTGGTGATTATCACCTCTACTTTACTTGCTTCTGCTGCGGTTAAATTTGCACTGAAATATTGCTCTAATATCTCTTCATGAATATTCTAGTTTTCACCCTCAAAATTTGCTACTGCAACAATACTAGTACACATCATAGGTTGTATTAATGCTTTGGGCTTTGCTTCTGTACCATACTGTTGGTTTCGCTTTAACTTCATCATTATTAAGTTCTCAGTCCTAGAACTGGTTAGATGCGTACCATCATTGTTCCCTATTCTGAACTAACCTACACATTTCCCTGAAATTTGCACGGTTTGCATCTATCACTTTCTGCGTGCGATAGTCCGATCTAGGTCTACCTCTACTTCTTTCTTCCTATCTCTGCTTATAATATATTCTACTATTCCCCCAAAATGCCTTTGAACGTATTTTGCCCTTCTATTTCTCCTATTTACAAATTAGTTCTTTTCATTATTTAATAAGTCACCATACCTATTTTCATTAAATCTTTCATTAATAAGCCTATTATTATACCAACTGATCAGTATAGCAAAATACTGGTACTTACAATTAAATTATTTAAATAATTTATGTCTAACATGTGTTGACCTTCACAGTCAGATTATTTTCCTATTTATACCACTATTTCATCTATATCAAATTTTCACCTACAATCACTAAAGGACCCCATATTTTCAACAAGAACGGTTGTTGTCAATTACGAGCTTCAAACATTTACACTGTCGATGACTTCATCTTATTCACTTGGACACATGCACACTCATAAAACAAACAGTATAATTAGCACTTGTTTTGAATCATTTACAAGATGTTTCCAGTTATTTACAACATCCAAACTTTAAATTACTTTGTATTAAATTGCAATTGAACAGCTATTGACGCTGTTTAGCAGGAGTTTATTATTTCCTTACTTGAAATTTTATTTTATTGAACACCAGGAATACGGCTCCATACCAGAAAAAGAAAAAATGTAATTCCAGTCTATTTAAGTCCAGTCTCATTCCACTTTCTAAACAATACTAAATTTCATTAAACCATTATCAACTTAATTTGGGGAAAGACACACCATCGTATCGGCAAAATAACACTCTCGCGTACTCTTTATTAAAATTTCTAGGAATCGATATTGGCATATTATTGTTAAATACTACCTTATATAATCCTCACATACGATCTAATGTCGTCAAACGTCTGTTTTTAGTCTTGTCTTTGAATGAGTACGCCTCTCTCACTGTAAATTTTATTCCTTGACGTGATCTACAAGCAAGTCTGCAGATTAACACTATCAAAAAAAACGCATAAAACTTGTAAAACGCAGTGTTATTTATTGAATAAACATTGCTAAAAACCAGAATACATTGCAGCTGTTTGCCGCCAACTCAATTTAAAATACTAATAGGGTGTATATGCATTGCACACGACCAATCTTGGGGAAGTCTAAAGCGCGAATGCCACTTCTACAACCCTTGTTAATTACGTTCCGCAACGCTAACTATACGGCGCAAAATATAACTAATAAAAAGATTAGAATTCAAATAATCAAAATAAGTGTAAATTCAACAAAGCTTAGTGTAAGATTTAACATGCCGGCCCCCTTGGAAGCACCAGGCTTTCAACAAATTACACAAATCAATAAGAAAACACTAGTAAATGTAACATAACATACAAATAAATGCCTATCTTAAGACTATAGAACCGTATATTCAACTAGCGCAAAACTTTTAATTCACAGGTAAAACACAGAACTTCTGAAAACTTCTCTTAATATTCCCATTCAGAGTCTTAATGGTCGCAACTCGATTTACTAAGTCTTTTCCAGGATGTAAGAACACAATTCTTCCTATCAACCACTTCATTGACGGTAAGTTATCGTCTTTAACTAAAACGAGATCGCCAACCTTTATGTTTAATGAAGACTGCTTCCATTTATTTTTAACTTGCAAATTGAAATATATTCCTTCGCCCAGCGTGACCAGAAATGTTGCTGCATTTTTTGCACGAGTTGAAAACGTGTCAATCTGTTATCAGGCACATCTTGATGATCGAAATCTGGTAATGACGTTAACGGAGCTCCAATTAAAAAATGTCCAGGAGACAAAGGATTCAAATCATTGGGATCTGAGGACATAGGGGATAGAGGCCTGGAGTTTAAAATAGCTTCTACTTGTGAAATTAAAGTTATAAACTCTTCATAAGTCAAATGAGAATCATGCATAACCCGTTTTAAGTGATGCTTAGTGGATTTAACCCCAGCCTCCCATAAGCCACCAAAATGGGAGAGTAAGCCGGTATAAAATGCCATTCAATACCTACGCCAGCAACAGCTTGAACTAAATGTGATTGGTTCTCTGCAAGAAACTTACCCAATTCCTTTAATTCATTATTAGCACCTACGAAGTTCGTCCCATTGTCGGAGAAGATTTTAAAGGGTTTGCCCCGTCGTGAAACAAATCGTCTCAGAGCCATAATAAAGCACTCTGATGATAAGTCTGTAACTGCTTCTAAATGTACAGCCTTTGTTACGAAGCAAATAAATATACATATATATGTTTTAATCATTCTTGATCCCCGACCTTTTCGCTCTTTTATTAAAAATGCTCCAGTATAATCAACACCTGTAGTTGCAAATGGAGCAGCAGGAGTGATTCGCTCTCTAGGTAAATTTCCCATAATAGTACTAGAAAATTTTGGTTTTGCCTTAAAACATGTTACACATTGCCTGACTACTTTACGAGCCAAGCCCTTTCCTGCAATCGGCCAATACTTCTGACGTACTGTGTACAATAAAGTTTGACTACCCGCATGTAACGAATTTAAGTGTTCATACTCGAATATTAACTTTGATAACAAATGTCTTGAACATAATAAGATGGGATGCCTTAGATCCTCGGGAAAATTTGACTTGTCTAATCTTCCACCAACGCGCATGATACAATCTTTATCCAAGAACGGAGAAAGATCTAAAATTCTACTTTTACTGGAAATATCTTTTCCCCGTTTAAGTGCTCTTAGCTCTTCAGAAAAGGACTCAGATTGTGAATATTTTACTACAATCAATGTAGCATGCTCAATCTCAATTCTCGTTAATAACTCAATATTTTTAATTTTAGTTCTGCAATTCGTAGTGAAACGAACGCAATAAGCAACGCTGCGAATTAATCTATTAAAATTAGAAAATCGAGCAAAGTCGATTAACTTAGTATCATTAATAGTTAAACATACGTTTTTTTGTTTACGCAACTCTGGTAAAAATATTGTCTCTGTGGCAATTTTTGGCCAACACTCTGCATCTTGTTGCAGAAAAGAAGGACCGTCCCACCACAAATTTAAACTTGGTAAAGCTATTGGATTAACTCCGCGCGTCAATACGTCAGCAGGGTTTTCTTGTGACCGAACGTGATTCCATTGATCAATTTCTGTTAACCTTCGTATAGTGGCTACGCGATTAGCAACAAATTGTCTTAATAAATTTGATTGAGTTTTTAACCACCCTAGAACTATGGTCGAGTCACACCATAAATATATTTTCTCCGGCTTTAAAGTAAGCGATTTTAAAACCTTTTCTACTAATCGAGATAGTAAAGTGCTCCGCACAGTTCCAAACGTGGAATTGTACAAGTCTTTAAAGGACTAACTTTAGCCTTCGCACATAGCAATCTTATACAAACCGTGTCTTTGCTATTTAGTGATTTTATGTATATCGCCGCACCGTACGCTCTCTCCGAGGCATCGGAAAAGCCATGAATTTCAAAATGAAAAGAGTCCGTAGATCTCACGCACCGCTCTATATTTAAATTATTTAAAGTGCGAAGAGACTCTCGAAATCTCAACCATTCATTTTTAATAGGACTTGGAACTTCGTCATCCCATGCCAGTTTTTCTTGCCACAGCCTTTGTAAAATAATTTTAGCAATTATAGTACAGGGTGACAATAATCCGATAGGATCGAATACCTGAGCAATCTCCGATAGAATCGTTCGCTTTGTAATCATCGAATTTTTATTCTCGCTAATATTAAACCTAAAGCAATCTGTGCTAACTGCCCACATTAGACCAAGAGTCTTTTTGTTCTCATTGGGTCCTAGATCTATCGTATCATTCCCTAAACTATTGGAAATAATTTCATCGCTATTCGAAACCCACTGACGCAAACTGAAACCTCCTTGACTTAAAACAACCGAAATATCTTCGACAATACTCTTAGCTTCAGCGACACTGTCAGATCCGCTCAGTAAATCGTCGACATAAAAATCACGCAATATTATTTCAGATATCAGAGGATATGATTTTTTACAATCATGACCTACCTGCTGTAAGGATCGTATCGCTAAAAAGGATGCAGATGCTGTTCCGTATGTCAATGTATTTAATTCGTAGGCCTGCAGTTTCTCATCGGGTGTATGCCTATATAATATGCATTGCAATCGCCTTTGCGAAGGCTCTACAAGTACCTGACGGTACATTTTTCGATATCGCTACAGAAAACGTACTTGTGTTGCCTAAAACGAATCAATATTGAAAGTAGGTCATCTTGCAATACGGGACCTACCATCTGCAGATCATTGATAGATTTGCCTGAACTAGTCACCTGAGATGCATTGAACACCACACGCAATTTTGTGGTTTCGCTGCTCTCCTTTAAAACTCCATGATGCGGCATGAAATACTGCTTAACATCAGAGGATATTCTACCTTAGACATGTGTCCTAGACTTTCATACTCAGACAAAAAAGTAGTGTATCTCTGCCCAAGTGACGCATTAGACGCAAATTTCCGCTCTAAATTTAGAAAACGTGATTTAGCTAATTCATAAAATTCTCCCAAAATATCTGGAGATGCCTTTAATGGAATAGATACCATGAACCGCCCGTCCTCTAGGCGCTTATAATTACTTAAGAAATGCTGCTCGCATTCCTCCTCTTCTAAAGAGTGTTGTCTTGCTGGACCAATTTCTTCCAGTTCCCAAAATCGCTGTAGCTGTGTTTGAACATCTACGTTGATTAAGTTACAGTATGTGGTGCCTTTAAGATTTTTACGATTACTGAATACTGGCCCTGATAAAATCCAACCAAAGCTGGTTTCTTGTAAAATAGGCATATATTTTCCCAACTGAATCTGACCCTTACAAACAAAGTTCCACAAATAATCGCTACCTATCAAAATATGTATGGGGTGTGGCTCAAAAAACTTAGGATCCGCTAAATTCAGATTTTCTGGAATAGGAACGTCATCCTTATCCAGCTTAAACGAAGGTAAGTATCCTGTGATATTTTGATAACTAAACAAGACAAATCCGCACTGAAATGCTTATTGACAGATTGTACAGTCAAGTCGCACTTACATTCGATTGTTGACAATGACTGACTAAGCCCAGATACTGTAAGGTTTATTTTATTTTTATTTAGCTTTAAACATTCCACCAGTTCTTCAGTTATAAAACTGTTTTGTGAACCTGTGTCTAAAAGACCTTTGACAATATACTCCTTATTGTCCTTACCTTGCACTTTCACCAATATAGTCGAAAGCAAAACCTGTGTATTTATCGAGGTTGCAGATAAATTCATCGCCACAATATCACTCGCCTCAGCTGCATCGATATGCAAAAGAGAATTGTGTTTTAATTTGCATTTCGTACAACAACCAAACTTACAATCCTTGGCATAATGGTTTTCGCGCAAACAATTTTTGCACAATTTTAAATCTCTAACCTTTTTTATGCGGTCTTCAACAGTTAAATCCCTGAATTGCATACATTTATAAATACTGTGACCTTTCTTGCAATAATTACACAAGATGCTGTTCGCTACTAACGCCTTTGTGAATTGTCTGGGTTTATTATGATAGCCTTTATGAGGTTTGTCAGAACGCCTTTCTAAACCAGCAGCCTCGAGAGTTTCTAACAAATCTGAACGCCTTTTCAGAAATTTAAAGAGATCCTCCAAAGTAGGTAAATCCTTATCACCCTTAAACGATTCCCATTCTCGTGCAGAGATACTATCTAATTTTGACGCAATAACATACACTAACGGCACATCCCAGTGCTCTATTGGTAACTGAAGGTACTCTAAGCTTTTCAAATGGGTGTTAACCGTATCTATAAGTTTTCGAATTTGAAATGATGACTCACTAGCCAAAACTTCTAGGTTAAAAATAGATTTTATATGGTTATGAACGAGTAACCTTTTGTTGTCATATCTCGAACATAGAATGTCCCACGATATCGTATAATTGGAGTCTGATATGGGTATCGCTTTAATCACTTGTTCCGCGCTACTATTTTGCAAACTGGCCTTCAAGTAATGAAATTTTTGGACGTTTCTAATATCTTTATTAAAATGAATAAGTGATTCGAACGTATTTTTATAATCGAGCCATTTAACGTACGAACCGTCAAATTTTGGTAAGTTTATCGTTGGCAGACGTATGCCTGCATTTGAATTGTCAGAAGAAGCTGATCGCTTAATCTCCTTAGGCCCTTTTGTTGGAAGCATCTGAGCTAGCCCGTGAAACTACTTCTGTTTTTGCAACTGATTCATAAGTTTGAATCGTGTACTGAACCTTAGACATTAAAGAAAAGTACGCATCTTCAAATTGGCTGCCCTCTTCATAGCCCGCAGCATCTTCCGAATGCTCAAGATTATCGATTTTTAATTGAATCGCCTCATATTCCTCCAACAAGGGGACAAAACGAGTATAACGCTCTTTAAGTTCAATGTACTTAACTTCTTCATTTAAAACAGCAAAATCCTGCTCATACTTCTGCTTAAACTTTGTTAATTTGCTTTTAAGAACACCTCTTTTCGCTATAAACGTCTTTAATTGTTCAGACATTTTTGAAAAATACCTTTAAATTAAACAACTTTACTTTTAAATTGCATAAGAACCTCGCTAAAAAACAATCACATAAATCGCGCCAAACCTTTTAACCTTATGTTATCAAAATTGACTTCTAATTTTCAAACACTGAATGATGGTTTAACCGCTCAATGGTTTTAGGTTATACAATACCGGTTTTGACGTTTTGCCGCCCTGCAGAACACGCAAGTCAAACTTTCTAAAACCAATAAATGTTTTCAGATCGCCTAAGGCAATGCACAGTTATGAATGAGTTAGCCCTAGCATGTTCATCTTTCTAAAGCTCAAGGTTATTTTTTGAAAGAAAATACGCCTGCAAGAACCTGTTTGACGGTGTAATTAAATGCATGCAAGGACAAATAAGCTCTTTAATAACTTAACATTTACTACCCTCTGGCAATATTTCAACGCAAATTGAATGTGTGCATATGAAAACGTTATTTTAATTGGAACAACCACATTAAAACGTGTTATGCACATATAAAAGTTGTAACCTCAAAATTACGCAAATTATTGAAAATTGATCGGAAAACTTACTTGATTTCTCAAATAAACGCTATTTTTTATAAAGGAAGTCTTATATATGGGTACCTGGACCAATCCTTTTTGCGCAAATGTATAATCGCTCCAATTCCAGTAATTCGAAAGATTACTGTTTCGCTCCGTGGCATAGACGCTCAATGCCTTCTGTAATTGCGATGGACCTTAATTTCCATTTCCATAGTAATCATTATTCGCTCGATGGACCATGTAAATTTTATTCCTTGACGTGATCTACAAGCAAGTCTGCAGATTAACACTATCAAAAAAAACGCATAAAACTTGTAAAACGCAGTGTTATTTATTGAATAAACATTGCTAAAAACCAGAATACATTGCAGCTGTTTGCCGCCAACTCAATTTAAAATACTAATAGGGTGTATATGCATTGCACACGACCAATCTTGGGGAAGTCTAAAGCGCGAATGCCACTTCTACAACCCTTGTTAATTACGTTCCGCAACGCTAACTATACGGCGCAAAATATAACTAATAAAAAGATTTGAATTCAAATAATCAAAATAAGTGTAAATTCAACAAAGCTTAGTGTAAGATTTAACACTCACTTTGCAACTTAACTTTGCAAAGCTTGAATCATATCTACTCTCTTTAATCTACAGCTTTCTGCTTCCTCCAATGTTAATATGTACACATGCGTATCTACACCTTGATCTACATCTTGATAATGATAATCTTATCGCGTTTCTAATTAACATAAAACTTTATCATCTAATTATTTGTTATCGCTTTAAATATGTTTTATCCTCACAAATGAATTTTTGGAACTTAAAGGATATTTCGAACGCTTTTTGATCATGTATTCTGAGTAAAGATAAAATTGTAATGAATGTTTTAACGCGAAATCGGCTTTTTGATTACCCTTGAATATTTAATTTAAAATACCCTTGCTAGGAAATGTTATTTGAAATTAAAATGAAAAGCTTTTAACTCCCTTCCAATATATAGTGGAATATAAGTTGTTATTAAACGTTAACATGTACAGAATGATACAAAATATGACACTTATTTATTTACGTCGTCAGATTGAATCGAATAATTGCAATTTTGCTTTTGGACGTTGAAATTAAGGTATACTTGATTCAAAAAATTAATTGACGTTACTTTTTACGCTAGCAGTAACTTGTGTACAGTAATATATATATATATATATATATATATATATATATATATATATTGCTGTGAAATGCTCCTTTGAATGCGGGAACTGGGTCCTTTCAACAAAAAAATTCTAGTCCCACAGATTGGGCGTCATAAACGGCTGTGATCCTCTTTTCGCCTCGGCTGCTCACCTAATGTTATAAACCTCCTCATTCATAAAAAACAACACATTCCTACCAAAAACATCAACGTTAACTCTATTTACATCAATATTCAGAATACATTAAAATTTCAAAATTTAAACTCAGCATAAATTTCAGTTTTAAAAAGAATTTCAAGATTAATTTTATTATCATTTTAATGTGCATCCAAAATTAAAGTCCTTGTTGGATGCCTACTAATTAATATAACAATATAGGCAGACCGGAGTCTGAGTATAAAGGGAGCATCTACCACCCCTTTACGTTAATTAACCAGGTTCGTCTAATTGAGCTCAAAGACATACCCAAATTTTCATCATATTACCGAACATCAAAACTAAATACCCCTTTCTACTTCAACAAGCAAATTTCATCTTAAAATTAAAATTTTATGGTTAGTACAATTTCACTAATGTCCATTTAAAGTAAATCAATTATAAAGTTATTCAACACACACAAAAATGTCAAACAAAATAGTATAATTTACCTGAAGGTTACTGTCCTCGTAGCTTCAAAGTACATCGTCCCTTTAGTTAATCACACCATTCCAACAGAATTATATTTACGGCTTCTAATTCTCAACGCTTTTAAAATTTTCTCCATCACCAGTTGTTTCTGGGCTTTTCCGGAACTCATCTATGTATATCTGACCCTTGTTTCGTGGATCCAGACACGTATTTGAACCATTTAATTATTAACACCCCCGAAAAATAGCAAATAACTTCATACTTCTTTCACCAATATACGCCAAAACTGCCTACTTTTGTGTATACATTTGTCGTTGTAAATTTTGCTAATTGGTACAGTGAAACTAAATTTTATTACCTTGTATCTAAGTGCACTGAAGTACATTCATGTTAGCACGTAAATAACCAACTATTTTGAATCACTAAAATATACGAGCAAAATTTTACTTTATTTTATCAAACTAAAATGCACTGTTTAACATCTTCAATCAAGTCGCGGATGTAAGAGCTTTTAACGCATCGAATCGTCAAAAGTCTAAGAGTCTAAGAGGGCTTGTTTATATTCATCTCGGTATATATAGCAAAAAGCCGGCACGTCGCTTTTGTCCTCAAAACGGGTAATTCTAAAGAATTCCTCATTCTATGTTCCCAGTCTGTCGCTCGCGCGTCGATTTTACGAATTTTCACTCGTCCCATTTAAATCTCAGAAATTTCAACACACGGCACGCAAGCATGTCCGAGAAAACTAATTAATTTTGTACAGAAATTGTTGTTTCTACCTCTGATATTTGCATCCTATTTTCAACCAATTGTGACCCTCGTGACGTTGCTTAAATCCCGCCTTTTACTATATGTGTCTTTGCTTGACGCATTTTCTCTTTCCTTTTCTAACCTGTTCGTATTGGTGCAAATTGATATTCTTTATTATCGATTATATTTTAGTCCATGTGGACTGTTATCTGGGTTTAATAACCCCGTATCGCACATTCTCGTGAATATTAAGCCCCGGTTTCTCCAAGATTCTTTGAAACTATTAATTATCTACAAAATTTACGCCGTATGTGATATTTAAACTACGCAGGTGTTCAAAATAATATTAATTCTCAGAGCTTTTAAATAAACCCTGTTTTGTATTTTGTGCTAAAGCATCTGACCGTTTCCAATATCCTTAGACTCGACATGTTTATCTACACAAATTAAACTGAAATTGCCTTTTAAAAAACATCCTACTTCTAACTAACACTTCTAGGATTTGCATTATTGGGTTTTTACAAGTTTCTATAGATATTATCTGTACGTTTTGTTCAATACCGGTTATTTGAAATAGAGTTAATTAAGATAAATTTTGCACGTAATTTCCATTTGTTTAGGAATAATTACATTACACGCAGAGCTTTTTAATACTGCTTCTTTTGATATAAAGCGTCTTGTACATGATTTAAATCTCTTATGTTTAATGAAACTCATAAATTTTTATGCTTCACGGTTTTAATAAAGCGTATTATTTAATGAAATTCCTTATACACGGTGTTTAAAATTATTTGATGTGATTATTTAATTTTCTACCCTGGTCTAAATATGAGTATTTTCCCCCTATTTGAATACAAATAATCCCACTTATTTGAATTCAAATATAAAACATTTAGACTGCTAAAACAAATTTACAAAAAAAAATTGCCTATCTCTCTCTACCCTTATCTATCTAACTTACCTACTTTGTCTCCAATTCAAAAAAAAATATTTACAGCTACCCTATATCTCTATCCTATTCCTAACTTTCACCTAATTCTATAAACTGAAATTATCCCTAACTTTATCCTACTCATCCATCTAATCCTATATACATCCTATATACCTATCCTATTCCTAACTTTTAACTAATCTTCACTATACTTTACTTCATCCTACCTAATCCTATATACCTATCCTATTTCTAACTTTATTCCTAACTCTCCACTAATCTTATATGAAATATCTATACTTAACCTATCTTATTTTCTTCCTACCTTTACTCTTTATTCTCATCCTAAACCTATTCCTAATTATCTCCCATATTTATCCTATACCTAGCTTTATTTTCTATACACACCTACTTCTACTCTTCTATCTACACCTATTCTATCCCTATCCTATTTAAATCAAACTCTCTTCTTGACCCTCCAAGTCTTCCTTTTTACCATCCTAATACTCTTCATCCCTATCTCTCCCCCTTCTATATCTATACTTATCATCCCTATTATCTCACATACAATAAACTTATCCCTATTATCCTCACTCTTAAATATTACTTCTTCTTCAGTCCCTACACTTGTCTGTTTCTTATTTATTCTTGTTTCCCTTTCTGCCGACAAACCAAACGATACTACTTTAAAATTATCAAATTTTCCCTCTACGGAAAATCCTCTGTACCTGCTAGAATGCTTGTGTAATGGAGTCCGCCAGAATGAATCCCTTAAATCTACTTGATTAAAAACAAACTTGCCATCTTTACTTAATTTCGCCTTCACCTGCTCCTGATATGCTGCTTTTACCCCCACTACTTCTGCATGTTTTTGTACTAAAGCTTGAACCTCTACTCTCCTATCCTCTGGACATCTTATCGTGTTGATCTGTTTAACTTCATCATCCTCTACCTCTACTACATTAATACTAAACCCTGTGTCATCCTCTGTGACTTCATAACTGCCCTTCCATGGCACTACCCTATCCTTAATCCTTATTACCTTCCGTTCCATATCTATCAACACCCCTAACTTCATCATACAGTCAACACCTAAAATGCTCTGAAACTTCAGTCCAGGTACAATTACAAACTCCTGTTCACGGCTTAAACCTCCTATATCTATCCTAAGCACCACAACACTATTTACTACAGCAAACTTCTTTTTATTTGGAGCTACTAAATGGCTACGCTTTATAGGCATAATTCTATCACAAACCTTATCCCTAATTTTGCTGACGAATTCCTCCGATATTAATTAAACTCGCCTCTGCCCCTGTATCAAGTAATACTTCTACATTATTCTCAAAAATTTCTAAATTAATAATTGGCAAACATACATTTTCCTTAGTTTCTGGCTCTACTTCCTCCTCAATTTTGAAAAATTCACGTGGATGTTCATATACATTTACACTGAAATCTAGTGGTCTGTCGCGTTCTAAAAATCCTGTCCAGGTCTGTTTTCCCTACTCGGTCCTGGTCTAGCCGTCACCTCATCGTATGTCCTAGGCGTTTCCACTCGTTCCGTGTCTGTATTAGCAGTCCCGCTCATGTCTGGTGAACTATTCATTCTGGTAGGTCCCGGTCTCGGTGCAGGTCCCTTCCTAAACTATTACTCCTAACGTATGGTCGTCTCTGTTCCCAATTCTGTCGCTGGTATCCGTAACTATTCCCCGTCTAGCGTAGTTGTCCCGTCTATTGTCAAACCTAACTGTGTTGATCTGTCTTTCCCTGTTATCCCGAGGTCGTCCACTACTTACGTCGTCGTACCTCTGCAGGTATTCTAAAACATTTCTCTGTCCACTATGGTCTGTCGTGCTACGGGCTGTCTTATTTCTGCCTCGAAGTGTCGTGATAAATCCGTAATAATTTGTCGGTCCGTCAGTGGTGGGTTCAGTTGCTTTGCTATGCTATACTTGCGTATAGCATATTGCTCCTACTTCCTGAAAATTCTCCTTAAATTTCCTGTGATTAAGTCGTCTCGTACCTGATCTTGTCTGTGGTCACTCCAGTAGTGCTTTAAAATCTGTCCTCAAAGTCCGTGTAAGTGTCTATGTCCTGTCCTACTAAATTGTACCATGCTTCCGCGTTGTCCTTTAATAAAGCCTTTATCGTATTCAGTTTAGTCTGTTCGTCAAATAAATTTCCCACTAGATTTCTTACGCTATTAATAAAAATTTGTGGATTTACCCTGTTATCGCCATAAAACTTCATGTGTTGGTCCAATGATACTCCACCTGTAGAAAATCTGGGACCATCCCCCGTTAAATTTGACATGTTGTATTTAATACTACTAACTTCGCGTTCTACCCTGCCTAACTGATCCCTACATGAGTCCGTTACTTCAGTCATTTTACGTTTATTTCTTCTTCACAGAAAATGCGTACTTCGGACCTTAAATGTCCCATTTCCTGTCGAAGACCTGTAATGTCACGCTCATTTTTATCTATCCTATTTTCAACTTCCCCCAGTTTCACGGTAAGACTATTTTTAAATTCTGAAACTTCTTTATTCGTCTTGTCTATTTTCTCACTTAGGGTTTCCCTAACTCCTGTTAATGTCTCATTCATTCGGTCAAATTTTCGATTTGAGTCCTCTCGCTCTATTCGATTCATCGCTTAGCTGTTCTAATTTTCTATTGGATTCCTCCTAGCTAATCGCATTTCCTCTAACATTCTCATCATTAACTCATTTCCTTGATCCCTCGATTCCGTCCTCGACTGATCTCTACTGCCTCCAGCTTCTTCCATTTTCGAAATTTTCTCACACAATGCACTATCGTCACTTCCAATTTCCACTCCTTGACTCCTTAACCACTCCTTTCTCTGCATACGTTCAAATCACTCACACACACTCTAAAATACTCTTAAATTTATACACAAACAGAAACTCTCTTTCTCAGATCGCCAGTTTCCTGCAATAAAATAACAAAAATTTTATTTGAACTCGAGCCCTCACGTTGTGGTCGCCAAATATGCTGTGAAATGCCCCTTTGAATGCGGGAACTGGGTCCTTTCAACAAAAAAATTCTAGTCCCACAGATTGGGCGTCATAAACGGCTGTGATCCTCTTTTCGCCTCGGCTGCTCACCTAATGTTATAAACCTCCTCATTCATAAAAACAACACATTCCTACCAAAACATCAACGTTAACTCTATTTACATCAATATTCAGAATACATTAAAATTTCAAAATTTAAACTCAGCATAAATTTCAGTTTTAAAAGAATTTCAAGATTAATTTTATTATCATTTTAATGTGCATCCAAAATTAAAGTCCTTGTTGGATGCCTACTAATTAATATAACAATATAAGCAGACCGGAGTCTGAGTATAAAGGAGCATCTACCACCCTTTACGTTAATTAACCAGGTTCGTCTAATTGAGCTCAAAGACATACCCAAATTTTCATCATATTACCGAACATCAAAACTAAATACCCCTTTCTACTTCAACAAGCAAATTTCATCTTAAAATTAAAATTTTATGGTTAGTACAATTTCACTAATGTCCATTTAAAGTAAATCAATTATAAAGTTATTCAACACACACAAAATGTCAAACAAAATAGTATAATTTACCTGAAGGTTACTGTCCTCGTAGCTTCAAAGTACATCGTCCCTTTAGTTAATCACACCATTCCAACAGAATTATATTTACGGCTTCTAATTCTCAACGCTTTTAAAATTTTCTCCATCACCAGTTGTTTCTGGGCTTTTCCGGAACTCATCTATGTATATCTGACCCTTGTTTCGTGGATCCAGACACGTATTTGAACCATTTAATTATTAACACCCCGAAAAATAGCAAATAACTTCATACTTCTTTCACCAATATACGCCAAAACTGCCTACTTTTGTGTATACATTTGTCGTTGTAAATTTTGCTAATTGGTACAGTGAAACTAAATTTTATTACCTTGTATCTAAGTGCACTGAAGTACATTCATGTTAGCACGTAAATAACCAACTATTTTGAATCACTAAAATATACGAGCAAAATTTTACTTTATTTTATCAAACTAAAATGCACTGTTTAACATCTTCAATCAAGTCGCGGATGTAAGAGCTTTTAACGCATCGAATCGTCAAAAGTCTAAGAGTCTAAGAGGCTTGTTTATATTCATCTCGGTATATATAGCAAAAGCCGGCACGTCGCTTTTGTCCTCAAAACGGGTAATTCTAAAGAATTCCTCATTCTATGTTCCCAGTCTGTCGCTCGCGCCTCGATTTTACGAATTTTCACTCGTCCCATTTAAATCTCAGAAATTTCAACACACGGCACGCAAGCATGTCCGAGAAAAACTAATTAATTTTGTACAGAAATTGTTGTTTCTACCTCTGATATTTGCATCCTATTTTCAACCAATTGTGACCCTCGTGACGTTGCTTAAATCCCGCCTTTTACTATATGTGTCTTTGCTTGACGCATTTTCTCTTTCTTTTCTAACCTGTTCGTATTGGTGCAAATTGATATTCTTTATTATCGATTATATTTTAGTCCATGTGGACTGTTATCTGGGTTTAATAACCCCGTATCGCACATTCTCGTGAATATTAAGCCCCGGTTTCTCCAAGATTCTTTGAAACTATTAATTATCTACAAAATTTACGCCGTATGTGATATTTAAACTACGCAGGTGTTCAAAATAATATTAATTCTCAGAGCTTTATTTTCTGATATTATAATCTTGGGTTTTTACAAGTTTCTATAGATATTATCTGTACGTTTTGTTCAATACCGGTTATTTGAAATAGAGTTAATTAAGATAAATTTTGCACGTAATTTCCATTTGTTTAGAATAATTACATTACACGCAGAGCTTTTTAATACTGCTTCTTTTGATATAAAGCGTCTTGTACATGATTTAAATCTCTTATGTTTAATGAAACTCATAAATTTTTATGCTTCACGGTTTTAATAAAGCGTATTATTTAATGAAATTCCTTATACACGGTGTTTAAAATTATTTGATGTGATTATTTAATTTTCTACCCTGGTCTAAATATGAGTAATATATATATATATATATATATATATATATATATATATATTCTTATGAAGGTTATTACTCCACCCCTCCGCCCTAATATTTATTTATATATAATTTAATTTTACTTTTATTTATTTATAAATTCTGATACACGACTTTTGTCGTCGCCCCTAATTTTAGTATTCAATGAATGATTCCTATATGATGTGTTTTTAGCAAAGTTTGGTTGGTTATCTATTTAAAACTGTTTACTATATTTTATGCCTCGACTATATGAAACCTTTATCTCAGGGCGTTCACCTACTCACCGTGGGTTCAATCGTGAGTAGATGTGCACTGCCCAACCAATCTGCACACTCGTTTGTTTTACCACTTTTTATATGGAATTATTTACTGTGTATGCCAAATTTTACTGATCAATGTTGCTTGGTGCCAAATTAATTTATGTATACAATTTCTGACTTGTGTTTGACGTTTTAAGATATTTCATGGTACTCACCTGAATTATACAGCGCTGATGTCTTCTTTAAATGTTGCTGGCTCAAGTTCTTATTCGCCGTACGCGCCTTTACAAGGATTCACAATCACTGATGATCCTGCGTATCGCCTCCAGGTGTCTTAATATAATTTTGCTGACCCCAAATCTGAAATAATTTACCCTAATTTTAGAATTTTGAATAAACCGTAGTATTTACTTCCCCTGCGTTAATCCTTCCGTGTTCCCTTGATTTCTGCGTTGATTCTTCTCCTGTACTTTGCTGCTCTCCTGTTTTCTCTCTGCGTGCTCCAATTAATCCTTTCGCCTTGCTGTAGTCAATCCCAAACCTATCCTGCCGTCCTGTTCCAATTCAATCTATGCCCTGCTATATCTTCAATGTCCACTCTATGTCCTACTGCCTTTAATCTTTATCCAAATCACTCCAAAATTATTAATATCGTCGTTGCTTCGCCGTCGCTTTGTATAACCACTCGAATCTCCTACTGCCTTTTAACCAAAATCGTTCCAATTCCAATACCAATCTCGTTCAAATCCAACTAAATATCCATTACTTTCCCGTCGCACTATAAACACTCTAAATATTCTTCAATTATCGTCGCTTTTATACCTTCACTTTAATAATCATACTCTTTAAACTCAAAAACATTTATTTTATTCAAATATTTATACAACTTTAACGCAGGTTTGCAAAACACGTCTTTTTACTAAAAGAAATCGAAATAGAATCCCCTTATTTACTTCGCTAGGCAATAAGCACAACAAAACTAGCTTACTTAATCACATTTTAAAAGCATAAAACTATCCAATAACAACTTTTCTTTTCTCTAGTGTCACAAATACCTTAAATATAGTCTTTACATATAATCCTAATTTCTACCATTGGTCCTAAACACTTCACAATTCTCCAATTATATCTTTGATATTACTATTCACTTATAATTTTGAATTTACAATTCGTCCAAAAGTTGATTCTACTTAAATGAAAAGCCAAAATAATTCACACAAGACCTGGACGCTTGGTTGATTGTAGATATCCGTAGACGCGTCCGGTTTTCCGACGGCAAATGTACTTTCAATGGCTTATAAAATTTCAACTTAGTATAAAACCTTGAGTACCGTGCATTGTATCAACGTCATTAAGTCATTTTGTTTACCTTTTGGCACATACGTTTCAAACTAAAATGGTAAATACTTTAGCATATGTAAAGTACGGCAAAATATAGTTTTGAATTACTGGATCTTATATATGAATTATGTCGTTTGGCATACACCCTTTTAACACAAATCTACTCTTAGAAGCCTTGTACCCCCCCCCCTTTACATTACAATATATATATATATATTGCTGTGAATCCTCTCATATCTGCAGGTACTGGCCCTTTAAAAAAAAAACATTCGAGCCCCACAGTTTGGGCGTCAAGAATGCTGTGAAACCTTTAAATCACCTGGTCCGTTGATTCCTTCTGTTAATCGCCTCGGCTGCTCTTCTAGATAACTTCCATTCTCAATCATAAAAATTAAACACCACATTCCTACCACAAACATCAACGTTAACTCTATTTACATCAATATTCAGAATACATTAAATTTTCAAATTAAATTTGAACATAAAATTCAGTTTTAAAAAGAATTTCCGGATTAATTTTATTATCATTTTACTGTGCATCCAAAATTAAAGTCCTTGTTGGATGCCTACTAATTAATATAACAAGATAAGCAGACCGGAGTCTGAGTATAAAGGAGCATCTACCACCCTTTACGTTAATTAACCAGGTTTGTCTAATTGAGCTCAAAGACCTACCCAAAGTTTCATCCTATTCCCGAACATCAAAACAAAATACCCTTTTACTTAAACAAGCAAATTTCATCTTAAAATTAAATTTTTATGGTTAGAAAAATTCCACTAATGTCCATTTAAAGTAAATCAATTATAAAGTCATTCAATACACACAAAAATGTCAAACAAAATAGTACAATTTACCTGAAGGTTATTGTCCTCGTAGCTTCAGTGTAATCGTCCCTTTTGTAAATCACACCATTCCAACCGGATTCTATTTACAGCTTCAAGTTGTCAACGCTTTAAAAATGTTCTCCATCACCATTAATTTAAAGTTGTTTCTAGGCTTTTCCGGAACTCATCTGTGTATATCTGCCTCTGGTTCAGTGGATGCAGACACATTTACGAACCATTTAGTCATTAACACCCCGCAAAATAGCAAAGAAATTCATACTTCCTTTACCAATATTACCAATATACGCCAAAACTGCCTACTTTTGGGTATACATTTGTCGTTGTAAATTTTACTAATTGGTACCGTGATAATAAACTTTTATTACCTTGTATCTAAGTGCACTGAAGTACATTCATGTTAGCACGAAAATAACCAACTATTTTGAGTCACTAAAATATACTAGCACACTTTAAATTATTTAATCAAACTAAAATGCACTGTTTATTATCAAGTCGCGGATGCACGAGCTTTTAACGCATCGAATCGTCGAAAGTCTAAGAGTCTAAGAGTCTAAGAGAGGGAAACACATATTCCCGCCTGTATATATAGCGAATAGCCGACACGTCGCTTTGTTCCCTAAAACGGGTAATTCCAACGAATTCCTCATTCTACGTTCCCAGTCTGTAGCCTGCACGTCGATTTTATGAATTTAGTACTCACCCCATTGAGATCTCAGAAAATTTCAACACGGCCCGCAAAGTTGTCCGAGAAAACTAATTACTTTTATACAGAAATTGTTGTTCTACCTCTGATATATGCATCCTATTTTTAACCAATCGCAACCCCTTGACGTTGCTTAAATCCCGCCCTTTACAATATGTGTCTTTGCTTGACGCATTTTCTTTCCTTTTCTAACCTGTTCGTATTGGTGCAAATTTATATTCTTTATTATCGATTATATTTTAGTCCACGCGGACTGTTATCTGGGTTTAATAAACCCGTATCGCACATTCTCGTGAATACTAAGTCCCGGTTTCTCCAAGATTCTTTGAAACATTAATTATTTGCCAAATTTACGCAGAATGAGCTTTTTAAAATACGCAGGTGTTCTGTATTTCCTGCTAAAGCATCTGATCGTTTCCAATATCCTTAGAATCAACATGTTTATCCAAACAAATTAACTTGAAATTGCCTTTTAAAACACGCAGGGGTGTTCAAACGTAACATTTTAAATAACCTTCCTACGATTTGACTATTATTGGGTTTTACAAGTTTTATGCTTATTATTAATAATGGTTCAATTAACTCCAACTAACTATTAATTATTATCTGTACGTTTTAATACCGGTTACTTAAAATAGGGTTAATTAATATACATTTTGCACGTAATTTCCATTTGTTTAGGAATAATTAAATTATCCACTGCGCTTTTCAATACTGCTTCTTTTGATGTAAAGCGTCTTATAGATAATTTAAATTTCTTATTTTACTGAAACGACCGTGTTTATTTATGCTTCAAGGTTTTAATAAAGCGTATTATTTAATGAAATTCCTTATACACGGTAATTAAAATTATTTGATTTGATTATTTAATTTTCTACCCTGGTCTAAATATGAGTATTTTCCCCCTATTTGAATACAAATAATCCCACTTATTTGAATGCAAATATCAAATATTTAGACTGCCAAAAATCTTTACAAAATTTTGCCTATCTCTCTATCCTTATCTATCTAACTTACCTACTTTGTCTCCAATCCAAAAAATATTTACACCTATCCTATATCCCTATCCTATTCCTAACTCTCACCTACTTCTATAAACTGAAATTATCCCTAACTTCATCCTACTTATCCATCTAATCCTATATACATCCTATATACCTATCCTATTCCTAACTTTTAACTACTCTTCACTATACTTTACTTCCCCCTACCTAATCCTATATGCCTATCCTACTCTTACTCTATTCCTAACTCTCCACTAATCTTATATAAAATATCTATACTTAACCTATCTTATTTTCTTCCTACATTTACTCTTTATCCTCATCCTAAACCTATTCCTAATTATCTCCCATATGTGTCCTATATCTAGCTTTATTTTCTATAACCACTTACTTCTACTCTTTATATACACCTATGCTATCCCTTGTTCTATATCTATACTAAAGTTCACCTATCTCTATCCTTTGTTCCTAAGTTATTTAAATCTAACTCTCTTCTTGACCCTCCAAGTCTTCCTTCTAACCATCCTAATACTCTTCATCCCTATCTCTCCCTTCTATATCTATACTTAACATCTCTATTATCTCACATACAATAAACTTATCATCCTCTTATCCTGACTCTAAATATTACTTCTTCTTCAGTCCCTACACTTGTCTGTTTCTCATTTATTCTTGTTTCCTTTTCTGCCGACAAACCAAACGATACTACTTTACAATTATCGATTTTTCCTCTATGGAAAATCCTATGTACCTTCTAGAATTTTTGTGTAATGGAATCCGCCAGAATGAATTCCTTAAATCTACTTTATTAAAAACAAACTTGCCACTTAACCTCGTCAAAATAATTCTGCCTTCACCTGCTCCCGATATGCTGCTTCTACCCCCACTAATTCTGCATTTTCTTGTACTAAAGCTTGAACCTCTACTCCCTATCCTCTGGACATCTTATTGTGTTGATCTGTTTAACCTCATCATCCTCTACCTCTACTACATTAATACTAAACCCGTGTCATCCTCTCAGACTTCATAACTGCCCTTCCATGGCACTACCCTATCCTTAATTCTTATTACCTTCCTTTCCATATCTATCAAAACCCCTAACTTCATCATACAGTCAACACCTAAAATGCTCTGAAACTTCAGTCCAGGTACAATTACAAACTCCTGTTCACAGCTTAAACCTCCTATATCTATCCTAAGCACCACAACACTATTTACTACAGCAAACTTCTTTTATTTGAGCTACTAAATGGCTACGTTTTATAGGCATAATTCTATCACAAACCTTATCCCTAATTTTGCTGACGAATTCCTCCGATATTAAACTCGCCTCTGCCCCTGTATCAAGTAATACTTCTACATTATTCTCAAAAATTTCTAAATTAATAATTGGCAAACATAATTTTTCTCAGTTTCTGGCTCTACTTCCTCCTCAATTTTGAAAAATTCACGTGGATGTTCGTATACATTTACACAGAAATCTAGTGGTCTGTCGCGTTCTAAAAATCCTGTCCCATCCTGTTTTCCGTGCTTGGTCCTGGTTGTCCTTCTACAACCTGTGCGTACGTCCTACTCGTGTTAATATCCGTGTCCCTATCTCTATTCGGCGTGCTGGTCACAGTCCTGTTTACTTCCGGTAAACTGTTCTGTCTCGTGTAACTAGGTCTTGGCGTCGGTCCCCTAGTCGCACTATTGCTCCTGTATTCCTGTCCTCGTCGTTCCCAATTCGGTCGAAAATTTCTGTTGTAGTCAGGCCGTCTCGGATAATTCGGTGTCCTGTTGTCAAACCTAACTGTGTTAACGTTTCGTTCTCGTATCTCTCTTGTCCGTCCAACACATACATCGTCATATCTCTGTAAATACTCTAAAAATGTCTCCTGTTCTGTGATGTTTTGTAAGGCCACGTGTTGTCTAATTTCCAGTTCAAAATGTCGTGATAGGTACTTGATTATCTGTCTGTCCGTCAATGGTGGATTCAGTTGTTTGGCCACACTGTATTTGCGGATGGCATATTGCTCCTAGAACCTGCAAACTCTCCCTTAAATTTTCCTGTAATCAAGTCGTCCCTAATCTGATCCTGTTTGTGATCACTCCAGTAATGTTGTAAAAATTTGTCTTCAAAGTCCTGATACGTGTCTATGTCCTGTCCTACTAAATTGTACCATGCTTCCGCGTTGTCCTTTAATAAAGCCTTTATCGTATTTAGTTTAGTCTGTTCGTCAAATAAATTTCCCACTAGATTTCTTACACTATTAATAAAAATTTGTGGATTTACCCTGTTATCACCATAAAACTTCATGTGTTGGTCCAATGATACTCCACCTGTATAAAATCTGGGACCTTCCCCCGTTAAATTTGATATGTTGTATTTAATACTACTAACTTCGCGTTCTACCCTGCCTAACTGATCCCTACATGAGTCCGTTACTTCAGTCATTTTTACGTTTATTTCTTCTTCACAGAAAATGCGTACTTCGGACCTTAAATGTCCCATTTCCTGTCGAAGACCTGTAATGTCACGCTCATTTTTATCTACCCTATTTTCAACTTCCCCCATCTTTACAGTAAGACTATTTTTAAACTCTGTAAATTCTCTCGTCGATTTTTCTATTTTATCCCTAATTCCTGATTTAATTGGTCAAATTTCTTATTCGATTCTTCAGTCATCTGCTCAAATTTTCGATTTGAGTCCTCTCTAACCCCACTTAACGTCTCATTCATTCTTTCAAGCATCCTCATTATCATCTCGTTTCCTTGATCCCCTGATTCCGTCCTCGACTGATCTCTACTGCCTCCTGCTTCTTCCATTTTCGAATTTTTCCCACACAATGCACTATCGTCACTTCCAATTTCCACCCTTGACTCCTTAACCACTCCTTTCTCTGCATACGTTCTAATCACTCTCACACACTCTAAAATACTTTTAAATTTATCCACAAACAGAAACTCTCTCTCAGATCGCCAGTTTCCTGGAATAAAATAACAAAAATTTTATTTGGAACTCGAGCCTCACTTTTGGGTCGCCAAGAATGCTGTGAATCCTCTCATATCTGCAGGTACTGGCCCTTTAAAAAAACATTCGAGCCCCACAGTTTGGGCGTCAAGAATGCTGTGAAACCTTTAAATCACCTGGTCCGTTGATTCCTTCTGTTAATCGCCTCGGCTGCTCTTCTAGATAACTTCCATTCTCAATATAAAAATTAAACAACACATTCCTACCACAAACATCAACGTTAACTCTATTTACATCAATATTCAGAATACATTAAATTTTCAAATTAAATTTGAACATAAAATTCAGTTTTAAAAGAATTTCCGGATTAATTTTATTATCATTTTACTGTGCATCCAAAATTAAAGTCCTTGTTGGATGCCTACTAATTAATATAACAAGATAAGCAGACCGGAGTCTGAGTATAAAGGAGCATCTACCACCCTTTACGTTAATTAACCAGGTTTGTCTAATTGAGCTCAAAGACCTACCCAAAGTTTCATCCTATTCCCGAACATCAAAACAAAATACCCCTTTTACTTAAACAAGCAAATTTCATCTTAAAATTAAATTTTTATGGTTAGAAAAATTCCACTAATGTCCATTTAAAGTAAATCAATTATAAAGTCATTCAATACACACAAAAATGTCAAACAAAATAGTACAATTTACCTGAAGGTTATTGTCCTCGTAGCTTCAGTGTAATCGTCCCTTTTGTAAATCACACCATTCCAACCGGATTCTATTTACAGCTTCAAGTTGTCAACGCTTTAAAATGTTCTCCATCACCATTAATTTAAAGTTGTTTCTAGGCTTTTCCGGAACTCATCTGTGTATATCTGCCTCTGGTTCAGTGGATGCAGACACATTTACGAACCATTTAGTCATTAACACCCCGCAAAATAGCAAAGAAATTCATACTTCCTTTTACCAATATTACCAATATACGCCAAAACTGCCTACTTTTGGGTATACATTTGTCGTTGTAAATTTTACTAATTGGTACCGTGATAATAAACTTTTATTACCTTGTATCTAAGTGCACTGAAGTACATTCATGTTAGCACGAAAATAACCAACTATTTTGAGTCACTAAAATATACTAGCACACTTTAAATTATTTAATCAAACTAAAATGCACTGTTTATTATCAAGTCGCGGATGCACGAGCTTTTAACGCATCGAATCGTCGAAAGTCTAAGAGTCTAAGAGTCTAAGAGAGAGAAACACATATTCCCGCCTGTATATATAGCGAATAGCCGACACGTCGCTTTGTTCCCTAAAACGGGTAATTCCAACGAATTCCTCATTCTACGTTCCCAGTCTGTAGCCTGCACGTCGATTTTATGAATTTAGTACTCACCCCATTGAGATCTCAGAAAATTTCAACACGGCCCGCAAAGTTGTCCGAGAAAAACTAATTACTTTTATACAGAAATTGTTGTTCTACCTCTGATATATGCATCCTATTTTTAACCAATCGCAACCCCTTGACGTTGCTTAAATCCCGCCCTTTTACAATATGTGTCTTTGCTTGACGCATTTTCTCTTCCTTTTCTAACCTGTTCGTATTGGTGCAAATTTATATTCTTTATTATCGATTATATTTTAGTCCACTCTGACTGTTATCTGGGTTTAATAAACCCGTATCGCACATTCTCGTGAATACTAAGTCCCTGTTTCTCCAAGATTCTTTGAAACATTAATTATTTGCCAAATTTACGCAGAATGAGCTTTTTTTAAAAATACGCAGGTGTTCTGTATTTCCTGCTAAAGCATCTGATCGTTTCCAATATCCTTAGAATCAACATGTTTATCCAAACAAATTAACTTGAAATTGCCTTTTAAAACACGCAGGGTGTTCAAACGTAACATTTTAAATAACCTTCCTACGATTTGACTATTATTGGGTTTTTACAAGTTTTATGCTTATTATTAATAATGGTTCAATTAACTCCAACTAACTATTAATTATTATCTGTACGTTTTAATACCGGTTACTTAAAATAGGGTTAATTAATATACATTTTGCACGTAATTTCCATTTGTTTAGGAATAATTAAATTATCCACTGCGCTTTTCAATACTGCTTCTTTTGATGTAAAGCGTCTTATAGATAATTTAAATTTCTTATTTTTACTGAAACGACCGAGTTTATTTATGCTTCAAGGTTTTAATAAAGCGTATTATTTAATGAAATTCCTTATACACGGTAATTAAAATTATTTGATTTGATTATTTAATTTTCTACCCTGGTCTAAATATGAGTAATATATATATATATATATATATATATATATATGCATGTTCAAATTGTACATATCATTAAAATTTTTCCAATAAATACTATTAAACGTCATATTGTATTCCAAATCCGTGTGCGCGTATATTCAAATTAAAACTTTATCTTGCAGTAGTCAATCATTATTTGTTCATTTTAAGTACTTCCAGTTAATCTTTCTCACTTCTGTACATTTAAAACAAAGGTCCTTTGTTATTTAAATGAAATAATTTAAACTTCAAAATTGTAGTGTTTTACTACGTGATACATTATGATTAATTCGACGGCATCGTGACGTTTTTAATGAGTACTAAACAACTGCCGCTTATCTTAACTTGCATTGGGTTATATAGACAAACCTCCATGTGAGGTAAGCATCTAGAATGATCGCGTTAAATCTGGTTCTAATTCCTAAATTTTCTAATTAGTGCTAGAAGCGGGCTGGTCTTTTTATGTAAATATCAAGAAACTTTCTTAATGATGCAACCTTCAGAAATCTGTCGTTTTAATAGCCCCAGGCTATCATTAATTACTTGAAGTTGCTTCCTTATCTTTACGGCATTCAAGATTTATGGTTTCTAATTGAGACAATGTCGTTTACCTTTTCTGTTCCGTCCTATTACTGGATTTTTCTAGAAGTTTATTAAACGCATTTTCAAGTTACTTTTCAATCGAAATACAATCTTTCTTCTTTTTTTAAAATTTGTGACTGATATTTTAAAATCGAATGGAATACGCTTGCGTTGAAGTTTGTTGAATGAAAATATTAAAATATGATACATGCAATTCAATGGGATTTAAAAATGTTTGCCTTCCTTTGAGTATAAATACGATCAAATTAAATCTTTAATAATAATTACGTATTTATGCTATTGGGTACTTTTTGGATGAAGCTCTTAAAAACAAATGTTCTCTTACGTGCGAAATATTGTGAATACAAATATTTTGATCCGAAAACACTATTCGTTGGTGATTAAGGATGAAAATTCTTACAATCACGGGTCTTTTGTGCATTTATACTCAATAGATTGAGTGTTTCGACAAACACTGTTTTCTATGAAAATGAATATCTACATAATTTAAGTTATTTCTAAAATGTCTTCGAATTTCTCAGGCCTGCGATGTCATACCATTACGAAAAGATGTTAGACGGCCGTTTGATGACCTCGAATAACGTCACTATCTTCACAGTAATAAAAACACTAATAGTAATGATAATAACGACCCAAATGATGCTACAAACACGCTATTTATGTATAAGTTCAACTTCCTCGCGTCAATTATTATGCATGATTCTGGACCTAAATTCTACGCCTACAAATTCGACTGCATGAATGACCGTCGCAAGTGAAGCCCACAAGATAACAAAACAAGTCAGGAGCTTATCTGGCTTTTTACTAAAGCCAAGGTGATTTCCTGACTCTCAGGTCTGGGTCTTCGGCTGGTCTTTCCAAAATATTATCGGCGAAGAGCGCAGATAGTTTCTTAAATAGGGGAAAAACAGACTTTGGAGAAGAATTATTTGGTCGAACTTAACCGCACATACGTCCGATATCGTCCAACGTCGCTAGTAAAGTCCTGCCTTTAAGGTGGCTTCGTCGTCACGAACTATAGTCAACCCATCATTTTTCGCTTTCTACGCCACATTCTTTTAGCCTGGGGATGCAAACGTTGCGGTTAATATCCTGAATTCGTAGGAAACTATAATCGTGTAACTATACACGTAAAAATCTAAATTCAGGATGGGAAAAGAACATTTTTCCATGCTAGGTTTAAAAATCCCCTAAATTTAATTATTAAGATAAAATGTAAAATTAAAAAGGCGTAACAAGGAAACATCGATATTGTAATCTCTTTGGCTCTTTGCTTTATTATAAAAATGTTTTTCCTTATCAACGACTTCATTTATTGTAAATGTAGTGGTGGCTCTCGCCCGTTACTAAGAATATCAATACAACAATGATTTTTATAAACATAATGTAAAGATATCTCAAGATACTTTCTGCAATAGTTGTATTACTTGCACCACTCTTCCCCAGATATGACCCTTTTCAAGTAATTTTAAAAATTCTGTGAGGTAACAACCACGAAGTAGAATTTTCGGGATGTATTACTTACACGCATTATGCATTTTGGTACGATTATTTTAAAAAGTATTTATACCTATTCATTATTTGCAGGTGGAATATGCTCTAAAATATGGATTGGGTGGAACTATGATCTGGTCTCTTGAAACTGACGATTTTCGAGGCTTGAGTGGTACCAAAAATCCTCTTATACATACCATTAGATCAACCTTAAATATGGTATGTATAATTAAAATTTCTTTGTACTGTGCTTAAATGTGTAATTTTAGCCAGATCCTCCAAGTCCACCACCAGGAACAACCGTAAAACCGCCATCAACTTTCAAGTGTACAAAAAGTGGATACTTTAGGGATCCTGAAGATTGCACCAAATTCTATTATTGTCGTAAACATAATGGAGGATTTTTACAGTATCCGTATCAATGCCCAGAAGGGTTAGTTTTTAACGAGAAAACAAGAACTTGTGACTATGAACATAATGCTCCTTGTTAAACTTAAGCATATTTAGTAAATACTCTGGACGATGTAACGGTTTATTTTGTTCAGGATTTATCATTTATGAGAGCATAATAGACATATGTAAAAATGGCCGTGTTTATATTTGATTTTAGGTAGGTTTGCGCATGTTTCTTACGAAATTTCTGTAAATTGTCTAACAACGATTCCTATGGGATAGCATATGGTGCTTACAACAATGGTTCCACTTTTAGCACCCATAATAATATAGAAAACAATTCAGATGTTTTGAAACCTTCTTTAGAATGTTGTAAATAGCATTCTCATTATTCAAAGTCCGTGCAAATATAACTTATTGTTGAAAATATATCTCGAAGCTTTCAACTTGTTTTGTAAACACGACGCTTGGTCACCAAGCATTTGTTCTGATAAGAATTCCCCAGGTCGAATTGTCTTCATCAATTGTTTTCTTAATCCGCACACTTCCCCGTAATCTTCGAGTCAAGCAGGATGGGAGTCGTTGATGGTGAGAATTTGTGGTGAAAAATCAAGTGCCTTAATTTATATTCGTTTCAGCGTAAACACCCACAGATCAATGAAAACATCCCACAGGTTAAAAAATACTCTCTAGTCAAGAATAACATCAAAACAATTAAAACTCCTACAAATCAAGGAGGCCGATATGTCCCTTAATTTATAATCACTCTGGATCCGTTGCATTTTACACCGGCAAGTAAACAGCTAAAGACGAGCTGGAATCTAGGCACAACCAACGCAAGGGTAGCAGTCGGCGGCCAATGGTTAAAAGTTGGTCTACTTTTGCTAAATCTTTAAATTGATTTGTTTGTTCAACAAGCCCCTTTCTCATAAATGGTTAAGTTCCTAGCCGCGAAAACCCCCGTCATTTAAGTTTACAAGATCCATCATTCAATTGTAGTAATCGCACTTAATATTGCAATTTTTTATGATTTTATTTTTTTGTAAAAGAAGAATCTATCTTGAAATTTTGTTATTTGAAATTCTCACTTACGAGAAGCTTAGAATAATGTAAGCTTAGTAATATCGAAATTAGATTTATATTAAGATTGTTTGAAATTACAGTTTTTTATAAAATTTGTACGTGACTGACAGATCTGACAATCATTCAAAAACTTCACTGTCATACATGGAAATTTTTCAACTTTTTAAAAAAGCTAAAGTCTGTTATATAATTTATTTATTAAATATCGTTATTATTCCAAGAATGTTATTTATTATGGAATGGAAGTATTCTTATTCCGGTAATTTTCTCTATATTAAAAAATTTAAGAAATTCTTTAAGAATTTAAATAGAAAGTTTTAGAATTATCCGAAATGTTTTTATATTTGCCCTAAAATTATAATTTTATTTTATTATTACTTGCTAGATACAGTGGCATCCAACTTAAATTTAAAATGTGTTCAGTTTAACTAGGTAAAGAATCTACTAAATCTATAGAAATCATTTGCCAGGCGACGTGATATATCTCCGGCAGGTAGTTTGTTTTCAGGTTTAAGGGCAATACAGGTTTTACAATGAATCACGTACTAAGTGACTTCTGCACGCAATTTAGGCCAAAAATAGTTCTGAGCTATCCGTTAATTTAAAATTACTTAGATGACCGGCTGTGACCGCGTCGTGAAATTGTTTCAGAATGTCTTTTCGTTTTAATTTTGGAATTACCTTTTTCCAATTTTATACTTCATCCATCAAATTAGGGAATTTAGATTCTACGTGTTTATATAATTTATCAGCAATAACTTTCCGACGATTAAGTTTTATTGGATATTTTTGTACCTTCTCTATCATTTTGTTATGCCAACTATCATACGTCAAAAAAATTTGTATATCCTTAAATTGATCCTACGGATCCGAAAGTTTGTTTTTATCTAATCAAAAATATGAAAATTTACGTCAGAAAAAATACCAATACCCTTAATAAGTTTTAAATTTTCTATTGCTGGAACGCCTTAAGATAAAGCAACAACATTGTCATTGCCTTTCCGCTGAATAATACCGAAATTGTATTGTATTACTCATTATTTCTTTACTTGCTTGGTGTCAGTTATAACACTAACCCCCCGTGTAATTAATTACGCCCCAAATTAGGTTGAAATTATTGCCGTCAAATGGATATAACTAACAATTTAAAAATAAGTCAAAGGCTTACCTAGTGAATAGCTGAAGCTAAAGACATCCCTCGTTCATCTTCGAGTGAATCCGGGTGGCGTGGGATTAAGTTTCTTTTATGTTCAACCCAAAGTTAAAGATACACTTAACGCTGAATTAACGCGCATCCGCGTTTTATACCTCAATATTGTTCTATGAACGGTAATCAAGTTCCTTGTTTTAAGACGCGCCGTTCTCACGAACTTGTTGGTATACTGCATACAACGATTCTCATCGGCTAAACATAATAAACGCACTTTGTTTAAGACGTAGGAAAATGCATGCTTGTCAGGAATACGGGCAATAAATTTAGTATTCTTCACCTCCGGTTTATAGGAAGTTATAACTGTAGAAGTTAGAAAACTACCCAGTACATATAAAAGTGTACATCTATGTATTAGTATATTAGATTGTTGAGTTGTACAAAATCATCTAATAACGGATAAAACAAGATTTAGAACAAGTCCTAAGGAAAGGCGGAGTCGGCATAGAAATTGGGGACGTAGACTACTAGTAATGGGGCTTAAAACGTTTGCGCCGCCAGAAGGAAAATACAGCAAGATCAAGAACATTGGGATTATGCCAACCGACATCTTCTATTTCTGAATCAACATAGAAGATTTTCTGCTTCTTGCTTCCTTTGTTAACCGGTTTCGTTGGTTGAGTTACCGGAGCAAGAGGTAGTATTGGTTAGGCGGTTTTTTGCAAAACAGGATTAACAGGAGGTGTAGTAGTTGTAGCATGCGGTTGAGGAGGTGGTGGCAATGGTGGAAGTAGTAATGGTAGTTGTGGTTTGCGAAACTCATTACACGTCATGGAAGAAAGCCGTTTCTTTTAGTATTGGCCATACGATTACCAACGTTGCAAAAAGGAACAGAATCAAAAAGAGCATTGTCAATATTAGAGAACGGAACAGAATCAAGTAGAATTCCGTCAACGTTAGGTGAAGAATTTTATTAACATTAGATAGAGAAGCAAAATCAGAAGAACTTCAACAAATGAGCAACATCGGGTTGAACTTTGTCAACATTACAAAAAAAAACAGTATCAGGAATAATTTATCAATATTTGATAAAGGAGTAGAAATAAGCAAAACTTCTTCTATAATAAGTGCTTTCTCAACAACAGCAGGTACAGGAACAGGTAAAATTTTGACAACAACAGCAACAGGCATCGTAGATACGGGTTCACTAATTTCAACAGGACCTTCTCAATCCGTATTAGAAGTTATCGTCACTTCAGCTACATCTGCTATTGCAGACACGACAGGAATTTCTTTGGTAGAATCATTTAAGAAAGTTAAATCAAATTCTTAAGTGGTTACCTGTATGTCACTAATTTGAAGAATGGGCTTAATTCGTGCAGGAGGCGTAGAAGAGGCCGAGACCTAGAAACAGAGGAAACTTGATTCTTATTAGTGGGGGTTCGGTAAGTATGGTCGTGATAGACGTAGAAGTCAATATTGTAGTTCAAAAGCGCATATGGCTGATAAGGATATGATGTGATGGTAGTAGGACGAGCAGGAGGAGGTACAGAGAAAACTTAGAACTAGAGACGGAAGAGACTTGATTTCCACTGCTAAGAACAGAATTCAGAGTATTGTTTGAAGACATATTTGTCGAAGAAGGGCATGTTTTGGTAATAGTAGTAGGTTGTCCGAGTTGAAGTACAGAAGAGAACGTAGAACCAGCAGCAGGAGAAATTTGGTTGTTATTAGTAGTAGAATGACAGTTCGGACAGTTGCGGCGAGTAACGCCTAATGTCCGCAACCATTGCAATGGAGCACTTGAGAACGTGTACAACGTGTCGACACATGAGCAGATTGATCGCATTTGGAGCATGTGACCTGACTAGTAGAAGCAGACACAGGAATAGGAAGAGTAGAAGTCACAGATAAAGTATTTGATCTACCCGTAGGGGTAGGAGAAGTCTTAACAGTTTGATCAGTAAAAGTATTTTTCTCAATCGTGGCGGATTTGCAAGCAAAATTCGGTTCAGCAGAAAAAGTTTGTTGGCCTTGACTAAGGGGTACGTAATTATCAGCCCGAATCTTTTTCGGTCCCAACTTCAGATATTCGTTCTCTAATTCTTGTAAGGAGTGGACGATAGGCAAATGGGCTGCATAAAATGGATCAAGGTTACGAGACACAATATCCAATTGCATACAATCGGGTAAAGAGACATATCGACCGAAAATGGAAGTCATTCACGCTAAATGGTGAACAATACTTTTCGATGGACCCTGCGTGCTACGTATGATATCATCAAATAGTCTTCGTTTATTATCAGCACTGATAACTCAAACAAAGAATATTACAGCCAACAGAATACGTTAAAATATACGCAAAGAAGGAAATTGCAATCCTCGCGTACCAAATTAGTAGGAGCGAAGCAAATAGAATCTAGGAACACTAGTAGGATTAGAGCAATAAAATAGAATCTAGGAATAGAAATAGGGCGCCAATGTTTTCAAAACTCAAATTGCCAGCGAAAACACGACTCTGGTAACTCGGCTTAAAGTAAAATGTATAGTAATTTCAGTAATAATATAAACGATTTAAGGAATATATGTCAGCTTTCATCACCCTATAAATTAAAATCCGAGTATTCGTGATTTTTAATTATGTCAATGATAACTAATTAGTCTGCGGACAAGAAATGTCTTCGAGAGAAATACGCCGAACAAACAAAAGTGAATCTCTAGGAGCGGCGTTTTAGAAGTGTAGAAAGCAACCTGTGATTAATTCCACCAGAAAAAGAACACAAAGTATCATGCCAGTGAGTTAGTGGTGCTAATCCTCGGATATCGATCACAAGGACACACTTCTTGGTCGATTCGGAGCTAATTATATTTGATTTCGTTTTAAATAAGCGGCGTGGCTATCTTGATCGAGAAAAACGGAGTAAAGTTTGAGTCACATTTACACGTGCAAGAAACAGAACAAAAGGAAGTAAGTGTTGATGGACGGTCAGAGCACAAGTGAATTTAAAGGGCCATATTCACAAGGAAATATAAAGTGGGGCCAAGCCTGCCAAAACCGAGACCCATGCCATTAGATAGATCTCGACGAGTGAAACAAAAGTGCTGCTGCGCACATCTTTAGATTTCGTGTTCCAAGGGCATTTTCGGGTCTTTGAAGTTCACACTTGTCATATTACGAGTACCAGTCTTATGGCATTTTTTTTTAAAACAATAAGAATTAGATAAGTATATTGCGGAATAAGATATGGAATGCAAGCCTGATCATTTTGCGTCAATTTGTTTGGGGATATCTTCTTACGGCGGCGGTGGGGGTGTCCCGAGAGTATGGGCGATACCAACTTAACGAACATTTTATTTTCATAGGACTCGAAATAATTCTTCTAATTGTACTATCAAGGCACCTTGCATCAAATCCACTATCTTATGGCGCGTTGTGGGTCGTATATGTCAGACCATAAACTGTGTTTTATCAAATTCTAATAAGGGACGTTTTTGGTGATTTTTGTTATAGGGGTTTGCACGCTGTCTGGGGCTGGTTAAACCAGATTTGATACACTCTGTTCAACAGGGTTTATTATTTCGAGACAATTATATTTCTCATGGTACCGTGGTTACGAGTAGTACTAATAATTCTCCATGTAGTTTTTAAATGTTGTATTCTATCAATCGGGTCAAATGGCTTTATTTTTAACATTCATCTCGCATTTTATTCGCCCTATTGCGAAATGATTCTTATTCGTCTCTCGGATTTACGTGTAACTATTGTATTTTCGTAGCAATGTGCATACAAAGAACAAGCACGAACAAATCGATAAAAACCTGCTTAAATATCTCGAAATGCTGATTGCCTTTTCCTCTACTTGTTCTTTCTATATGCTAATTAGGGCGATAACGCGAGTTACGTTTCGGGCCTTGGGAGCGGTGTTTTTAAAAGCTACTTCTAAAAACTTCGTAACAATTTATTTACTTTTCAAACTGATATTAAATACGGTTCATGTTTTGGTTGAATCTTGGTTGAAATGCAGGTTTCGTAAAATTTGAGTTAAACGTTGGTCTCGGGAATTGTTGGAATTGATTATTAAAATTCGTGTTATTAAAATTTGCGGTTGATTTGTTTGTGCGTTAAATGGTGTGAATTTTGGTTGAGTAATTGTCTGTCCCGCGGTTTGTATAGTTTTTATTGGTGAATAGCTTTTATTCGCGATAGGGTTATATAGTCTGTTTTGGTAATACATTACGTTTTCTTCTTCTATTATTATATTCGTGGCTTCTTCTAAGTTTTGAGGACGTTCGAATCTTATTTTATCTGATAGTCGTTATGGTAGTGCATTTATATAGGTGTCCGGTGCAATTTCGTCATACATTTTTGTCTTTAAAAGTAGGATATTTTGATCAGGTTCTTGGATTTTTAATTTTGTTAAGATTAGACTTTTTACGTCTTGGCATTTCATTCCTAATTGGTACGGGGATTGGTTACTTTCCATTCTTAGGTTTATTAGGTCGCGTATAAGGCATTTTATGTTACGTTGATCGCCAAAATATTCAATCAATATCCGTTTAAAGTCTTCCTACTGTTCTAAGTCATCTCGGCTGGCTATTAGTGTTAGTGCCCGTCCGGTTAGTTTACTAAACACCAGGCGTAAAAGTAATACATTGCTTTCGTTATCTCCGGGTTTGTAAACAGTTTTCAAAAATATTTTGCACGCTGTAATGAAATATCCTAACATAGCCTGATCTCCGTTGAAGCTAGGGGTGGTTTCGAGATAAATTTTCATATCTGAACTCATGATTGTTAAGGGTTATTCTATTAATAGTTACTTTCGATTTTAATTAATTTCAAATTTTTTGTAAAAATTGAGATTTGTTTCGCGGTTTATACTGTTACTTTAGGTTTGGTTTGTTAATGTTCAGTTTGAAATGCGTTGGATTATTTAAAGAATCGAGTTGCTTATATTTGTTCTTAGTTATACGGTACTGTAATTAATTTGCGGAATTTTGTGTTCGGTAATGTTTGGTTTATTGCTGTACCCTTAAATTCGTTTATATATACTTCGCGGATGCTATTTTTGTCGTACGTTTTACTTTTTAAAAGGTTTCTATGGAATTATTATTCTTGCAATAATTTGCGTGGTATTTTGTACGTTTTGTTGTGCCAGTTATGATTTTATTTTAGTTTTGCTGATTTAGTTAAGCGTTTTTATAGTTAGTTGCTATTTCCGTCTCCGTGGTTATTATAATTAATAAGTTTCCTGTCAACTGTACTGTCTCGTTACCATGAATATTTTAATTATATAGTTGCAAGTTTTCAGTCAATCGCGTTGTTGCCTTTATAATTTAATTACAAAGTTTCTCTTGTCTACTGAAATATTTTATTTCAGTCCCGTGATAAATTAATTGCATAAATGCGTTTGTACGATTAGATATCTCCGTATTGAAAAATATTCGATTATATTTTATAAAGTTTGCAAAGCGCTTTTCTGAATGAATCTTATTCAGTAATTGTTTTGTTATAATTAGTACGATGATGAGAGTTTGCGATGATAATTTTATGTAAGAATCGCGCTATAAGTTTGCACTCTTGTTTTAATTAATAATGAGTTAATTGTATTTAGTAAATTAAAAATGTTTCTACAATTACGCACTTTAGTCAATATGTTGCGTTGAAGGTCGAGTTTTGAACAATTCGTTTTTATAACTGAGGTGTTTTATTTATAGAAACACGATGAAGGTCAAGTTTTAAATAGTTTTTGCTGCAATTAATTCTTTATGAGAATTGCGTTTATACACTAAGCTTTCGGTGATAATGGTAGAGTTAATTACGTTCTATTTTTATGTTTCAGACTTGCTGAATTTAATTTGTTTTTATTTCGTATTAATTTTAATAATTCGTGCGTCAGTTACGTTTTGGTTTGTTTAATAATTGTAATAATTGTACTAGTTTGCGCATGTAATGCGTCTTTTTAGTACTCTTGTTTATAAATTCTCTTTTAAAAGTCTATCCTCTTAAAATAGTTCTAGTTTGAAAATAATTCTTTTAGTAAATTATTTTCATAAATTGGCATAAACTACAATAAAAGAAATCTGTACATACATAAAATAATAAAATAAAATTTTTTTTCTATTGCTAGCGAATATCAATAAATTTGTAAAAATCAATTGGTTTTAAGGAAAATGAACTTATATTAGTTTCGTTGTCGCTTTCATGCACTCGATCAATTCGTGTACTTCGTCCACGTTGGTTTGGTTTGAATTTGATCGATGCTTGTATCTCTTCTAAGTTTGTTTGTTTTGCTGGATTCGGTCGATACTTTACCTGGTCCAACTTTATTTAGGTTCTGCCAAATTGAGAATTGAAATTGCAGACCACCAGTTCTTCGAATTTGGGTTGCCTAGTGACCTTTTGACATCCGTACGACTGCGCCAGTTACGTTACGGGCCTTGGGAGCGGTGTTTTTAAAAACTACTTTCAAAAACTTTCTAACAATTTATTTACTTTTCAAACATATTATATATGGAATTTTGACAATCTTGATTTAATATTCTAAGTAAAAAATAATTAATTAATTGAACTAATATTGTGAGTAGCCTAAACAAACTGCATTGTTAAAGCTGAAATACTTCGACTGACTGACTGGTCTTGGGGATCCCGAGGTATTTATGTTGTCCCTGCCCCTCACAATTCTGTGGGAACTTACAGAGCTCAATTCTGCTTATTCGTAATATTATTTATTAATGCATTGTAACAATCTTACTTTCTAGGTAATCGCGGTATCTTAACCGTCTGTGACCTGCCACTTGCAGTATCTCTATCGTCTAGAATACATTGTATTGTATCCGTTCTCATAACTGTTAATAACCTTGTTATATTTATCCTTGAATTACATTGTCATACTTGACTTAATAATTTCCTAACGACTTCTAATAATTTCCTATTAGATTCTATTTTATAAAAAGAAATAAAGATTAGGAGATACATAACTCGCGTGAGTCCGCAACGCGCTTTTCGATATGATGCGATAAGAAACAGGAATATATTGTACATACTTTCAAGCTATCTTTCGCACGGAGTCAATCAGTTAATGAAAAGTTTGAAAGTAAATACGTTATTATTTGCCAGCTTAGCTATATCATAATAAACGCTAAATCACTTTCCCCTCGTATTGTTTTGACAAATTGACTTTAAGAATTGTCTACGGTTAATTATATCGTTTCCGTCTCATTACGACTTTTTGGTTTAACGTAAAATTAATAATTCATAGTTGCTTCCGAATTGTTTAAAGAATATTTGATTAAAAAATATGGTTATTAAAACAGTGGGTAGCGTGTCAAAAATTCATTAAAGGTGGGGCTCAAAAATATAATTTGCGACACGGAACTGGTTTGTAGAATAACTTTGTGGAACAGAATCCCGGAAGTGCAAACGGTCACATTTATGGAGAAGAATCTCTTTGTCGAAACTGCTATATCCTGTATTCAACAGTTCCTAGGTCAAATCCAGTCGTGCAGCAGCATCGTCAGAATATACTGCCTATCCTAAACGAATCAGTTGCTCATTCTTCACGTACTCCACCGCCGGAATCCCAACAACCTTTCAACAACTACGAAGCTGCAGTAACTCCTCCTGCTATGAATCCACAAAACGTTATTCCCCAAGCCATTGCCACGGAAACTGTACTCATTGTGCCAGTGTCAGAGCGCTGTTGCTGTGTTTGTGGCAAAATGGACGGTGTAGAATTTCAAAAATAATTCGTAGTTAAGTGTGGAAGAAATAGAGGAGGTTGAAGCCTTGATTTTCGCATGCTGCGATTTTTCTGCCACCTTGTCCTCCTTCATTTTGGGAGACCGTGTTAGAGGTAGGCCTAATTCGCAGCGTGAGCAGTTTATTGAAAGGTCTTGATTATTACCATTAAGACTAGGAATAACAAGGTAGCCTTAACAATCAATTAAAAGACTTGAAAGACAATTGAAAGACAAACCTTTCAAAATGATGAAAAACCATCTGAGGTAGATGGAATAATTAGATGAAGATCCCTTATCAAATAGTGTAGTAAAACGCCGATTACAACGCGTATAACCAAAATCACCAAAAATGTCGCTTATTAGATTCCGATGAAAACAGTTGATGGCATGGCCCACAATACGCCACAATATAGTGAGTTTAATGCAGGTGCCTTGGTAGAAAAATCAGAAGACGATTTTATATCGAGTCCTTTGATAAAATAAAGTTTGTCAAGTTGGTGTTGCGCACGCTCCCAGGACAACCCCGCCGCCGCCGTAAGGAGATATCCCCAAATAAGTTGACGCAACCTGATTAAACCTGCATTCCATACCTTATTCCGGAATATACTTATCGAATTCTCATTATTTTCAAAAAAAAATGCCATAAGACTAGTACTCATAATATGGCAAGTGTTAATTTCGAAAACCCGAAAGTGCCCTTGGAACACGAAATCTGAAGATGTGCGCAGCAGCACTTTTGTTTCACTCATCGAGATCTATCTAATGACATGGGTCTCGGTTTTGGCAGGACCCACTTTGTATTTACTTGTGAATATGTCCCTTTGTTTGAGTTTTTATGCCTTGTAACATTTGTTACTTATATCTTAATTATTCTACGGTTCTTTATCTTTCTGTATGTCTCTACTTTACTGTCGGGTTGTAGGTTTATCGGTTGCGCTTTGATTGACTCTTCCCACCCCCTCAATTTTCGATTGTGTTAGCTCTTTTCTCCTGATTCCTCTTTGTTGCAGTGATTCGGGCGAGTCGATCTCAATTGACCTCGTCCTTTTTTTCTAGCTCACTCTATAACACGCAGTGTTTGCAGAATCTTAAATTTTTTGAGTATCCTCAATTCATACGTCAATATTGACACGCATTAGGTTTTTGATAGGGGGCTTGAGGTGGATCTTTTTGTCCTACTTTTAACCCAACAACGCTTCATGTTTTATAAAACACGTTGTATGTATTATTTACATTTCGGGTATGTTCTAAAAATACTCTGACATCCCTGCGAAACTCTCACTTAGGCTCTGGCAACAAAAAAATTTTCTTTTTGAGAGATAATCGACAACATTTCCCTTTAAAACAGGAGCTTGATATTACATTATTAAACGTAACGCTTTTTACAGAATACGAATAGATGAATGAAGAAAAGCACCCCATTCAAGCACACAGCAGAAAGTTGCTCTGTTTCAAACTATCTTCGTATAAACTCTAGGTTTATGCCGCTTTGTTATGCAAAGCACGTACATCTGCAGTAATCTCAGCGTTTGTTTTTAAAGTTTTCAGAATGCTTTTGAAGGGTCTTACAAACAAAGGTGAAGAATATAAATAACAAAACGTTTGTTGTAAAAAAGCTTAGTCCAATGTTTATTTTCCAAACTCTTTGTAAACGAAAAGCTCTTTAGACCAATTAACAAACATTTTCTCTTGGCGAATATCTACTTTAAAGCCGTTTGGACGATTTCATATCGAACTTTTGGCTTTGCCCCCAATATCACGAACTTATTGCAATAATTTCTTGTAGATGTCTGTTTTTAACTCTATGCAAGCGAAAAAGCTCTTAAGTGTGGAAATCTCTTTTTCTCTTGTGGAATATCTGCTTTAAAGCTTTCCGGATGATTTTATTTCCAACCCTTGGTTTTGTCCAATTAGCAAAACTTCCAATGCGGCGGCTTTATTGCAATAAATTCTTGTAGATGTCTGTATGGGTTAACTTGACATTTGGCAAAAATCCCCTCGGGTTAGCTTCCACTCTAATTTTTAAAGCGATTATGGACGCGGCTTGAAAGCAACGTTGACGTAGCTGTTGCTAATAATGAAATATCGATCGGTACAATTCCAATTCTTTTAATTAAAATCCTCACCATAAACCTTATCATTTTTTTAATTTAGTTAATATAGAAAAAGTTAAACATGAAGTACGTCATTATTCAGTAAGTGGCACTTTACAATACACACAAAATCGATGTGTATGACGTCAAGAATGCGCGTTGGTGGCGTCGCTGTAATTCCAGCATTCAGTTCATTGTTGTCTTAACATGCCTCTATACAGGAGGCTTTTTCTAATACTATCTTTAGTTTGTTTTTGTTCATCGACTTCTGATATTTTTACTAATTCTTTTCTTGTGCGGTTCCGAAGAGACGTCAGTTCCAACGAAGCGCATGTGGTTGCTCGTCGAAATGGATTTGTCAATATGGGACCGGTAAGTGAAATATTTGATTTGGCTGATATGAAGCTTTGGAGAAATTTATTTCGTTTTGATATCCGTAAAATAGGGTGTACAAAGGCGTCTGAAATTTAATGACCTTGGTCCACACAGATAAAGTGTTAAATCGATATGCATTGAATTATAAATGAACGTCGAGTTCCCAATTCAAGTAGAAGCAGATGTTTCAGACGGCACGTTTTAAGCAAATGGTATCTTTTTGGTGACACAATATTAAATTCGTAAACTTATTACAAGTCTGTGAGTATACAATTATGGGCTAAAATATGGACATTTCACGCATTTTAAAACCGACCGTTCTTTTAAGATGTATGATAATGAAAAACGTTTGTCGATGAAGTAGTTCAAAGCTCATTATTAAAAAGTTCGAAACATTTTTACGAATAAATCTTATATAACAGCCAACAGTAGATGTTGAGTAGATGTGTCAGTACCAGAAGTCTATTCTCTGAGTAGAACGAACGCATTGGTGAAATAAGGGCGATTTTTGAACGTATTGCTGTGACAAAGCTTCGTGTTGGAGCGCCGCTAAATATTGCTGTGACAACCCTTGTGGTTGGGGGATTGCTCAAATTATTGCTGTGACTTAGATACTGCAATGGGAAATTTGAAATTACTATTTTACCTTCCTGTTTCTTTTCTTTACCTGGCTAACTCAACGGAAATTATACTAAGGATTTACAAAATGAAATAAAACACAGCAATCTCAAGAAACATTTTTCTCTGATACAAAAGCACTTATAAAACAGTTTATAGCTTTAAGTTCATACATAAACTTATTCATAAATTATTACTAGAAACTAAAATTATCTTTACCTAATCTTTGTTAAGAAAAACTCAAATATCTCCTCTAACAGGTACAAAAATCTTCTTTAATTAGTAGATGCGTAATTTGCCTATCTTTTACTATCCCGTTAGTGTGATTGGTCAACCTCTTCACAGATAAATTATTAAAGGTCAAAATGCTCTGAACTCTGACTCAAAATCTGCTGCAAACTATCACCTTCACAAATAATAAAATGTGAACTTATTCTAATTTAAATTACCAAATATTCAAATATTCTTATTAATTAACAAAGAACCAACATTTTATACTTGCGATATCAAATAGCGCTTATTCAAATCGTAAGCACCGGTATTAAATATATCCTGGTCCTATCTTAAACCGCCGTCAGTTTCCAAAATACATCTTTATTTTCATCGATTAAATTCAGCACTAGTGATCTTCTACCACAATTACCCATATTATTGTAATAAATCCTATTTCTCTTCATCAAATATTATGTTTGATAACTCTATACTATTTGAGAATCGCCAATGAAATAGATTTAAAAATGTTCGAACGTATAAGATTTATGTCGTAAATAATTTGAAGGATGCAACTATGCTTGTATCTGAATGTCGAATACGGAATGAATTGATTTCTACTCCAACTTACACTGTCGATCTCGTAAAATAAATTGAATCACGAATGTTGCATATCGTTTGGCTTAGGAAAGAATAACTCCTCGTTTTTATTTAGATCCGGTTTATATACAAAAATTATTTCTATACGTCATTTTTCAGATTTTTCCCAAATGATTTGGAAAGATTAGTCACGCTGATGTAAGAATTTATACCAATTTCTCGGTTTTAAAGGCCTAATTAGTATCAAGCTACTGCGATCGATATGATTTATGACTATCGTAAAGCGTCGCCGACCCTTTACTAACGTATAAGGTTAATGTGCTGTTTCTTTCTTTCAGATTGTAACGCGAGTTAAGGTTCGTGCCTTGGGAGCTGTGATTTTAAAAAAACACTTCCGAAACTTTTTAACAATTTTATTTATTGGTTCAACTTAAACAGAAATTAATGTAGAATTTTGACAAACTGGTATTAATTATTCTAAGTCGAAATAAATTGATTTAAATAAATTATTATGAGTCGCCTAAGCAAACTGCAATGCTAAAGCTAAATACTTTGACTGACTGCTGGGTCTTGGGGCTCCCGGGCTATTTATAATGTCCCTGCACCTCACAATTCTGTGGAAACTTGCAGAGCTCTCGTCTGCTTGTTCTTAATTCTATACTTTGTTACATTGTTACAGTCTTACTTTCTAGGTAATTGCGATATCTTAACCGTCTGTGACCTGCCACCTGCAGTATCACTATCGTCTGGAATACATTGCATTGCATCCATTCTCGGGAACTGTTAATAACCTGTCTGGTTTATCTTTGAATTACATTGTTGCATTATACTTTATAATTCCTTTAACAATTTCTAATAATTTCTAATTATTTCTATTTTGTTATACATACATAAATTGGGAGGTGTATTTTTTAGAATTTTAATTATTTGCTCTTCGTTGTCTTTTTTAATTATTTGAATCTGGTATATCTTTTTGTTGTCAACTTTTGTGTATTTGACGGAGTTGGAGTTGGTTAAAACTTCGGTAATTATAAATTGGCTGTGTTTTAATATCGATGGCTTCGTTTAAAATTTTAATCGCGGTTTTAGGTTCTTCATTTTGTGTCGAGTGTATTGTGTCGATCTCTTCTGGGTCTTTCCTTATTTCTGTTTCGTCTACGCTTCCTACAATGGATTCTGCTTCTAATGCGGTTCGGGGGCTAATTAATGTTTTTGAAATTCCGGTATCGATTAGTAGTTTAAATTCGGCATGTGGTATTTCTATGTATGGTAGTACTAGGTGCTTTATGTTTTTTAAGTTTATTAAGTTTGGTCGTTTTTGCATCGGTCTATCTGAAAATTTGAGCACGCGTTTTCTTCGTCGTCCTCGTCGTAAGTTTCGCATGGTTCTCACGTTTATAATTGTTCGAATGGTTTGGTTCATTGTTTGTACTGGGGCGAATGTAATCATTCTGGTCATTGTCAAATTCTTCTACTTCTTGATGAAATGGTTCTTCTAATGTAAAGTTGCTTTTTTGATGAAGGATTGGTGGGGTGTGTTATTTTTGTATTTTGTCTAGTGTTACCAGATGAGGCATCCATGGGTGTAGATTTATAATAACTATTAGGGTTATTATTGTTACTTGTCGTTGTGTATTTCTAATAGGATTCGCGCTAAATGCTGGTTTTTGTTGGTTTACGTTTTGGTTGAATCTTGGTTGAATCTTGGTTGAAATGTGAGTTTCGTAAAATTTGAGTTAAACGTTGGTTTTGGAAATTGTTTATATTGATTATTAAAATTCGTATTATTGAAATTTGGGTCATTAATTCGCGGTCCAATTTGTTTGTGCGTTGAATAGTGTGAATTTTTGTTGGGGGATTGTTTGTCTCGACTTGTATAGTTTCTATTGGTGAATATCTTTTATTTGCGTTGGGGTTGTACAGTAGTTGCGGTAATACATTATATTTACTTCTTCTATTTTCATGTTCATGGCTTCTTTTAAGTTTTGGGGACGTTGGAATCTGATTTTATCTGATAGTCGTTCTGGTAGTGCAATTATATATGTGTCCAGTGTTATTTTGTCATACATTTTTGTTTTTAAATGTCGGATATTTTGATCGGGTTCTTCTATTTTTAATTTCGTTAGGATTAGACTTCCCATGTCTTGGCATTTCATTCAGAATTGATACGGGGATTGGTTATTTTCTATTCTGAGGTTTATCAGGTCGCATGCAAGGCATTTTATGTTCTTCTGGTCTTCAAAATATGCAATTAGTATTCGTTTAAAGTTCCTGCCATTCTTCTAGATCATCTCGGCTGGCAATTAGTGTTAGTGACCGTCCGGTCAGTTTACTTATTAGCAGGTGTAAGAGTAATACATTCCTTTTGTTATCTCCGAGTTTGTAGAAGATTTTCAAAAATATTTCGCATTCTGTGATAAAATTCAATAGAAGGGCTTGATCTCCGTTAAAGCTGGGGATGGTTTCGATATAAATTTTTATATCTGCACTCATTTTGGTTAAGGGTTGCTTTCGCTTTTAATTAATTTCAAATTTTGTAAAATTAAGATTTATTTCGTGGTTTGTATTGTTACTTTTTGGTTGGGTTTATTAATTTTCAGTTTGACGTGTGTTGAGTTATTTAAAGAATCGTAGTTGCTATTAGAAGTTGCGTAGTTGCGTATGGTTGCTTGCTGTAGCCTTGAATTCGTTTTTTTTACTTCGCGAATGTTAATTTTATTATAGGTTTTGCTTTCTGAAAGATTTTGGTGTAAATAAATAATAAGTCGCGGTAGTTATTTTTACTTTGTTTGCGCCAGTTAAGACTTATTTTATCTTAATTCTGCTGTTTTAATTATGTATGTTTTAATTCTCTCTTCTCCGTGGGTGTTAATTGAATTGTATAAACGTGTAAGATGTTCCTCTGTAATTATTGTCTCGTCACCTTGAGTTTTAATTTTAGTTGCACGTTAATTACTTTGTTATAATATTTGCCTCTGTAATATAATTACAAAGTTGCTTTGTATACTGAAGATTTAGTTTCAGCCTCTTTACATGGTTTTAATAAATTGCGTAATGCTTTTGTTTAATTTAATGTGCAATTAAAATTGTTAATACTTTTCTGTAAGGTGTTGTTTTTATTTGGTGTGAGAATGAATAGTTTGAGTCTTTACTTCGTTAATTACTGCATAAAATGTTACGTTTGATAATTGTTTTGTTATATTTAGATATATCCGTATTAAGAAATATTCAATTTTGCTTCATAAGGTTTGCGATGCGTGTCCTTCAATTAATTATAGCTTTTCAGTAATGTGGATATTTATAGAGTCGCGATGGAGAATAATTTCATTCACTGTTGGTCGTAATTTATGTAAGATTTGCGCTTTGTCTTAATTTCGTGGTGGATTAATTATTAATAGATTGTAATGCAAAGTGTGTTTATACAGTTTATAGAAGTACGATAAAAGGTCAAGTTTTAAATAGTCTTTTCTGTAATTGAGTTATTTTAATTGTAGAATTTTGATGAAGTTTAAGCCTGGGGCAAATCGTTTCTGTTGCTGCTTGTCTGTAAGAGTTGCGTTTAAGCTTTTCGTATTAAATGACAGAATTAATTGCGTTCTATTTTTATCTTTGCTGAATTAAATCGTTGCGTTTTTGTATTAATAATTATTCGTACGTCAGTTACTTTTTATTTAACTTTAATAATTGGTAATATTTGTTTTGTACTATTTTGTTCTCTAAAATTCTCTTATTTCTAAACAAATTCGTTTTTGCTTTAAAAGTCTCTTTAAAAATCAAGCCTCTTTTGCTTTAAAAATAAATTTTCTCAAAATAAATTTTTGTTTGAAAACAATTTCTCTTCGTAAATTATTTTCAAAAAATAAATTGGCATAAAATTACGGTAATAAAATAATAATAATAAATCTATACATACATATAATACTAAAATAATAATTAAAAAAACATTTCTTATACTAGCAAATATCAATTATAGTTTGTCAGAATCAATTGGTTTTTTAAGGAAAAAAACTTGCATTAGTTCGTTGGTGTCATAGACTCGGTCGATGTTTGTACGTTGTCCACGTTGGTTTGGTTTGTTGGATTTGATCGATTCTTGTATCTTGTCTAACTTCTGTTTGGTTTCTGTCAAAAATGCGAATTAAAATTCTTGGTCACCAGTCTTCCAATTTTTGGATTCGTAAGGCCCTTTTGACATCCTACCGACTGCGCCAGTTAAAGTTTGGGCGTTGGGAGCTGCGATTTTAAAAAACACTTCCGAAACTTATTAACAAATTTATTTATTGGTTCATCTTAAACAGAAATTAATGTAGAATTTTGACAAATTAGTATTAATTATTCTATGTCAAAATAAGTTGATTTAAATGAATTATTATGAGTCGCCTAAGCAAACTGCAATGCTAAATCTGAATACTTTGACTGACTGCTGGGTCTTGAGGCTCCCGGGCTATTTATAATGTCCCTGCCCTCACAATTCTCTGGGAACTTGCAGAGCTCATGTCTGCTCATTCTTAATTCTATACTTTGTTACATTGTTACAGTCTTACTTTCTAGATAATTGCGGTATCTTAACCGTCTGTGACCTGCCACCTGCAGTATCACTATCGTCTGAAATACATTGTATTGCATCCGTTCTCATGAACTGTTACTAACCTGTCTGGTTTATCCTTGTATTAGATTGTTGCATTTTACTTTATAATTCCTTTAACAATTTTTAATAATTTCTAATTATTTCTATTTCGTTATACATACATAAATTGGAGAATACCTAACTCGTGGAAAGCTATAAAATAGTTTTTTATTGTATTTTATTTTTTGCACTGTTCTTTGTATTGGAGCATTTATTTATTTATTTAAGGGATGTAATTAGTTATTTAATAATATTTTTTAGTTACTGACGTACTTTCTTATTAAGTACCACAGAATTCTCGAATATGTTTAATTTAAAACTCTTAAAATGAATAATAACCTATAGGAACACTGTGGCACGATTTTAATAAATTCACTTGTTTATTGTGGAGAACGCCAGCCTGCGGGTGAGGAGAATATCTTCAGTAGTTCAACAATATAGCAAATTGTATGTTGGGAAGGTTCACTTCAGCCTAAGTGGTGAGGAGAATATCCTCTGAAGTGTTCCGGAACAACAGCTAATTATTATTTAATTGCAAATTCCTACTGATGATGACCACATAGTGGTTGAAATACGTATCTAGTATTTTAAATATTTTTTGTGGTTAAGGGGCTTTTACTCATTTTTATCTTAAAATGAAGTTAAATGTTATCTACACACGGGAAATTTATTACATAAATAATTAAAGCTTACAATTGCTTCTTAATGACTGTAAATACAATCCACCTTTCAGTAATTCAGCATAACATGCATATCTTATAATGAAACTCGTTTTTAGTAAGTATAGAAAAATTATTTACACACACGGTTTAAAGTTTATATTCGTTTCACAATTTTTTCACATTCTGTACAGGATTTAATTACATAATTAAATAAGGGCTTCTTTTATATTTTATAATAACGCGAGTACAATGAATAGTTTTGTATTTTTATCTTAAAATTAGTTTGCATTCTAATAAGATTAATATTTAAAAAAGGATGTATGAAAACCTTTTACAGTCTGCAGAATTGTGTACGCACGAGAATATGCTTTGTTTTTATACCTTAAAATAAAAACTCGATTTAAGTAACCATTTATACGCACGGAAATAAATTAGTTTAAAAATTGGGCTTTTTATTTTAATGGTAATGAAATACGTTTATAATTATACAGGTTGAAGAAATTAAATATCTAGAAATTTGAACTTTTCCCAGTTTTCTTCTCTTCTAGTGTTAATTTTTCATATAATTTGGCGCTCAAAGACATCCCGTGACCTCTTTCTCACATCAATATATATATATATATATATATATATATATATATATATATATATAGAATAGATATTTAGGAGTCCGCAATCTAAATTTTGTGTATAACACAGTGAAACAATCTATATCTGTAAATACTTTCTTATAAAAATTATAAAAGTGAATATACCTATACAAGTCGAATTAATTTGCATAGCTGATGTAATTTGATTGTTTTATAAGGGGAGGAAACATCCATTAACCGGTTTCAGCTTTTTGGACCTCATCAGAACCAAGTAGTTTTTAACCCTTATGAAATAATCAAAGCAATCGTGGATTTAAGCTCGAAGGAACGTTTATATGATGGCAAAAGTACAATGAAACTGCCATCAGGTGGCCAAAACCAACACTAAACCTAGAAGGTACAAAAGTTTGTTAAAAACTAAATCGCAATTATACAGATGGACCTACAAATATGTTCTGCGTTTTGGAATTTGGGTAATTATACAAGCAGAATTTATTTGCAATTAATAGCAAACTATTCCGTGGCAGCGTTCGTTTCCTTGCCGAACAAAACAAAATCAATATCTATTAAAAGAATATTTGCAGTCCACATTCTAAATTTTGTGTGTAACAAAGTGAAACAAGATGTATCTGTAAATATATTCATTTAAAAATTATAAAAATTAATTTACATATACCAATGGAGCGAACTTATATTTGCACAACCATACACTAAACAACAATTTGATTGTATCATAAGGGAAAGAAACCATCTGTTAACCGGTTTCGACATTTTGGAGCTCATCAGAATAGAGTAGTTTCTAATCCTTATGAAACAATCAAAGTAAATCAATATAAACTTGAAAGAATTTTTTATTATGGCAAGAGTTTAACAAAACCGCCATCACCTGACAAACACCCACATTAGGCCGGGAAGGTACAAAAGTTTAAACAAAACTAAATCGCAATTTTATATATGATCATACAAATATATTCTGCGATTTGGAATTTAGGTATGGATACAAACAAAATTTATTTGCAGTTAATAACAGATTATTCTTTGGCGTCGTATCTAAAAGTAATACTTGCAGAATCCACAAAGCGCTCCTCCAGTTCGTAATTAAATACCTTCTTATTTTAAATTGACGTTAAATCATCTTACAAGATCTTCCATATTTAAAATCCTCGTTTCAAACAGCAGTTACCAAAGTACATTTTGCTTAAATTTTCCTTTCAATTATTTAATAAAATTTTTAAAATATTGTTATATTGAAGAATTTTCCCTGTTCATTGTACTTAATAATTCTTATTTTTATGTAAGTTACGTTTTAAAATATCACTTCTATGTTCATTGTAATATCATAATTTTTAAATTAAGGTATGCTTACTACATATTTCAAATATCATCTCCGCAATGCAACACGCTTGAGACTTTAATCAAAGTAACATTTCGCGATCGAATTCATGAATCAATGAATGTTCTAATCAAAGTTTTGCGTTTATATACAAAATTATCTCGTTTTCAGAATCTTCGAGTTTGGTATGAAATATTTTACACCATAATGACGCAAGATTTCACACAATAACTCATTAGCGACTAAAATCTCAGTGTTTTATTACCACGTCAACGCATTCCACTTATTAGTAGCGTGTGCTACTTCTCTTTGTTTAACACCCAAGGTTATTGTAGTGTCGTATACTAACACGAAATATAATCAATTTTTATCGGTTATTTTATGGATTTTGTGGGTTTTTTCAATGTTGCGATCGCTTCTTGGAATAAACGTTTCTTTATTAATTAGATATTTAAGGAGTTGACGTATTTCTAAGTACGATGATTCATCCTTTCTCTATTTGTAATATTCTAGAAAATTCTTTATTTGAAATAAATTTATGTAATCCACATGGTAATTAATTTAAACTTTAACGGATTTATAATGCCAATTAGTTGCATTTTTATAGCAAATATTTGCTTTCAAGGTAAAACGTTTTTAATACCTATACTTAAGATTAGAAATGTGGTTTCAAATATAGGACATTTTATTTTTATGCACGGAAAGTGCATTTTTATTACAACTAGATAGTTTTTGTAGTTATCTTAAAATGATCGATTTGCGTTTGTATCTAACGCGTTTTTCAGTATCTTAAAATGAATTATTTTTACATATACAACTTACGTCATTTGCTATGTATTTACAGTACGCTTATATCATGTAGGATGATTAGTTAAACACGCACAATTGCATTTTTTGTTTGGCATTTTAATAAATAAAAGTACGCTTGTATTATACAGGGCGTAACCATGAATTTACAAAAATTTCTATTTTTTTCCGGATTCTATAATACTTTAGTGCGGATAACAAACACTCAACCTGTTTTTCCCTCGAAGAGCGAGGACCTTTAAAGTCTCATCAACCTTGTAAATATCATTTAGTGAGATGTTTTTTTCGATTTAAATGGACTCAATCAGATCGTAAAGCTTCCCTACAGCAACACTATTAAACCCCTTTGCTCGGGCTAAAAACTTTTTACTAGAGCTTTAAGCCTTATTGCACGATGTCTTACAAGAATCCCATAAGCCAGTTTTCCAACAATTTTCCTGATTTTGTTGAAGGAATAGTTAATGCCATGCCTTTCAGCGAGTTCATAGAGGCTGGGAAGTTAAAACAAAGTCAGCCCAAATAACCTGTTACGGGTGAAAACAACATTACGTTACGAATTTCGATTTGCCTAAAAAGATTGGAAATCCCGTAACAATTTTAGCACCGGATAACTACAGTGGTGTGGAAGTGGATTCCTATGGAAAAAATGATAAAAATAATAAAATATAAACATTTGACATATATGAAATACAAAAACTACGTTATAACAACCGTTTACCCTGGAAGGCTTTTTGATTGTCATAATTAAAAGGAGCCAAAACGTCTTGTCTCAGCAATCCCTTCGATTTTATCCCTACACGGGAGACGGTTATTCCAAACAAGTCCCCTTTGTTTTTGGTTTTTTTATCACACCATATTTTACTTTTTTCAACTATACCTTATCAATCACATAACTATTAAATTTGGTAGTCGGCTTTCGCTCCGATTTACGCTCCGAAGTTGAGAGAACAGAGGTGGAACTTATAGAAAGTCTCCTCTGTGGGGGATGGTCTAGGAGGGTTGCGAGAGGAAGGGGTCCACTGGGAATAATGTCTCACATGCGGTAGGTAGGTTTTCTTTGCGTGGAAGCGAATATTTCATAAAAAATAGCTGTTTTTCGGGAATTGTGAATTTTGCGTTAGCGTCTTATTTTAAGTGCCAAAAAAGTAAAAATACCTAGATTTTTGCAAACGAAGAAACCGAAGTTGCTGTGTAAAACAGACAGGTCGTGAATATATTATATATATATATATATATATATATATATATATATATATATATATTAGCAATACAGAGAAAGAAGATCAAAGAGGTTTCAAGAAATAGACGAGACCTTATGAAATATCTAATATGCACGGGGACGTCTTTAAAGCAAATTAGAACTTGAATAGGGCGCGGTTCCGCAATGCGTGGTGTATTTTTTTAAATATTTGTGGGTAAATTTTCTAAAATTAAATCTAGAACTATTAAAAACTGTGCCGAAGACTGCCGGATGCGGCCGAATCGGTACAAGACCAACTAAAAATTATAAACAGCCCCTTCCTCATCCTTAGAATCCTCCCAACATAAAACCAATATAGACATCACCCTAGCTACTCTTTCTGCTAAAAACTTAACAGGCTCCATGACAATCTTCCACCTAATCCAAACCAACGATCACAACCAGATTACCATTACAATCCTTGCTAACCTACCGCTCCTTCAATTCCACAAATCCCCATCTTGCAAACTGGCCATTATATTTCAAGATCCTAAACAATCGCATAGCTAAATTTCAAAATTCCTTTGCCTCAAAGCATGATCCAGGCATTATTACACCCACTCTAATACAATCCATCCACCATGCCGCTACGAAGACAATACCCAAAAGACATTACGTAACACGCACTACAGCCTGGTAGAGTCCCCTGCTGAAAGAAACTAGAAACAAGCTACACAACCTAAGATACCGACTGCAACGCTTCCGATGGCACTTTGACGCTGAAGATAAATAGATAAAAACCATAACATCAAAATTCAAAGCAGCCAGAACATAATACAAAACAAAAATATACGAAGTCAAGAAGCAGCATTTGCAACGAATAATCGACGAGCCGACCATCGACCCATGGAATACATTTCATAGGATGGTCAAATCCTCCTCTGCAAATATCCAAGTAACCCCTACCTTTCTTCAAAACTTCTCGATACTAAACACCTCCTCCTGAACACTGTAATATCTCCTATAACATATGATGTTCCCACCTTTCCACAACAGAAAATAATAGACATTTGTATACCCCCTCCAGACACTCCAGCAGACGACTCCGTTGATATCCACTACTTTGACATAATCGTATGCAGCCTCAACTCTCGAAAAGCACCTTACCCAGATCATATATCCAACACAGTTATCTAAAAAACGTAGTCTGTAATCCGATCTATTATTTGCACACTGGTTCGCAAATGCCTTGCAACTGGAACTTTCCCTAATATTCGAAAGCAATCAAACATCATACTAATCCAAAAACCCGCTAAGCCCTCTGAAGAACCCTCCTTTTACAGACCAATTACCCTTCTTCCGACTATTGGTAAATTCCTGGAAAACACTACCTTTCACAAAATCCAAAACCACATCGAAACCAACTCCCCCATAACCAGTAACCAATACAGATTCCGTCAGGGTCATGGTGCAGAACAAACAATACACACCCTCATCACAAAAGTCAAATCCTCAAACCATACATATGTCATAACCATTTTGATTTACTTCCGCTCCGTATTCGATCTTTTTTGGTAGCCGAATATCCTAAACCAACTTAAGACATTACAATTCCTATCCAACATTTTCAATGTATTAAAATCCTATTCAATATCCCTCACAGCAACCCTTAGCACTACTATTCAGTAACCAACATCATTCTCCAATGCTGTCTACAAGGCTTTAACCTACCACCGACCTTACGGAACCTATCCATCAATCCACTCCTAGACCTAAATATACCAATCACTGACACCCTAGTTTACGCTGATGCTCTCACTTCCTTCGTCCACGGCAACTTCAAACGTGAAATAGAAAATACAGTCAACATCCTGTAAAACACATCAGATTGTGGTCTTTCCTCAACAAACAACCAATTTCTTCAACAAAATCCAAAATGCAGCTGCTTAAAGGTTTTCTACGCTCTCGCCAAAGTCCAACAATCCATATCCTAAAAACATCCCTTACTTTCTCAGGCTCAGCATCCTATCTTGGAATCCACATTAAAACCCGACTAAAAATGCACCTTCAACTACAAAAAAAAAACCGCTCCAAAACCAAGTTCATCCTGTACAACATCTAACACTCTCTACCAAAATCCATTTTCTTATCCCAACCTACAAGAAAACTTATCCTCATAACATTATTGTCCCCATTGTCCTCTATAGTATAAATTCTTGTCTCCTTACTCACGCACGATCGTAGATCCAATAATGCGTCCATTTCTTCTTTACGTATCACGAGCTTTTCAATCTTCTCCACCGCGGTCCTGCGCACACTCCTACATATTCCACATCTCAAAATCCAAATCCAAGTAGCCTTAGAAATCCATAACTTGAAATTCCAACGTCCAATTCAATTACATAATGAAATACTACCACCGCTCAATACCACAACATTCCCACCCTGAAACACCTGACCACTTAATCTACCAATTCTCTTCCACCTTCGAAATAACTTTAAGAACAGTATACACCTAGATCCATTCTCCTCTCTTCGGTACCTAAACTTTCTAGTAATGCACAATTCTATACCATTAAACCATTTTCTTCAGAAGATTCTTGATAACAAACCTCCTATCCCCAACTAAACCCCTAACCTGCGGTAATCAGCAATCAACAATCGGCTAACATCAATACTCAAAAACAAAAAAACAATAGAAGACAATCAAGGAAGAGGAAACAAGAAGCTACTGCATCGGATCTAAGAAAATTCCTCCTTACCAGAGCCATTCATCTAGACAGACAGAAATGTCAAACAAGTTACCAGAATTTCTCAACTTTCATTATTTAAATTCTGTTTATTGATTGATTTTTTCTTATTGTATATTATATTACGGCTAGTATGGGCCAATGGCCTGGATATAGCCAGAAATAAAGTTTTTTACTGCTACTACTATTGAAGGCTGCCGGAGGCGACCAAATCGGTACTCTCAAAATCTTACTTAACAGAAAGGCGGTCGGGACGAAAAGCGTCCGGAGAGGAAGGCGGATGTGGACAAAAGGCGGCTGGGACGAAAGGCGCCCGGGGCAAAAAGTAGCAGGGACAAAAGAGGGTCAGGGCGAATGGGGGCTGGGGCGAACACAACTCACTCCCGTAGGGAGTAAAACCAGTTCTAGTAAACTCTCTTTAGATTTTGTCATATCCTAAACATTTTTATATTAAAGTGGCTCTCCCAACTACGTCTCCATCACTGGAATGACTGATATCCTTTCACAACTTTGTAATGTTTACCTAATTCAAATAAAACTAAACCTAAATTTAACTTCGAATAAGATTGCGTATTTGCAATATAATTTGTTAATTTCAGGTGAGCCTGGTATTACTAAAAAGAAAACCTTAAAAAAACATTAAATCCATCAATAATACTACCATGCTATTGTTACAGTTTCCAATATTGATATACATGATATTCTAAATCTCATTTTTGGAAAACCCTTAATAACAATACATAGACAATATTGTTCAATGCCAACTTTTATGTTTGTCATACCATTATCCTTTAAAATTACTAAATTTTTACTCTTTAACTAACAATAAATCCTACCAATAAAATTTACATTTAAAATCAATACGCACATATTTCTTAATATTCTAACATATTTCAAACTCCTTTTTTAACCAAAACTATTTTCACGGCTAATTCATAATCCAACAAAATGATTACATTTATATTTTGTTAATTTCTTACTTGATAAATTGCAGTCATTTATATTTACAGTCCACATGTACAGTAGAACATATTTTACACGCGCTTTAATTTCCAATTTACTCTTAGAACGTAAGGATTCCAGAAACACTAACCATCAATTTTTACAGTTAACAGCAGCTACTTTAACACACCAAAACCGTACTTATTTGAGTTATACCCACAGGTAGCCTTTTTATTCCGGCACACGCGTGTTTCTAAATCTTGCGCACGACTAATATCCTTGCCAAAACTTGCACACGAAGTTATTCAAGCGTTCACGCACAGTATTACCGTATTGATACCTTTCTAATTACTTTCTGAACTTAATTTCTAACTTGTGTTGCTTAATTGTTATATTGCATTTTCCCTTCTACAATTTCGTTCTCACAATGTAACATATTTTATTTATGCTGAATGAAAAGGTTAATGTCACGTTAATTAGTAAAAGCCACGTATTTTGCATTGTTGCAATGTCCTTGAGAGTAAAAACGGACGACAATTCTATGATAAATGGTCTTTTTATGGAAAGCGCATACGTGGCGTCTTGTAACATTTAGATTTGTTTTTATTTGGGGTTTTAGAATGAGTCACCGTCCCGTATTATTACGTATACAATGTATTTAAAAGGAATAATGTTATACCTCATTATCCAAATTACCTTAATAGATCCAAATTTGAGATATCATGCCTAATTAATGTTTATTTTTGCAAAATCCTAATATACATACTTAGTCTGTTCGTCCAAATTTAATATTTATTTCTTCTTTCAAACACACCAAGTCACACTACAATAGCACAAAAAATCCAAAACCCGCGTGAAAGTAACAAGAACAAAACAAACAACATTCACATCCCCAAATATGAAAACGGCACGTTTGATGCAGATAATCAACAAAATCTTACAATGAGTTAAACGAATTATTAGCATATACATAAGTGGAGAATCCATTATCACCCTCTGCAGAGAGGAACAACCAACATACCGGGGCGTGCTTTAATGAATAAGACAACCACAAAGAAAAATATCCTCTTCTGAATTGCGAATGGCGTCGCCAAGAAAACCAAACTACACACCTTTTGAAAAGTATGACGTGGATATTGCTCACATCTGCGAAACTAGCCTAACGATAAACAAACACTTGAGAATTTCAAGATGTATGAGGTACGGAAGCGATCCAACACTCAGTCAGAGCAAGCACTACACAGGGAAGTTGAAGTGTTAGTACATTGAAGACACACATCAACCAATCGATCTACCACAGACAACAATGGATTTCAATAGTATCCAGATCAGCATAGGCCACACCATACTACAATAATCTCCGTCTACTAAAGCCCAAAATATCCCCTTCGTCCAGAGCACATATACGCACTTCTTGCCAAAACCACGCCTACCCTAATAGCAGGCGAACCCAATGCCAAACGCCGATCATTAAACATAAGAGGACCAGATGAACTTACGAACCGCACCAAATTCAAATCACTAACCGAAAGTACTTAAAATCACAGTAGTGAAGAACACCGCAAATCCCATCTCCAACGAGGAACTATCACACCTAAGTTCTGACCAACTTATTATAACCATACTCAATATTAAACAGCAAAGAATGGCCGAGCACACAGACACGCAGCACACAGAACGAAATGAAATTTAAATAAAAAAATAGAAAAAATTCTAAGACTTATTTGACTTCTCTGTCTGTTGAAGTAAATGGCTCTCAAAAGGTGGAACTTTGCTAGCTCCGACGCAGCCGCTATTTGGATTTTTGTTTAAGCTTCATCAGTTTCCAGTCATGCTGTTGGGTCTTTGGTTATCTTGATCGTTGTATACCTTACATTTGATTTTTCCAATGCTCCTCCCGAAGGTACTACATTGGTCAGGAAGCGAGTTTTTTTTTTACTTGAAAAATTTTGAATTTTGCCGATTCCTTGCTGTTCCAAGCAAGATAGGGATCTTTAATCTTTAACGGGACCTCCATTTTACCTCTCATCCGAACGAGGGCGTATTTTTGTAATAAATAGTAGCCTAACATTTTTCAAGCAGACCGTGTCGGGATTCGAACCCAGGACCGTGGGCATAATAAAATCGTTGTATACTGCAGGTTAGGGTCTAGGAAGGGGGAATAAGGGGTTTGCTTTCTAGGATGTCTTGATAGAAGTGATTCAGTAAGAGGGAATAATGTGTGGTTAAGAAGTTTAAGTTTGGAAGTTGGGAGAGGAATAGACTACGTACATCAACAAGTACATAGGAGAATTTGTACAAATTAAACAAATTCCTCAAAGTAAGAAATAAGCTAAACAGAGTGCTGCTCAAAGATGGAAATGGAAGACTGATGCTTGACCCAATAAAAAAGCAAAAAAAATGCAGAAACCTACAACGGGATTTCCGCCAAACCCACTTGTTGACCAACGTCACACCAACGTAATATAGTCACCCATATACTAAATAACGCACACGACTTAGAAACATTCCATACCCGACACCAACGATTTTTCACAAAGAAGGAAATAGCAGAAACCATCTACTATCTAAACTAAAGAAAGTCTCGGTCCAGGTGGAATCTCCAACGACAACCTACAAAATATCAGTAAGACCACGTTCACGTATCTGGTAATTATAATACCGTCACTTGACTCCATCGCTATCCAGAAGCTTGGAAAATCGCAAGTCTCGTAATGATCGTAAAACCAGGAAGGCTCAGGAAGAGTTCGAGGAACTATAGGTAGATATCGTTACTTTACACTATGGGTAAGTTACACACGAGAGAAAAGCCATCCAATTTTGAATAAGGGCCCTACAACACCACAAACAATCAAAGTCGTACACCAATTGCCAAGAACTTTAATTAGATCTAAGTGACGGCGGCAGTAGTCACAAACAATAGGAATGTATTCGACAATGTGTAACACGCCAAAAAACACTCCACAAATCATTTTAGTTATTAATTAATTTTAGGGAGATTTTTCTATCATTAATTTGTTACTACACAATTTGTATAATACAGCGTTAGAATAATAGGCTGGTGGGGATTATCTTTGGGTTACCTTGTGATTTTGTGGTTAATATAGTTCTTACGGTCGTAGAACGGACAAGACGTTTCCCGACAAATAGAGATGTGTAATGTAAAAGCAGTGTGGTTTTTCAAATTGTTGGAATCCCCGCAATGATAGATTGTCGACGTTCCCACCTATCTTGAAGACTTGACCGACTTGACTGATTTAAATTTTACAAAACATACACCAGACCGATTATGAGCTAAACCTCGAAAGCCTGAATCACAACACCAACAAACACTTCACAGAAACCAGCCAAACCACAATTCTCCATCTAATCACCGAAGCTCCATGGTTCGTTCGAAATAAGATCATCATGTCGGACCTGAAAATAGACGCAATTCAGGAATTTTGCTAGACGCTGACCGACAATACTTACCTATAACTGAATGAGTTAAATGTACTTTCCCAAAGAGCACCGCTAGGCAGAAGTTGCCAACAATTCAAGAAAAGACTACGAAGAGACCTAGATGACTACGTCAAAGAAAAATTCGTATCATCATCAAACCGACTTGACAGCATAACCATTATTTAAAATGAACTCACCGAGAAGTTACACCCAAACACCGTGGCAAAAATCAGACAAACAAAAACTACTTACAACCAGCAAAGAAAACCAATATGTTGAAACAATTAAAACATGACGCTGAATAAGGTTGAACGTGTGAAATTGACGCCAAAATAACCTTTGAAATTTGCTTTACCATGAAGGCGTAACAGGAATAATGCACCAGCTAGCTTGCAGTAGCGAAAAATCTTTTAGGAGTATACAAACTTTGACACTTTTATCTACCTGGAAAGGTCTGAAGTTCGGTCCAATAAAATGCTAGGCGCGAACTCACTTGAAATTTTGAATCGATAGACGGTGGATGGTTTACGATTCGACTAAGTAGTTATTTTGTCATATAGGTTGATAGAACCCCGTATACACCTAATTTAAACTGAGCACAAATAATAATAAAACTACGCCGTACACTTAATCTATATTAAAACATGAATACCTCGATATTGAACAAATATAACTTATAATTAACTCCAACTTGCGTGTATCTAAAAGAAAAGAAACATCTTAAATTTATTCAAGTATAGTTATCCAACAGATTGGGCTGGTCCATGTAAATTTCTACAAATACAATTGCGGTGTTTATTTCTATCGCATTACGCTCTTAATGAGCGTGCACCAACGTAAAAGACTGATCTAAATAAATTATGTCAACTGAATATGAAGCAAGTAGAAACCTAAAATTTTATGACTTACAACTTTTGGCTTGAGTATAAGGTTCAACCAACCTTTCTTCGTATGACAAACTTGGATGTCAGTAATCCATATATCCAACTATCTGGATTAAAATTATTCGTTACAGAAACTTTCACAATGTAGCGACACTTTTATCGAATTTCTGAGTACTTACACGTTTGCGGTTTATTTCCTTCGAACCAGAATTTAATTTATCATTACTCGAATTACAGTAAACCGTTTTGTCCACCCGACAATTGTGTTTGTCACTCAGCTCAAGCTAAAAGTTTGTACTCAAAAATTTGAATGAATACCTGTTCCATTTTGCGATGACGGTATTTATAAAGTATTTACTTTAGAGGATTTGCTATTTCATCTATTCATACGGTTTGCATGATTTGAACCAAACTTGTGGTTGATGTCAAGAGATTTTCGGGGCATGGGAATATATGTATTGATATTTTCATACTTCTATTTAATACCACATCTGCGTCATCAGTTAGTTCCTAAGCATTAAATTTTATGACGTTGGTTTCTGTTTATTTAAATAATTTACAATGATTTCCGTGTTGCTGTAATACGTAAAAATGTTTTGGTATGATTAGTCATTGAAAAATATGTTGGTGTTTTTCTAATTTGATATTCAACATGTGAAGTCCGTTTTATTGCTGGATGAAAAAGAACGTATTGAGTATTTTTCCAGTTTATTTCGGTATTTTTCTTTAATATTATATTTGAATAGCCCCTTTATCAATTGGAAACTACCTAGCCTTTATAAAATTTTATGAATATTTCTGCGCCAAAGTTCCTTTCACTAACTTAAGTTAATAAATGCTTTTCTATATACAAATGCATGTTTATGTAACACATTTGCGTTACAAAGTTTGAGCCTGTCTACAAACAGAAAAAGAGACAAAAAAGGAATATCCCATTGATCCATAAATTTGTTTTTCAAAAGACTGGAATATATACGTATTATATTTATGCAGGAACGTATCCTTCAGCTCCAGCAAACTCTGTGGCTGTATGAATAATCGAGTAACCGCACCATCACCAGCAGTGTGACAAATTCAGGATCCCTGAATTCCAGTTTTGAATGTAAAATTCTGGGAAAGCTTATCAAATATCTATTTAATTCTTACATAATCAATTAGAACTGAAGTTAAAAATCAAACTCCAAAGTCCAAAGTCCGAAATAAAGCTGTTTTGATAATTCGTCCTTATCCATTCGATTTGCATTTTTTTGATATTCCAAAACATCGTTGACAACTCTAATTAATGTCATGTCACTTTCCATAACCTTCAATATATTGCCAAAAACAAACAAATTACTTTCTGTCACGTTACCTAAAGGTCAAAGTTGTTCTTCCCACGCTGAAAGCCCTAGAAAGCTTTATGGTAATTAGGTATTTACATTGACGCGAATGTGTAAAAGAAGATTCTTGTGAAAAGCCCTTATTAAAATACGTCATGAATTTTACAGCTTCTGTACCTTCATCTGCTTTTATATATAAGTAAGGGGTTAATTTTAGCATTTCGAAGCCTCGGTAAACGAAACTCAAACCCGAGTATGATATTCTAGTTTAATTTTATCTTTGAAGGTTCGAGCTTTATTGACAGGCATTAGAAAAGGTTTCACAAACTTAGTACAAATACACTTTATACAATAAAATGCCATCCCACATACAAAATACATTGAAAAAGCTTTTGAATGCCCAGCGATTCGTGCTTACTGGGTTTTTGGAATCTGGTTACCTGATCAGCATCAGAAATTTAGTTCATGATCAGTAATAGATTGCGTGTTCAAGTTCAGTTAATGGCATTGTTCGACTTACTAAAATCACATCCACATACAAGGTCATTTTAAGGAAGTGATTTAATTCAGCTGTTAGTCGTTGATTCGTTTAAGAGTTCCATTACTTTAATTATTTGATTTACTTGGTATTAAAATTGCGTTTAAAATTTATAAACTAGATTTACACTTAGTGTTGAGGAATAACTTGTTTGGGACAGCATGTTTGACTGTCATTGGCTTATTTTCATTCCTAATTTTAATTTCTTATTAACTTGTGTGCCTGACTACGCCAAGCCAAGCTACTAGCGTTCTTGTTAGTATACTTAATGTTTAACAATGTTTACTGAGTGAAACTACAGGTCTTTCATAGAGCTTTTTAATTCATTGATACATTTGGATTCGCGTTTAAATAAGTTTCAAAAATTCTTATATTTAAGGTCAGTTTTGCAAAAAGAACCATTGCTAATAGTAAAAGATCTACAAATTACTGACGGGAATTATGACGTAACGCTAGACTTATTGAAAAAACGTTACGACAATAAATCGGTAACCATAAATTGCCATATACGCGTTTTAACGGGCACTCAAGTCACTAAGAGTAGCGCGGCTGCATTAAGGGACTTTGTTGTATCAATCAAACAAAATTACAATGCACTACAAGCGTTAGAAGTTCCAGTAAAGGAGTGGGATCTAATTTTGATTTACATTCTGGCTTCAAAATTAGATTTCAATACACATAAGGCATATGAATTGGAGAGGAATCCATATGATCTGCCTACTTTTAAGGAGTTTCTAGAATTTCTAGAAACGCGATGTTTAGCTCTCGAAGCTTTAGTAGACTCAGAAGTCAAATCAAAGGTTATTAAAGGTAGTTATCATTCGGTAAATGCTGTACAAACAGGTTTCAAGGGAAAATGCATATGTTGTGACTCAAGTTATCATCCCATTTACAGGTGCACCAAATTTTTGAAATATGATTTAATACAAAAAAGGGAATTTGTTGCTAAAAATCGCCTTTGTTATAATTGCTTGGGTTTAAAGCACGGTGTAAATAATTGTAAATCAGAAGGGTGTGGAGTCTGTAAAAGAAGACACCACACGTTGTTGCATGAAAAGGGTCGTAGAATTGAAAATGTTGAAGGTCCATCTTTATCCGAGCAAGGAAACAATGAAGGCACTATTAATAAAACTAACAATTTATTAATGGTAAAGGCAACGTCATTAGCAATCACCCCATCAGGAGAAAATATGGTTCTCCATGCCCCTTGTTCAATGGCCAATACAGGCAACCAGGTACTCTTAGCTACCGCCTTGGTGAATTTAATTGCTAATAACGGTTCTACAATAGAGGCGAGGGTACTATTGGACTCAGGGTCTCAAGGCTCATTTATGACAACAAGGATGGCAAATAAATTAAATCTCATGGGAACTTCTAGTAACATTCAAGTGTCAGGGATAGCACACAGCGATGTTCGTATAACGGAAGTCATTACAGTTACAATTGAGTCTCAGTACAACACAAAAACAAGAATATCTACAAATTGTGGCGTGCTCAAACGGATAACTTGTCCATTGCCACACATGCATATAAACATTAACAATTTAAAAATTCCAGACAATTTACGTTTGACGGACAAGGGGTTTGTATTCCTGGGGAAATAGATTTATTGCTAGGAGCAGACGTGTATTTTGAAATAATTCGATGCGGACTTATAAGGCTAGGAGAAAATCTTCCTATTTTGCAAAATAGTGTGTTTGGTTGGATTGTAAGTGGAAACATTCCGGTATCTAATACCAACTGCTCCAATTTAAGTGTAGTATTGTTTTCACAGAGTATTAATTTAGATGAGTTAATCCCACAGTTTTGGATGATGGAAGAAGTTTATCAGAACAGGTACGTGTCTCCTGAAAACAAGATTTGTCAAGAAATTTATTTAGCTACAACTAAGAGACTAGAATCTGGTGCTTTTGAGGTTAAATTGCCTCTCAAACCTGGTTATGATGTATCATTTTCAGGAAACTCGTTAACAAGGGCTACTCAAAGGTTTCATTCGTTGGAGAAAAGGTTTAGTAAGGATCCCAAGTTACATAGCGAATACAAGGCATTTATCGATGAATATCTAAAACTTGGTCATGCTAAGGATATCACTCAGGAAATTAACTTCACAACTATAAACAGGTACTATTTTCCGCACCATTGCGTAGTACGAAAAGATAAACTCACGACTAAATACAGAGTCGTCTTTGATGGGTCAATGAAAACCACATCAGGTTTAGGTCTAAACGACATCATGCTTAAGGGCACTCTAGTGCAACCAGAGCTATTTGACATAGTGTGTAGGTGTAGAACATTTAGGTATATTCTAAGAAGTGACATACAAAATGTACAGGTGTATTAGAATTAATCGTCAAGATACCATTCTACAAAATATTTTTTGGCGAGATGATCCTTCTTGTCCATTGAAACGTATTGAGCTCCAAACTAACGTATGGAACTAATTGTGCCCCGTTTCTAGCCACTCGAACGTTGGTAGAACTAGCCAATCAAAATAAAACAAGGTTTCCGTTGGCTGCAGAAACGTTGCTTAAACAAACCTATGTTGATGACATATTGAGCGGTGCAAACACTGCTAAAGATCTTTTACAGATTTAGCTTGAATTAAAGGAATTATTAGAATCTGCCGGGTTTATGCTACACAAATGGAACTCTAATATTCAATCGTTATTTCCATTTGTACTATCAGACGGAATTTCAAAGATTTTAGGAATTGAGTAGAATCCTATCTCTGACATGTTTCAAATGTAGATTCCCGAGTTAACGAAGAAGGAATCTTTCACAAAACGAAAATTTCTGGGATTGATTGCACAAATCTTTGATCCCATGGGACTTGTTGCTCCTGTGATAATTATTGCAAAAATGATTATGCAAAAATTGTGGTCGATAAAGGTGGAATGGGACGAAATTGTGCCGCCAGGAGTACTAGATGACTGGCTAAAATTCTACAAACTATTACCTAATTTACGAAAGGTCAGCATCCCTAGTTGGATTTTTATTCCAGGTAATATAGTTGCAATGCAATTAATAGGTTTTTCAGATGCGTCTTTTTATGCATACGGAGCTTGCATATACATGAGGGCCATTTATGAAAACAATATGGTGTCTTGTCGTCTTGTTGGTGCAAAATCTAGAGTGGCACCACTTAGGACAATTTCGTTGCCACGTCTAGAGTTGTGTGGTTTTTTATTGTTAGCTCGTTTATGCGACAAGTTTACATCATGTATAGAGTATAATTTTGACAAGATTGTCATGTTCACAGACTCATAAATCGTTTTGGCATGGCTGCAGTCACCACCATCACGTTGGACAACGTTTGTGGCTAATAGAGTGTCAGAAATTTGTGAAATTTCTCATCATGCAATATGGTTACATATTCCTTCAGGTTTAAATCCGGCAGACTGTATTTCGCCCGGTCTTGACTCAACAAAGTTAATACATAAAAGGTCTTGGTGGAAAGGTCCAGACTTTCTGCTTGATTTTAATTGGAATCCTCAGAAGGATACTGTAAATAAGGAAATAGTTTCTCTACCCGAGGAACGGCGGGTAGCTTATATTCAGACAAATATTGAAAACATTTATTCAATATTTCTCAGGTTTTCATCATTTGTTCGAATGCAAAGAACCTTTGCTTTTATATTTCGATTCATTAACAATTCACAACACAATACAACAAAGGTTTCTGGTCCCTTAAGAGTGGACGAACTAGATCGAGCTGCAACACACATATTTTTATTAGTTCAGAAGGAGCATTTTCCAAAGGAAATATTTTATTTAAAGGAAAATAAGAAATTACCTAAAAGAAGTTCAATTCTAACATTAAATCCGTTTTTAGATTCCAAAGGTCTACTAAGGGTTGGCGGGCGATTGGTAAATGCAATGTTACCTTTTAATGCACAACATCCAATCATTCTTCCAGCAGCTAATCATGTTACTGATTTGTTAATTGAACATGAACATAAATACTTAGGCCATGCAGGCCCACGTGCAGTGCTATACAGTTTACGCCAGCGAGTGTGGCCTATTTGTGCTTTGAGACGCATTAAGGCAATTGTACTAAGGTGCGTAAAATGTCACAGGTTTAAGGCAGTGGTTGCCAAGCAACTTATGGGAAACTTACCCTTAGAACGAACCCAATTGATTCGTCCTTTTCTACATGTCGGAGTAGATTTTGGTGGGCCGATTATGGTCAGGGAAACAAGATTGCGCAAGTCAATTATTTCTAGGCATATGTTGCATTATTTGTGTGCATGGCAACAAAAGTCATACACATTGAGTTAGTGTCAAGTCTCGCAACGGAGACGTTCATACTTACACTAAAAAGGTTCGTGGCTCGTCGAGGCAATCCGATCTCGATCAGCAGCGATAATGCGACAAATTTTAAGGGAGCAAATAATGCTCTGCATGAAGTTTACCAGTTCTTTAATTCTCACGGAACTGACATACAAGAGTTTCTGTCTACACGAAGCATTTGTTGGAAGTTCAACCCTCCAAGTTGCCCATATTGGGGACGTCTATGGGAAGCGGGTATTAAAAGCACCAAATACTATTTAAGACGAATAGTAGGTCGGTCAACTTTAACCTTTGAAATTCTAACTACAGTTCTAGCCCAAATTGAGGCTATTCTAAATTCCAGGCCCCTACAAGACATTTTTGAATCATTATCGGATTTTGAATGCCTAACACCGGGACATTTTCTAATAGGTCAAGCGTTGACTGCATTTCCTGAAAGGGACGTTTTTTTCTATTCCGGACAACAGAATAAATATGTGGCAGCATTGTTCAAAATTAAGGCAGGTATTTTGGAAAAAATGGTCTTCAGACTACTTAAATCAATTGCAACACTGTCCAAAATGGAGGTTAATGGAACCCAATCTAAAGGTTGGCGACTTAGTATTAGTGAAAGAGGACAATCTGCCTCCTTTAGAATGGTGCCTTGCCAGAGTAACAAATATTAAATCTGGACGAGACAATAAGGTACGGGTAGTTACAATAAAAACAAATAAGGGAGAGTTTATCCGACCCATTATAAAACTTTCCCCATTACCTGTTCAAAATAAAACTTCCACTGTTGAGGACGAAGCCTCAAGGGGGGGAGAATGTTGAGGAATAACTTGTTTGGGACAGCATGTTTGACTGTCATTGGCTTATTTTCATTCCTAATTTTAATTTCTTATTAACTTGTGTGCCTGACTACGCCAAGCCAAGCTACTAGCGTTCTTGTTAGTATACTTAATGTTTAATAATGTTTAATGAGGGAAACTACAGTCCACTTAATTTTATAGTAGGTAGTGACTTTTTGATGGTTGCAAAAAATAATATAATGTCAAGTTTTGAAAAACTAAAATAAGAACATTCCTGTCACTGTTTATGTTTATATAATAAAAAGGATAATTAAATTGTGAACCAGCGTTTATTAAGGCATTACATAACACAATAAAATAAGTTTCATCAAGAAATTGACACTTAGTAATGCACAAATTGACAAACGCTAATAATTCCATGTCAACCGTTGTTGCTCCCTAAATAGTTTTTGTCCTAAAATACCTGAGTTTTGTTGAAGAAAGCACTTAAACGATGCAATCTCTCAACCCGCAAGAAAAACAAAAAGTTATGGAAGTTTAAACCAACTGTCAACGTGTTTGTGCCATATTTTAAATTCGATAAAATGACACACTCTTTTCGGAATATACTTTTGAAACCAATTCAATTTTTTAACGCCACAACAAAACCAATGGTACAATTAAATAGTATTAACCACGACTATGTAATTTATAATAAAATAATACAAATGCAAATTTTTTTATGATTACACCCATGAAATAAATTGAAATAATATGGGTAATGAATAATGTACAGGATATTTTGTAAATAACGAACTATAAAAATTGTTACCATCATTAGGGTTTCAGTCCTAGAACTGTTTGAACGCGAGTTATGTATCCCCCCACTCCATATATGTACAAATAAATAGAAATTATTAGGAAATTATTAAGAAACTTAAGTTAGATGCAACATTGTATCTCAAGGATAAATAAGAAAGGTTATTGATGGTTCACAAGCAAGTTGTGAGAACGGATGTGAATACATTGTATTTCAGACGTAAGTGATACTGCAGGTGCAGGTCACAGACGGTTAAGAAACCACAATTATTAGAAATTAAGATTGTTACATTGCATAATGAATAGAATTGAGAAATAAGCAAACATGAGCTCTACAAGTTCCCACAGACATGTGAGGGCAGGGACAACATAAATACTCCGGGAGCCCCAGATCAGTCAGTCAGTCTTGAGTATTTTAGCTTTTACATTGTTGTTTGCTTAGGCTACTCGCCCTAATTCAAATTCAATTATTATTTTTTCGACTTAGCATAATTTTATCAAGTTTATCAAAATTCCAATTGTAATTACTGTTTAATAAATAAATTTGTTACAAGAAGTTTTTATAAAGACCGCTCCCAAGACCGGAAACGTAACTCGCGTACCTCCATTGTCCCCTATTCTGAGCTAACCTACACATTTTTCTACAATTTCCACAGTTTACTTAATCTGAACGCAATGGGAATATCTTTTACTCCTTCTTTCCAAGTGGTGTCATAAATAAAATTGGCCAAGCACCTGGTAACACTACATGGACAGAAGAGGTAAAAGATATTCTTATTGCGTTCAGATTAAGTAAGGTAACCAATTGAGGTGAAACCTTAATCTGAATTGCTGCATGTTGTGCAACTCACAAGCTAGCAACAGAGTGAGCCGTGGGCGGTGACTGCTCACAAAATATTGATAATTATTATAGGGCGCCCATTGCAGAAAAGGTCCTATTGTATCACTTATAGGGAAGGACGCGTTAATTCTTGCAATTTCCCCAATTACCATCAACTACTCACGATATGGTACACTCCAAACTAATAACAAGCCGTTTTCTCAAAAGTGTATTAACACAATTTCAGTACAACGTACTTAGAATATGACCTTATATTTCTTTTATGTGGCTTGTATCTTAACTGGATTATTTATTGTCAACTTTCTATGAACTATTAAAATAAACGGGCCTTAGTAGCTCCATTTCCTTATCTTTAAATGATTTAATGGGATAACTATTTCAGCAATAAGGTTAACCTTCCTTTATTATTGTAAACAGGACAATGCACCCTCCCCTCTGCAATTGCACAGAAAAAATCAATAATAAGGCTGCTAGGTCAAAAGTGCGCCTAATAGAATTAATGCCAAAAGTAAACACATAAATAATAATAATAATAATAACCTACTTGGATTATCCCAATTCAAAGATTAAATAAACTACAAAATTCCACATCCGGTATATGCAACCTACAATAGCACACACAACTGTTACAGTAAATAATCAACAGAAATAAAAATAAATACTAAAATCTAGTCTTACTTTGGCCAACTATGCTTAGAACTAAAAAAAAACCTAAATGTATTAATGTAAGTCAGTCGTCCAGTTTTATTTCTAAATACTATTTCTCTTCTACCATACCGAGTTTTATGTACGAAAAATTATATTGCTACCATCGGCTTTATATAAGCGTGCGCTAACGTAATCGTCCTTTCTAATAATAATAGGTTTTGTACATAATTCTCATGCCATCAATCACAGCTATCAATTATCAGCATCTAATGTTTATAAAATGGAAAACAAATTTAATAACTTAGTTATATTTAATAATCCTTTGAAATTGTTGTGTCAATTTCTAGTGCAGGAAATTGTTACGACGAATAAAACCCCACACCTGATGTGGAATGGAAGCTCTCACAGTTCACATTCACATTATTAATTCCAGTATTTCTTTCCGCGCTATAAGTTTACGCACAGTTCGAATTTTTAATACCAGTAATCGTTTATAGATCAACAAGCTCATCCCGCATGGCGACAATAGCGTGTTATTCAATTCTACTGACGATCTTTTTACGTGCTGTAATATGACCTCTTCCGGGGATTTTATTAATCATAATATTTCATAAGTAATCCCCGCTATCTATGTTCTCAGGGATTGCACGACTTAGACGAGGTCAAGAGTATTTTGATGCTTTAAAACAACTGTGCTCCTACACTTTCCTATAATGTCACCAGCCGCGTCATTTATTGATCACTACGCCTTAAATATTATTCTGCTTTATGGGTTTCTGTCTATTGGAATAATTTACAATGATTTTGGTTTCTTTAAACTCGTGTGAATGTTTACGAATATACTTTCTTAGGCTGGTTGTTTACCAAAAATTTGTGTATTTTTCGAATCTAATATGCGTAATGTAAAATCTCGGCCTCTCTTGCAGGTTGTAAAAGAATGTACTAGACGCTTTGTCATTTATTTCTGTGTCCTATTTTAATATTATAATGAAATAGCACTGTTTTTAAATGTGTATCACCCGAGCTTCCAAAATGCGTAGAGTGCTTTCGCGATAAAGTTTGTTTAAATAACTTAAATAAATAAATTATTATTCCAATCTAATATTTGCTCAAGCGCTAGAGACTTTCCGCGTTTTCCTTTTTTCGCTTAAAGACAAACCGATTGTTCCGTTTGTAATTATTGTTAAAATTAACTGTAATTATCGCTTAAAATGTAGCTTGTAGGTAAAACTTCCCTCCGACGGGTATATAGTATAGTCTATGGCTTTACCGCGATTAACCTTTAAGTGTTTATGTTCTGTGTGCCGCGACTCTAGTTTTACAAACGATGGTGTAATCGTAGCTATGGTAATACGTTTTTTGAGCTCCATCAAAATAAGTCGACAATTCTTCGTCGCGCTACCTCCGCTAAAAGTTGCAGTTATTATTTGTAAGTACTTAAAGATTCCACTTTTATAAACTTTGTTCGTATTTATACGTCCATTTTCTCCACCATCTGTGGTTATCGAAGTTTAACTGTTCTCATAGTAGTCCTTCAGTTCGTTTTTTCATCCGTCTTTGTACAATTCTAGTAAATATTTTTGTTCGAAAATTTTCACATCTATCCGCACCTGTCTTTTTTGGTATAGTGACTATGGTTTTACGTTTGAAGTCTTTGGGTATATCACCTCTCTCTTACATATTGTTACCAGTAAGACGAACGGGCCAGGAAAAAAACCGCAATCAATAGTAAGGGCCTAATTACGGTAACAAGGGGAGAAGGAAAAGAAAAAACTAATACCACGCTAACACAGTCGAAGATTGCGGTGAGAACGAAACAACAGGACACACTGGCCAACTCGTTTTGTTTTAGAACTACTGCATCTGAAATGATAATTAAATACAAAACACATGTAAAATATAACTTTAACAAGTAACTGGTATGAATTTAAATGGCAAATAATATTAAATTGCTGGTTTAAGGACCAACATCTGAATTCGCCACTCCTCACGTACTAATATTAAATATTAATTATATCTAAGTAACAATCAAAATGAAGAGCGGTTTGTAAATAAGAAAAAAATTTCTTCATTATACATCTCTTAAATATTGCCACATACTTTAGTATAACAACATTTAACCACTGTACTTAACATTCTTGTTAAAAATTTGTTTAGCTATTCCCAAACTCATGTTTCAACTCCGATGTTGCCCAACATGGCAAACACCAAATTTTCTAAAACTTTTTGACAATACCATTCGGGACACAATCGAAGTAATTACCAAAATCAAGTTGAAGGAAAATCAACGATCTCAGCCTTCTTTAGCAATTAATAGAGGAGGTTTGGGTATACGTTTGACAGACTCTTTATCCCGTCCCGCGTTCCTTTCATCTTCTAGTGCATCATTGTCCTTAATGAACAAAATCGTGCCAGAACAACCTGTCGATTTCAATGTCATATATCTCGAAGGTGAAAATCTATGAATGTTAACTGTGCAAAAATCTTTAGTTAAATACAATAAATGTTGCCAGAAGGAATGGGATAAACCAAAGCTCGACATCGTTTCTTATAACTTGCTGGAATCAACCTCCAATTTAATAGGTAAGTCCCGAATTCATGCAGTTACTATGAATCACAGCAGAGCTAGGCTATCAATGTTACCAGTCACTACTTTCGGTTTTTTATTAGACAATAAAGCTTTTATAATTGCGGTTGGGGTCAGACTAGGAGCTCAGTTATGCATCGCACATACATGTTATATAGTTTATAAGTAAACGAAACAGGAATTCACGGTTTAAGTTGACGTTTTAGTGCAGGGCGAGTTACATATCCCCATATTAAAATGTATATAAAATTAAACGCATTTATTGTCTTAGTAATAGTATGTTACATTGTATTAAACGAAGGTTATAAGTAAAGGTTAATCAGAGTTCATATCAGAAATAAGAGAGGAAGCAACTACTTTGTATTCCAGACGCAACCTGATACTGCAAGGGCAGAAACAATGAACTGCTACAAAGCAGTCCTAATTAAAATTACTTAGAATAAGACATTGTATATTTATCAAGAAGTAGCAGACGGTGAGATTTGCACTTTCCCACGAGTTGTTGTCAGAGCATAGATTACATATAAACCGCGAGGAGTCTCTGATTGCTAGTCAGTTTTCGAACTTCATAACTTTAACATTGCTGGTGGTTCACGCTACTCACCGTAATTTTTAATTATTAATTATTGATTTATTAACTTCAAGTATTTTTGTCAATTTCAATTACTTAATGTTTAATGAATATAAACGTCTAAGTTGTCGTAACAGAAATATCATTTTTGTAATTAAACAATTAAAAATAAATTTGATAGAAGTGTTTCTGGTGACAAAACTTTTTAAAAAGAGGCTCCCATAGGCCCAAAACCTATCTGGCGCCCATCCAGACAAAATGGTAAACGACATCAAAAAATGTGGTTTATTTACTGCAGGTATCCCAGCCATTTTAGAACTGAACAACATTTTTCTTGAAGATGGGAAGAGACCTGAAGGATTACCATAATTCCTTGGAATTACAGCAAATCAGCTGTATGGGATTTTACATGTACAGATACTCTAGCCACTTTGCATATAAATTCAAGCGCTTTAACTCCAGACGCAGCTGCTACCGCTGCAAAAGCTTTAAAGATTCGAAAATATAAAAACTTATATGATAATTATAATTTTATCCAGCTGCAATTGAAACCCTTGAAGTATTCTGATTACAAACCTTCTAACAATATTTTATTTTACCCAATGAATTGTTACAACAAATCAAAACTATAATTCTAGCATGATGTTTATAGGTCATACTCTAGCATGCAAAATTTTGTCGTTCAAAGCTTTTTTGAACCTATTGCGCATATGACGTCACTGCCATCCGATAATAATTCTACTCTAAAGATTTATTCAGTAGTAGGATGCAATTCTCATTTCTATATAAGAGGCTTGTGTTTGTTTACATACAATGTAGGGAAATAATTTTTCTATAAATTCAATCAGACACATTTAAGTACTTGGTAATACAGACAATAGACTCGATGAAGTAATTCCAATTGTCGCCGAATATAATGATAAGTACGTTGTTAAATATGCAGACAGTGTATCAGCAATTAACATTGTAACAGGTACTAGTTTATCCCTTAAAATTAGATAGGCGACCGGCACATGGAACAAAGCAACCACTAATTAACGCAGATAACAAACGGCATGTAACCTAGCGACGAGAGGTGATGCGACATGACAAATTAATAAAGATTATTTCATTGTAGCAATCCGTGCGATACTATTTCTGAGAAGACAAACTACACAGCGGTATCACAACGTCTCAAACGTCGGAGATAAACCCCGCGTTCATTTAGTTGACTTCAAAAATAGTATACGAAGCGTGATAATAGTTAACGCCGGAAAAACATGTGCTGTAAAGCGAGTGGGAGAAACAGTAAAATCAATTTGACAGTTGGATAAAGAAGTCTAAGTTCAAAAAGTAAAATTCGAAAATTATACACGACAAAATGTAGGTCACGCCGGAAAGAAGAAACACAATGTGTGGCCGTGGTGTGATTTAATTTGCAGTAAGGCAATAAATTACCTTCACGTGTTTGTGGATTTTATTGTCACGCTGCTGGAATAAAAATCTATAACGTAAACCGTATGGAATCATAAATAAATGTAAGGGTTGAAACTTGAGTTTGCCCATTCAGAAATGGGAATTTGTTATCGTTTTATGTGAATTGGTGACCTAGTAAGAATATCAACTATTAATGTTCCTGGACGTTCTCATTAAGTGGCTGTAAAATAAAATTAGAGTAAATAAACTTTCTTAAAAGATGTCTAAATAAGTGAATGCCAAATTGAAATGAAAACTAAATAGTTTTTATTCGTTTATAGGAAGTTGGCATAATTCTAATACAATTGTTTTGTTAAGTTATTCAAATAGTGATGGGCTGAAGTGCCCAAAACTAAAGCTCGTTTAATTTTAAATATAGTACAGGAAGTTGAAACTCGAACATTTTTGAAAGGATTAGTCAGGATGTGTATGGTGATTTTTAAGGTAGGTTTTATATATGGTGTAGTACCAGTTAAGGCGATAAAACTAGTTAATATTTTTAAGGAACTATAGAACTCGGACAGTAAAAGCTGTATTGATCGACGTTTTCGTTTATTGTTAAGTTGACATTTCAAGAAATGGAACTCAAAATGTCCGTAAAACATATGAAAATTGGAATAATAGTAGTAGTAGCAACTTTTTTTCGGGAATTTCTTTTTAGTAATACCTGGCCAGCTTGATGTTAGAAAATAATGCTTTCTTTTTAATGAAAATATTTGTATTCTAATGATATTTATTTGGTCAAAAGAAGTTAAGACTAGGTAGAGTTTTGTTTGCACATATTGATAAATAATGTAAAACTAGACCAAATTTGTGAAAGGATATCCAGTCATCCCAGTAATAGCACTTGATAGAGGCACTTTATTTAAAAAAATTTTTGATATGAGAAATTTTAGGAAGTATTTATAAAGTATTGTAGGAAAAGATAAAGTATAATGTGGCAGATTTAGGAAACCAAAAGGAAAAGGGGCATTTGTAATAACCGTCTTCCATGTAGGGAAAATAACGGAGGAATTGCTGAGACATAACGATTTAACGTCTCTTAATTATGACAACTAGTAAAGCATTTCAAAGTACGTGGTCATTGTATGGTAGTTTCGTATTTCAGTATTCCAAATGTTTATTCTAATACCTTCTAGTGTTTTCTACATAGAAACCCACTCCCGCAGCACCTTATTTAGCGGGTGTACTCTTAAAATTGTTCCAGGGCTTCCGTCCCTTCTGTGCAAATCTAAATTTGTAATTTAACGTCACTTGTACACGTATCATAATTTCCCTATATATTCTTACCTTCTATCCACTTTCTCTACATTTTCTATAATGATGTGTCCTGCCGTGCTTCTTATAATTTTGCTATATGACTTTATATCCCTAAAATGCATTCTAATCAGTTTGTATGCTCCGCCTATATTCTTATTTCCATCTTAGTTTTACCTCTTTGCACTAATCCTCACACTCCATTGTTTTTATCTTTCCTTCAGTTACGAATAATTTCTCATTGTATGGATTTGTATCTCTTTTTGCCTGTTTTGTCTGGTCTGGTTTTGTATTTTCCTCTTTCTTTTAAAAAATTCAGAATATCCTTTGTCACCCATGGTTTCCTATTTCTTTTTATTTATAACCCAAAATATCTTTCACCGTCATGTCTAACCTAGATTTAATGTTATTCCGGTCTGCTTCTACTTCTTTAGTATCAGAGATTTTCCCGATGTCTTTCAACAATTTATTTGACTTTTTCTCTAATCTTTTGTGGGTATCGCTATCTTTTAGTTTCTCAGAGTCAAAGTGCCACTTCTCGTTCCTGTTTTCAAACTTTTAAACTAAAACGCGAGATATATTTTGGGCCTCTTGGAGCGGCTTTTTATTAAAACAAAAATTACAACGAAAATTAACAATTGGTTGCGTTATATTCATAAACGTTTTATAATCAAAGTTACTTTTTATGGTCTCTGCAACTCTGTACGAAAAAAGCTGCTGCTCTCTTTCGGGCATCTATCTTAGCCTTGTTCCTTTTTAAAGATGTCTCTTTAAGATAGAATGCGACGCGACATTAACTTCAATTAATCAGACAAGGATCGACAACGCCTTGCTATACTCGTAATCATTCAGTCGCGGCGGTTTGACACTAATTAAGCCATTGAAACTGTGGATTCCCAGAAATATTACATCACTAAGATTCGAATTAAATCCCGAAAACTCTGGAAAACCATGACGTAGGTAATAATTTCTATATAAGCGGAAACTTTATTAAGGGTATTGATTTATTTTAATTTACGCGGTCAACAATGTAATCATTCAAGATTTCTTTACAAAACTAGTAAAATATAACCACCGATTCATTAATTTGCGTCAACCAAGCAACATGTGAAGATCCAAAATTCATAAATTCGCGATTCCTAATCCAAGTAATATGTAACGTTGAATAATTAATTTGCGTTTGATTATTTTAAAGCCAAGTAATATGTAACAATTTTATTCGAAACAATTTAACATGCCGAATTGCATAAAACTTATACGTTTAAATAGTTTCATGCATGGAAGTTTAAAGTATCATTTGTTTTATAAAGATTGAGGATTCTTCAATACAAAAAGCTTCGCTAAAGTTAATTAATTAAATATAAAAAATATGCACTTTGGTAACTGGCGTTCTAAATGGAGGTTTTAAATAATATGGGTGATGTTGTAAGCTGAGCTCTTAGCGTCAATTTAAATAAAAGTAGAAGATATGTACTACCGTTATTTATGAACTGCATAAACGCTTTTTTATTTTGCAAGTATCACTTTTAGATTTCTTTGTTTGTAACTGATATTTGAGTACTTTGTCATTCAAATTTAAGGCAGAACTAGTTTTAATCATATAATATTTTTTATAAGGATACTTACCAGAAAGTTTTGAGGTCAGCGTTCGAAATATTTGATCTTTTAAATATTTGGCCAAGCACCCTTACAAGGGTGGAAGTAAACGGAAAATAAATTAACCACAAGAAAAGAGATTTAAGTTCTGTAAATATTAACAAAGATTAGGTAAGGAACATTTTAATAATTAAGTAAATAGGCACTTGTTAGAATAATTTTGTTTGAAAATTATGCTGTTAACTGTTTTATATTCTTTTGTATGAAAACGATTTGTTTTTGAATGTATATATGCTTTTTAAGATTGTTGTTTGATTTCATTTTGTAAATTCCATTGATTCCGTTGTGCTAGCCAGGCAAAGAAAAGTTAGAAAGGAAGGTAAATTAGTAATAACAAAATTCTAATTTGCTGTACCGTGTCGCAGCACTTTTTTAGTGTCTACTCCAAAGAGATTCAGCGACGCACAACGCAAGGCGTTATCACATTAAATTTAGCAACAGAGTCAGTTTTAATTAAGTATGTGCGGTACGATAAAATTATATAGAAAAATACGATATGGAAAGGCATAGAATGGTTTTCAAATGCATATATATCGAAATGTCAGTAATAGAAAGGTTCTAAGGGTTGTTTTGTTGAAGGTAGTGTATGCCAAATAAAGTAAGCCAAATATCAGATCCCGTAATTGAGAAATTTATGTTTGCCGTACTTTACAAACGTTAAAGTATTTGAAATATTAGTCAAAATGTAAGTGCCAAGACGTAAAAACAATGACTTGATGACGTGATAAAACACACAGTATTCAAGGTTTTACACTGAGTTGTATGTTGAATAAGCCATAGAACGTACATTTGCTAATCCAGAAACCGGATGCGTCTGTAGAAATTACACTATTCACCACGCAGATCCAGGTTTATATGTGTAACATTTCGGCATATATTTTACTAGAATCAACCTTTGGACAAACATGTAATATCAAAATTATAAGTAATACCATTGTCAAATATGATTAAAGGGTTGTGCGATATTTAGGACCAATGATTGAACATTTATGTATGAAAAGGGAAAGTGCAAAAGACAAAGTATAAGGTATTAGTGACACGAACTTGTTGGGGACGATGTTATTGGATGGTTTTTGTATACAATGTAATAAAGAGTAGGCATATTAAAATTGTAATTATCACCTAGGAAAAGTAAACAAGAGGTCGATTTTTAAATATTTTTGTAACAAGACGTGTTTGTAAACTGCGCTAAATTGTTTGAATATTTTGAAGATTTAATAAATGAGTTTGTTAATGTACGAGTTGAATTTATTTAAAGGAAGAGTAAGGATAAGCGACAGTGAATGAATAATTAATAGCAACGACGAGTAACAAGTTTAAGAGTGGAATTAGTACAACAGCGAACCGGCGGAACATAAGTGGATATTGGAACGAGATTTATATAGGCAGAAGGCATCGAATCGGATTTATAAGATTGAAGAAGATATTATTGGGATTGAATTGGATATGGTTTTATGTATAGCAGGGCATTGAGTGTTAAATAGAAGGAAGGATTGATTTGAAACGAGCGGATTAAATAGAAGGAAGTATTGATTTGGAACGAGCGGATAAAGGAAGCAGTGATTTAGAACGAGAGGAGCAAGATTATAAGACAGCATTGGAGTAGCAAGAGGATTCGTACGAGATAAAGAAAATATAACACCGGAAAAATTAGCGCAGGGGAAGTAAATACAAAAGGTTATTCAAAATTCTAAATTTGGGTCATATTTATTTTAGATTTGGAGCATCAAAATTAAGTCAACGATACCTGGAGTCTAGACGGCAGATTTCATAGTGATAGGGCAGACCTTGTAAAGACGTATACGGCGAGTAGGATTTTGAGCCAGCATTCATAGAGGCCGACAACGAAGTATAGAACAGGTGAGTACTGTGTGATATAACGTCAAAGTCAGAAATTTTGTAATAATAATTAATTTGGCACAAAGCTACGTGGATCGCATATAAAAATTTGGCATACACAAGTGTAAATTATCTAAGGTACAAAAACAAAAGGTAGTGCTGTTTGGTTGGTGCATTGCACATCTACTTACCACTGAACCCACGGTAAGTAGGTGGATACCCTGGAAAGAAAGAGTTTTCAAATAGTCGAGGCATATTTAACACAGTTTTTGATTTATAAACCAACCAAACGTTGCTAAAGCACGTAACATAAAATAAATACTTGCACATTATATAAAATTAAATAATTAATAAAAAAGGCGCGAGGGGGTTGAGCAGAAGAATATATATATATATATATATATATATATATATATATACATATATATATAATAGAGAAGAATAATCCACATTTGGAATGCAAATGAATGCTTAATATATATTAATTCATTTGCATTCCAAATGTGGATTATTCTTCTCTATTAATAATAATATAATTACATGTTTGTATTATCCGAACGTTGCAAAAATGGGATGATCAAGTTATTAGTACATGAATTATGTATATAACTAGATTCAATTTCCTTAAATGCAAGACGTAATTGAAAATCGAAAAGAGAACAAGCTTCAGTAGTATAAATTAACACACTCTAGCCAATCAGCTGCATAGCTCAGTTGATAGAGCGTTGATCCGGCAAATCAATGGTCGCAGGTTCAAATCCTGCTGTGGCTGTTCTTTTAGCGGTTTTCAATTACCAGTTCGATTTGAAATGGTAATTCAACTTTAAATACAAAGTTGGGTTTTCATTTCATCTTAATAACCATATATATATATATATATAGAGAGAGAGAGAGAGAAAGACAGATACGACTTGGAAAAGCATGGTATAATTTTCAAATGCAATTATTAGTAAAATGCTTTCAAAATGAAACGACATAGAAATTTAATTAACAATTTTAACAAGGAACGCAAGTATATCATTATTTATGTCTTTTAAAGGAAGTTTGTTTGCTCTATTAATTTTAAGTTGGTTAAATTGTATAAGTTTGGCATATAGGTGATTTCTTGTAAGTGGATAGTTTCAGATATTTTGAGGTCGAATTCCGATTTAATTTGATCATTACAAAAGATTTTGATAGATGTACCTGATCAAATACGTTTATTTTACAGAGGTAAGAGAAGATTATTCAAATTTTCCATTGATATTTCTAAGAATCTCTATGTAGAGTGACCTATGTAAGGAAAGGTTTGGGAATATTAATTACAAGGAGAGATTGTATAAAACCTATATTTGTATCTAGTAAAATGTTTTCAGACTTTAGATGTAAATTGCATTTGTAGATTTTAATGCTTGTAATTAAGTAATCTTTTTGAATAATGTGTGTTAAAGAAACATGTTTGTGGATGTAGCAATTACTATTATTTGAAGGATTGTTTATTAATGTTATTATAATTTTGATGTTGGAGTTTTGTTGTTTCATATAAACTAAGCTAGCAAGATAATACGGACATCTTCAGGTAGTAATTCATACTAGATCAATTTTGATAAAGCACCTTTTATTGGTTCTCAACAGCTACATATTCATAGAAATATATATTGCTGTGATAACGCCTGCACGTTGGAACGCCGCTAAACAGGTTAACAAAACTGAAATTTGAAATTACTGACTCAGCTTTCGTTCTAATTTTCTCTGTCTGGCTGGCTCAACGGAAGTAATGAAATTTATAAAATGAATTCAAACAACAATATCAAAAAAAATATATACAGTCAAAAATATTTTCTCTAATACAAAAGATTATAGAACATTTACAGCATAGTTTCTTTCAAACATAAAATTATTCCCAACAAGTACCTACTTACTTAATTATCAAAAATATTTCTCACCTAATCTTGCTTAAAATTTACAGAATTCAAATCTCTTCTCTTGTGAATAGTATGCCTGGCTTTTATTCCAACGCCTATAAGGTTTGTTTGACCGAAAAGTCTTTGACAGATAGTCTATTTAAAAGTCAAAGTGTTTCGAACTCTTACCGCAAACTTTTTGGTAAATATTCTTACAAAAAAATTATATATGATTAAGACTTAGTCTACCGTAAATTAAAATGTTAAATACTTAAATATTAGTTACAAACAAAAGATTCTAAAAGTAATACTTGCAAAATACAATTCTCGTAATTAACGGTCGTAAACACCTTCTGCTTCTACTTTTAAATTGACGTCAAAATCAGTTTACAAGATTTTCCATATTAGTTAAAATCTCCATTTAAAAATCAATAACCAAAAGTGCATCTTCAATTCAATTAAATTTTAAAAGAACTTTTTGTATCGAAGAATTTTCCATGTTTATTGTATATTACAAAATCAAATAATTGCATTTAACAACTTCCATTGGTTAAACTATTTCATATTTAAACTCTACATGTTATTTAAACGTCCTAATCAACGTTACTTTTACTTGATTGACGCGAAATTATGACTAAATTTATTACATTGTGGAACGCGTAAATCGACATGAATCGAATTACTGAATCAATTAAATGAATCTAATGTCGATTGCTTCTGATTATATATAATTTTATTTTGACTATGTTACTCTCTCTAGATTTGACGGGATTTCACTTTAAAGATTACACACCCATCTGACGCAAGATTTCAGGAAATTCGTCATTAGCGTCGAATTGCGCCGCTCGTAATTGTTCAACACAACCAAATTAATGTGGCGTCGCATCTATTCTGTAATAATGTGAAAGATAATAAATAATTCTGATCGATTTTACGACATTTTTATTACATTCTAATGTTCACGCTTTTCTTAAAATAAACGTTTTGTTTATTTAATTAGTTAATACGACATTTCTTAGTGTTTGATAACGAATTTTTTCTTAATCCCGTACATTCGAGGAAACTTTCTATTTAAAATTGAATTTACGTTATATACACATGGTAATCAAATTATATGATTAATTAAAGCTTTAATTGCTTCCCAATGAGTGTTGCAAATGCAAAAGATTTGTATTCTTAACGAATGAAAAATATGTTCTTTCACAATCGGTAACTGTAACGTGTTTTTAATATACAAAATTATAAAGATTAAAAAAGCGTTATCAAGATTGATATGGTTCTAACGCTGAATAAAACGCATGTTTTATTCACGGGAAATGTATTTTTATAACAATTAATAAATGAAAATAAATAGCTTAAATTTGTACACACGGCTGTATTAAAATTAAAAATAATAAAAAAAATTAAAATAGGGGATATGAAATAGACGGGAAGTGTGTTTTGCTTTTACAAACGTGTTTTTATACACAAAATTATTTATTTTATGCACGGATAGTGCATTTTTTTTAACAAACGAATGGCTTTGTATTTATCTTAGACTCATTACTTACAAGCACGAAATTGTGTTTTCGTTTTGCACTATGATGGCTAGGTATGTACAATACGCTTATAATACACAGGGTGGAAAATTGAAACTTAGGAAATCTCTATTTTTCCAGTTTCTTTTGTTTTTGTGGGTTTTATTTGTAGGCATTGGGTTTCAATGACCTCTCGTGATACCTTTATCAACGTCAATATATATAAACTTCATCAAACGAAATATTATTATAGACTATGAAAGATTATCATTAGCGAAAGAGGAGATACAGACACCAAGCAACTGCCTGTTAATGGCGGTGGCAAAGCTAATGCCTCCACAGCTTATACTTGTACATCTGAACAACGTGAATCCGCTCCCAACACCTAGCTGGCTGACGGCGTCGTCGATATTGTGCATTGGTATGTCCAGGTGCAAGCAAGTATTGGAGGTTTGTTACAGTATTCAGCGAAGACAAGAAAGGAAAGTAAAATAAGTTAAAAAAATTGCCCGCACCGAATACCGCAACAAAACAAGAGGAAGCCAAAGAATTAATGCCGTACTAGCTGAAAACGTCGTGGAGTCGGGTGGCTCACGCAGAAAGAAAAATTAGAAACCTCTTGAAGTAATTTTATTACAAACCTTTAATTAACAAACATTGCATAAAAGGAATATTTACAAAAATCAAAACCAACATTTACATAACGTTCCGTTAAAACATGATATAAACAAAAACGTTAACTCGCATATAACACAACATAGCTCCAAAATATTCATAAAATTTCCCAGTCGCAGCTGGGTTTAAAATATAAATAAGTACGTGTATATTTACACAATGTTCCTAGCCTTATTTAAATACAAAGAAAAATTTAGACAATATATACCGTAATGCAAATCTGTTTAACTGCTACTTACCGAAGTGCACTTCCTAAAATTAATAGCGTACCCCTAAACTGAAGGTAACCAAGTGTAACAATTATCTTAGATTATAACTAGTAAACAATCTGTTGACGGTAGCATTTCCGAAATTTTAAGTTGTAGTAAGTGAAATTGCTTTAACGCGAGGTTATGTTTATCATAATTGTAACTTGAAAAAAATGTGCACTAACACGTGAAAGTAAATTTTAGAACGGGAGTCTGTAATTCATCGTCCCATAACCACGAGTAAGAATAAACTAGATCGTTGGAGTGGTAAACAACTATAAAAAAGAATTAACTAGGTTATATGGCAGAGTATTCGTCCCTTAAGTCCGATTGCGTGTTGAAGAGGAGTAACTGCCTTTTGAGGGGACTATTCTCTCAGTATTTACCCTATCGTACATCGCCAGTCTGCCTATGGTACTATCGTAGCAGATCTGAAAGTGCGTACTAACAATTGTCGACAGACCAGATACTTCTATAAAACAATTTGCTAAAAACCGAAGTAAAGCCAAATGCTTTATAAAAGAAAGCATCTTAAGTAACACCGCGACTTTTCAAAGTCTTTTCACGTGAAAAAACGCTGCATAGAGGCAAATCCGTTGCGACGCTCAGCTTGTGTATATAGGGGAAGAAAAGGCACAAGGTGATACCGTGTTATTCTTTCAAACAATTTCCAATCGACAAAATATTACGTGCAAAATATTCTCAAAACAGTACCTGCTAAGTATTCTCAAAGAAACTGCAAAGTATTTTCAAAACACCACATACAAACAAGCGTAATTAAAAAGGCAAATGGCCTCAATACTACATGACAACTTCCACAAAGTATACCCGCGTGAGAAACCCTGCTTGGTAGAATCTAATCAACGTCTTTTCAAATTGTTATATATATATATATATATATATATATATTTACAACCCACATTGCAACATTATGTAGTTCAGTGTATGACAGCTCTCCTACCTCCTGTATAAAACCATAGGCAATTACTATTTCGAATAATACTACCGGGAAAATATAAGCAGGTGAACAATTTTTATTCTTTACAATCTGAGTCCGTGGACACCTGTGTGATAACGGATACCGCATTAATAGTATTTCTTAGTAATAGTATTGATAACCAACATTTCCGCACTTTAAAACAAACACATTGAATGTACTTATTTAAAAGATGCAGGTGTTTAAGATTATTTTAGAAAACCCATAATGTGAAAATTTTTGACCTTTGCTAACCAAAGGAAATTAAAATAGAATAGATTCCAAATATTTAACGTTGTAATTAAACACTTATAGGATGCTTGAATAAGTAATCATCTCAATTTGAAAGGTAGTTAATGAAAATTCATATGATCGTAAATACAGTAGAAAATGCGAGATTTATTCAGAAAATGTACGATGCAGAAACTATACGTAACAGGTTTTGTCAAGATATCAATCACTGACGTGTAAAAATAGAGTAATGAGAGAATAAGTGTGCTTTTTATCAGAATAACGTTCACTGATTTGAGTAATGTTTGGTTTAATTACTGTAGTGTGTATATCGCGTAGACGACGCTTGGATTTTAATCGCAAGAGTGTCAGTAAAACTGATCTTGAGATATCGATCTCAGGGACTGAATTTCTGGTTACTTCGTAGCTGCTTTCCTGCTTTTTCCTTCTGATTATAGGTGTTGCTAGCGTGATCTGGGCAAAATGCATTAAATTTGTTGGAGGGTTGTTGTATGGTAACGCATGGTGGGATGTCAGATATATCGTTCTATTGCCTATTGATTATCTTGCAGGATCAATCATACTTTATATAATTATGTTCAAACTTAAAATCATTTTAATCTGTACAGAGGCTGTATATTATGTTAGGGATTATCCCTTTTCAATCTCTCGCGCTCATTCTTTCATTTTATTCATTTTAGTAGCAGCATTCTATACATAGCTTTTTTTTGATGAACATGTAGAATGCATACCAATTTAGTTTTAATGTGTATCTGTAATTTTGCTTTCTAATACGAAATAAAATTAATTAGATTTTCATATAAATCATTTATCGCACTGCAAACTTCGACACCTACACAGCATATGAACTTTGAACAGAATAAATATATAGACCTTTCATTTATTTTTCGATGTAAGAAAAATATTTTAACAAGATTTTCAATATTTTTATTACATCACGTAGGTTAGGGTGCAAAAATAATATTGAAGGCGCTTTGGTTTTGGTTTGCTAAATTTATTCATAGAAACGTTAAACGAATACCGTTCAGTATGTAAACAAAGTTTGTAGAACCGGACGCGATGTAATTATCGTACCCCTACACATCTCTAATTAAAATGTCGTCCAATTTCCATATTTTAGCAGCATACTGTACGTCGGTTGGAAAGCATAATTATTGCATATTTTCAACGATAGGAATAATAAATGTTTTTGCTTGTAGGAATTTATGTTTAGCATATCAATACCTCCCCTTATACAAAATTCGGTATCTGAATAGATCCCTCCCTATGTATAAATAATTATTATTCCAAGTGCGATAAATGTACAGCCTATAATAAAGTATGGAAATTGCTTAGCGTTTTACATTTTTCGAAGACTTATGCATTTGGTTTATTTAGTGTAAAAATATGTAGCCATTATATACAAAGACCTATTATATGACAGCTAATAGAACAACTGAATATTTTTATATTCCAAAAAAAAATGAAAATCACAATTTAAATTATTTTTAATATACGTACACCATAATACCAATGTAAAGTATAATATTCAACATACGGTAATGGCAATAATCCACTTGAAGAATTACGGCATTCGCTTTCGGCTCGTACCCGAAACTTCATGTGCTTGAGTGATTGCCTACTTTACCGTATATTAAATAATATATCATTTATTATAAATAATAGTTACAAGATACAGATGACAAAATAAATAATAAGTCAAAAGTAAGATTTCTTGTGATTTTTCAATTCATAGAATAAAGCAAACGCTTCTTCGCTTACTAGTTGCTTAGAAGATATAGTAGACCCTTGAGTCAGTGTATTCATGCCATGTAGATATGAATATGGATGTCGACAATATGCTGAATAATGATCACTATGTATATTTCCCCTGTGATTTGATATTGCATATAAGATGTAACGTCACTTCCCAGGATTGCTCTTGGCAGCATAATCATACATGCCCAAACCATCAATTGGAAAATCTATAGTCGTAGACATTTTCTGTAGGTGAAAAACGTTTAATACGCACTACTAATATTGTAGGAAGCTTCTGTATGGCGAACGATTTTGTGCATTTCCATCTTTCTTTACATTAGCAACATGTTGATTTTTCATTACCATCCAATATTTCCTATTACTTAATACAGTTCATTGATTGTTTTCATCCACAAGTACAAAATTAATAAATCTAAACATAAAACCTTATTATACTTAGTGTTTAAGTCAATTTTTTTCATTATTTCTCTGCTTTCCAAACTACTAGCAGCTTTCTTAATCCAACATATTATGGGTAAAAGTAGTTATAGGTGAAATACTTTAGTTCATCGTGCTACCGTACAGAGGACGTAATAATATTACACAAATTCTCAATACAAAATAAACAAAGTACACAACAAAAAATCAGGCTTATCTTGCGTAATCTAAATACTTAAGATAGATACAGCTACTTGCGGCATCCTCGTAGTATGGCCATTGCTGCACGGCTAATGTTAGTCCTTTCGCAAGTACGTTCGGATCCCATCAGAGTCTATGGCCTATTTTCTTCAAATTGCACCGGAGTTCGTTAACTTACAACGATCATCAGGGAATATAGATAAAATACGGGAAGGAATTTTAGTTTAGGAAACGATATTATAGTGCACTGCCCAGTCATTTCATTTTGTCAGTCAAAAATCCCAAGACAATCTGCCGATTATGGCGCTTGTTTTATACCAACTTATAAAAGCTCTTCCTTCTATATTATCTTTTTCCTTGGTTGAAGCAATGAGGCACATTTATTAAAGCGTGAGAAAACGTCTATCCGACAAAATCCTTATAATAAATTATGTTATTCCCTTAATGGTGCACGGGAATTGAAATTCTCATTCTTATGCGTTATAACCTACTTGAACTAGCTGAGTTACGAAGGGATATAAACGTCCAATTTAGAAATAAAAGTCACCTAGATTGTAGTATTGAAATAATACTTGTGACGCCAAAAAAAGCGTAACAAGCAGTACAAAATTAATGGAGGGGTAAGCTCTCTAGGATTCAACCCTTTTAATCTGTCGTAACAACAATAATTCTACAACATGTGAATTGAAACGTGCCCATCCCGTGCAGGCATATGTTCAAAAAATATGACGCACGCGTACGCTTTTTTCCTTGCCGAAAATCCAATCACATCTTCAACACGAAGCTGTGTTTTTTCAACTTTCAAGTTCCTTTCCCGCTTACTACTCTTTCGTATTACTACAATTCGACCTTTCTAGTTACCTGTTCGTAAATAATTAAAATAATTCTTTTCGTCAAATGTTTAATTTGTCATTTCTCTCACTATAAAAATCCTATTAATTATAGTCAGCATCCGGTAACACAATGTATCAAGTTTAATCTATGCTTATGTATAACGCTGTTGTTAGGTTACTTTGTATGCGATTTGAATTGTGTTGTAATATGGTGTAACACTTTAGTTTTAGGCAAACCCGGAATCCGCTTTATGCTATGTAGATTGCCGGAGTTTAAGCAAGAGAATCTTAGCCGACTTATTTGTATGTCCACTCAGCCGTGGTGTGAATGCTCGATTGGCCGGTCATATAGGGAAACGATTATTCTGGCCGTGGCATGTAGTCCAGAAACACGTTTTTTAAAAGCAAGAAAAGCTGTGACTTTTCAAGCCATCATGAGTCGTAAAATATGCCACTCGTGGCAGCTACACATTGCTTGGGTTGTAGGCAATAATATCCGGCTATGCTAAACAAGAAGAAAGCTGTAGTACTGAAATTAATAAAGCAGTTCGTAATTTTTAGAACATGGCGTCTTAATTGTTACTAACTTAGGTTTCAATTTTTAGCAAGCAGTTTAGAGGGTAAGGTTAATGGATTCCAAATATGTACGAGGAAGTATAATCAAGCTGGGGTGAGTACAACTCCTTTTAACGAACGAGAAGCATCAACTCGTACAGGAAGTACCTTTTGTTAGAAAAATCCACTTTGCTAAACTAAAAAATAATTATTTAAACAAAATAAGATTCAGCATTTATTTTATTTTGAATAGCAAATATGAAAGTCTTCTTATTAAGACAAATCATATTTTATTTGGTATAGTTAAGTTTGATTTGTCAGGTTTTTTTGTAGCCGTTTTCTTGTATTGAATAGTCGTTAAGGACAACATTTCAATATAGCATATGTAAAGATAAAAATCTAGTTTTCCACGTTTGTTTAAAACAAATTGCTCTTATGTTCTTAAGTAAGTTTTATAATGAGATAATTCTTGATATAGAAGAAATTCAGTAAGACATTAGAAAGATTAAAGTTTAAACAAAAGACAATTTTGTGAGCCTAAACAAAGATCTCTGATTACAGTATATGATAAATGTATTAAGATATTAAGTGATTTTTATGACAGGACTAGCCTGCAAGTAACTGTGAATTTTTACCAACTTAACATTTTTTTATCAGCGTTCACTTTCATGCTATCGTACACTGTAAAACATTAAATTTTTGTACATAGAAGAAAAGAAACAAATTTTATTAGATACTAGTCAAATTTCATAATCGTTTTATTTCTAAAAGTTTAATAAAAGATATAAGTGATCTATTCATTTTGGTAGAGATAATAAAAAAAAGAAATGAAAGAAATTCAGGTAGACATAATTCCTTTAAGGTTTATCTGCGTCTATCCTTAGGATGAATTTTTGTGTTAGCTATATTAACGCAGTGGTGCCCTAGTTTATTTAAAGACAGGTTTAGCCTAAAAAAAACCGACCATCTCATGCCTCCGCAGGAATAGAGTCCGTGTTTAGACCGCGAGCACCTTATTTATTTTTTTTCAACACCGTCTGGCCCAAGTACATCCACAACAAAGGCCATCCTCAGAAAAGCTATGAATACATTACAATGGTGCTATTTTCATGTCTTTGATGGTCGTAACGGACGATATTTGTTTATTGTAAATTATCTTTTCATGTAAAATATTAAGATATGTTTTAAATTGCGGTTTTAATTAAAGTCATCTACGCCTACAATGTATTTGAAGGAAATAATGTTATACTTAATTAGCTGAATGACATCTATAGAAACAAAATTTAAAAAATTATGCTTAATTAAGACTAATTATTCGTGAAATCTATCAGACAAGATGCGTCTATATTTAGTTTGTCCATTCAAATATACTAAATTTTTCTATAACATATAATTTATAGCTAGCCTTACGTAACGCGTTACAAAAGGAGGAGAGCTCGACAGCAGGCGGAAACTATTAATTAACTACTTGCTAGCCACTGATGAAAACATTTGTAAAGGGCAACGTTAATAGGTTAGTCCAGGAAACTCCTTTAACTGAAAGTAGTTCACAGGAGTTAAACGTTATGATATTCGCGGATTATGCGACAACGACCCAACCGCAAAGAACAAAATTTAGACAAACTAGTTTCAATCTCACCTAAAGGGGGAAACAAATTACCCATCGAAGAGAAAATCAAATCCTGGCTGAATGGAAACCTTTATTCACACGCAGACTCCACTGTAAGTTCTAGTACCCATTGTTTATATATTTTGTAATTGTTATGTTGTTCGTGTTTATGCATGGAACTTTTTAATTATACATTGATGAAATTATAAAGTGTCCCCCACTATTTTAGGATTAGTGTTTATTTTATTAGATGTACCAACCTGGATATTGGAAATTAATTTGAAGAGGTTGAAGACGTGATGTAATGATTATAATTGGATAAGAATGTTATGATTAATGGAAAATGACTTGATTTATGTAATTTAAATTTGTTGTGTATATTTGTGTTACGTTCTATTTCAGTTTTAAAAAAATTTTAATACCTTGTTACTTTAAAAATACATTCAGTCCAAGTCATTTAATTTATGTTTGCTATAAATTCAAGCCGCATAGAAGGGCCACCAACTCTACGCGTCTGCACGTTTAGGTTTATATTTTCTGGTGCATAGTCGATACAGGCATATGCTTGAAGTAGTCATCCTTCTTATAGTGTTGGATTTTGAAAACAGTTCATGGCATAAAAGTATAATTTCTGTTGGAAATGTAATTTAAAAATGTATTAGTTTTGGTGTTGTAAGTTTTGTTGAGCGAAATGGGATGCGTGCATTTTAGTTAAAGTTATCGTTCGCTTCGAAAAGCAAAAATTGTATTTTTCTCAACCATTTGTTGGTCTTATGTAACAGATAATTTTAGTGATCTTTCAATAAACAAGTGTTCGTTTAGCGTTAAAAATATAAAATAACTTTAAGTGATATTACATGATGACCATTGTTACTAAGCAGTTTTTTTAATTTTCAATAACAGATGTTACAGGAAATGAATGACAATGCTTAAATAACGAATCATTACGATAAGAAATCATTTTTTTGTTTACGTTTATGTACCTGGCATTTTTTATAACATCGAATGAAGGTGTTGTGACTTTCCTTTATTATATAAACATTTTGTTTTAACGAGAAACTGCATTGATGGCTGAATTAACCAAAGAACACAATAATTAAAAAGGATTGAGCATTGGGTAAATATTCGAAGATGGAAAATATGCGAACTTCAACTTGAACTACTGTATAAAATTCTCCAGGACGATACGGTATTAAGTTTTTTTTTACGACCTCCCTTCTCTAACATTTAAATAGCACGGCATTCTTCTGTTCCTTGTTTGTTGTGGTAATCGGGAGAACTAACTACGTCGCTTTCGTTGCTCTCTTCTTTGTCTGCACGGAGACCATAACACCTTTTTACAGGACTACTGTTATAATACTTGAATTCAAATAGTTTTAGATGACGCAGTGAGTAGGTGTTTTTGTTTTATTAGGAATATAAATGGATTGTAAAAAACTCCATTCCACCAGGAGGTCGACCAAATTAGGATTCCCTTAAAAAAATTGTCTTCCCAACGAGTTGGCGTCCCTTAATTTAGTACAAAAGAAAGCCATTCAAGTGATAACGTAGCTGGATGACTGTAACCACTCATCTTTCCATTTAGCGATCTTTTTTCTCTTTTGGTTGTTTCTATAGGTACCCACCCCTGTGTCACTGTAGTTAGCCTATGGATCCTCAACTTGTTACGGAATTCCCGCCCTTTCTGGGCAATTCAAAGATAAACAGCTTACGATCATTCACCCTTAAAAGCTTCTCTTGTTTTAAAGATTTTAATTTGGTGCGAAACGATCAGCAGAAGAATGTAATGTGGGGGGTCACGTTGGGTGTCATACTGTAAGTCAAATTTTTTTTGTCTAAATAAGGCAGAGGGTGGCTTTAATTAAGATAACATAGAGCCAAACAATGTTGCCAAAAAGAATTAATTATGCTCGCGGACTACTCTCGGGATCTATCCCTGCGGAGGCATGAGATGGGGGAGGTCTTTTCTATTAATTAACCTGTCTTTGTACAAGTTTAGGGCGCCACTACGTCAAACACATAAACAAAAAATAATTTTCTTAAGGAAAGACGTAGATAAACCTTAAGGGAATTAACTTATGCCTGAAGATAGATATTCAACAACATAACTGTGCTTCTTTTACACTTAAACATTGTAACTAGAGTTTTAGAAATAAAACTGTTACGGCAGTTTGCAGATATGTAGTAAAGTTATTTGATGTTCTTGTATATACAAAAAAATTAATAAAATAAATTAAAGACAATCATAATTATAAGAGCATGAAGTGGAAAGGTCTTATCAATGCTGAATCGACAAATTAGCAGTTGTTAGTGGGTGAAGCCCATCATAAAAAATTATATCTCATTACATTAAGCGAACGCTTCAAACCTAGCAATTCTTAATGGGTGAGGCCCATCATAAAAAAAATATTTCATTACATTAAACGAATGCTTCAAGCAAAGATCTTTGTTCTCGGCTCACAAGGATAAGTCAAAGATTAGCTTATCATACAATTCATTTGTACAACATACATTTACTTGTTTGAGTAAACATGTAACTCGAGATGTTTATCTAGCAGATGTTAAACCAATATGTGCCCTAATCGACTATTTAAATTTAACAAGTAATACAAAAAATTAGCCAGATCATCTGACATAGTCTAAATAAAGTGAATTTATTTTTACTGAAAGCTTTCTAATTCTATATGCAAAAACACTAAAACTATTCCAAATCGTTAAGCAAATTATCTTATATGTATTCAGTGACGCATAATTTATTTTATTCAGAAAGCTTTGATATCTTAGTATATGAAAATATGCTACAATTTTTAATTAGTTCAACAATGAAACTTTAATATATTTAATGATCGGAAATGTATTGAATATCTAAAAAAATCATTTAGGACATTATTTATCCTCTAAGTCGACAACGTTACACAATGAATTTAATCCTTGCTTGGGTCGATGTTTGTTACAACAAATAAGAACGTACTCACCGAAAGAAAGTGTTTTCACACACTTACAACACGTGCGGATTGTAACCACGTGCCAACGTCGTTACATTATCAACAGATGGGATGCCATCTCCAAAGCTTGATCGACTTTCATACATCACAAAATTATCCAAATCAATTACTTAAATCCATTATATATTTATTATTAAAGGTGAAACTTATAGGTGAAACTGCTTGCTAAAAATTCAAACGAATTACTGACGATAAAGTCGCCATATTGTCATGCTTACGAACCGTTTAATAGATCCTCTTCACTTCGCTGATTGTCTTTAATAAACATTTTGCCCTTTTCATACACCATGCAACGTGTCTCTGCCAAGAATCGAATTTAATCCGACTCATCTTGGTAGGAAAACTTTCCTACCACGTTTTTTAGTATTGCTTCTTTATCTGACTACATCCGGTACAAGAATGCTTCAACTACATCGGGCAGACGCCTTGAAACCCGAAAAAAAAAATGAGGTTAACAAAATCAAAATAACCAAAACCGAAGCATTTTTTTTTATACGGTTCAAGTAAACAAAGAACAAAGCCTAACATAAAATGACTTGACTTCAAAAAAAATTTAACTATGTAAGGGATTAAATTGGGGGTGGGAGTGTATTGGACAATAATTAATACACACCAAAATTTATCAATTGAGTGCTACGGTAAGTGCGCGTAGCACACGTCCGTGAGGAGTCATAATTGGGAATACACAATCGGGAATTGCCAAATAGGTAAGTCCAACACTCAAAAGTTAAAAAGAAAAGAATGACATAAAATGCAAGTCAAGGATGCTTGTTCAATTACAAAAAAAATTAATGAAAATGCCCAAACTTATACCGATAAAGGCTGATACTAATTCCATAAGAATTTTACAATATTTTTAATCCTACTAATATTAACTTTATACCGAAATCTATTTACATAATTACAACTATATTTGTCAGCTCCACTAAACAAAGGAACTTCAAAGTGCTGAAGACTAATAAAATATCGAGGTCAGAATTACCAATCAGAGCGGAATTCTGCCTAATCAAATTTAAATCACTCAACTCTGTGTTCATGTAGTCTTTCCTAGACATCACCACAGATCACCAACCATATAATGAAGCATTCAACTTCCTAAAAATTGAACTCGACAATAATTCAAGCTAAACACCACCGTAAACTACTCCTCCACTATATTATGATATAGTCTTTATATCCGAACAAGATATAGCAAAACCCAAAATGAACTAAGTTCAAATAAACCAAACATGTTGGTTTACAATCATTTTATTTTAAGATTGCCCACTGGCAAGCAGCCAACAAATAATTTCCTCTAAACTAGCAAAAAAAAATAAAAGTATGCCACAAATAGGAATTCCTTAACTATACTGTACATACTATATCAAATAACTATGAACGAAAACAAAAACTAATATTTACACAAGTAAATTATTCTAAACCAGCTTATTTAAAGAAGACATACTAACCCAAAAAAACACAAAGATCTATAAAACGCAAGCTCAAAAAAAACGTGTGCACTCAAATGCACTTTATCACCACGAAGATGTCCCTACTTAACCTAACATCTCCACTATCCTTAAGGTAAGATCACATAAAAAAACAGGACCAAACTACTAGAAAACGAAAAGGCGATATAAAGTGTTTCCTTGCGAACTATCTTCTAAAATCAATAAAGCAAAAACATACTAGTCACCATCTAAAACATTCTATAAAACCAAAAAAATTCCTTAACGAGAACAAGCAGTAAATAGGCAAAAATGTTTCCTACTTCTAACCAAAACATCTAGAGCATTGCTTACCCTTCAGAAGCGTCTTTTGGATCCAAAGTAGAAAAAGGCTTCAAATCTTTAATATGCCATCTACCGGCTTTTAATCCATCTACATTACTCAAATCATATACCACACCTGAGCACTTCTTTTTGACAATGCTCAACACAAACTTTGGTGCAAGTTTAGCTGTAAACCTATCACCTGCGCTAGAGAGTACTTTGTTTTCTTTCCACACTTTATCACCAACTTTAAAAAATATGTTTCGCCTTCTCAAATTATATTGTTTACTGGAACGTTCATAGGCTAAACGTAATTTTGCACGAACATCTTTAAATATCTTGAGTAGACCTAGACGATCTGAAACATACGTAGGACGACTATCGGGAACGACTTCAATATCTCCCTCAAGAGTAACATCATCTCCAAAAAATTTACTACTCACTGGAACATGCCTTCCGAAAACTAAAAAATTTGGGGAATAAGTCGTAGACTCATGTTTAGCGGAGTTTATCGCATATTGAATCTGTGGCAGTTCAAGATCCCACGAATCATGCTCGTCAACATATGAACGGATAGCGGTACCAACAGTTCTATTGAATCTTTCCACGAAATTACACTGGGTGGAATACACAGCAGTATACCAAATCTTTTGAACATCATATCTCTCACGCAGAGATTTAAAACTTTTCCCAGACAACTGAGAACCATTGTCACAAATAATAAATTGTGGCACTCCATAATTAAGAAAAACTTTTTTTCTAAGAAACGTATAATAAGATGCGCTTTGGCATTTATTAAGGGTTGCAAAATGGTGAATTTCGAAAACCAATCCCCTACAACGAGCAACCATTTATGTCCTGTCTTGGAACAAGGGAATGGACCCATAAAATTCAGAGCAATAGTCTGAAAAGGGAACCTCACTGGTTTCTCCTTTCCCATCATTCCCATAGGACCCAAGTTAGAAGATTTTTGCGCACCACACGTTAAACACATGCGACAGAATCTCAACACATCTATGTTCATTTTAGGCCAGTAGTAATGTTCTTGTATTCGTGCCATAGTCTTTGAAGAACCAAAATGGCCTGCTATAGCCGGATCGTGACATGCACGAATTACTTCCTCCCGCTGTGACCTAGGAACGAGACTCTTCCATTCCACAATATTGCACGAAAGATGCAAATTAGAAGATAAAAATTTGAATACAAAATTATTTTCGACTTTCCACTGTGGATAGTCTTCAGGTTTCAACAAAAATTTTTCACGCAATGAGAGATACCATGGATCTAAATTAACTTGAACTAAATTAACAGTATCCTTTTCTACAGGAAGTGCTCTACTCAAACAATCTGGAACAACATTGAACTTCCCTTTTCTATGTACTAAATCAAAAGTGTGTTGCCTCAAGCGAACAGCCCACCTAGCTAGTTTGCCAGTTGGGTTTTGGATATTATTCAACCACAATAGTGAAAAGTGGTCGGTAACGACAGTGAAACGGGTACCTTCTACCCAGGTATGAAATTTTTCTATGGCAAAGATCACTGCGAGACACTCCTTCTCGGTAACTGTGGAGTTACGTTCAGTACGACTAAAAAATTTACTTGCGCATGAAATTACACGCTCTTCATCACCAATTCTCGGAATAAGAACGGCACCTAAACCAGTATGACTAGCGTCACACTCTACTTGATTTAATATCTTTCCATATTTCATCCTCACAATGAGCAGGTAAAAAGTCTTCCTTTAATCGACACACTAGAGCACTCCAATCAGTCAACGAGTTCCTCACACTTCGATACCAAAGGAGTCCTTCTTTCTCAAAAAACTCAACCGAACTATTAAGAAATCTACTTCTGACACCTTACGAGACTGAGCCAATTCATTTACTCTATCTAAAAATATATATAGCTCCTTAGGATCTCCACTAAATTTTACGGACCAAGAACTAAAAAGTATGGGCGGCGAAATATACGTTACTGTGTGTATAGGCACGCAGACTGTTGAGGAAGATGCATTAATTGTTTCATTATGGGAGGAGGATTCTGAAATTTTCTCCACTTTATTATATAACTCCGCCTCTAAAATAATGACAGTAGCTATTGTTTCATTTTTAAATTTGATAGCCTCTTCAGGATTTTCTAAAGGAATTTGCATTCTCATAACGCGACCAGACAAATGAATCAACCTCGATTGAACTCTCTTAAAAACAGAATCTGAAGTATTTCCTTCAAATTCAGGCAAAATATTTCTTATCGAGTCTATCTATAGTGGCATTAATTTCGGCACATTCCACAGAAAATTCTACTGTATATTCTGAGAGATCAATTTAACAACCTAATTTTCATACTTCTTTTGCCAACAAACGACCTAGAATTTTTCTCTTCTCAGAAACAGACCTAGTACTTCTTATACCACGAATATTTAATTCATATTCCAGTTCCTCTTTATGTAAATATACAATCTGATAAACGTCTGCCATTTTTAGATTGAGTACAAAAAAGTTTGATTAATCCTTACAAAAATTAAAGTTCAGTCACGACTACAAATAAATTTATCAACATCGCCAAAATATACTAGCTCAAAATTTACTACTATAATAAAGAATTTAATACTTCAGGCTTAACGAAAATTACTTCACTAAATGTGAACTAACAAAGACAAGTTTAATTATTCGAACGACAGTGAAATCAGTCGAGCAACAGTAAAATTTAGTCAAACCCCACGTTTCGGGCGACAGTGTTATGCTATTTTTTCTTTTTGGTTTTAAATAAGGCAGAGGGTGGCTTTAATTAAGATGACATAGAGCCAAACAGTGTTGCCAAAAAGAATTAATTATGCTCGCGGACTAGTCTCGGGGTCTATCCCTGCGGAGGCATGAGATGGGGGGGTCTTTTCTATTAATTAACCTGTCTTTGTACAATTTTAGGGCGCTACTACGTCAAACACAAAAACAAAAAATAATTTTCTTAAGGAAAGACGTAGATAAACCTTAAGGGAATTAACTTATGCCTGAAGATAGATATTCAACAACATAACTGTGCTTCTTTTACACTTAAACATTGTAACTAGAGTTTTAGAAATAAAACTGTTACGGCAGTTTGCAGATATGTAGTAAAGTTATTTGATGTTCTTGTATATACAAAAAAATAAATAAAATAAATTAAAGACAATCATAATTATAAGAGCATGAATCGAACAAATTAGCAGTTGTTAGTGGGTGAAGCCCATCATAAAAAATTATATCTCATTACATTAAGCGAACGCTTCAAACCTAGCAATTCTTAATGGGTGAAGCCCATCATAAAAAAAATATTTCATTACATTAAACGAATGCTTCAAGCAAAGATCTTTGTTCTCGGCTCACAAGGATAAGTCAAAGATTAGCTTATCATACAATTCATTTGTACAACATACATTTACTTGTTTGAGTAAACATGTAACTCGAGATGTTTATCTAGCAGATGTTAATACAAGATGTGCCCTAATCGACTATTTAAATTTAACAAGTAATACAAAAAAATTAGCCAGAGTATCTGACACAGTCTAAATAAAGTGAATTTATTTTTACTGAAAGCTTTCTAATTCTATATTCAAAAACACTAAAACTATTCCAAATCGTTAAGCAAATTATCTTATATGTATTCAGTGACGCATGATTTATTTTAATAAGAAAGCTTTGATACCTTAGTATATGAAAATATGCTACAATTTTTAATTAGTTCAACAATGAAACTTTAATATATTTAATGATCGGAAATGTATTGAATATCTAAAAAAATCGTTTAGGAAATTATTTATCCCCTAAGTCGACAACGTTACACAATGAATTTAATCCTTGCTTGGGTCGATGTTTGTTACAATAAATAAGAACGTACTCACCGAAGGAAAGTGTTTACACACACTTACAATACCTGCGGATTGTAACCACGTGCCAACGTCTTTACATTATCAACGGATGGGATGCCATCTCCAAAGCTTGATCGACTTCCATACATCACAAAATTATCCAAATCAATTACTGAAATCCATTATATATTTATTATTAAAGGTGAAACTTATAGGTGAAACTGCTTGCTAAAAATTCAAATGAATTACTGACGATAAAGTCGCCATATTGTCATGCTTACAAACCGTTTAATAGATCCTCTTCACTTCGCTGATTGTCTTTAATAAACATTTTGCCCTTTTCATACACCATGCAACGTGTCTCTGCCAAGAATCGAATTTAATCCGACTCATCTTGGTAGCAAAACTTTCCTACCACATTTTTTTAGTATTGCTTCTTTATCTGACTACATCCGGTACAAGAATGCTTCAAGTACATCGAGCAGACGCCTTGAAACCCCACGCGCATGACTGCGCGGATTGATAAACAGGTCGACTACATATTTACGCCTGGATCGCGGCAATCCATCAAACATATAGCAAAATGGTAATTGCCTATAGGTGAAAACGTTACAATACTGGTACAAATGAATCAACTTTTCACCTTCATGTGTTTGTGAGCGAGTGTTTGTGGAAGTCTGCCAGCAAATCAATATATTGCTGCGCGCTTTCACTGTCAAGTGTTTTGATGCAGCCGTATTGAAAGTTCGCCCGACAACGTTTTGGAAGTGAAACAACAGTTTCTTGGTGTGATTCCTCTTTCGACCCACTAACCCTAAATAGCACAGTAAATTTAGTTTGAGTTACTTGTTTAATAAATCTGTATTGTTTTTTATGTTTAATAATTTCATTCACAAAATATACAAGAAATATTCATAAAAAAATTTGGTAGAGTATATTTTCCCACTAATTGCGTATTAAAACAATAATTTTTATACAACAACATTTAATAGCACCCTTTAATATTCAGATCTGTATATGTAGGCTCACAATAATACTGCAAATTCTAGAACTACAGGTAAAACGTTACTTGGAAGTTAAACAATTCCTTAAAATATAACTCAGAAAGCTGGACTAAATCATAACCAAGGGTATAATTTTTCTGGAATATTTACTTAAGTTTCAGGTATTGATTTGTAATAATAATTCGTTTAGCCAGTTTTAGTTACAAATATTACTTGAAACGTAAACATTAATACTTTAAGTGGAAATTCTTATTTTATCATATTACTAACTAATATTTGTTATTTTAATGTGCTCGTGTAAATATGATATAGACTTTCTTTTTAAACTGCAAAACAAACAGGTCGCTGAACAATATGTATAAAATTAATCGCTTACATTAAATTGTTAAACAAATGTTGAAAGGTCACAAGACAACCCGTCAGAGTCATATGTTTCGAAATGGAACAACCAAATAAGCAAACTTCTTACAAAAACTTCTGGAACTGCAAATTACTCAAGAATTGAATAATGACGCTGTTTTTTTTATTCTTGAAGATAACTTCCTAATTAAATTTATTATTCGCCTTCCACAAACTAATAAACTGGAACTACGTAATGCAAGACGCAAGACTTCAAGGATCAGAAATGGTGGCTGTGTAATCTTTTTAAAACCATCCTTCAAAGCGCTGTAATTAAAATCAAATTAGAATACCGCATCCAACTAACCCTTAAGAGGGCGGAAACCTGTAACTTATGACACTGCTACCAACGCGCAGCGGGAGAATTAAGAAAACATACATAAGATGGAGTATAATCAATGTAACCGAGAATATAAAATGCTGATAGAAAAACCTTAAACGAAAAATTTTAAGAAATATGCACGCGCAACTGTAAAAAAAGAACCTAGGTAGACGACATATCGAGTAATAATGGGTAAACCGCAAAAAATTGCGCTCGGCAACGTCAAAAAAAGACCACGACAGAATATTTTTTGGATAAATTTTTGCCATTCATCAATCCAGAGGAGGATGAGGGATTGCTCAACATGGTACATCAGTGAGCTACAAAGGCGCAAGTAATAGGCGCTGATAAAGTAATTCTTGATCACGAGGTCGTAAGGGCTCTTAGGAGGATGAGCCCTAAGGAGGCACCGGCGTATGATGAAATCACCTTAGACGCAGCCCTGGAGACGTGCCTATTGACCCCGCGTATTTTTGTCTGGTTGTTTAACTTTTGTTTGAAGAAGGGCGTATTTCCACGTTGCTAAAAAGACCAGAACGTAAAGTTTACCGCTAAACTTAAAAAAGTGGATGCGCCACACCCGGGCAGCTATCGTCCAATTAGCTTGCTACCGGTCTGGGAAAAGCTTTGGTTCCAGTCATGACCATGCGGATTGAGCACGCATTGCGATACAGTGGCTGTTTCAATAAGCGGCAGTGTGGATTTGCGGAGGGTAATTTAATTGTTGAAGCGTTGGAATTCGTAGTCGCGAGCAGGCGAAGAAAACAAAGGAGTATTGCATCATCGTGGCTTTGGAAATTTCAAGGAAAATTTGAAGCTGCCTAGTGGCAATCTATCGTTTGGGATCTGGAATGCACGCATTGTCCGCGACACCTGATGTCATTAGTCAAAAACTATTTCTTTGGGCGATTGACACAGGTTGAAATTCCGAGGAAAATTGTATCACGAGTAGTGGATAAGGATGCCTGCAAGGGTTATGCTCTTGTTTCATATTCCGAAAGTTGTTATATTAGTGTTTTTAGGGTCAAATTACCCACAGAATGCACTATTGTTATATTTGCGATTGATACGCTTCTGATTATCAGTTCGAGATTGCTAATGAAGATGCGAACGAACTCAAACGAGGCGTTGAATAGGTTGCAGTGATGGTCACGGGAGGTCAAGTTGAAATTCAAAACGCCGAAGTCGGAAGCGCTTTATTACGGAAGAAAACCGTCTCCTTAGGTTAAAGCTAGAAAGAAAGGAGATCTCGTTCAACAAAGCCATCACATACATCAACATCAAATTGAATAACAAACTGAATTGGAAGGCGCATGTTTTGTCAAAAACGAGTGCAGCGGGATATCTAACAGAATAAGGGTGTCAGCAAAGATAAAGTGGGGCTTCAGAGGCAAATCCTTAAGGACGGTCTACGCAGTAGCATTCAAACGGCGATGTTGTAGCGGTGTCTATTTGGACTGAGGGTTGCAAAATCGGGGAAGCCTTGCAGTTGACGAGCGTTCAGTGCATAACAGCGGTTAAGGCGGGGAGAACGTGCAGAACCACATCCACATATGAGGTTTTGGCGATTAATAGGATTCTCCCAGTAGAATTCGTAGTCAGAGAGATTAGAGATACTAAATACTAGATATAGGGAAAAAGCTGGAAGTCGTCAAATATCTTATCCTTGAAACTAAGGAAGCTGAGGGCAAAATTGTTATTTCTAAAATAGGGCATTCGTCCAAGGTCAAGAGGATCGAGTTTGTCGAAGGCGATGAAAACGCGGTGATGGTCAAGAGTTATACGGATGGCTCGAGAATGAACAATGAGCAGGCAGGAATGGCGTTTGCTGTGCATAAGAAGAAAAGGGAAGTGTTCCAATTTCAAACTAAACTTGACGATTGGGCACAATCTTTTAGTGCGAGTAGCTGGCTATAAGAGAAGCTATAGAGTACATCATCAACCACTCGGTCACAAGTGGGTATTTTATCATTAGCGATAGCAAATCGGCTCTGACTGCTGTGACAAATGTGAACACCTTAACAGATCTTCAAGGAGACGTCTGGACATCAGTTGGGTTTCTGAATTTAAAGATTATTGGGTTAGGTCGCATAACGGCAATTGAGGAAACGATAGAGCAGATGTGCTGACCAAAGAGGCCGCAACAGGGGAGTTTCTTACATCGTATTCTTTTGTACCGAGGTTGCTAATTAAAAAAAAGCTGTGAAAAAGGTCAAACCGACAGAGACAAGTGGTGGAACAACGCTGCCACGGGTAGGTTGATGCACAAATTTATACTGAGCGTTGAAGCTAGAGATAAGACGGTGGTGAAGTTCGATTATAAGAATGTACAGCTACTAACAGGCACGAGGCTCTGTTAGCTAACTTGCAAAAATTCAGATTGACCGACAACGACTGCTGCGAATCCGACGAGGGCGCAGAAAACGCCGAGCACGAGCTATTTGACTGCCCACTAGAAAAAGCTAAAAAGGGTTGGCGGACAGGAAACTACCTGTTGAAGGCTTAGAATGGCCCAAAGGCCTGGAAGAAGTCCAAGAAGTGGCTAACCAGAAGGCGTTCCTAGGTAGCTTTGAAGATGTTTGCGGGAAGGGTCACGAGGCTGGACGCCAAGAACAGTAAATCATCCGTTGTCTTACCTAAATGCGCGAAACAAAACACCAGGTATTAAATCGAAACTTTAAACATCGGGATAATAAATAACAAAACTAAGTCATGAAACCTAAATAACTTAAACCAATCAAATAAACCAACTAAACTAGAGTGAAATCATGCAACCCACGACCTTAAAATTGATAATGATTGTGACACCCAGGATATTTAGAGTATGCCCACCAGGACTTTAGCAGTGCATACTCATCTTCTCTTAGCAGTCAGATAATTAGATGTAAGCAGACGACCAGATCCTCGGATCCTGGCGAAATTTATAATCGAGATAATTATAAATATTGTGGCGGCTGTACTCGGATATGCATGGAACGAATTTAGGCTAAAGTTAGAATAAAATACTTAGACTAGGGAGGACGATATTGTAAATTTATAGAGCAGGGACAGCGCTCTATAAATATTAATAATATTTAGTCACGGAGAATGCTTCAAATTATGACATTACTAATGGTTTACTAGGTGAAACCATAAATGCGACTAGAAATTTTGTCGGGTTCACGCCTCATATTTGTTTTATTTAATAGGGAGCTTAATGGTGAGAAGATTTATTGCTCTTTGTATTATGTACATTGCTGAAGATGAATATTAGTGTAGATGACGTTGTTAATTTACATAATTAACTTCAATATTTTCTTGCTATTATTATTAATATTTAACATTAAAAATCCTTATTGTACATATAATTTCGGCAGCATTTTATTCTTGAGGTATTTTCTATACAAAAACTATAACTTGTCAAATATATAGGCAAAAGGTGTGGTTAATCGCTTGTCCGTACAGAGGGTAAAATCGGGTTCACATGAATTACAAACATCATATTTACTTTACTTTACAAATTGACCATGCAAATTAATTATGATTCTGCTTAACTATTGATCATCTATATGTTTAAAGCTGAGGTAAAGACAGTTAAAGAATCCTTTGGATTACTGCACTTTGACCAGCTCGATAACCAATGGCCATTGCTTGTTAGTGCAATACATGAAATGGATGCCTCAACGCCTAACTGGTCTAAATGCTTGTAGCAAAGTTAGTTACTAACAAGGAATACAGATAAGAGATACAGAAGGATTGAGGTAGAAAATGGACTGGCGAACTTCACTACTTTAATTTATAAAGCACACGCCGCAAAATAGAATATAATGATGGCCCTCGTTGTTTTTAACTTGTCTACCATTGCTTGTACGTATCACGTTCTTATTGGTCGAGAATAACGACGAACATCATTTCACACTGTGAGATTACATACTTAACATTCTTTTTTACGAAATGTAAAATAATAAAAACTATTTCCAAAAGTCCCGAGGATAGTTCACGCGGCCTATTTTCTAGCTAAATTACAATGTGTAATACCCTTGAATTAATTATACAAAGAGTTACGTACAGGAGATTATTACTGAAGTTTTTGTCAAGCCAATTGAAGAGTAACAAACCGTTTATTATTACAACCTACTCTGTGCTATATTTTTATACAGAAATTATCAGCTGGAAAGAATTTGCTATAATAGATCAACTGTACATTGTTACAATGGTCATAATTAATATAATTACGTATACGCATGTACCCAAAGTCAGAGAATGCTCCGCCTAAGGTACAAAAAATATTTTATATATTGTCGGTTAAATTACAGAAACCATCATACTTTTCTACACAAAATTCACTTTGTTAAACAAGGGGATTTTGAAGCAATACAGCGAAGTCACACCTTTTTAGTCTAATATGAAAGTTTGTCGTTTTACTGAAGGTTTTAGAAAAGTGAATGCACAAAATACACAAATAGAGGCAGTAAGATAGTAGGCGATAGAGAAAGAGACAGACATACAAAGAGAACGAGAGCGATTACTCACCGAAGAACAAAAAAGCTTCAGAATTAATCGCGCTCACATTAGAAAGAACAGTACTTAAGACAAAAAGAAGTTTATTCTTCAGAACTGCTATTAAATTTACTTTGAAGTACTGAACTTGACTTGGCGTATAGAAAGAACATGAAAAAGAGTTTACTCAAGAAAGAGAATCTAAATCTATTGGAACTTTGTGCTATTTAATAACTACAGGTTCGAAACTGAATAGAACTTTTTGAAAATTAACGTCTCAAGGAAAAGGTTATTTTTGTTGAGCTTAATTTTCTCATACAACACGGCGAGATAAAACAATAGTACAGCACTTGAAAGCGTCGCAAGTCAACAAAGAGAACTTTTATATTTTAAAAAACAGTGACCTAAACATTTTATTTGAATTTAAACGAGCGAGTGCGACTAATTAAAGAGAGCCGCACAATGTGACAGATTTATTGTCTCCCCGTTAGAACAATCACTTATGCGACTAGATTTATCAATGTCTTAAAAAAGATAACTTTTATATTCAAAAAATGACAGCTTCATGTTTGAAAGCACGTTCGCCATAGAAATGAAAGTGCCTCGACTATATGATTACAATAACATACCTACAGACGTAAATTGATTGGCGTGTTTACAGTCGGTTAAATAAATTTATATCCCTTATTCTTTGTAGGCGTTCCATAACCGTCAGACATCATCAATTAAATGTTAATATAATTTATTATACTGAAAGTATTTTGCATTTCTTAACGTCGTACGTACGTCTAGACGTGAGAGGGCTTAGTGTGGACGGCCGATTTAATTCTTACGCTGTAGTCCCGCATTGCCTCAGTGTAGGAAGTAATCAGAGGGTAGTGGAAGGGAAATAACGTGTTTGTCAGTCTGCGTATAAAGCTAATGAGAAGAGTGGATTTGGGTGGCGGCTTATAATGGTCTTTCAGCTTTTGTTTAAGATGGACATAAATTGATTTAGGACTTTAGAAATATTGCTAGGTTGTTTTTGGCAACTGACCATACATAATCATTCCACCTGATCGATATGTCGGGTTTTCTATTTATTTTTAGCATTATGCATTATCGAGCAATACTGTGCATACTAATGTATAGTGTTTTTTACCGTTCATCGTTTAAATAAAGTATTGCTTTGGAGTAATGTTTATTTAATTTGTTTTTTGAAGGTAGCAATTCAAAGTTGCAAAGTAATTCCGTTCACCCCCTCTTATAGCATACCCTTGCTAGGTAATTATAATAATCTAAAATAAGTTTTCACTATACAGTATCAAGTAATCATACTAGTGAAATTTAGTTTAAACATAATTTTGCAGTACTGAATTCAAAATAGCACTTAATCAAGACATAACTTATAGGCTGCACATAACTGAATTAAGTAAATGGAATTTAATTACACGCGTTAGTGGATCACGATGATGTTCCTTTATTCTCTGATACAATACACTACATTGCATTTGAAGTCATAGCTTTCAGGAAATCATGTTATCAACCAATTCATAATTGCCAACAACACGAACACGGATTTCCTTTCAGATACTATAAATCATGTAATTAAACTCTGAGCAATAGCAATGTTTGTTATTATATTTCCTTCTGATTGGTCTATATATTAAGCACTAGCGTTAATTGAATTTATAGGGTTTATGTTGAGGACTGTTAAACACGAATATGAACTCAACTTTTGTAGCATTTTTAGAAATAACCTTTGGCTCTGAACAGCATACATCACCATAAATGTCAATGGAATACTGCAAATTGATCGAAAATCGGTTTTCTTTATTAACTGACGATGATTACCTAACGACAGTTTCAAACAAAGTCAAACTCGGCAGCAAAAAACATTGAAAACATTTCGGTGCACATGTGAAGTACTGTCAGTTCTATACACCATTTAACAACTACATCGACGTTGAGAAAAATAATAGTTTAAAATGCCGTAATGAAAAAGAGCAAAGATTTTACATATATTGCTGTGATATTAAAGCTGATACTCTCTTCCCTATACTACAGACGCAAAAACACAAATCCAAATTTAAAAACCTCTTCCTCAACTCCTTCCATTGGTGAAACATAAAAGACGCCTTGCTCGAATAGTTAATATATAAGCTTTTGTTAAAATTTTTAGAGGGTACATATATTTACAGATAATTATAATATGGAGAACAATGAAAACCAGTGCAGTATGTCACATAAAATGCTAAAAGTTAACAGTATTAACTTATACATACTTAGAATAAACTTGTGTTCAACTTCCAATATCAGAGTAGTCTCACTACTGAGCTTAATTCTTTAAAAATATATCTTTAATCTAAGATACGTGTAAATTGCCCTTTGTTATAAATAATTTTTTTAATGAATTTTTGAATTAATTTTACCTTAAAGCTACAAATTCCTTCAATAAAATTACAAAATGCTTACTTAAGAACTTTCATTTAGACTTTTACAGAAAAACACAAACTTTAAAAGCTAATCTGACCTTAATTTCAAGAGCCTTTAATAATTCTAGATCCAACAATTTTTTAATGTTTTTAAAACCTTAAACACTAACTACTATCACAAGGATTGATTCTTGAAGAAAATTGAACAAGGCCCCCGCCAGATCTAAGTCAAAAACCAATTTGCAACGAATTCAATTGCAGTAGATCCAAACCAAATAGATGTTAGGAATTTAAATAAGTCTTCAACTTGATCGAGGACTAGAAGTTAAAATAATATTTAAGCTAATATTCGTAGTGATACTTAAAGTATTAATTGAGTAATGAATTGTAAATATTAATTGAAGCAATAATTGAAGAGTTTATCGAAGTATTACTCGGGGTCCTAAAATAATCACATTATCTAGCTATTTTTAAATATATAAAAAATCTTACGATTTTGAAAATCGACAAAATGAAAGTAACTGCAGCACACTTTTAATTATGTTTGTACTTGCAAGAAATTTAATGCTGTATTTCTGCGAGCGAATGAAACAATTCAAAATACGGTAGAGTACCGTATTTTGAATTGTTTCATTCGCTCGCAGAAATACAGCAATAATCCTTTCAAAGTATAGCCATATCTATATCTATATAAAGTCTAATTCCATTATAAACAACCATATTGTTTAAGAAATTTCATTCTCTAAGAGTATTAAAACCCGCAAAGTGGTACATAGTCGCAAACCAGTAACAATCGTTCATTTTGCAACAAAAGATTTCATTCTTCAAGCGCTCTGATTAATGCAAAGTCGACTTTAATTGCGATACGTAAATTATACCTTAGCATTAATAAACTTGCCTGGTGCATTTATCCAATATGTATTATATATATATATATATATATATATATATATATATTGCTGTAATAAGGGGTTGTTTAAGGGTGTATTTTATAGCAATGGTCATGTAGTAATCAAAATTCACAAGCAGAAAACTGCATTTATTTAATAGAAAATTGAGTAATTGGGATAGTTTGTAAATAGTAAGCATTCAACACCCTGTATATAGAGTATAAGTAGCTTTAAGCGACGCAAATAGACACATCTTAGGACAATAAGACGCATAGTTAGTATAGAAATAAGTAATTCATGCATTAGGTAAAGAACAAATATTTAACACCCGGTATATAGAATTTTAGTAATTTTAGGTAATGCAAATAACGATATTTTTCAGTGAAAGTACGCGTATTTAGAAGTAAGCATAATAAAGGTAATTAAACACGCATTTAATAGAATTCCAATCAGTTATGATAGTACGTAGATAAGAGATAAAACTTAGAGAAGCGTAGTGTAAGTACGTACAAACGATTAACAATTTTTGATAAGTAAAGGTTATTAAAAATGCGTAAATAAATAAGCATATATGAAAATTGAAAGTCAAATTGCATCAAGTATTTGTGTATAATATGGAAAAGCGATTAATTTACTCAAAACACCGCATGTCTGATAACAAAGCAGCTGTAAGCAAACAACAATTACTCGAAAGGCCGAGAATGTTACATCAGAAAACAACTTTAAGTTTAGAAAATGCAGACACCTCATTGGTTAAAATTAGTAAGCCATGCCCACAGACAGAGGGGGACCTACTCATATATTAACAGCGAGAAATGATAACGGAGCTCAGTTTTCAACTCAACAGAGGCCAAGGTGCGTCAGTCTGAATGTAAAAGTAACGCGTAAAAATAAAATTTAAAAGTGAAAATTGTTTAGTGACATAGTGCGACGAAGATGAAAATTTCTATTGCCGATGAACGTAAGTAGAATTTGGGGAATTTATTTAAACTAAAATATAATAATAATAGGGCTCTAAGTTGGAGGCGGATGAAAATGTTCTAAGGCTGGTGGGAATAAATCTAAGTTTGGGGTGCATGATTCTAAGTTGGAGGCGGATGAAAGTGTTCTGAGTCTGGGAAGAATAATTCTAAGTTGGAGGCGGATGAAAATGTTCTAAGTTTGGCGATTGGACGATAATAAATCTAAGTCAGATGACGATAATAAATCTAAGTTTAATAATAATAATCCAGAGGGTGATGACAATAATAATTCAAGCATGTGAATAGATTGTTACGTTTTTTTTTTCGTCGTGGCCCCACGTTGATCGGGCTCCACGGTGGACGCCAAAAATTTGTTACGTTTTTTTTCGTGGCCCCACGTTGGGCGCCAAATTTGTTACGTTTTTTTTTGTGGCAGCCACGTTGGGCGCCAAAAATGTTACGTTACGTAATTCGTGCGTAACACAAAGAAAATCAAAGAAGAAATGACCGGGCTCAATCGGAGAGTAGGGGGGGTTGTAGAAAGCAGACCAACATACCATATACGCGGCCGTAAAGAGTTAGTGATAATACCTGCAACAAAAAAAATTAGTTAAGCAAACCTGAAAAAAAGAATAAGCATAGCAGCAATGAAACGTCTAAGTTATTCAGTATTTTGTAGAATGTAAATAAAAGAAGCTGTTTAGATAAACTATATAATATAACAACGGTAAAAGCAATACAGCAAAAGGTTTAGTACAAAGTGAGGTAATATTGGGGAGTAGCAGAAACGTTTCCTCACACACCAATTAAACATAAATCAGATAAAATGTTGACAAAAGATAAATAGATAAGACACAATTGGTATGAGTAATTTAGTAGTATTGATTTTTCTTTCTTTCTTTTTTTTTCTATGTTTTAAAATAGCATGCAAGTCTATTGTAAAAGGTATCAGAACGACAAAGATATGGTAAAGCAACGGATAGATATTTAAAGTAATAACCAGTAGGAAATAGTTCAACTTACAAAAGTCCGTCAGCAACGCTTCCTTGCAACTGAAGTTTATCCCGCGTCGGAACTATGTAGCCTTGATAAATTTCTTGGTAATTCTATTTCCTAAAACAACAATTTCGAAATATTGTGAAGCACTAGTTTAATTTCAACTGGGACCAAAGGTATATTATTTTCATAAACATCCCAAAAAGCAGTGAGAAATTTCAACCAATACCTTTGTAAGCCGGTAATCTGTTATATTTCACAAATAACGAAATTTGCGCAAACAATGATCTATTTTAGATTCTTTGTTGTTAGAAAATTCAGAAACTACAGTATTACTGTATTTAAATGTGGGATTCAACGATGTCCTGCACCATCAATTCCTCGCTATTACAACCGCTTATCGTATCTTATCTAGACTTGTTAATAACATCAGGAACATCCAAAACGTGAATGCCGCAATCATATATAATAATTAATTACAGCGGTTTATAATTTTCACTTTATCTATCTTTAAATTACTACACACGAGTTAATAAATATAAAATATAGAACTAGTAATTTGTAGCAGTGTATTTATAAATTGGGAAACAGCGTAAAATGTTAAAACTACCAAAAATGTCCGTTACAAGATAATATTTTAAATGGGTATATAATAATTCCAAATTGGTGGAAAATAATTTTGAATACGATGTTAATGATAATGCATGGAAAATTCTAATTGATGATAATGGATGCGTTGATAGTCTTGGTACAATTTTGAGTTACGAGGAAGAAATAAAGAAGCAAGAAGTAAACAGACAAGGTTAGATCTTTTTAGTTTTAAGACATTTTTTTCTATTTGAATTTGAATATTGAATTTGTTTTATTAATATAAACTAGTGTAACGGAGTCAACAACAAACTTTGCATACGTAGAAAGTACGTAATATAATAAAGGGGTTTTGAACGTTTCAGGCTTCTTTTATAAAGAAAGAATAGTTTTTGGTGACTTTAGATTGATTAAAAAGCATATGATATTTGAGATAAATAAGATTTACAATATTTATTGATTGGAAAGTGTATTTTAATACTTTTCAAAACCTGTACATAATATTTCTTTTTATTATATGGAATTAACTAACTTTATTTTATAATTCAAAATAAAAGCTAGTCGAAGCGGAATAATAAAATTTGTGGGAGTAGGGCGTTATCACATCAAGTATTTATTGGACAGCCCAAAGTCGGCGATCGAGAGTTCCAGTTAATACATAGCATATTTATTATGCGGCCCAACGTCGGCGCAGGATAGTTAAAGGAGTTCATAGCAATATATATATATATATATATATATATATATATATATATTGATGTGATAAAGAGGTCACGGAAGGTTATTAAATACCAAATTCTAAGAAAAATTACCACTCATAGAGAAGAAAGCGGAAAAATTTTAATTTTCCAATATTTAATTTCCCTACCCTGTATAAATATAAGCGTATTTCATTCGCAAATAAAGAAGCCCTTATTAATTATGTAATTAAATCCCATGTATTGCATTTTTGCATAGTGTAAAAAGATCGTGAAACGAATATAAACTTAAAAGCTCTCAATTTTTAAATGAATTCATTTTATAAATAAATATTCTCTAAATACTAATAATAACGTAGATTTTAAGTTTATGCAAAACTAAAAACCGTACTTTGTTAGAATACAAATTACTTGTTAAGAATGCAATTGAGAGCTTCAATTAATTGTGTAATTAATTTCCGTATGTCGATATATTGCTTAAAACAAAATTAAAATATTCATTCTCGTTAAAAATACCATTTTATAACTTTGCAATAAAAAAGGTAGCTTCTTTTCAAAGAACTTTATTTCGGGTTAATTCTACAACAAATTATATCAATTAATCCAAAATAAAAATACCATATTTATTTGCCTAAATAAACTAAGAGTTTGCAAGAAATCGAAAAAGTCATAAATTATCTGTAAATATGCTAGAAATAGTTAATGATTTCTTGTAAATGAACAAACGCCCGATTCAAAAAAACGCGCTCATATCAAAATCGCCATAAGACGCCCTAAAATAAATTAGATAATATTATAGAGTATTATAAAAAAAGGGGACCGCGGACATTGACTACGTTTGCTAGATAAGAATAGATGACGCTTTACGATTGACACAAATTATAACAACCGCGATAGCTTTACACTAATTAGTTCATTAAACACCGACATCCTCGTAAATATTACATCGTGCAGGATGACTAATGCTTCGAAACAAATCTGGAATCAAATGGAAAAATGACAAAGTTAAAACTTTTGTATATAAACGGAAGTAGTTAAGCTTCGAATTAATTTATTATACGAAATCGCCCACGTAAGCTTGAGTAAAGATTAATTCTTAGAACAAGTAAGTTCGAGCAATTTATAATTCATTTTACGACACGCAATAGGTAACACAGAATTGAATAATTATGTAGCATAACTATTTTGTTAAATTCTACGAAAATTAAACAATCTTCGATATAAATAATCCTAATACAAGAGCGACGGCTGACTGCAATCGATTAAAATATACACTTGGTAAACTAAAATTTTAACGGCAAATGGAGAATTAAATTGGAATCAGGAAGTTTTAATGCCGATTGATTATGATGGAAATAAGTTTTTGATAATCGCTATTTGACAATAACAAGAGCAGTATAAATCTTGGATTTTTTGTTTGTTTGTAACATATAAAAATATGTAGATATTCGTAAATTAAGCTAGAACAATTTTAAAAATTATTTGGGAGAGAGTAACTTCCAGCAAATTTCAAGGTCAGAGTATGAAGCATTTTGACTTTACTAAATTATCTGTGCAATGTCCTCGACCAATTACAGCCACAAACAGGGTAATAAAAGATAGGTAGATTATCCACAGCAAAATTAATGTCAAATTTTGTAACTCACAGAAAAGAGGTTTGAGTTCTGTAATTGTTAACAAAAATTATGTAAGGATTATCTTAATAAATAAGTATCCTTCAGCATTAGTTTTCTGTATGAGATTAAGCCCTAAACTATTTTATAAGTCTAAGAGATTCTTTTGTATGAAAGAAGAAGTTTTTGATTGCGTATATGTCTTGAAATTTCTGTTTTATTTCATTTTCGTAAATTTCTCAGCATATTTTCTGTTGAGCTAGTCAGGCAATGAAAAAGACACCGTAAAAGAATAATTTGATATTTACATTCTCATTAATACAATTTGCTGTACCTTGGCACAGCATCAATTTGTGGTTCACAACCATAGGCAAATCACAAGTATTAAGCCTATTCACAGCAATTTAGTGGCGCACAACTTAGGACTGAGTTACAGCAAATCAGTAGCGCTCCAACGCAGGACGAGTGACAGCATATATATATATATATATATATATATATATATATATATATATATATATATATATATATATATATATATATATATATATATATATATATATATATATATTAGGTAGTTAATTACACAAGGTAAGTTGATAAATACTATCGTATTACAGTAAATAAGATGAAATAATAACTTATTCACTGTAATACGATAGTATTTATCAACTTATCTTGTGTAATTAACTACCTAAAGTATTTATATATTTAATACTTGGCTTATAGCCATAATTTTGAGCGTCGCTTCCTGTCTATAACTGACATTAGTCAAAAACTTGACAATGTCAGATATGATTGACAAAAATGCCAGACTTAATTGAAAGTTAGGTTTATGTATAGTTGTGTACACGATTTAAATTTGTAAATTTCCCAATTGTGTCATCGATCTCGCTGGCGTAATTGGTAAGCGCATGGTTTCGGCAAAACCAGGATACAGGTTCAAGTCCTGTCCAAGACCTTATATTTTCCATCTTTCAATTACTAGCTCGATTTGAAATGATCATTTGGGCTTTGCATAAAAGTCTAAGTTATTATTTCATCTTATTCACTATAGATATATATATATATATAATATATATATATATATATATATATATATATATATATATATATGGTTTTGCCGGAACCATGCGTTTACCAATTACGCCACCGAGACCGATGACACAATTGGGAAATTTACAAATTTAAATCGTGTACACAACTATACATAAACCTAACTTTCAATTACGTCTGGCATTTTTGTCAATCATATCTGACATTGTCAAGTTTTTGACTAATGTCAGTTATAGACAGGAAGCGACGCTTAAAATTATGGCTATAAGCCAAGTATTAAACATATAAATACTTTAGATAGTTAATTACACAAGATAAGTTGATAAATACTATCGTATTACAGTGAATAAGTTATTATTTCATCTTATTTACTGTAATACGATAGTATTTATCAACTTACCTTGTGTAATTAACTACTTAATACATATATATATATATATATATATATATATATATATATTGCTGTCACTCGTCCTTGCGTTGGAGCGCTACTGATTTGCTGTAACTCAGTCCTATGTTGTGCGCCACTAAATTGCTGTGAATAGGTTTAATACTTGTGATTTGCCTATGGTTGTGAACCACAAATTGATGCTGTGCCAAGGTACAGCGAATTGTATTAATGAGAATGTAAATATGAAATTATTCTCTTACGGTGTCTTTTTCATTGCCTGATTAGCTCAACAGAAATTATGCTGAGAAATTTACGAAAATGAAATAAAACAAATTTCAAGACATATACGCAATCAAAAACTTCTTCTTTCATACAAAAGAATCTCTTAGATTTATAAAACAGTTTACGGTTTAAGCTCATACAGAAAACTATTGCTGAAGGATATTTATTTATTAAGATAATCCTTACATAATTTTTGTTAACAATTACAGAACTCAAACCTCTTTTCTGTGAGTTACAAAATTTCACATTAATTTTGCTGTGGATAATCTACCTATCTTCTATTACCCTGTTTGTGGCTGTAATTGGTCGAGGACATTGCACAGATAATTTAGTAAAGTCAAAATGCTTCATACTCTGACCTTGAAATTTGCTGGAAGTTACTCTCTCCCAAATAATTTTTTTAAAATTGTTCTAGCTTAATTTACGAATATCTACATATTTTTATATGTTACAAACAAACAAAAAAATCCAAGATTTATACTGCTCTTGTTATTGTCAAATAGCGATTATCAAAAACTTATTTCCATCATAATCAATCGGCATTAAAACTTCCTGATTCCATTTTAATTTTCCATTTGCCGTTAAAATTTCAGTTTACCAAGTGTATATATTTTAATCGATTGCAGTCAGCCATCGCTCTTGTATCAGGATTATTTATATCGAAGATTGTTTAATTTTCGTAGTATTTAACAAAATAGTTATGCTACATAATTATTCAATTCTGTGTTACCTATTGCGTGTCGTAAAATGAATTATAAATTGCTCAAACTTACTTGTTCTAAGAATTAATCTTTACTCAAGCTTACGTGGGCGATTTCGTATAATAAATTAATTCGTTTATATACAAAAGTTTTAACTTTGTCATTTTCCATTTGATTCCAGATTTGTTTCGAAGCATTAGTCATCCTGCATGATGTAATATTTACAAAGATGTCGGTGTTTAATGAACTAATTAGTGTAAAGCTATCGCGGTTGTTATAATTTGTGTCTATCGTAAAGCGTCATCTATTCTTATCTAGTAAACGTAGTCAATGTCCGCTGTCCCCTTCTTTTTATAATACTCTATAATATTATCTAATTTATTTTAGGGCGTCTTATGGCCATTTTGATATGAGCGCGTTTTTTTGAATCGGGCGTTTGTTCACTTACGAGAAATCATTAACTATTTCTAGCATATTTACAGATAATTTATGACTTTTTCGATTTCTTGCAAACTCTTAGTTTATTTAGGCAAATAAATATGGTATTTTTATATTGGATTAATTGATATAATTTGTTGTAGAATTAACCCGAAATAAAGTTCTTTGAACAGAAGCTATCTTATTTATTGCAAAGTTATAAAATGGTATTTTTAACGAGAATGAATATTTTAATTTTGTTTTAAGCAATATATCGACATACGGAAATTAATTACACAATTAATTGAAGCTCTCAATTGCATTCTTTACGAGTAATTTGTATTCTAACGAAGTACGGTTTTTAGTTTTGCATAAACTTAAATTCTACGTTATTATTAGTATTTACAGAATATTTATTTATAAAATGAATTCATTTAAAAATTGAGAGCTTTTAAGTTTATATTCGTTTCACGATCTTTTTACACTTTGCAAAAATGCAATACACGGGATTTAATTACATAATTAATAACGGCTTCTTTATTTGCGAATGAAATACGCTTATATTTATGCTGGGTAAAGAAATTAAATATTGGGAAATTAAAATTTTTCCGCTTTCTTCTCTATGAGTGGTAATTTTTCTTAGAATTTGGCATTCAAAAACCTTCCGTGGCCTCTTTATCACATCAATATATAATACATATTGGATAAATGCACCAGGCAGATTAATTATTACTGAGGTATTAGTTAGTAAGACTAAATAATAGCTTTTTATGCATAGCCGAAATGATCGTTTCGAGCTAGTAATTGAAAGATACAAAATATAAGGCCACTTAACAAAATTTTATTACCTTATAGTGATCAAAGTTTAAAATGTTCGTTTTCTCTTACTGAAGCTCATTATATCTAGCTACTGCATGGAACTTTTTTTGCAAATAAATCATATACTACTATTTAAATAAAAAAATATAAGCCAATAGTGTCATAATTTGTTGATTGATGTCATCCTTGATACTACATTTTTGTCAAATAAGTGAACTGACATTTCATTCAAAATTTAAAAAATATTTAAACCAAAATACTACTTTTAAATTGATTTAATTTTAATTCTTAATCAGTAATATTAAAAGTTACTCTTATTATGGGTAAATACATAAAATAATTTTATCAAGTAATAAGTAAGTCAAACATATATTACCTGTTATATAAATTACCTATTTATATACTTTTTCATGCAGATCGATGATTCAAGTGTAAATTATCACCGAAACGTACGATTTAATACAAATGATACACATCTAATGTTTTGTGTTTAATTATATGAACGACTTTATCCCAAGAACCAAAACAAAAACTTTTCTCTATATATATATATATATATATATATATATATATATATATATATATATATATATATAAATATATATATATATATATATATATATATATATTGCTGTGATTCTCTTCTGATAATCGCCTCTTTACTCTCTCCTCCCCTGCTGCTCACCTAGTTAAAACTTTCATCCTCATTCATAATAAAAAACAAACACATTCCTACCACAAACATCAACGTTAACTCTATTTACATCAATATTCATAATACAATAAAATTTCAAAATTAAATTGTAGCATAAATTTCAGCATCATAAAATTTCAAGTTAAAATTTGTCATCATTTTAATTTGCATCCAGAATTAGAGTCCTTGTAGGATGCATACTAATTAAATAAACAATATTTGCAGACCTGAGTCTGAATAAAAGGGAGCATCTCCCACCTCTTTACGTTAATTAAATAGGTTAGTCTAATTGAGCTCAAAGACATACCCACATTTTCATCATAATCAAAAACATAAACCTGATGAATACTCCTTTCTACTTATACAAGAAAATTTTACCTTAAAATTAAAAATTTGTTGTTTATACAAATTTACTACTGTTCATCTTTATCAAACAAATTATAAAGATATTCAACACACACCAAAACATCAAAGATCGAACAAACAAAGCATAAGTTACCTGAAGGTTACTGCACTCGTGGCTCCAATGTACATCGTCCTTGCTAATTCCACCATTCCAGCTGGTTTATGTTTACGGCTTCAGATTCTGACCGCTTTTAAAATTTTTGTACACCACCATTCGTCTAAAAAGGTTTCACGGCTTCTCAGGAATTCATCTACGTATACCTAAATCTTGTTTTGTGGATCCAATCACGTTTACGAATAACATTTGATTATTAACACCCCCGAAAAATAGCAAAGAAATTCATAATTCTTTCACGCTATACCCAAAACTGCCTACTTTTATTTATTTATTTATCGTTACTAATTTGGATAATTGGTACAGTAATACTCGCAAATATAACTAGACTTTATTACCTTGTATCTTCTTTAAGTGCACTAATAACTTTTATTGTAGCACGTAAGCACCACGTATTCTACTTAAAGTATCGAATAATAAAAAAAATAAAGAGCAAAACTGTTTAAAGTATTGAATAAAATCAAAAATCTAAGAGAGCGAAACACCTATAAGCCTGGGTTTATATAATGGCCCGCTTGCAAGTCAAATTTGTCCCGCAATGGACAATTTTTAGAAATTCGCATTCTATTTTCCCTTCCGACGGCTCGGCACAGCGATTCTACTAAAAATTTGCACACGTCCAAGTTGAAAATCTAAGAAATTTCCACACGGCTCGTAACACGTCCGAGAACAACTAATTAATTTTAAACACCAACTGATATGCTCTCCCCTCTCATGTTTGCATCTTATTTCAACCAATCGTAGACCTAGTGAAGCTTCACAAATCACGCCTTCTATTATCAGTGTCTCTGCTTTACGCGTTTTATCCGTCCCTTTCTATCTTGGTCTGAGTGGTACAAATCGATATTCTTTACTATCTGCTATTTAAATCCACGTGGATTCCTACGTGAGTAAAATAACCCCTCATCTAGCATTTCTTGCTAAAACATCCGACCGTTTCCAATATACGTAGAAGCTGCATGTTTATCTATTCAAATTTATTAGAACTTTGACATTTAAAAGTTTGCAGGTGTGTGCTCCTAATGAACGTTTTAATATAATTCTCCGAGCTTTGTTTCATGGTATATTAACCTTCCTTTTAGCTGTTTGTTACCAACCTTGGATTTACACAGGCTTTTATGCTTATTATATATTACTAATGTGTTACGTTTTTTTTTTCGTGGCAGCCACGTTGGGCGCCAAAAATTTATGTTACGTTGGCTCGTAGCCGTGCGTAACAAAAAGAAAATCAAAGAAGAAATGACCGGGCTCAATCGGAGAGTAGGGGGGGTTGTAGAAAGCAGACCAACATACCATGTACGCGGCCGTAAGGAGTTAGTAATAATACCTGCAGTAAAAAAATTAGTTAAGCAAACCTGAAAAAAAAAGAGAATAAGCATAGCAGCAATGAAAAGTCAAGTTATTCAGTACTTTGTAGAATGTAGAAAAAAAGAAACTGTTTAGATAAACTATATAATATAACAACGGTAAAAGCAATACAGAAAAATGTTTAGTACAAAGTGAGGTAATATTGGGGAGTAGCAGAAACGTTTCCTCACACACCAATTAAACATAAATCAGATAAAATGTTGACAAAAGATAAATAGATAAGACACAATTGGTATGAGTAATTTAGTAGTATTGATTTTCTTTCTTTCTTTTTTTCTATGTTTTAAAATAGCATGCAAGTCTATTGTAAAAGGTATCAGAACGACAAAGATATGGTAAAGCAACGGATAGATATTTAAAGTAATAACCAGTAGGAAATAGTTCAACTTACAAAAGTCCTTCAGCAACGCTTCCTTGCAACTGAAGTGTGGGATTCAACGATGTCCTGCACTAACGAAGCACTTCATCCTTGACTGTGAGGGTGTTGATTGAATTTCTTACACTTTACACTAATCACACCTATGTATTTCACTGGCGTTAGCAGCAGACATTATCATGCTGATGGAACTATGTAGCATTGATAAATTCTTGTTAACTCTATTTCCTGAGACAATAATTTCGAAATCTTTTGTAACACAAATCGTAAAAAATGGTAATAAAAATTTAGAATCACGCTTTCAAGGTACGATGTAATGCATTAAACTAGCAGTAACGCGAGGTGTTTTATTTGCTACCTATGGTAACAAAGAAAAATCTAATGCTTTTGAATAACGAAAATTTGCGCAAACTACGATCTATTATAGATTCGTTGTGGTTAGAAAATTCAGAAACTACAGTATCCACTGTATTTAAATAATCTAAAGTATGCACTAATCTGATAAAACAAAGGGACACTAGACTAGATCGCACATACAGTTTAAATATCAAAAGACAAAACAACTAAAAAGAACCATAATGGGTAAAGCACGTGTATCACTTAAGTACGTCCGTCAAAATGTTCCGTAAAACACTTTTGTACAGTTAATATACAATTTTTATTTCACAAGAAAACAACTAAAAAATCGTGCCGTGCTCGTACCTGAACAATACGAAAATTAAAATCCCGCATTTATTCTCACTAGTGTCAAAGCAAAGAGGAAACAGTATTTTTAACGTACTTAGTATATCGGAACAAAGAACAAAACACGACTCCTCGTCTGTTTATTCCACTCGTTCTATTACAGCCGCTTATCGTATCTGATCTAGACTTGTTAATAACATCAGGAACATCCAAAAACGTGAATGCCGCAATCATATATAATAATTAATTACAGCGGTTTATCATTTCCGATAAGTTGGAAAGCAATTTACGAATAATCCACCTCAGGAACGAAATTTATATTTACGGCCAGACAAGAACGATGGAATCTATAATTAACTTCAGCATAATTAACTTTTACCTTACAAAATATCAAATATTTGATACACATATTCTGTGCTAAGTTTGTTATCTACTCAAAGGCATTAACACTTTGTGGTTCGCTTATCTACACTAATATTTTTCCCACATTTAAATATTATTTTATTATTACATTAATTAGACTAGAATTTGAAGCAAAACATTATTTACACTTAACTTAAAATGTCAACATATACATGAGGAACACCATCAAATTAACAACAATAAATAAGCTATAAAAATGCACGTTACAAATGGTTCGATTAACTCCAATTAAAATAATAATGAATGGCATTGACTTCTACCCTTTAATTTTTAGCGAATACCAATTAAATATTAATTATTATTTATACACTTTGTTTAATACCCGTTACTTAAAAATTGAATTAATTAATATAAATTTCGCACGTAATTTGTATTTGTTTCTTTATACAGGGTGATTAAAATTATTTGATGTCGTTAATTAATTTTCTACCCTGGTCTAAATTTGAGTATTTTCCCCCTATTTGAATACAAATAATCCCACTTATTTGAATTCAAATACGAAACCTCTAGACTACAAAAAAAATTATAAACAAAAATAGTCTATCTCCCTCTACACTTACCTTTCTAACTTACCTAACTTATATCCAATCCTAAAAATATTTACACCTATCCTATATCCCTATCCTATGCCTAACTTTCACCTAATTTTATAAACTGAAATTATCCCTAACTTCATCCTACTTCTCCATCTAATTCTATATACATCCTATATACCTATCCTATTCCTAACTCTAAACTAATCTTCACTATACTCACTTCCCCCTATTTATCCTATACCTAGCTTTATTTTCTATAAACACTTACTTCTACTCTTCTATATACACCTATTTCTATCCCTATATTTTGTTCATTTAATCTTCATTTCTTATTTAAATCTGACTCTTTTCTTGATCCTCCAAGTCTTTCTTCTCACCATCCTAATACTCTTCATCCCTATTTCTCCTCCTTCTATATCTATACTTATCATCCCTATTATCTCACATACAATAAACTTATCCCTAATACCCTGACTCTTAAATATTGCTTCTTCTTTAGTCCCTACATTTGTCTGTTTCTCCTTTACTATTATTTCCTTTTCTGCCGACAAACCAAACGATACTACCTTAAAATTATAGATTTTTTCCTCTACGGAAAATCCTGTGTACCTTCTAGAATCCTTGTGTAATGGAATCAGCCAGAATGAATTCCTTATATCTAATTTACTAAAAACAAACTTGCCACTCAACCTCGTCAAAAGTGTGCCCATGGATGGTGGACAATGGAATTGCGGTTTGGTCCGTTGGTTAATTTTTCGTGCATCTTTATTTAGTTCTGTCTTCGCCTGCTCCCGATATGCTGCTGGAATTGGATAAACCTTTGCGTTGAACGGTTCTGAATTATCCACTTCTAACACGTGCTCATAGCCTAACGCTATGCTTGCTTCTATCCCCACTAATTCTGCATGTTTTTGTAATAAAGCTTGAACTTCTACTATCCTATCCTCTGGCCATTTTATTGTGTTGATCTGTTTTACTCCATCATCCTCTACCTCTACTACATTAATATTCAACCCCGTGTCATCCTCTGTGACTTCATAACTGCCCTTCCATGGCACTACCCTATCCTTAATCCTCACTACCTTCCTTTCCATATCTATCAAAACCCCTAACTGCATCATACAGTCAACACCTAAAATGCTCTGAAACTTCAGTCCAGGTACAATTACAAACTCCTGTTCACAGTTTAAACCTCCTATATTTATCCTAAGCACCACAACACTATTCACTACAGCAAACTTCCTTTTATTTGGAGCTACTAAATGGCTACGCTTTATAGGCATAATTCTATCACAAACCTTATCCCTAATTTTGCTGACGAATTCCTCCGATATTAAACTCGCCTCTGCCCCTGTATCAAGTAATACTTCTACATTATTCTCAAAAATCCCTATATTAATAATTGGCAAACATAATTTTTCCTCAGTTTCTGGCTCTATTTCCTCCTCAATTTTGAAAAATTCACGTGGATGTTCATTCACATTTACACAGAAATCTAATGGTCTGTCGCGTTCTAAAAATCCTGTCTCGTCCTGTTTTCCGTGCTTGGTCCTGGCTGTCCTTCTACAACCTGTGCGTACGTCCTCCTCGTATTAATATCCGTGTCCCTGTCTCTATTCGGCGTGCTCGTCACAGTCCTGTTTACTTCCGGTAAACTGTTCTGTCTCGTGTAACTAGGTCTTGGCGTCAGTCCCCTAGTCGCACTATTGCTCCTGTATTCCTGTCCTCGTCGTTCCCAATTCGGTCGAAAAGTTCTGTTATAGTCAGGCCGTCTCGCAAAATTCTGTGTCCTGTTGTCAAACCTAACCGTGTTAATGTTTCGTTCTCGTATCTCTCTTGTCCGTCCCACACATACATCGTCATATCTCTATAAATACTCTAAAAATGTCTCCCGTTCTGTGATGTTTTGTAAGGCCACGTGTTGTCTGATTTCCAGTTCAAAATGTCGTGATAAGTACTTGATTATTTGTCTGTTCGTCAATGGTGGATTAAGTTGTTTGGCCACACTGTATTTTCGGATGGCATATTGTTCCTTAGAACTTGCAAACTCTCCCTTAAATTTTCCTGTAATCAAGTCGTCCCTAATCTGATCCTGTTTGTGATCACTCCAGTAATGTTGTAAAAATTTGTTTTCAAAGTCCTAATATGTGTCTATGTCCTGTCCTACTAAATTGTACCATGCTTCCGCATTGTCTTTCAATAAAGCCTTTATCGTATTTAGTTTAGTCTGTTCGTCGAATAAATTTCCCACTAGATTTCTTACACTATTAATAAAAATTTGTGGATTTACCCTGTTATCGCCATAAAATTTCATATGTTGGTCCAAAGATACGTCACCTGTATAAAATCTGGGACCATCCCCCGTTAAATTTGACATGTTGTATTTAATACTACTAACTTCGAGTTCTACCCTGCCTAACTGATCCCTACATGAGTCCGTTACTTCAGTCATTTTTATATTTATTTCTTCTTCACAAAAAATGCGTACTTCGGACCTTAAATGTCCCATTTCCTGTCGAAGACCTGTAATGTTTTTCTCATTTCTATCAACCCTACTTTCTACTTCCCCCATTTTCACGGTAAGACTATTTTTAAATTCTGTAAGTTCTCTCGTCGATTTTTTTATTTTATCTCCTAATTCCTGGCTTAATTGGTCCAATTTCTTATTCGATTCTTCACTCATTTGCTCAAATTTTCGATTTGAGTCCTCTCTAACCCCGCTTAACGTCTCATTCATTCTTTCAAGCATCCTCATTATCATCTCGTTTCCTTGATCCCCTGATTCCGTCCTCGACTGATCTCTACTGCCTCCAGCTTTTTCCATTTTAGAATTTTTTTCACACAATGCACTATCGTCACTTCCAATTTCCACTCCTTGACTCCTTAACCACTCCTTTTCTCTGTATACGTTCTAATCACTCTCACACACTCTAAAATACTCTTAAATTTATACACAAACAGAAACTCTCTCTCTCAGATCGCCAGTTTCCTGGAATAAAATCACAAAGTTTTATTTGAAACTCGAGCCTCACTTTTGGGTCGCCAAAATTGCTATGAAATGCTCCTTTGGTCACGGGAACTGGTATTTTCTACTGATCATTCGAGCCCCACAGATTGGGCCATCCAGATTGCAGTAATTCTCTATTAGAATCGAACCTCACGAATTGGGCGTCAAAATTCTGTGAAACCTACAAAAAAAACTCACCCGAGTAAAAAAAAACACTCGAGCCCAACGTTGGGCGCCATGATTGCTGTGATTCTCTTCTGATAATCGCCTCTTTACTCTCTCCGCCTCTGCTGCTCACCTAGTTAAAACTTTCATCCTCATTCATAAAAAACACACATTCCTACCACAAACATCAACGTTAACTCTATTTACATCAATATTCATAATACATTAAAATTTCAAAATTAAATTGTAGCATAAATTTCAGCATCATAAAATTTCAAGTTAAAATTTGTCATCATTTTAATTTGCATCCAGAATTAGAGTCCTTGTAGGATGCATACTAATTAAATAAACAATATTTGCAGACCTGAGTCTGAATAAAAGGGAGCATCTTCCACCCCTTTACGTTAATTAAATAGGTTAGTCTAATTGAGCTCAAAGACATACCCACATTTTCATCATAATCAAAAACATAAACCTGATGAATACTCCTTTCTACTTATACAAGAAAATGTTACCTTAAAATTAAAAATTTGTTGTTTATACAAATTTACTACTGTCCATCTTTATCAAACAAATTATAAAGATATTCAACACACACCAAAACATCAAAGATCGAACAAACAAAGCATAAGTTACCTGAAGGTTACTGCACTCGTGGCTCCAATGTACATCGTCCTTGCTAATTCCACCATTCCAGCTGGTTTATGTTTACGGCTTCAGATTCTAAGCGCATTTAAAATTTTTGTACACCACCATTCGTCTAAAAAGGTTTTAGGGCTTCTCAGAAATTCATCTACGTATATCTAAATCTTGTTTTGTGGATCCAATCACGTTTACGAATACCATTTGATTATTAACACCCCCGAAAAATAGCAAAGAAATTCATAATTCTTTCACGCTATACCCAAAATTGCCTACTTTTGTTTATTTATTTATCGTTACTAATTTGGATAATTGGTACAGTAATACTCGCAAATATAACTATACTTTATTACCTTGTATCTTCTCTAAGTGCACTAATAACTTTTATTGTAGCACGTAATCACCACGTATTCTACTTAAAGTATCGAATAATCAAAAAAATAAAGAGCAAAACTGTTTAAAGTATTGAATAAAATCAAAAATCTAAGAGAGCGAAACACCTATAAGCCCGGGTTTATATAATGGCCCGCTTGCAAGTCGAATTTGTCCCGCAACGGACAATTTTTAGAATTTCGCATTCTATTTTCTTTTCCGACGGCACGGCATAGCGATTCTACTAAAAATTTGCACACGTCCAAGTTGAAAATCTACGAAATTTCCACACGGCTCGCAACACGTCCGAGAACAATTAATTAATTTTATACACCAACTGGTATGCTTTCCCCTCTCATGTTTGCATCTTATTTCAACCAATCGTAGATCTAGTGAAACTTCACAAATCACGCCTTCTATTATCAGTGTCTTTGCTTTACGCGTTTTATCCGTCCCTTTCTACCTTGGTCTGAGTGTACAAATCGATATTTTTTACTATCTGCTATTTAAATCCACGTGGTTTCCTACGTGAGTAAAATAACCCCTCATCTAGCATTTTTTGCTAAAACATCCGACCGTTTCCAATATACGTTGAAGCTGCATGTTATCTATTTAAATTTATAAGAACTTTGACATTTAAAAGTTTGCAGGTGTGTGCTCCTAATGAACGTTTTAATATAATTCTCCAAGCTTTGTTTCATGGTATTTTAACCTTTCTTTTAGCTGTTTGTTACCACCCTTAGATTTTCACAGGCTTTTATGCTTATTATATATTACTAATGGTTCAATTAACTCCAATTAAAATAATAATGAATGGCATTGACTTCTACCCTTTAATTTTTAGCGAATACCAATTAAATATTAATTATTATTTGTACACTTTGTTTAATACCCGTTACTTAAAAATTGAATTAATTAATATAAATTTCGCACGTAATTTCTATTTGTTTCTTTATACAGGGTGATTAAAATTATTTGATGTCGTTAATTAATTTTCTACCCTGGTCTAAATTTGAGTAATATATATATATATATATATATATATATATATATATATATTAGGTAGTTAATTACACAAGGTAAGTTGATAAATACTATCGTATTACAGTTACTAAGATGAAATCATAATTTAGACATTTATGCAAAGCCCAAATGATCATTTCAAACCACGCAAGTAATTGAAAGATGGAAAATATACCCTATTCACGTTAAATATGCGATGACCTCATAATTCAAATAAATGCTGCGTTGTCATGGTTAAGTTATTTTAATGTGTATTTCCTGGTCAGAGTTATCAATTCTTGTGCGCACGAATCCAAATGTTTAGGCATTCTAAATGTTAAATACTCGAAACTTGCAATGTATATAGTGTTTTAGTTCTGAAAAAAACTGTTTTATTTAGCAAATATGAAACACAAACGATTTACTACAAAACTAAACAACGACAATGAAATGAGAAATGTCAAAGTAATAGAAGTAAAAAGTGTTGCAACACCGAACAGAACTGCAAACTGATACACACTAAATCCTAATAACATTAAACCTACGTTCTTAGTTACGTTCACATTTTACAATCGCTAGCACTTTATTACGTTTATGACGTCTTCCCATATTTAACGTGAATAGGGTATATAAGATCTAATTAACCTTCATACGTCGAAATATTTTTTTACCTTAGTTTTAGAAAGTACTTTTTATAGATTAGAGTAGCGGGTGGCCTTACATCAAGATACCTTATTATTTATATTGGAGTAATAAGTCGTTGCGCTCCATAAAATAATTATCTATCAATGATCGAATGTCATAACTTATTTTCAAAACTTAAATGTTTAATCTTGAATGCCAAAAGAATGAATCGTTCTAATTTCTTTCACCTTTATATAATAAAACAATCTTAATTCGTCATCATTCCTCGAAGTTTGGTTACATTCTTGACGAAGAGCCATCCCCATGATGCAATAATTACCCACATTTTGCGTTCTTATCTCTTTAATGAACTGTCACTTTAAAAATGTATAGCGTCCATAAAACTCTACTATCCTTTCGGCGTTACGCGTTCTTCGATCGACATATCATATTCATTAGCCTAGAATAATTAGCTGTTCTTTGCTTATGGTTTATGGCTTTTAGAACACTCTCGAAACCAGGTAATATTCGTTTTGTATTAAATAAGGTAAATATGATGAATTCAAAGATTCTAGAACATTTTGTCTTTCAATACATGCTGTGTTACTCTTTTTAAATGATATTTTAAAAGGTATGAATGCATTATAAAATTTACATTTTAGAAAAGTGCGTATGTTTGTATTTTCACCGTCTGAAACTGTCTGTTTTTCAAAACGCTGCATTACTTTTATCAAATGATATTTTTAACTTGGCATCGAAATAATTTAGTATTATTAAAGTGGATGAGACGCGTTTTTCAGTCTATATAAACGCAATAAACAAGATTGGGCTTTGTTTTAAAATGGTGTGTGAACACCATATGTACTTAAAGCGTGTTATTTCACATGGGAATCTTATCTTGCTACAAAATATAATACAGCGCAAAAATTAAGTATTGGAAAATCTTGCTTGTCTCCGCTTTAGGCAGAATATGGTGCTCAATAATTTCTTGTGATACACACACACACACACACACACACACACACATATATATATATATATACATATATATAATAAGATATATCTAAAAATCAACTCTTATGAAAATAATGAAAGCTTGTTCACTTATACAAATCGAGCTAATAGTTAACGATCCACTTAGGATCAATTGTCGTGATTTATGTTAATCGTAAAGCGCATCGTTTGTCCTTGTTTAATGCACGAGTTTAATGGTCGCGCCTCATTCCTTCTTATTAAAATACTTAGAGCAATTAAACTGGCTTATCTAATATTTTATTGTAATTTAATGTTCGCGCGAGTTCTTTGAAAGAGTGTGTATTTATTATTAGCTATTTAATGGTAAAGTGACGCATTCACCTTATTAATTGTGAACATTTCAAAAAAACTCTATATTTAAAACTCGTGAAATGAATTTAAATGTTATAGATGCAGCTGATAATTATTACATGCTTTGAAATGCAATAAGGTTTGCATGGATTTGTACTTTTAACAGTGTACGGATGCACATTTTAAAAACTAAATCGTTATTTTTAACAAAATTGAATGTAATTTTATTTTAAATGAAAATGCGTTAAACTGACACTATTCTATGCCATTTACAACGAATGAAGCGAATATTTTTATGGTAATGAAATGAATGGATTTGTATTTATAACCTAAAATTAATTTGCATTCTAATAAAAGCAAGCATTTCAGTAATTCAAGGATTATTTGTCAATAACTAACGTACCTATTTTAAAATGAGGCTAGTTTTACTAAGTAATATACAGAAAAATTAAAAGCAATTGCTTTCTTAATGATTCATTTGTCTTCTAATAAAGTACGCGTTTTAATGTATTTTTAGCAAAAATGAATATTTTTAAAATCTACACACGGAAATATGCTTTTTATTTATACAGGGTAGAACAATTAAATATTAAAAAATTTCAATTTTTTATTTCCTTCTCTCCGTTTAGTAGTTCTTTATAGAATTTGGGTTCAATTACCTCTCGTGGCCTGTATGATGTCGTTGCAATAGCCCGGTGCACCCTTTTTATTCAAAAATTTAAATTTTTATCAATTTTAATTGTATTGCCTCGGCTAGCTCAGTGTTAACCACGCACGGAGCTTGCGACGATACCACTACAAAAAATTTTTAAGCTCCCTTTTTAATTTTTATTTCCAATGTTATTTGAGCTAAACACAATTAACCACAATTTATATAATGTTCTCAATATATACAATGTACAAAGCATTTATAATTTTGTTGAACAGAACCTCTTTTATATAATTGAATTAATTTCTCCCAAAAATTATAATTCCCTTTAATTGATCAAACAGCCAGTAAAAATCGCCCTCTTTATTATTACTTGAAGCCCTATAAACGTCCATCAGTCTTCCTTAAATTTTTACATAAATTATAACGCATGCCAAAACGATTTTTTTGACCCTCACATAAATTTTCCTGAATGTAATATTTTTAAATATTCATAAATAAAATCATCAATCCAACAAAATATTTATAATGGCTAACCTGTTGTCCCTTTTTCTTTATTTTTTTGAACTACTATGCCTGAGGTTCCAGGTTCAAATCCCGGCAGGGTCCGCTTGAAAAATGTTATGCGAGCATTTTTCACAAAAATACACATGGTGGTACCGTGTGCGAGTGTTGTCATGCACGTTAAAGATTCCTACCTTGCTTGAAACAGCAAGGCTTCGGCAAAATTCCAAATTTTCCAGGCAAAAAAAACTCGCTTCCTGGCCAATGTAGTATTCGGGTGGGGCATTGAAAAATCAAATGTAATGTCCCTTTTTGGAGTGTCTGGTTCCCTTAATTTAGACCAGTTTCTGCTCCAATTATTCACTGGTTCAGCTCTAGTTTATAGTTACTCCTTGAGTTACGCAAATAGGATCCACCCTTGAGGCCATCACCGCAATAAGGACTACCTCCTAGAGCACGTAACGCCAAGTACACCAGGATTGTGAACATTTCGCCATCAGCCCACTTCGATTTCTGCCAACCAAGCAAGCCGCTCGTACGCCAGCATCTCCGCTCATCAGCCGCAAGGTAACAAAGCTTGGAAATTCAACTGCAATCACTGCCACAAAGTGCTGCATTGCATTCAGCGTAACTATGGACATGATTACCTACACGACAGTAGATTCAGGTCTTCGTCGTGAAGCCGCAACATTCAATTCTTCTACATAGAAACACGTTTTGCAATTTTACAAATTATAGTGTTTTTATTTATAGTATTAAAAACATTTGCAATTTAATTACGCACACAAAAACATTTGTTCTTTCCTTTGAGAATCATTCTTTTAATTATGATGTATAATAAGCTTATATCATTATTTTAACTTATAAATAAGTGTTATCTCGTTTGCTACGAAGCATTAACACGGTGACCCCAGATAACCAGTTGGTTACCAGATGATCAAGACATACACATACTAAAGATTAGATGCAGGCTTATTTTAAAGATCTACTATGTTTAATAAAAAAAATTCAAAAACGTACAGCAAGAAACAATACCATAAATCAATATAATTTAGCAGAACTTTTACATAAAGAAATATTACTCTTTCAAATCGAGTTACATTTCTAAAATTCAAAGGGCACCGCATTAATACAATTTCCCAAAACATTTTAGCATTATAAGGAAGATATTTATTTTAAGTATCCCTGAATTCTATTTCACAGTGAATTTATTATAATAATAATATATTAATATAATTAATATAATAAAGAATGTCGTATTGATTTTAACTTCAATTTGTACATAAAAATATTTACGACAGGAGCAAATAAAATAAACTAAACCAAGCAAAAGATTTGCAACTAACGATTATTGCAGCCCTTTCGTCAAGCTATTCTTGTGTTTGAATATAGAAAACTAGTTTTATCTTTAATCAAAGGTTTATTAATTGAGTATACCCTTCAACTGAAAACTAATTGAAAATAAGGGAAAGCAGAAACCCGATGTTGACCTAATAGCTTCAATTAGTTTGGAATGGTCCTTAATTAGAAACCCACCACTTCAATAATTATTTAATATAGCCCAAGATAAATAAAAGTCCATTAGCAGAAAGCTAAGGTCAAAGCTATCGTTTCCATTTTGATGGCTTTATTGGAAATAATGTCAGCAGAACATTTATATAAACTATTACCCCTATAGTTTATACAATTTTTTGAATTAGAAATTCATAGTCTAGAACTCTTCAAATTTACCATAGCATAGAATATTGTACTCCTTTCTTAGAGTAAAAATTATCTTAGAAGGTCTTTGAGCACCAAACTCTGTGAGACAACCGATTCAAAACGGAGACAAGTAGAATTTCCCAGTATTTAATTTTTATCCTGTATAAACATATAAGCGTATTTCCTTAGCACATGAAATAAGATTCCCATGTAAAATAGCACGTTTTAATTACATATAGCGTTGACACACCATTTAAAAATGAAGCACAATCTTAAAGAATACTTTGGTATTCATTTATTAATCCGTGTGTATATATTATTCTCCTGCAGAATGAATGTTTTATTGCAAACTGAAAAAGCCGCAAAACAAGTATAAAATATAAATACAAAAGCGTTCATTCTCGATAGAAAAAATCCAATTTTACGAGTTTCTAAAGTAAAACATATTTTTTAAAAACCCCCACCGTTAAGATCTGTGTGTAGATAGTTATTCTAGAAAAATACCTTGTAAAACAAGTTTTAGTGCATTTAAAGAGATTGTTGAATGAGTCTAAAAAAGAAAATAGTTTTTTGCTTAATTCATTAACAAAAGATGGAAGAATTTTTAATATCGCCATAAATTTTATACTGACAGATCATTAAAGGGACAACACGCAAAATTGCGGTAATTGTTGCATCCCGCGGATGTGCCATACTTCTAGAAGATAATCTAATGATGACGTGTTAGTATTATTTGTTATATAAAGACAAAATGAATTAGAATGTTTGTCATTTTTTCTTGCTGTATACAACATGTAAGATTCATTAAAGATTAGTAATTCATTCTGTCGGCTTTTCGCATGTACCATAGAAGCTTGAACATAAGGTATGCGGCATAATTAGTGTATAGAATACAACGACGATTTATTGCTTTAATATACATAATATTATTGCAAGATCAAACACTAATTTTAATCGATTAAAAATAAATGTACTTTCAAAGACGCATACTTCGACAGATAGAAAATATTTAAAAAAAAAATTGCAACCAAGAATTTTTTAATGCAGTTTATTCCAATGAAAACGATATTTTTATAAGCAGAGACAGATAGTCATGAATAAGAATTTAACGATCTAAACTGCAAACATGACTTTGTTTTGTAACCTGAAGAGATATTTGAGTATTATTAAGTAGATTAAGCGAGAATAAGTTTTTATTTTGCGTATAAAAATTATTTATCGATGGATAGTTTATTTAAGTAATTTTGAGGTCAGAGCTCGAAGCGTTTTGACCCTTACAAATTTTCTGGCTAGGATCGTTGATCAACTACACTGACAGACGGAGTAATACAAGGATATGTAATTTATCCAGAAAAATTAAGAAAAAATTTGTAACCTACGAATAAAATATTTTGGGTTCTCTAATTATTAACAAGGATTAGGTGAAGATTGTGTTCATACGTAAGTAGTAGTAAGATAATTTTTGTTTCTGAACTTAAGTTGTAAATTGTATCTATAAGCGTTATTTATGTCTGTACATATATGCATATTATTTACATAATGTCAGTATTAAAAAGATATTTTTGAATGTATAGAGGCTTGTCCATAAACGTTTATTGTGAATTCTTTGTTTTATTTCTTTTTCGCAAATCCGCAAGATCTTTGTCGCTGCGCTAGCGAAAGAAGAAAAAGAGCACAAATTTGCATTTTGTATAAGCAAGCATTCATTGCATGCTAGTATTGATCAAGGCTGTATACAAGGTCAAAGCATTATTTTTGGCTTCCTACATTTTGACATTCGATTCATGGCAATATGTATATAAATATATATATATATATATATGTATATATATATATATATATATCAACGTGATTAAGAAGTCACGGGAGGTCATTGAACGCCAAAGTACATAAGAAATTGCCACCCAAAGAGAAAAAAACAGGAAAATTAAAATTTCCCAATATTTAATTTTTCTACCCTGCATAAAAGTAAGCGTATTAATTATGTAATTAAACCCCGTGTAGTACATTTATTGCAGAGTGTGAAAAGATACCTTAAAGCGTGTGTAAAAATAATAAAATCCGTACTTTATTGGAATGCAGATTAATCATTGAGAATGCTATATTAAGCGTTATAACTAATTGCGAGCTATAAGGCATCTTCATAAAAGCAAAGCATACTTTCCGTGTATAAAAGAATGTCATTTTATTAGAATTGGTTTAAAAGCCAATTATTTGCCGTAAATAAATATCGCCCCGATACAAAGTATCCCGCGGCTATTAAAATGCAATAAAAGTTAGATGAGATAACGCCGTTTAATAGCTTTACGTATTGTAAAGAATGAGAAAAGAAAACCCATTGACTTCGTGCTTTAGAAAAAGAAAGGAAGGCGTTCTACGATAAACATAGTTTTTAGTTTTACACTAATTAGCTCATTAAAACGCGACATTTTTGTAAATATTACATCACCTAGGGTGACTAATGTTTCTAAATAAATCTCGAATGAAATGGAAAAAATTACGTAGTTAGAATTTTTGTATATAAACAGAAACTGAATTAGAACGTATTATTCATTCTTTCTTAAGTCAAACAACATGTAGGATTCGAGATTCAGTATTTGACATTCAATATTAATTCATTTCACGACATCGAGCATGTAACTTTTAAGTAAAGAATTAATTCTTCGAACGTGTAGGTTAGAGCAATTTAAATTACTTTACGACATGAAACAAATACATTATGATAAATAATTTGTAATCAATTTCAGGGCGTTATGCACCTTTCAAACCAACGTTCTAACCTGAAATGGAGATTTAAGATAATATGGAGAATCTTGTATACTGGGATTTTAAAGTGAATTTAAGATAGCACCAGGAAGTATTTAGTTCCGTTGATGATAATAGAATAAGGTTTTGATAAGCGCTATTTTCGCAAGTATAATTTTTTTTTGTTTGTAACTGATAAGAATATTTAAATATTTGTAACTTAAATTAGAACAAGTTCTTAGACTTATAAAAATTTTTTTGTAATATTATACAGACTTTCCAGATTGCACCAATTAGATTCGCTCAACTGTCTGGCTTCAAACAGCAAAATAAACCTTTTGCAAAATGCAACTCACCTATGTATATAAAAAATACTGTAACAACCCTAAATAGGTTATTTTTTAAGAATGTGACGTCGTATACAGCTTGGACACTTAATATTGTAGGAGTTTGACAATTTTAGCTGGTTTTATCAAAGACAAATACATTTTTATTATCCAACATCATTATTTAATAGGAAATTACGTAATTTAGTGTCTTGTATAATTTAAACTTGATTAATTATAAAATGTTTTTGTTTTAAACTCATTTTAAATAGTTTAAAGTTACACATTATTTGAAAATTGATTATATAATGAGCTTTGTGGAATTGTAAGGGACATACAATATTAAAACCTATGCGTTGATATTGATCCTAATAAACTATAACTAACTTTATATTAATAAATAATTTTGCCTGGCATGGGGGAAAGTAATTTGAACACAGGAACGAAAATCGATACAAATTGTTGGTTATTTTGCAAAAAGAAAAGTCTATGACCGGCTTCGCTGTTCTTACAGCTCATCATGCGAATGCATCTCTTTTGGAAAACAACAAACTCTATACTCGAATACAAGCAACTAACTATCGATAACTGTTCCCAGTTTCCGAAAATCGATACAAATTGTTGGTTATTTTGCAAAAAGAAAAGTCTATGACCGGCTTCGCTGATCTTACAGCTCATCAGGCGAATGCATCTCTTTTGGAAAACAACCAACTCTATACTCGAATACAAGCAACTAACTATCGATAACTGTACCCAGTTTCCGAAAATCGATACAAATTGTTAGTTATTTTGCAAAAAGAAAAGTCTATGACCGGCTTCGCTGATCTTACAGCTCATCAGGCGAATGCATCTCTTTTGGAAAACAACCAACTCTATACTCGAATACAAGCAACTAACTATCGATAACTGTTCCCAGTTTCCGAGATAATAGTGTAGCTGGCATTGCCAGACAAAATTTATTAATAGTGAGTCAAAGGACAAGATAAAAAAAGAAACAAACAAATGACCTGTAACCTACTTAACACTGACGAGCTTTTTTAGAAGATGCTGCATCCAGTGCTAAGCGAGGCAGTTGGTCGACGCAAACCAATACGTTTCCAATTAAATATTAATGAATAATTTTGCCTGGCAAGAGAGAAAGCAATTTGAGCGAAAATCAATATAAATTGTTAGTCATTTTGCAAAAAGAAAAGCTCGTGACCGGGTTTGCTGTTTTTGCCGTTCATCAGATAGACGCATTTCTTTTTGCAAAACAACCAACTAAGTTCTGAAATTATACACAAATCATAGGTGTATCCATATTATACAATGTTTCTTATGCGCCCTCTATACTCGAATGCACAACATTTGTTGATTTCCTTTTTCATCTTGTCTTTTGACTCACTATTAAAAAGTTTTGTCTGGCAATTACATCTACATTATCATGTTGGAGACTGGAAACAGTCATCGATAGTTAGTTTCTTATATTCGAATACAGAGGGCGCATGAGAAACATTTTACATTATGGATACACCTTTAATTTGTGTATAATTGCAGAACTTAGTTGATTGTTTTGCAAAAAGAGATGCATCCATCTGATGAGCTGCAAGAACAGCGAAACCGGTCACGGGCTTTTCTTTTTGCAAAAACCAATTTATATTGAATTTCGTTCCCTATTCTCGAATTACTTTCTCCCATGCCAGGTTTTTGTCGACTAACTTTTTCGTTTAGCACTAAGTGCAGTATCTTCTTAGAAGGTCCACCAGTGTTAAGTAGGTAACAAGTCATTCGTTTATTTCCTTTAACTTTATATCATTAAAGAAAGTTTATTGTACAACATACTGAAATGATTGACAAAATAAGTTATTTAAAATTTGGTTTATAAAATTTTTGATATCATATTTAACTTCAGTTAGCTATAAAACATGCGGCATTTATACCAATTCAAATTGTGTTTTTGAACGTTTTTTGAATTAAAGTTACAATTTAAAATTTTATTTATGGATACCGTCTATTTTCATATTAAATGGTTATATAACTTTACTTAGTGGTGTGTACTAATATCCCAGTTGATGATTATTTAAAGGGTTATCAAAGCGCATTTGGAATATAACTGTATAATTATTTTCAAAGTTATTATTTTCATAACAAACGTCGTTAGGTAGAAGCTATTGTCGCACCCTGACACGTGCATGTTCAGATTGGTATGTCATTTACGATGTGACACAAAAAAGAACCTATTTAGATTTCATTGTCTGGCTTTAGTAAAAGAAATCATGGTTGTTGAAGTTTGAAATGACGTTTGAGTTTGTCGTCCTAGAATAACCTACTATCAACGCAGTTCGATAAAATTAAAACCAGTAGTACGCTATTAATTCTTTAAATACATCGCCCTAAGCAGGAAGAATGAACAACAAACAAACAAAAATTTGTAGAATGAGAGACCGAAATGTAGGATTCAATGGAAAAAAATTGTTAAAAATTAACATGAATCTTGCAATTATATAATAGTGTAACATTTTTTTAAAAGGGAAAAATTTCTGGTTGAAACAAATTAGAAAAAAAATTGAAAAAATCCGTTTAGGCCACTTATTTACAGCATTAGGGCAATCCTCAATTTTTATCAAGTCCTTGGTCCCATATAGAAAACAAGCTCGTGATTTTCTAATCCGATTCAATCACAAGGTTAAGTTCAACATTTCGTATCCACAATTTTGCAGAATACAATCTAGCTGTTATGAAACCTGGTTCATCAGTCAGAAATAACCATTTACTCTTTCAAAAACTTGTGTAAATACCTTATGGTTCAGGGAATACCTTATAGTTCCTAACTTATTTCATACACACGGCGTGTGGGCATTGAAAGTTTTGTTCTGACAAGACTTCCGCCTCTTGAACTCTCTTGGGAAGTAATTTTTTTAATCCGCTCACTTCCACTACATCTTCGAGGCAAGCGGGTTGGAAAGTCGTCGATGGTAGGAATGCTGTTCAAAAACTTTTATTCCTTAATCGGTTTTTATTGCAGCGCAAACCCCTTGTAGGGATAACTACCCCAACAGTGAGACAACCAAATCGGAAATGTTGAATAAGATTCATCTCACACCGTACTAGCTTGGGGCTGACGCCTTGTGATCATACCGCCTGAACCTGTGTCATACCAACTTGAAGGTCGCCGCTAAACTAGTGGTTAAGGGTGAGTGACTCTTTGCTGGACCCCAAAATGGGTCTATACATTGTTTTGGCAACCTTCCTTTCCACTAGGGCTAAATCCCGAGCCACCATGTAGTGGTCCGTAAGGCTCGGCATTCCATTGTTGTAAACTAGTACTAACAAGTAAAATTTTCTTATTCAATGCATTTGATTCTTTAGAAATGATAATTGATTAAACTTTTATATTTAAGAATTTTTAGATATAACTATTGTAAAAAGCTTTAATTATCAGATCTGATGCTCATTCAAATCTTAAGAGACAAAAATGTTCTATAAATAATAATTTTTGTTTCATATCACTAAACTCTGAATTGATTTGATTTTTTGGATAAGAGTTATTTGTTATACAATAAATATTTTCTGATTCTAACAGGTTTAATTTTTTAAGTAAGTAAATTAAAAGTTTCAAAAAATGTATTCCAGTAGGCTGTCTGTATCAACCCTAAGACACCCTTTTTAATAATTGCTAGATACAGTGGCATACAACTTCACTTTATTTAATTTTCAGTTTAACAAAAAATATTTCAACCATGCCCTTTCTCATGATCTCCCAATGGTAATAGCCAAGCTAGCGGCAGAAGCGGTAAGTTTTTATAGTCCTAACTTAATTTTATGCAATTTTTAATACTTATTTCCTACAAGACCGCGAACAACGTCGTGGGGTTACATTAGCGCGTACAACGTGGGGTTCGAAGTGTGTACCAACTTTGGTTAGCTATAAAAATTAACCCGCCACAATAATGAAGATCGAATTTGTATAATATTTGCTCTTGATGACGTTATGTTGCTTTGTAAAAAGATTTTTATATTATCATGTGGTGGCGGGAAGCTTTTATTCAGTTGAGAGTGCACTAGCGTTTCCAACTGCTGGGTAAAAACGTTTATGTAAAACCAATCATTGGCTGTTTTCTCTTAATATACTGCGAACAATCATAGTTTATATATGATTCATTTTCGGTTGAGAAACTAATTTTAGAGCTCTCAATACGGTTAGAAAGTTACGTACGGTATTAGCTGTTGAATTTCCCCAGATGGCGTTTTTGAAATTTGACACTTTGTACTTGTATGATGTGGGCAAAGCTTTCCTTGTTCGTCCACTTATTTTTTACTGAATAATGTACTGGAATAATGTACATAATCATCATCATTTAGTTTTCGATTTTACCTAAGTTCGTTTTGACGCAGCTCTAACTTCTTTTCTATTCTGTGCTAATCTAAAAAGTTCTACATATCTTTCACAACCCAAAATTTCTAATAATTTGACTACTATAGCTTGGTCTAGGTTTTCCTATACTCTTCTATCTTTTTCTTATCTACCTGACTCTACATAGATATTAGCAACCTGAAGGTTGTTAAAAAACTCCAACATGTTTACATGATTCCCATTTATAAAGAAATGAAATATTACCTGGTTATTCTCTCCAAAAAAGAAAAAAGTGTTAAATTATATGTTATGGTAAGGCTTAAGCAACGTATCGCTGTCGAAATGCCAGACCTTACATGTGATTTTCCAATACTCCACTCGAAGGTACTATATTGGCCTGAAAGCGAGTTTTTTTTATCTGGAAAATTTTGAATTTTGCCGAACCCTTTGCTGTTCCAAGCAATGTAGGGATCTTTAACGTGCGTGACAACACACACACGGGACCTCCATTTTACCTCTCATCCGAATAAGGGTGTATTTTTGTGAAAAATGCTTGCCTAATTTTTCAAGCGGACCGTGTCGGAATTCGAATCCGGCACCTTGGGCATCAACATGCAAGACCGCTAACTAATTGTGAGTTATGTCTTGTGACATTTAGTTAACTAATTTTTGTTTATTTTTTTTTTGTTTTGTTTTCGAAATTTCTTAAGGTCGGTTTGACGAAGCTCTAAATTCTTTTTTATTCTGAGCTAGTCTAAAAAGGTCTACATACCCTTCACAACCTAAATCTCTAATAATTTTACTAATATAGCTTTGTCTAGGTCTTCCTACTCTAATTTTATTTGGTAGTCTATAACATAAGACCTTACTAAATAGTCTCTCATGTCTTTACTGGTGCCCTATCATTCGATCCCTCCTGACCTTTAATTGTTTACACATACAGGGTTCCTCACCTATCTTTCTATAAACTTCCTCATTTGTTACTCTATCTGTCCAACTAATCTTTAACATTCTCCTATAACACCAAGTCTTATCTACCTCCTTAATTGTCCAAGTCTCACTCCCGTATAATAGAACGCTCTAGTGCGTACGACTTTAAGAAACTTTTTCTATTATCTAAACTAACACTATTAGCTATTAGTAAGTCTTTCTTCTTTAAAAACATTTTTTTAGCTTGAGCTACTCTAGCTACTATATCCTTTCTGCTACGTCCGTGCTTTGTAATTATACTACCTAAATGGCAAAATTCATCTACCTCCTCTAACTCCGTATAACCTATTTTTAATTTTGGTTTAGAACTGGGCTGTAACTCACTTGTCATTATCTTTGTCTTTCCTGAGTTTATTCTCATACTATAGTTACTCTGTAGTATCTCATCTAAAATATTTAAAAACTATCCTAACTTTTTTCTAGACTCTGCTATAATGACTATATCATCTGCAAAACGTAACATGTCTATTTTTTGTCCCTGTACACTAATACCTATCTCTTTTCTCTCTCTAGCTAAGTTTAAAGCTTCCTCAAGATAAACATTAAAAATCAAGGGCGATAGTATACAGCTTTGTCTAACACCAATTCTAATTTTAGCTTCCTTTTCTATTTCATCAAATCTAATTACTACACTTTCGTTTTTATATAGACTATAAATAATTTTTCTATCCCTATGAGAGATTCCTATTTTTCGCAAAACCGTGAACATAACAATCGAAGTAATCCTATCAAATGCTTTTTCTAAATCTTTGTAACCTTTTTTCGATAATTACGCTAATCATTAGTATTGGTTTTCTAGTCCCTCTGTCTTTACGAAAACCATATTACTCTTCGCCTAAATAATTCTCAGTCAAAGCTTTATTATTATTGTTAGTGTTTTGGAAGCGTGGGAAGTTAAACTAACCGTTCTAAAACTCTCATACATATCAGCTCCTGACTTTTTTGGGATTGGGATAACAATTTTTTTTTTCGAAATCTATTGGGACCTCACCTGTATTATATTTCACTTTTACTAGTTCATATACTCTATCTAAAGTTTTCTGACTTGCATATTTTATTAATTCTGCGGGTATATCGTCTACCCCCGGCGCTTTATTTAGTGTAAGATCCATAACAGCTTTATCAAATTCCTCTCTTAATATTGAGAACCCAATTTCAGCATCCTCTTCTTGGCCGTTCTCTAACTCATCCATATCGTTTCATTTATATAAATCTTCTAAATATCTTTTCCATCTATATGCTACCTCAACTTTATGTATTAGTAGCTCATTATTCTCATCTTAAATGCCATTATATTTTTTCCCATCTTCGCCGACAAATTTTTTAACTGCCCTGTAATACAAGATGATTTGAGAGTAGGTAAGACAGACAGGGTTATCTGTCTTACCTACTCTCAAATCATCTTGTATTCCGTTACAATTCTCCTCCATTCATTTATTTCAGGTTTTTCTACACTCATGTACTATCTTATTTCTAACTATTATATTTTTGCTTACTTTCACTATCCAATTCTCTGAAAGGTTAAAGCTTTCTTCTATTCTCTATTAAATCTAATATCTCCTCTGTTACCCGGGGTTTTCTCGCTTCTACTTTTTCTTACCTATAGTCTGTGTTACTGTATTATGTACAACCCTTTTTATTTCTTTTCATCTATTTTCTACGTTCACTCCTATAGCTATCTCTTTGATCTTATTATCTAATACTTGTTTATATTCCTCTTATACCTCACTATCATTAAGCTTACCTAGATCCCATCCCTCTCTATTAGCCTTTCTCAATTTTTTTGAATTTTTAGATTACACTTCATTTTAACTAAGTTATGATCGCTATCTATGTCGGCCGGCCCCTGGATAACTACGACACTTTTTAACTTGGTTTCTAAATCTTTGTTTAACTAAAAATAATCTTTTGGTGTCTAGCCGTATCACCTGGCACTTTCCCAGGTATATCTTCTTCTAACATGTTGTTCGAATAGGGTGTTTACAGTTACTAATCTATGTTCCTGACAAAACTCAACTAATCTTTTTCCTCTATCATTTCGTCTACCATACTCAAATTTTCCTGCCATTTTTCCCTCACTACCTTCTCCCACTGACGCATTAAATCGCCCATAACTATTAAATTCTCGTCTTTTACTTTTTTCACTATACTATTTATATCCTCGTATACCTTTTCTACTTCCTCGTCGTCGTACTGAATTGTTGGCATGTAAACCTGTACTAAAACAGTGTCTGTGGGTTTCGTACTGAATCTAACCATAATTATTCTATCACTAAATTGTAAGTACTCTTTAACTTTACGTCCTAATCTTTTACCTATCACTATTCCTACCCCTGCCTATCCATTAGTTGAAGAAGTTGTAATTATTCTATAATTATCTTTCCAAAAGTCATTACTATCTAGCATCTCACCTCACTAATACCTAAAATGTTCAGCTTTCCTTTTCTCATTTCGACTAATAAATTTGTTAACTATCTATTCTAAGTAACGACCTTACATTCCAAGTCCCTATCACTAAATCGAACCATTGTTCTAAATTCTTACGATGACGAGCCCCAAGTACCCCCTCCCGGAGATCAGAATGAGGGGGTATTTTACCTCCGAACAAGAATTTTACTTGTGAGCTCTCCATCATACATAGTTCGTGTTTTAGGCCACGCATACCTGGGAAATATTGTGATAGGTTCCCATATCTTTCCACAACGCAGTTTTTAAAGATTTTAGCAAAAAGCCGTATCTGTTACGGCCAACCCCCAAGAACCTTGTAAATTATTGAGGATGGCCCGAGACCCGAGACCAACAGACTCCCCTCCAATATCTTTTAGCCAGCAAGGCTGCTGCCTTTTACGATAAGCAGGCTTACTATAGTAGTATTCTTTGTCCCCTACTATAGGGATAGGAATAATGTACGAGTTTAAAAAATATACGCTCGAAATTGCTTATGCCCTGTAACATGTTAAACCTTTAACTAAATTTGAATACAAAATAGAAGATGATTATTTTTCCTTGAAGGAAATACCCAAAGTTCATTTTCTACTTTGCAAGTTGTGGCAAGAACTTAGGTTTTTAGCAAAATCTTGAATATAAAGTGAACTTTTATAAGCATTTTGAATATTTTAATATTCATATTTATCGAAAGTTGAATACTTGAAAAGGTTTTTAGAAAATACGGGCAAACTTAATAACCTACAATTTGTTTTATTCCTAATTTATACAGTTCTCGTTTTTTAAAAGATACGGTGCTTAATTAGAATGCTTAGTAATGTTCGCCTAATTGCTGGAACTTATTACGGTACATGGAACTAACTTTGCTGTAACGATCGTGATTACGAAAGTGCCTTCTTATCTCATGTGAGAAGCTTCGCTTGTTATTAAACATGTAACTTAATTATTGCTGTCTCTTGCTTCGTCATGTTTCTCAATTATAAATTAAATTGCAATCGTAATCCCATCAGACAGAGTGGTTCCTGTATTTAGATCGGAAAATTTGTACTTATTAGGTTCCATCTAAATGTAATCAGATTTGGATAAAATTTTAAATCGTTCGTCGCACTATACTCATTTTTCGAATTTTACCCAGAAAATTTTCTATTAAATTAATGTATTGACGAAGTGTTATTCCGAACTACCCAGTGTGAGCTTGAAGTATATTGAGAAGCTGATGTTTTCATTAAGGTATATATAAACTTTTGCAAAGTGTAGATTCCATCACCGCCTGACAATGAAATAAATAGACATTATTTCAAAACGATCTCAGTATATCGTCACTTTGGTGGTGAACTGTTCTAACCCACATAAATACAAATTTGAGCTAGCGCGCTTTTAAAAAGGTTTGTCATTGAAAAACTCATGTTTTCTTCTCAAAAACTGTAACGAGACGACCAAAAATAACAACTTTTTGGTATTATTATTTAAAGATTATGCTTTTTATTTGGATTTTTTTATTTTAGAATTATAAACATTATTTTAGATGTTATGTGGCTTAACTCCATTTACTGCAATAAATTTGTATGTTCTGCGATATTATTTTAAGATGTGAAAAGATCTAACAGTAATGTTAAAAATAATGATTAATATTCTACTATTTTTTTGAATAATTTTATTACAACTATAAGTGATACAAAGAGTATAAAAAAAACACCAATTCAAATTGTCAGTTTTCGTCGATATCGGATTCAACTTGAACTTTATCAGTGGTTCTTAGTGCCTCATAAAATCCGTGATAGATAGACTTTATGGAGTCAGATTCGCAAAGTTTACGCAGGCCCATCATTTTTCGTTTTTCAGTCGGTAAACTAGAAGTGCACAATTTGGGTATAACTTCATTTAGGTACGATGTACTATTTCTTAAGGATGCCCTTTTAACTACTATGGAACGGAATTCCGAATCATTTAGACGTTCTTTAAAAAAGATTTTGTTAGGTTGTTCTTTCCTATATTGAATCCATTTTACTTTTAACCAATTTAGATTACTTCCATGTTCACATTTGTTTTTGTTTGTGTTTAATGTGAGGCTGAATATTATATTAAATATAAATAACCACTTGATTACTGTGTTAAACATTTAATATAAACAGATTACATATTACATTAATCTTGTCTTGCATAACGAATAGACACGACATGACATATGTACATTGACGTATATGACCTTAGACCTATTACTAAAAGGGATGTGTTCCCAAACACTTCACTACACTGAACAGTTGGTTATCGCAATTTTGGAAAACAGTTTGAAATTTAAGAAATCCGAATGGTTCATTTCGATAACATTGTAAAATAGTTGCTTCGTTTTTGCAGTTCGGGCTACTGTGTACCAACCCTATGGGGTGTAAATATCTAGTTTATTGCCACGGTTTTTAATAGCAGAATGGACACGGTCGCATTCCATTTTAAAGTGTCCCGACTCCATATACTTTTGGTTTATAATTTCAATCGGTAGCAATCGTAAAAACATGGCTGCATTAATGCAGTTACGATTTTGCCCCGATGCTGTGTCAGTATAGAATGTCACTTCCTTTACTTCAGCCCCAAGACCACTTAAACATTTCCACAAACAGGTTGCAATTTATGATGAACCTTTGGTGCCAACACTCTCATGCTACATAAAGTTATCAGCTTGGGCAGTCGGCAAATTGTACACGGTGATGTTAAAGGTTTTTATTTTTTTGGGTTTAGTATAGCTTTCCTACTTGTAATAAAGGTGTTAAAAGAATATTTTCCATATCTACAGCAAAACATACAAACGACTTATCAAGTTTTGCTCTATTTTTGTCAACTTGTTTTGCTTCTCTGGCTTCTATTTTTCTAACTAAGTGGGAATTCATATCATTTTGTATGTTTAGCTTTTCATCATTTTTATTTTGAAACTCGGCACAATAATCACATTGGTCCTTCTTAGGCCGGTGAAAACCAATATTAAACTCTGAAGTGAAAATGTGTAACACAGATTCGTATGAAACGATTACTCAAGCAAAGTATGGCTAACAGACCCACAGAAGCGAACAAGTCGAAATACCTAAAGGCAAAGAAAATAGATCTGAAGTCTACCTCAAGGAATGGATGTAGAAAGCGACTATAATAGTCAAATAGTGAACAAATGGTAGAGCTAGCCAGAAGAAAAAGTCACGGGATGGGCTAGGTACAAAAATATGAATAGGAATACGAAATGGGCGCCAGTGTTTTCGGACACAAGCTTATCAGAGAAAACACAAGAACAATAAGCCAAAAAAATACAAGTCATTAGGGATAGCGACACGTAGGGGTCCAAATAGAATCAGCCGTAGGGAGCCCTCTAGGATCCGGAGGTTCAGGATCAATGTCTGGAGGGTCTAACGTTTTATCGGGTTTGAGGTCCTTAATATGCCAAGTACCCAAATCGTTACCAGAATCATCCACTAAGATATAGGTCCAAGGAGAAAGTTTAGTTCTAATAGTAAAGGAACCCACATATTTGGGAGCAAGTTTAGCATTGAAGTAGCGAGTAGCATCCGAAAGAACATAATTGCGTTTCCACACGCGATCGCCAAGAGATAAAGTTAAGGGACGACGACGAAGATCGTAGTGTTTAGCATTTTTCTTGTATGCCAAGGAAAGGCGTTTCGAAATTTCCTCACGAAGTGACTCAAATTTGACTAAGTCAGTAGGAGAAATAGGACGTTCGGGATCCATAAGAACATCATCAGGATCGAGAGGTTTTCCAAAATGATCGCCGTAGAGAACATGTTCACGACCATATAGAGCAAAATACGGGGAGTAACCAATAACCTCATGCTTAAGCGTTCGAATAGCACAACCAATTTTTGCTAAATTAACGTCCCACCGACGTTGATTATCAGAAACGTAAGAAGAAATCATAGTTTTCAGGACTCTATTAATACGTTCGGCCGGATTCGCCTGAGGATGGTAGCGAGCATTAAACAGAATTTTTGTTCGATAAGAATCACAGAGTTTAATGAAAATATTACTACGAAATTGTACACCATTGTCCGCAATTAGATACTGAGGAGTACCATACACCAGGAAAATATTTTCCTCAATGGTTCGAGCAACAGCAGCGGCCGTAGACGCACGTAGAGGAAAGAAACAAGCATATTTTGTAAAACAATCGGCAACAACTAAAATGAAAGAATTACCTTTAGAGGATCTAGGAAGAGGTCCGACAATATCAGTACATAGGACTTGCCAAGGACGAGTGGCAGTAGCACGGGGAGACATAAAGCGAGGAGGTTTCTTTTGTTCGACTTTGTGTGCCGAGCAAATTTTACAACGACGGACGTATCGAGCAACAGCGGCTCTAAGTTTAGGCCAATAGTAACGCATGGAAATTTTAGAGACAGTTTTGTGGACACCAGGGTGACCTGAAGTAGGTAGATCATGATTTTCGTGTAGAACCCTATTCCGTTGTTCGCTGGGAACTACTAACTTCCAATCGTCTTGAGGAGGTTGGAGCAAAGACTATTTAGATTTTGCATGCTTATATAGTAATTCGTTTTCCACATGCCAGTTACTGTATAGTTTAGGATTGGAATTAACACGAGTCCGTAGCTTAAGATACCAAGGATCCAAAATTGGCAGAGTAATAGAAGATTTAGGAAAGTCATCAATTAAGTCAATTTTAGGTACTGAGCGAGATAAGGCATCGGGAACGATGTTTTCTTTACCTTTACGATGTACGATGGTGAAGTTATATTGTTGAAGTCGTACAAACCAACGAGCTAAACGACCGTTGGGGCTATGTAGATTATTAAGCTAGATAAGCGAGTGGTGATCGGTGATCACAGTAAAGTGAGAACCCTCGATATAGGGACGAAATTTCTCAATTGCCCAAATAACACCAAGACATTCTTTTTCGGTGGCGCTATAGTTGCGTTTCGCCTTTTTAAGAGAACAGCTAATGTAGCTAATGACTTTTTCGTCATCACCCTGTTGTTGAGTCAGCACCGCACCCAGACCAAAATCAGAGGCATCAGTCTGTATAGTAAAGGGCAAAGAAAAATCAGGACAACTCATCACTGGAGCCGTTACCAAGTGTTCTTTCAGCAGCTTAAACGCCTGCTGACATTCCGAAGACCAATCAAATTTAGAATTTTTCTTAGTCAAAGCAGTAATTGGAGCAGTAAGAGCAGAAAAATTTGAGATAAAGCGACGATACCACGAGCACATACCAACTATGCGTCGTACTTCAGTTACAGTAGTAGGAGGAGGAAGATTAAAAATGGCCGAAACTTTTTCTGGGTCGACATGGAGTCCATGACGATTTACTACGTATCCCAAATAACGGAGTTCCGGTCGGCATATAATGCATTTATCTCTGCGAAGAGTAAGACCTGCAGAATTTAAACGTAAAAGCACTTTCTGTAGTACCACCAAATGTTGTTCGAAAGTAGGGGTAGCGATGATCACATCATCTAAGTATGCGAAACAGAAAGGTTCAAGATCAGCACCAAGCACACGATCTATAAGTCGCTGAAATGTCGCTGGAGAATTATGAAGACCAAATGGCATCTTAGTAAACTGGTATAAACCTCTACCAGGCACCGTAAATGCAGTAATCGCTTTAGAATTAGAAGAAAGAGGTATTTGCCAATAGGCAGAGCGAATGTCCAAACTAGTTAAGAATTTTGCGTCTCTAAGACGGTCTAGAATCGTAGAAATATAGGGAAGGGGATAGGCATCTTTTTCTGTAACCTCATTGACCTTTCTAAAATCAATGCAGAAACGATATGTGCCATCTTTCTTAGGCACCATAACAATAGGGCTAGACCAAGCGCTATTAGATGGTTCTACAACACCACTTTCCAGCATCTCATCCAGAGCTTGATTGACATGTCGAAGTACCGTAAGGGACATGGGATAATATCGTTGCTTGATAGGACTAGATGTAGTACGGATCTGATGTTCAATGAGATTAGTACAGCCCAAAGGTAAAGTATCATCTTTAGGAAACATCTGTTGGACTATACGAGACAATTCGGATTGTTGCATAATCGACAGATCGGAAAGAGCATTGATCTGACTGATCGAGACAGTAGAAGAAGAACCGAAAGTCCATTGACCCGTTCGAAAATCTGGGACAACACCCATAGATTTCCAGAAGTCAATGCCTAAGACCAGAGACTGAGAAATAGAAGAAACGACTAGGACGCCAAGAAGAATAGTTTTATTTTCGACCGACATGGGTAAAGTAACTGACCCGAGAATGTCACAAGCTTAACCATTGGCTACCGTACAGCTGTGGATCTCCGTTTGGGACAAAGGCAAAGAAAGAGAATAGAGAATATACCAACCAGGACCACCAATAATAGTACGAGAAGCGCCAGAATCAAGCAAACCCTTAAATTCGATGTCGAAAATAGTAACAGTAAGATAAGGTCTGTCGTCTTCACGAGAACTAGCTAAAATAAAATCCAGAACATATTTAGATCGGTCATCAAGACCAGAGAAAGGATTTTCTGAGGAAATAATAGGTACCGAGACAACTGTAGAAGGAATCGGGTCGGTTTCTCGGCTTAGCGACCCGATCGGTAGTTTAAATTCTTGTTACAACTCGTACAATTGGTACGGGTAACATTAGGTTTACCACAACCATAGCAATGAAGTATTTGAGGTTTAGTACAGGAAGGAGACTTGTGTCCTCGTTGGCCACAGTTCCAACAAGTAACGGAAGAATTAGAAATATTTTTAGGAGCATCACTTGCACCAGGTGTAAATGTTTTCGAAGTAGAAATACCAGAATGGGGAGGGACATAAGCAGACGTAAGTTTGCTGCGGACCACAGGACCGGTATAAGCTAAGTCAGGCTCTAGGAGTTGAGAAAAGTTCAGAGCAGGAGGAGACTTGAAATTATCGGCTTGTATTTTGCGCTGTTCTAGTCTGCGACCCACACGCAAAAGTTCCGTAATAGTATTCAGATCAAGCAAAGCTAAGTTGGTTTGGTAGAAAGGGGTTAGATTTGGTAAAATAATGTCGAGTTTCTGTAGTTCAGAGAGAGAGATTGTTAGACGAGCAAATAAATTTTCCATCGTAGCTGAATATACACCAATAGACTCTGAGGGACCCATAGTACGTTGCTTTATTTCCTCTAAAAGTTTTTCGTTGTAATTAGCGGGTTGAAATTCTTCCCTTAATAGTCGAATAACATCTTGCCAATTAGTTAGGGATTTTCTATGCGTTCTGAATAAAATTAAAGCTTTTCCCGAAAGTAAGTCTGATGCCGAAGAAAATAGTTAAGAAGCAGAAACGTTGCGTGCCGAGCATAATTCGTCCACGCGTAATAGAAATGCATTTAAAGACATACGGTCATCACCCGAAAATTTTAGTCCCATTTAGACACCAGCTGGCCATAACCAGACGTAGCAATTGATTTAGAAATAGATCTAGGTATAGGTAATTCATCAGAAGATTCAGCAGAAGTAAGATCATCCTCAGTATCAGTATTAGTCGGATTAATAGTAGCCGTAGAAACAAGTGGTGCCCTAGGTGAAGTGGAAGAACGTCTAAAGCGACGGTATAACCTATCGCAATCACTGCGTAAATTACTAACACATAGCAACAACTTTCGCTGTATTACTGTTTCAGCGTCAGAAGTAACATTCATGCGTTGGATTCTCCCTTTGAGATGCATAGCAAGGCTAATAATACGTTTGCCGTCGGCAGTTGAAATATCACCATTAAAATCTTTACTCCTCGTAGTTAATTCAGTTAAACCTTCAGTCACGGCTTTATTATCAGTCTGAAAATCGATACCAGATTTAAGTGGATTTAGAGTTTCCGAAGATTCCATTTTCAAAATATTCCTAAAGGATTTACGAAGTTCGGATACAGGTACCTTTGCATCGAACCCACGAGAACCGACTTCATATTTGAGTTCAGCTTCATGTAACCGATCCACTTTTAATTTCCAATAGTCACCCATTATTACAGAATTGACAAACAACACCCAAATATTTAAAGACACAAAACGAATTATTAGGCTTGTTCGATAGAGAAACTAAATTAACGAAATAACTAAATACTAAACAAAATCCAGTTCAAACGAAAAAAAAAAAATAATTAGGAGCCGATACACCCAAACAAAAAAAATCAATGCCAAAAAACATCAAGGTCAAAAAAAAATTCTAAAAAAGAAAGTCAAGAGAAAATCAAAAAAATCGAGAGCAATCAAAAAAAAATCGGGCCCCTCAGAAAAAAAAATCGAGCCGCAAACGAGAAGGAAGAAAAAATAATATCGGGCCAATCAAAAAAAATCGAGCCCCACACGTTGGGCGCCACAATTTCTGTTACGTTTTTTTCGTGGCAGCCACGTTGGGCGCCAAATTTATGCTACATAACACAAAGAAAGTCAAAGAAATGACCGGGCTCAATCGGAGAGTAGGGGGGGTTGCAGAAAGCAGACTGACCTATGACGTATGCGGCGGTAAGGAGTTAGTAACAGAACCTGCAATAAAAGAAATTAGAATAGCAAACCTGCAATAAAAAAAGATTAGTCCTGCAAACCTGAAATAAAGAAAAAGAATAGCAGCAATGCAAAGTCTAAGTTATTCCGTACTTTGTAGAATGTAAATAAAAACTGTTTAGATAAACTATATAATATAACAACGGTAAAAGCAGTACAAAAATATTTAGTACAAAGTGAGGTAATATTGGGGAGTAGCAGAAACGTTTCCTCACACACCAATTAAACATAAATCAGACAAAATATTAACAAAAGATAAATAGATAAGACACACTTGATATGAGTAATTCAGCAGTATTGATTTTTTTTTCTTTCTTTTTTTTTTCTTAATCGCAGGCAAGTCTATTGTAAAAGGTATCAGGACGACGAAGATATGGCAAAACAACGGATAGATATTTAAAGTAATAATAAGTAGGAAATAGTTCAACTTACAAAAAGTCCTTCAGGAACGCTTCCTTGCATTTGAAGTGTGAGATTCACGAGGTCCTGCACTAGCAAAGCACTTCACCCTTTACTGGGAGGGTGTTGATGAACTTATCACACGTTACCCTAATCACACCTACCTATTTCACGGGTGTTAGCAACAGACATTATCACGCGACGAAACTATGTAGCATTGATAAATTTCTTGTTACTTCTATTTCCTGAGGCAATAATTTCGAAATATGTTGTAGCACTAGTTTAATTTCAACTGGGACCAAATGTTTATTATCTTCATAAACATCCCAAAAAGCAGTGAGAAACTTCAACCGATACCTTTGTAAGCCGGTAATCTGTTATATTTCGCAAACACGAAACTTGCACAAGCAAAGATCTGTTGTAGATTCTTTGGGGTTAGAAAATTCAGAAACTACAGTATCCACAGTATTTGGACAATCCAAAGTATGAACTACTCACATAAGAAAAGGACAACGCCACAAAAACACAATTAGTAAAAGCCACAAGGAAACAGTATTTTTCACGTAATTTATATATAGGAACGAAGAGCAAACTACCACTCTTCATCTGTTTATCTAAACTCGTTGTTATTACAACCTCTTATCGATATCTAGAAAATCAATAATATCCACTCATTATAATACGACGCATTCACCTATGGATGTGTTTCAATCTCGATCACCTAACCACACTATCGAATCGTGGAGAGTGAAAGTCGATAATCGCGTAATATAATATAAAGGGATTATTCGCAAACGAGTTAATAAATATATAAAACATAGAGATAGTAGTTGCAGAAATGTATTTACGAATTGAGTATTGTAAAAAGGTTAAGCTACGAAAATGCACGTTACAATTTTGATAACATTGTAAAATGGTTGCTTCGTTTTTGCAGTTCGAGCTACTGTGTACCAACCCTCTGGGGTGTAAATATCTAGTTTATTACCACGGTTCCCAATAGCAGAATGGACATGGTCGCATTCCATTTCAGAGTGTCCCGACTCCATATACTTTTGGTTTATAATTTCACTCGGTAGCAATTGTACAACTCGTAAAAACATGGCTGCATTAATGCAGTTACGATTTTGCCCCGATGCTGTGTCAGTATAGAATGTCACTTCCTTTACTTCAGCCCCAAGACCACTTAAACATTTCCACAAACAGGTTGCAATTTATGATGAACCTTTGGTGCCAACACTCTCATGCTACATAAAGTTATCAGCTTGGGCAGTCGGCAAATTGTACACGGTAAAGTTAAAGGTTTTTAGTTTTTGGGTATAGTATAGCTTTCCTACTTGTAATGAAGGTGTTGAAAGAATTTTTTCCATATCTACAGCAAAACATACAAACGACTTATCAAGTTTTGCTCTATTTTTGTCAACTTGTTTTGCTTCTCTGGCTTCTATGTTTCTAGCTAAGTGGGAATTCATATCATTTTGTATGTTTAGCTTTTCATTATTTTTATTTTGAAACTCGGCACAATAATCACATTGGTCCTTCTTGGCCGGTGAAAACCAATATTAAACTTTGAAGTGAAAATGTGTTTATAAAAACTAGCTTTCTCGAGTGATACTCCAAGCTCTGCACAATAATCTTTATAATCCAAATATAATCTATTTTCAGATATTCCTGTGGGTAGATATTCTCTCTTTGGAGTGCTCCTACAGTTATGTGAAGCAATTAATGATAAAGATTTAATATGAGCTCTTATTATTTTTTTGTTGCTTCAGTCTTCTTTTGCGGTGGTGGTTTTCTGCCCTTTTGATCTGGTTTAACGACTCCAAGTGCCGAGTTTCTATCCAGTGATGTAAGGACCTTTTTACTTGAAATTTGTAGAGTTTTGAAAAAGAACTTTTGACAAACTTGATGTTCTGTATGTCGTGCTATAAGTTTATAAACCAAAGTATGCTGTCTGCGACTACCGTCTTTTTTTGCAACATATGAACGCTTCTTTGGGATTTGCCGAACATGTCTAGCAATAAAGTTCCACTTTAACTCTTCTGTTTTTATATCATAAAATTCGTTAAAAATCTGATGTGGCGTTTCATTAAAAAAAAAGTCATTACACTTGTATTGACACCTACATTCTGCCTCTGCTACAGTTTTCACCTCTCTAAGTCTTCCTTTCTGTGTCTGATACGCTTTTCCTTCCATTCTGACTGTTCTTTGTACATTTCTTGTCCATTTTGATGGCTCTCGTTTTCGTTTTCTTGTTAGTATTTTCTTCTCTGCAGTTTCGGCGGCATCCAAAATAGGTATGTCATTGTTTCTTTCCAAAAGCCTTCTTCTGACATTTATTAACAGTTTCGAACTACTTGATGATGCATCCTCGTTATTAGTTGAAAAGCTATCTTCCCTGAGCAATGGCAACTCATTGCTTTGTTTTCGCACTCATCACCATTGGGTCTTCAGTCCTGAAACTGGTTAGACGCGTACCGTCATTGTTTCCTATTCTGAACTAACCTACAGATTTCCCCGAAATTTGCACAGTCTGCATCTATCACTATCTGATCTAGGTCTACATTCACCTCTTTTTTCCTATCTCTGCTTGTCATATATCCCATACTATTCCCCAAAAACGCCTTATAATGTGTTCTGCCCTTCTATTTCTCATATTTTTTCCCAAAGATATCCTTGTTCCCTTACTGTTTCTATAACCTATTTGTTATTACCTTTGTCTGTCCATCCTCATACATCTGAAGCACGGCATTTCAAAGGCTGCTACTGTTCTTCTGTCTGCTTTTCAGACTGCTCGTATTTCGTAGGCATACTGTCTGTGCTGTGTTCCACACATACGCTTTCAACAACTTTTTGTTCTATGTTTTCGCACTAAAAATTAAAAATATTGTATACCATATTTTTTGCAAAAACTAAAAAAAAACTTACTTTCAACCGATGGCGACAGATGGCTCTTAAAAGATTCTTGATGATAATCATTGAATGCATTAACTGTACCGAGTTTCAGAAAATCATTGTCTTGTTCTCTGACTAAAAGTAATCACATTTAAATAATTAAACAAATTAAATTAAAAAAAAACAAGCGATTGCTAAAGACGGAAAACACGTAGGCAGTTGTATGCCTATGGTCGGACTTACAAACGATATACCTGACATCATTATTAATTAACGGCATGCAACTGCGTACGTGTAAAATAATTTTTTTACAACTTTACCTTCAACCGTAGGTGACAATTGCCTATTAGGAGATTGTTGCCCACAATCTTCAACAGTAACTGGCATTTCATCTAAAATTTACATATATTTTGATATTAAAAAATCTCCTTAAAAAATATTGTATAATAATACTACTAATGTTAAAATAAATCTCTTGTAATCTCTAATTACACATAGTTAATATTAAACTCTATAAAGTGGCTTGATGTAATAATACAATTTTTCTAAATAACTTCAATGCGACTCTATAGGAAGTATGCTTTAAATTCCGGTCGCACTACGCACTAACCACTACCTAGATAACAGATAAGGTAACATTAACCTCAAACTTACCAAAACGAACCGGTGATAGTAAAGTATATTCTATTTCTTGGTTATCCGATTCTTTTAAGGACATGTCAGGCTGCTCATACTTTTCCTCATCATTTAAAATCATTTCCAATGCTCTTTGCACTAGTAGTCTACCCCTTGATAACATTTTTACAAACAAAAATTACAGACACTAATCAAATGCGTGCACTATTATTACCAAAACACACGAAAACTAATAATGGAGCGATCCAACGCAAAAAGGTAAAATGTGTGGATTAGTTCTATTCACGTCTAGAATATTTTAGGGCCATACCGCTTAAAAACTCAGTTGCTAAAAGTGCTAAGCTGCTTATGTCTGTTCGCCATAAAAAATGTGGGTTACGTCTATTAGCAAATTGTGTGTTATAAGAACTTTAAAAAGGTTGTGGGTTAGGATACTTTTAGGAATCAAACTTTATGCTTTTTAGTGTTTGTAAACAGTCTTAACTCAATTTTACACTTCTTGTGAGTTACGACTGTTCACTACCATAGCGACGATATATAAGCAAGGCAGCTTTATACAACAAAATACTTTGTTACGGTATTCCGTCTAGACAAGAAAAAATCAGTAAAGTAGTAAGGAAAATCGCCCACATCGAATACTGCAACAAAAATATAGAAGGGCAGAATAGGAATCTGCAAGACTTGGATTCCGGGCTAGCTCAAAATGTCGTAGCGTGGGGTGGGTCATGTAGAGAGAACAATTAGAAACCTCCAGTAGTTATTTTATTTACACACTGTTAGTTAGACAGTATAAAAGGCAATATTTATAAAGACCCACTCGAACATTTACGTAAGCGTGGCAGTCATGGCAACGCCACAGCAGAAAGCTCAGTGTGTGATTTGGTTTATTCAATCGAGTTCAGTGATCACAGTTCAGCGTAATTATCAACGTAAATATGGCGATGATACACCTACAGTATTGCCCGAAATAAACAGTACTGAAATTGTAATTGTTTTGTATATTTAAAAAATACATATTATTGACACTTTATTATATGTTCTAAATGTGCACCTCCTCGTTCGAGACAGACTTCATAACGATGTTCTAAGTTTCTGGTCATGTTATTGAATAAGGGTTGTCTCAGGGCTGCGAAGAAGACTCTAACGGCATCCTTTAATTCATCGATGGTTTGTGGTGCCCGTTTGAAAACGGCATTTTAGCCATGCCCCAAATGTATGCGTCTGGAGGTGTGAGGTCTGGAGAATGTGAAGGATAAGGGAAGTCAGTAAATCGTGATATGAATTTGCTTGGAAAATGTTCTTGAAGAAATTGACGAATTGCGGCAGCAGTATGGCAAGTTGCCCCGTCCTGCTGAAAAATTGGTTTCAAAATGCCAAGTTACGTGCACGACAGAATTGACGTAGATCAGGGATAAATCGTGTTAAAATTTGTCTGTACCTCTGTTGATTAAGTGTGACTTGCCTACCATTCTCTTCGATAAAGTACGGACCAATGATTCCGTGTCCGGAAACAGCACACCAGACACTCACTTTTTCACTATGTAAAGGAACCTCTTGAACCTCATCGGGTCTGGCAAAGCCCAGAAATCGATTTGTGCGACGATTCACATAGCCTGACAAGTGAAAATGTGCTTCGTCTGAAAACCAAACATTTTTCAAAAATTCAGGATTTTCATACTGTAACGCGAGAATTCTGGCGCAATATTCCACTCTACTGCGATAATCCGAGGATGTAGTTGTTGATGTACCTGAATCACATACGAAAATGTACCCAGCTCCTTCAGGATTCTTTGAAAGGAAGTTCTTTTTAAATCAAGTTGTAACGCTGTCCTTGCCTGGCTGACTTTCGGATTTTCTAAGATTTGCTCAAAAACACGTTCATGGTTATTGTTGTTGTTAAATGTCCTGGGACGCCCCGAGTTTCCTTTTCGTTGGCACAATACACTACCTGTATTTCTAAACTTTTCAATAACCTTCAAAATTACAGCATTACTTGGAGAACGTTTATTAAACCTTTGTGTGAATTGATCAGACACGTATAGCAAACTTGCACCATTACGTCGGCCGATTCCGTATGAACGAAAATAATGCTCTACCAGAAACACTTTCTCCTCTGTACTTAACACCATTTTTAACAATTAGGCCCTACTAATTACTTGTTTGAGGTTTACTTGACAGGTCTATACTAGCTAACTTGAGTGTGACAGCGCACGCATAAAAACACCGTCAACTTAGTTTCAGTACTGTTTATTTCGGGCAATACTGTACTAACAAAACTATTCTACAGTAATATAATCACTTTCGGGAAACAGCTAGTGTCTTAAAAATTAAATCACCGGGTAGGCCTTCAGTCTCTGAACAGAGTGTGGAACACATCGTACATCTTGTATTCGTAGCCCTAAAAAGTCTTTGGCAAGGCGAAGTTTGGAGTTGGGAATACCTAAGTCTGCGGTGTACAAAGTGATGCAAAAGAAGCTTAAATTACGTGATTATAAGATTCAACTTCTCCATGAAATCAAGTCCAATGACACTGATTATCGTTTAGACGTGGACAGGGCAACAATTTGTGCACATATAGAACTTTATTAGGTATCAAAAAAAACTTTAGAAGATTTTCTTTAATACTATATAGGTTTAATAACTATTATTGTAACTTTCATCATTATTTTGTTTTCGACCTTACTTGTTTCACTTTTTTTTATAATGTAACTACTCTACTTTATAGGCGGCAGAGCCTCTATAAATTGAGAGGGGTGTAATATTGTGTACTTAGAAAACCAATCACTCACTTTAATAACTATTTATGTCCTGTTTTTGGAACGGAGAAACGGACCCATAAGATCCAATGCCATAATTTAAAAAGGGAACTTTACTTCTTTTGCCTTGCCCATCAAACCAAGTCGACCAACATTAGTGGATTTTTGTGCACCACATACTAAACAATTCTTACAGAACTTCATAACATTCAAATTCATCTTTGGCCAATAGTAGTTTTCTTAAATACGAGAATAAGTTTTTGAAAATCCAAAATGTCCTGCAACAGAAGGATCGTGATATGATCTAATAACTTCTTCTTGTTGTGACTTGGGTACTAGGAATTTCCATTCTATCAAATTCGTTGACAGAGGCAAATTTGAAGGAAGAAATTTAAAAACGAAACCGTTCTCGACTTTCCACTGAGGATAGTTTTCAGGGGAAGACCAAATTTTCTCTCTTAACGAAACGTTCCAAAGATCTAATTCTGCTAGTTTGATTACTACCAAGTTTACTGCATTATTTTCTACTATGAAAGCTCGACTAAGACAATCAGGAACCACATTAAATTTGCGTTTACGATGCACCAAATCGAACGTATGTTGCCGTAACCGGACAGCCCACCTAGCCAATTTTCCTGTAGGGTTTTGGATATTATTCAACCATAATAATGAATAACGGTCTGTCACCACCGTAAATTTAGTTCCTTCAACCCACGGATGAAACTTTTCTATCGCAAATATTACTGCAAGGCAATCCTTCTCTGTCACAGAATAATTTCTTTCGGTACGATTAAGTGTCTTACTTGCATAAGAAACAACGTGTTCTTCACCGTCTATATTTTGTATCAATACAGCACCAAGTCCAGTGTCGCTCGCATCGCACTCTACAATATCCAGAATTGAAAAATTTGGTTGAGAAAGCAAAGGGGCCGAAACTAAAACTTGTTTAATGTGAGCAAATGAAGACCCAGTCGCTGGTGTCCAAACAATAACTTGACATTTCTTTCTCTTTTTAATTAAATCGTTGATGGGAGAAACTAATGAAGAAAAATTCTTGATAAAACGACGGTACCAACTACACATACCTATGAAACGTTTAACTTCCGTTGTGGTTTGGGTCGTGGAACGTTAACCATTGCCGAAATTTTATCAGGGTTGGTACGTAGAGAATTTGATCCAACAATGTAACCAAGAGATTTTAATGTCTTCTTAAAAAACTTGCACTTTTCTAAATTAACCGTTAGAACAGCGTCCTGTAAACGACTTTTATCTTCTCTCAATAACTTTATGTGCTCTTCAAAAGATGGTGAACATAGAATTATGTCATCTTAATAACAGAATACAAAAGATTCATATTTAGGTTCAAAAATAGCATCTACTAACCGTTGTCGGGTTTGCGCAGAATTTCGAGGACCAAATGGCATTACTGTAAATCTATACTGCCCTCGCGAAATAACGCTGAATGCAGTCTTGTCATTTGAAGACTCTGAAAAGGGGATTTGCCATAACGCTTTACGCAAATCTATGCTAAAAATATAGTTTGCATTACGCAGAAGGTTCAACACGTGATCAATATTTTGAAGGGGATAGCTATCATGTACTGTAACGTCATTTAACGCTCGCCCATCAAAGCAAAACCTATACTCCTTACTATTTTTCTTTTTAACTAATAGCACAGCTGAATTCCACGGACTCTGACATGGCTCTACGACTTTCAAACGGATCATCTCATTTAGTTTGTTACGTAATTCTTGGGCAGCCACGTTGGGCGCCAATTTTATGTTACGTAATTCTTGGGCAGCCACGTTGGACGCCAAATTTATGCTACGTAATTTTGGGCAGCCACGTTGGGCGCCAAATTTATGCTACGTTGTTCTTGTAGCCGTGCGTAACACAAAGAAATCACGGAATGGCCGGGCTCAATCGGAGATTAGGGGGGGTTGTAGGAAGCAGACTAACATAGAATGTACGCGGCTGTAAGAAATTAGGGACAATACCTGCAATAAAAATAGTTAAGCAAACCTGAAAGAAAAAAAAATAGTTAGGTAAACCTGAAAAAAAAGAATGTAACAGAATATAAAAAATGTAAAAAAAACGGTTGGATAATCTATATAATGTAGCAACGGTAAAAGTGGTACAAAACTTTTAATACAAAATGAGGTAATATTGGGGAGCAGCAGAAACGTTTCCTCACACACCAATTAACATAAATCAAAACAAAAATTTTAACAAAAGATAAATAGATAAGACACAATCGACATGAGTAATCTAGTAGTATTAGTTTTTTTTGTTTTCTCTTTTTTTTCTAATAGTCTGCACTTCTATTTAAAAGGTATCAACACGACCAAGAATATTGCAAAACAACGGATAGATATTTAAAGTAATAACAACAGTTAGTATTTAATAGTCTGTACTTCTATTGTAAAAGGTATCAACACGACAAAGAATATTGCAAAACAAACGGATAGATATTTAAAGAAAGAAAACAAGTAGTAAATAGTTCACTTACAGAAAGTCCTGCAGTAACGAAGTACTTCACCCTTGATTGTGATGGGGTTGATAGAATTTAGTACACTTTACACTAACGAAGCACTTCACCACACTTCACTGGTGTTAGCCCCAGACATTATCATACTGAATGGAACCATGTGGCATTGATAACTTTCTTGTTAATTCTATTTTCTGAGAAAACAATTTCAAAATATTTTGCAACACAAATCGCAAAAATTGTAAAAAAAATTTAGAATTCAGAGTCACGGACCCTCAAGGCACGCTGCAATGCAGGTCATCTGACAAGTTCTTGCATTAAGCTACTGTTAACACGGGGTGTTTTATCTGCTACAACTGTATCATCATTTTCAGAAACAAGACCCAAGCTTAAAACTGTATTTAAACAATCTAAAGTATGCACTAAAAACCCACAATTAAAAGTACATGTAAACACTCCGTAAGTCCGTCAATTGTTCCGTAAGAACACGTGCCGTCGAGTTTAACAAGTTATACCACTTTATTTCCACAAGAGAAACAACCAAAAAAACATCATTAGTAAAACACGCGTATCAATAAAGTCAATGTTCCGTAAAAACAATTCGAAAATTTATACCGCATGCAATTCTCACTATTCTCAAAAGCAAAAACACGGGCAACAGTACTTTCAACGCAATTTATATATAGGAACCAAAAACAAACTGCTTGCTATTACAACCGCTTATCGACTCTTCTGTTTAATAAACTCGTATATACACATAAGGAACAGCATTTATATGAAAGCAGCACTCATATCTACTCATTAATTACAGCGGTTAGACAAGAACAATCCAATTTACAATTCATTAATTTAAGAAACAACGAACAACTACTAAAACTACGCTAATCTGTTTTATAAACTCGCTCTATTATAACTGCTTATCGTCTATATAAACTCGACTTCATTAACATAACATCTGAGCGCCTCTTATCTCCACTTCAATAGATAGCATAAAGACGAATAATTATTTATTTATTAATGTACATCGAACTTTGTACCACCAACTATACAAAACGATGTATTTTAAGTACGCTATACAGGAAGGAGCGTAACAAGTTCTTCATTTAATATCATATTCAGTCAGAATCACCATATCATCTATCTCCGATAAAGCAAGATATGAAATGAATTCGGGTAATAAGTTTTTTCTAACCATTCTAACTCTTGTAACCTCGACAGGGCATTGTGGTAGTCTACTAAATAAGTTTTCCATATGAGCTATAAATAAAACAACTGATTCCGACTTTTTTTGATGGCGCGTTTTTATTAACTCCCAGACTCATCTTCTGAATGAGCGGGTAAGAAATCTTCCTTCAATCGCTTAACCAAAGAATTCCAATCTTTCACAGAATTACGAATACTTCTATGCCAAATCAACCCATCTCCAACAAATAATTCAGAGGATCCACGATATAGATCAGCTTCAGTTACAGCTCGGGAATCTGCTAATTCTTTTACTCTGTCTAAAAATTGATATACTTGTTTTGAGTCACCAGAAAATTTCACAGGCCAAGAACTCATCGGTATAGAGGCTGTAAGATATGTACCTGTGGGAATAGATGTACTAACAACTGAGGGAGATTCCATTATCACTCCTTTACGGTCATCTGAACTACTAGCTCTACTAACTTTTTCATATAGATCTACCTCAAGAATAAACATTGTAGCTAACGTTTCATTTTTAAACAGCACAGCTTCATCTAAATTTTCTGTAGGAAGCTTAATTCTTTTGACTCGACCAACGAGATGAAACAGTCTAGATTGTACCCTTTTAAAAATAGAATCCGTAGCATTACCAACAAATTCTGACAAAATATTCTTTATAGACCAGTGAAGAATCAATCTCTTTACGCTCCTCTAAAAATGTTACTGTATACCCAAGAAGATTAATTAAGCAACCAGTTCTTTCACTTCTTTAGCTAAAAGTCTACCTAAAACTTTCCTTTTCCTAACAATAGGCCTACTACTTTCGATACCTCTAATGTTTAACTCGTACTCCTACTTTTCTTGTGCAAATACACAATCTGGAAAGTATCTGCCATTTTAAAAATTAAAAAAAACTCTTGGACTACTAAATTTCTAACACGACTATCAAAAAGTGAAAACAACACTCTCGTTCCGCTAAATATTCTTGTTTGCCAATTACTAAAATTTCTACGTTGCAGTGTCAATAATTGAAAGAACCAATTCGAGGCTTTACGTTGGTGTCGCCAGAAACGTTACACTTATTTTTTATAATGTAACTACTCTATCTTATAGGCGGCAGAGCCTTTATAAATTGAGAGGGGTTCCTGTCTAAAGTTTAAGCCCAGGGTAAGGAGTATGGGAAATGGCCTTGAGTATAATAGGACCCTCTAAAGAGATCTTTCAGCCAGCTAAGCTTCTTCAACTTAGGGCAGAGCTATGAGCTAGGGTCGTAGGATGGTATACGATAATAAAAGAATCTTTAATGGACTCCACCGTATTTTAGTAATAGCTATATTGAGAAACAATCCGAAGATAAGATACGGAAATCTTTGAAAAGAAAAAAATCTCCTTAACGAGCAAAACATAGAAATATAATACTTACTTGTGACTCTGCAAACTGGAATTAGAGCGACGATCTCGTACTATCTGAAAATTTAATCACTTCATAGCATTTTAGAGCTAGGGCTACATTAGAGCCTAGTCACTTTATCACAAAAAAATTAATTCCAAAAAGATTAACTAGTTAAGATTATACCTCAAAAAGATTTTACCAATACAATATCAATAGCCTTTCCTTCTACACTACAAAAATTTTATAAATTTGGTTGCTTGCTTTTATAGGACAATTATTGTTTACTTCAATGAAAGAAAGCTTTAATACAACTTTTACACGTTCTATTGATTTACAAAAAAAAATATATACATCATTTGTACAATTTTATACGTACTGAAACTTTTGAGATATCTACTTTTAATAATGTCTAGGAGTAGTCTCTGATTATTCGTATGAATTTTATAATTGTAAATTTATTATAGTTCTCTAGAAGAATTATAGTGTTTTTGTTATTATTCTACAATTTGTATTTAGGGCACTTCTTATTGATTTAAAGAAATATATATATATATATATATATATATATATATACACACATCATTTGTACAATTTTACACGTATTGAAGCTTTTTATATCTCTACCTTTAATAATCTCTAAGAATAGTCTCTTATTATTTGTATGAATTTTCCAAGTGCTAATTTATTATAGTTTTTTAGGACAATTAATGTGTTTTTAATAATGTTCTACAACTTGTGTTTGATACCGAAAAAGGATCCTGTTTTGGTTTACATATAATTAATTAAATATATTGACTTTTCATAAACTGCAGAACTTACATTTTTAATTAATTAATTTCTTTAATCAAAGGTCAAAAATACTTATGGTTTGAACTAATCTGTATTTCAATTGTGCTGTCAAAAAAAATTAGATTTTATAATGTGACAAACAAATACGAACGGATCACCTGCTTAGTTACAAGCACATTTTAGTGTAACCTTATAAATTCAAATAAAGTTATCTTATAGAAATTTCTTTGCGTTCTTACGAGCATTTACACAATATCTAACTATTATATTCAGAACAAAAAATTTCTGTGCCAATTTAAATCACTATATAAAATTTACAACAAATTATTACTTTTCCAGTAGTGGTTCAGAGAAACAAGAATAAAGTTGAAAGGCACTCACCCCAAATAATCCTCTAGACATCATCGTTCGTTAACCATCGTGTGCAGTTACAACAACAGGTGCGCGAGGTTCACACGTGTTTGGCATTACAGCTTGACTTCTATACAAAACAAAATAGACGGGAAATTCCTCAATACTTCATAAGATTGCAACACGCGAGAATTTGAACTTTCAATACTGCATAACAAAAAAACTTGTGCTTCAGTGTTCCATAACAAATAGACTGCGTTACATCCCATAATTAAAAATACTTTATATATTACGTATATACATAAAATTTGCGCTTTTTGATCATGTTACCTGCCTTTGGGACAGCATGTTTTCCCAAGAAACCTGCTGGCTCACCTTGCACAAACGTGTTTATGCGATCACATCAGTACTTTGAATGTCGAATTTTAACATCAAAGCAATTTATTACTCAAACACGCGCAGAACTGGGTTGTTGCATCAACACATACACAGATAAAAGGAAACCTAGATTCTACTTCGAGTCCATAAACATAGATGGAGTTCTAAGTAACAGATAGAAATTATATTGTTGAAATAGGAATTTGGTGTTTTCTGTATAGTAAAGGATTTTTGTTAAATAAATATTTATAACAAAAGCGTACATTAATGAAACAAGTAATCGTATTCGTTTCATACTTAAGGTCGGTTTGACGCAGCTCTAACTTCTTTTCTATTCTATGCTAATCTAAAAAGTTCTACATACCCTTCACAACCTAAATTTCTAATAATTTGACTAATACTGCTTGGCCTAGGTCTTTCTCTACTCTTCTATCTTTTTCTTATCTACCTGGCTCTACATAGATATTAGCAACCTGATGGTTGCTTAAGAACTCCAACAAGTTTACATGATTCCCATTTATAAGGAAATGAAATACTACCTGGTTATCTCCTTCAAAAAATGAAAAACGTTAAATTATATGTTGTGGTAAGGCTTAGGCAGCGAATCGCTGTCGACATGCTAAACTGCTAACTAATTGTGAGTTATGTCATGGGGACGTTTATTAAATTATATGTTATGGTAAGGCTTAAGCAACGAATCGCTACCAACATGCCAGACCGCTAACTAATTGTGAGTTATGTCATGGTGACATTTAGTTAACTGATTTTTATTTATTTATTTTTTTTGTTTTCGAACTTACTTAAGGTCGGTTTGACTCAGCTCTAAATTCTTTTCTATTCTGAGCTACTTTAAAAAAATCTGCATACACTTCACAACCTAAATCTCTAATAATTTGACTAATATAGCTTTGTCTAGGTCTTCCTACTCTATTTTTATTTGGTAGTCTATAATCTAAGACCTTACTAAATAGTCCCTCATGTCTTAACTGGTGCCCTATCATTCTATCTCTCCTGACCTTTAATTGTTTCCACATACAAGGTTACTCACCTATCCTTCTATAAACTTCCTCATTTGTTACTCTATCTGACCAACTAATCTTTAACATTTTCGTATAACACCAAGTTTCAAAAGCTTCTATCTTTTTCTTATCTACCTCTTTAATTGTCCAAGTCTCACTACCGTATAATAGTGCGCTCCATACGTACGACTTTAAGAAACTTTCTCTATTATGTAAACTAATACTATTAGCTATTAGTAAGTCTTTCTTTTTTAAAAACATGTTTTAGCTTGAGATATTCTAGCTACTATATCTCTTCTGCCACGTCGGCCTTTTTAATTATACTACCTAAATAGCAAAATTCATCTACCTCCTCTAGCTCGGTATTACTTATGTTTAATTTTGGTTTCGAACTGGGCTGTAACTCACTTGTCATTATCCTTGTCTTTCCTGAGTTAATTCTCATACTATAGTTGCTCTGTAATATCTCATCTAAAATATTTAATAACTCTCCTAACTCTTTTCTAGACCCTGCTATAATGGCTATATTATCTGAAAAACGTAACATGTCTATTTTCTGTCCCTGTACTCTAATACCTATCTCTTTTCTCTCTCTAGCTAAGTTTACAGCTTCCTCAACATAAACATTAAAAATCAAGGGAGATAGTATACAGCTCTGTCTAACACCATTTCTAATCTTAGCTTCCTTTTCTATTTGAACTAATTACCACGCTTTGGTTTTTATATAGACTGTACATAATTTTTCTATCCCTACGAATGATTCCTATTTTTTTGCAAAACCCTGAACATAACAATCCAATTAACCCTATCAAATGCTTTTTTTAAATCTTCAAACGCGAAATGACGCTTTTTATTTTTTTGTAACCTTTTTTTAATAATTAGCCTAATCACTAGTATCGGTTCTCTTGTCCCTCGGTCTTTACGAAAACCATATTGGTCTTTGCCTAAATAATTCTCAGTCAAAGCATCTACTCAATCTTTAATCATTATTCGTAGTATTTTGGAAGCGTGGGAAGTTAAACCAACCGTTCTGAAATTCTCACACCTATCAGTTCCTGACCTTTTTAGGATTGAGATAATAATGTTTTTTTAGAAATCTATTGAGACCTTACCTGTGTCATATATTACTTTTACTAGTTCATATAAAATGTCTAAAGTTTTCTGACTTGCATATTTTATTAATTCTGTGGGAATATCGTCTATCCCCGGTTCTTTATTTAGTTTAAGATCCCTAACAGCTTTATTAAATTCCTCTCTTAATTTTGAGAACCCTATTTCCACATCCCCTTCTTGGTCATTCTCTAACTTATCCATATCGTCTCCCTTATATAAATCACCTAAATATCTTTTCCATCTATCTGCTACCTCAACTTTATCTATTAGAAGCTCATTATTCTCATCTTTAATACCATTTTATTTTTTCCTATCTTCCCCGAAAAACTTTTTAACTGCACTGTAAGCCCTGTCTGTTTTACCTATTCTCAAATCATCTTGTATTCCCTTACAATTCTTCTCTATCCATTTATTTCTAGCTTTTCTACACTCGTGTACTATCTTATTTGTAACTCCATTATATTTTTGCTTACTTTCACTATCCAATTCTATGAAAGGTTTAAGCTTTCTTCTATTCTCTATTAAATCTAATATCTCCTTTGTCACCCAGGGTTTTCTCGCTTCTATTTTTTTCTTATGTATAGTTTGTGTTGCTGTATCATGTACAACCCTTTTTATTTCTTTCTATCTATTTTCTACGTTCCCTCCTATAGATATCTCTTTGATCTTATTATCTAACACTTGTTTATATTCCTCTTTTACCTCACTATCATTAAGCTTACTTAGATCCCATCCCTATTTTTTAACCTTTCTCAATTTTTTGAATTTTAGCTTACACTTCATTTTAACTAAGTTATATATAATCTATTTGGTATCTAGCCCTATCACTTGGCGTTTTCGAGCTATATCTTCTTCTAACATGTTGTACGAATAGGGTATTTACAGTAACTAATCTATGTTCCTGGAAAAACTCAACAATTTTTTCTCCTCCATCATTTCGTCTACCATACCCAAATTTTCCTACCATTTTTCTCTCACTACCTTCTCCTACTGACGCATTAAAATCGCCCATAACTATTAAATTCTCATCTCCCTTTACTTTTCTCACTATTCTATTTATATCCTCCTATACCTTTTCTACTTTCTCATTCTCGTACTGAGTTGTTGGCATGTAAACCTGTACTAAAATAGTGTCTGTATGTTTCGTACTCTTCGACTCTTTAACTTTACTGTATAAAAACAAAACTTTAAATCAAGGAGTTCTTTTATAAACTTCGTGTATATTGGGTTCAGGATTGTTAAACACTTCTATTAATAAAATTCAGAAAAAGATATAGAATTGTATGCGTATATTTATATACTTCTTTCAGATTAGTAGAACCATAGAGTGTCAAACTTATTTACAAAAAAAGATGAAAACATTGCTGCTAAGATACAGAACGTACTGTTTTATATATCAGAGACGCTCGGGTAATCTTAGCACTTCCCTCCACAACTGAAAGTTCTGTCACTAATACTAACGACACCAATTTTGTTCTCATCATCATCAGTTCTTCAGTCCTAGAACTGGTACGACGTGTACCCTCATTGTTTCCTAGTCTGAACTAACCTACACATATCGCTAAAATTTGCACAGTCTGCGTCTATCACTTTCTGAGTGCGAAAACCTGATCTCGGTCTACCCCTACCTCTCTTTTCCTATTTCTGCTTGTAATATATCCCGTATTATTCCCCAAAAATGCCTTAGAACGAATCCTGCCCTTCTATTTCTCCTATTTTTTTTTGTTTTCCACAGACATCTTTATTCCTCTACTATTTCTATAACCTACTTGTTATTAACTTTGTCTGTCCATGCTATGATCCTCATGCATCTGAAGCACAATATTCCAGAAGATTTCTATCTCTTTCTGTCTGCTTTAACTACTGCCCCTATTTCATAGACGTACTGTGCAGTGCTCCACATATATGCTTTTAACAATTTTTTCTATTTTCTATGTTTGTTGTCTTTAAACATAGCCGCTGTTCTTTCTTATTAGATGCAGCTCAGTCACCTTCTATTGTTTTACCATTATATACCCTATTTTTCCGATATTCAGGGGTATGTGAAGGGTACCCAAGGTCCCGGGTTCAAATCCCGACACGGTCCGCTTGAAAAATGTTAAGTGAGCATTTTTCACAAAAATACGCCCTCGTTCGGATGAGAGGTAAAATGGAGGTCCCGTGTGAGTGTTGTCACGCACTTTAAAAATCCATACCTTGCTTGGAACAGCAAGGTTTCGGCAAAATTCAATATTTTTCAGGTAAAAAAACTCCCTTCCTGGCCAATACAGTACCTTCGGGTGGAGCATTAAAAAATCACATGTAGGGTATGTGAAGGGGGAGAAGCAGCCTGCGGCTGCCAAGTTCCCCCAGCACTTGAGCATTTGTCGAATGAATAGTTTCTCCAATATATCTTTTCGCACAATCAACATTAGTTGAAAATATTTCACAACCAACACCTGTAGTTGTTTATAATAATCATCTGATTTAAGTGCATTTATTTTTTCGTCGTTGGGTTTTCCGTCTTGAAACTCGTTGGACGCGTACACCTTCACCTATTTATGTTCTGAGTTAGCCTACACAGTTCCCTGAAATTCCCACAACAGCCTATATACGGCTCGATTCACCTTCTATTGTTCTCCTCAGAATATCTCTGGCCGCTCTGTCTAAACTGGATTTAATGTTACTCCATTCTGTTTCTACTTCCTTAGTAACAGAAATTTTCCCGATATCTTTCAGCAATTCATTAAAATTTTTTTAAAATCTTTCTTCTCAAAGTCAAAAAGTGCATTTTTCCGTTCCTTTTTTCAATTTTTTAAATTTAAGAGCGCCCTTCAAATTACGATGTTGTGGTTAGTGTCTATGTATGCTTCTGGGTAGCTTCTACATTCTTTTACTTGATTCCTAAACCGTGTCTAACAAGAATGTGATCTATTTGATATCCTCCTATATCACCTGGCATCTTCCACGTGTATCGTTCGTCTTCTAGCATGTTGAAATACTGTGTTTATGATGGTTAAATTGTTCTTGTCGCAAAATTCTACCAGTCTATTTCCCCTGTTATTTCTCGTGCTTAAACCAAATAAACCTACTACCGCTCCTTCCCTACCCTTACCTACCACTTCATTAAAATCCCCTTGTAATTATTAAATTTTCATGTCCTTTTACGTATCTTAGTATGTTTTCGAGCGAAAACCAGTATCGTAGGTTTACTGACCCTTTAAAATTAAATTATATTGACTTTTACACACAACTGTTACTTTTAAATTCAAAAGACTTGCGCACAGAAAAATGTAACTCAACTAAATTAATCGATAGGCACGAGTCTTTCTAGAAATTTAAACAAGATATTTTTATTTTACCGTTACAGATCTGTTTGTTGTGCCTTTCTTTTCCAGAACGTAATTGCCATTTCATCCTCCAAAATCGTTTAGATCGTTTTAAAACGTAAACCTTTTTATTCAACTTGATCTATATAATATATAACAAACTATTTTAACTAAGAAAACTATATTTTGCAGTAGTTTTAATTATCTATTTTCCATTTTGAGACTATTATAAGTACGTTAAATAATCTACTCACGTCTTAGTATCAATCAACACTTTAACATATGCGATTCGAGTAACACTTCTTGTACGAATTGAAGACAGCGCCATTATTTAGTGCTCTATTTTGTATTAGTGTGTGTTTTATTACTGTTCCTATTTGGAATCTAGCTATCTGTTATAGATAACAGTGTAGTTGTTGAATATATATATATATATATATATATATATATATATATATGTGTGTGTATACTGACAGCAGATTTGGTCTTCTACTTTAATGGTGTATTGAATTCAAAATAAAAGGTGAAACGAAAACCTATAACATGAGCCCTACAGTTCACTAGTGTCGTCTTATCGAAACACTTCTTTTAAAACCGTATTTAAATCATTTTCATTACTAAATGCCGTACATGTTGGGTAGCACTTTAAAATACGACAAATTATCTAATCTCATCAATAACATGCCAATGTCAAAGCTGCAATCAAGACTGTTTGTCCTTAACACTCATTGGCTTTTAAAAAGACAAGCCCCTGTTTACATAGGAATCAAGAATTTTTGCGCTTGATCTAGTGTCTTATTTCCTTCCACGTTCGGGATTATGCTAGAAAGTCTGTCATTACGCATGCTGTCAACATTTGACAATTTGTTATCTAGTAATTGGATGAACGTTTACATAGGCAGTTATCGCAATATTTTCGAGAACATGTTTTCATTATCTAACTCTTTCATGCCTTAGCGCTATCTCTTTTAATGATTTATCTGTGTTTTAATGTTTTCAACTAAAATGTAAATTCTTTATAGAGTATTTTCTGCATCTGAACACGATCCTTTTAATTATTAATTGCAAAATGAAGATCTTTTAGAATAAGCGATTTTACATAAACACGACATGCATTTACGAGTATTTTGCACATACGCTGTCCCATTATTACATGACATTGAGAATTTAAACGTAAATTTCTCTAAACGCAATGCTTTCATTATAAAATATGGGAGAAACTCTTTTAATAAATAGACGCTTGTTCGTGTTGAAGGTTAATAAATATATTTTTTATCTGAAACAATATCCGTTTGTTATCAAATTGCTCTAATAATCATGGTCTTTTGCGTCAAATATAATTGATACTTTTTATATCGGGCACTTCACAAATAATTTATATACAAATAAATTTGAATTTTCTCGAATTTTCTCGAGGTTACGATGTCGGATGTTTATCAATTGATGTAGTATAACCTCCTTATAGCCTTTAATCACACACACACACACACACAGTGTAGCAGTATAAAATCATGCTAGTATCACTATAGGTAGGCAACCCTAATTACGTGCGTATACATCTATGGTAGTATAAATTTCTATTGCAAATAAAACCAGATAGAACGGAGTAGGGGTTCGAGGTCCGACGGCGATACTCGAGGCCATCGTGGTTTTTCTGGTTCTTGTTGAGTTGAACTCGCAAGCAAGATGATGTGTCGAAAAATCGTTTTGATAATGATAATTCTGGCGAAGAAGCGAGTTCGTCTGAAAATGTTTATTTAAGAAACTTACAGCAGGCTAGTGGTAAGAGAGCTTTCTTTTAAATAAAATTTGGCTAATGAGGTATTACAAATTTTAGCTGTTAAGTACGATCGAAATAAATATAATTAAAGACTGATGCAACAAATTGGACTTGAGTAATGGAATCTATTATGAAGAATGAATATTCGAATTTAATTTAACACGCGTGACGAAATTACAAGTGCAAGATGGAGAGCAAGGGTTGATGCTACACTTTCATTGTTTATAGCAAGGGTCAAATCGAGTCAAGGACGCAGCTGTCGGTTAGGTTGGCTGTTGGCAGTCAGATGACATTGTTTTCCTACAAGTTGTAACTGGGTAATTATATCTTTCTTATCGGATCGGGTTTGGAACAAAACTTTTAGTTTAAACAAAGAGTAAATACTATAAATTTTATTTGTAAAACATTCCTGGACGTTTTAAAGTTAATTTTTTTAAATTGTTAGAAAGTCAATTGATGCCTGCGAAGTCCGCAGTCACTCGATATTAAAATTTGATCTATACTTGACCTTTACCTCAATCTAATTTCACTTGTATAATATAGCACCTTTGCAGAATGTGCTTAGTACACATTTGGTGTATTAATAAAACAGTGTAACACTGATAAGGTTATGAGCTCAAACACTTATCGGCGCATTTGATTTATTTGTAACAGATTTAACGTAATTTAATTCTTTATTAATTGATATAAAAGTTGGGACTTATGAAAGTTTAAGTCGCCTTGTAAATAATTTTGTTAATTGAATTGTTTTATTAATTGATATAAATTTGGACTTATGAAAGTTTAAGTTGCCTTGTATATAGTTTTGTTACTTGAATTGTTTTATTAAGGAACTAAGTTGAATCAATTTTTTTTTCATGGTACATATTTTTTTGTACCTATATTACCTAAAAGAAACATTAGAACTACTTTGCTTTACAATTGTTTTATTTATTGAAATGGTGTGTTGTGACTTAGTGCATTAAATGGTACACTACTGTGTTAAGCTATACCGGTCAGCCCACCCTGAGGAAGTTATTAGATGTTTCATGCTCTTAAATGATTATAGCTTAGGCTATGTGTTTGTGGTAAGCAAAATTTAGTGTTTTGTTTAGATTCTGCCATACTTGAGGAGACGGAGTTTGCAGCCAGTGCATCAGTCCCGAGGTAATTGGTATAATTCTACTCCCTTACAGATAGGTGCAACAAGGAGCAGGACACGTGGCGCCCAACTAAAAAGAAAACCAACAGGGTGGAGCTACGTAGGACACGAGCCGCCCAACAAAAAGATATTTATAGCAACCAACGTTAACAAGTGACACCAACGAAGTTGATAGTAATTTTATTTGGTCTAAAAAAAAATTTTTTTTAAAATTTATAATTTTTTAGATAGCAATGACATTAACGCATGCTAATACAGTAGTGATCAGTTGAATTTTAAATTTCAAAATTGAATATTAAGTACTAAACGAAGAAGTATGCACTGACACCGAGTTCATTAAATAAGACAAACATTTTAGAAATTATTTTGATACATGTATTTTATAACTATTGCTTGTGATATATTAATATTACATTAGAAATTTTTTCCGAACTACAGGTCGCGTAGGTGGCGTGGTGACTATTGGCGTTTTGTAGAACCTCTGATCCCTAGAAATAGAGATCTGGGAGCGCTAACATAAACCAATAGAAGCTGAAGATTGTCCTCGTGTAAAAGTAGGGATCATCAAAACCATTTCAAAAGGCTAGAACCCCTTGATCTTCAACCTACCCTGTTTTGTTGTGAATTTTTTTCAAAATATACGAATATAATTATATGAACAAGCGAGGCTTGTAAAATAATTATAAACAATCTGGTACGTGGAATATTCCTGCAGAGACATAACAGTTATTAATTGATTGTTAGAGTTGGAAGTTTTTTAATAAAAATTTTTTATTGCAAAAAATTGCGTCCAGTTGTTAATACTGTTTGAGGGAATTGTTTGTTAGTAATGGCATGGATAAATTGTTTGTCTACAGACGAGTTATCGTGGGAATTAGCAATTAGGGGAAAAGACAGCGACGAATTAAAAGCTGAGGAAAAAAGAAAAATATTGCGAACGGTTGTTTCAAAAGAAAAAATAGATCCAAAGAGAGTAGAAAAGTACCCGGAAATGAAGTTTGATTTAAGTGAGCAAATTCAATTTTGTGAAACTGCTATAGCAACAATACGACAACCAGTATTAGATTTTGTGGACAAACCTACTAAGCTGGTTCATAAAAAATTAAAGGCAAAATTACTACATATAGGCCGTAGATTGGAATATATGGAAGTAACCAAAGATAACCAACAACAATGGGATATTTTGAACAGTAAATGTTTAGAATACTTGGACTTGTTAGAGGGCATTGATGCTGAAACAATGTTCCAAAATGACATGGAAGCATTTGTTAACTCTCGTATGGAATCTCACATACAAGTAGAAGCGGACATTAATCAAATGGCTAACCTGGAAGCATGTGAGCAGTCAAGTCCCGTAGCTACAATAGCACGACTAGTACAAGCGGAAAAGCCTGTTCGTATAACCACTTTAGAGACTACGAATACACAGTCAATGCATGAGCAACCAGCTACAGCAGAGGAACACACATTTCGGCAAAATGTGAACAAATCTTTAAAGAAATGGAACATCACTTTTAATGGTGACACCAAACACATAGGAGTAAAAGCTTTTTTGGAGCGAATTGAAGAAGTGCGTACAGCTAGAGGTTATACTCACAGTCAACTTCTAAGAGGTGCGGCAGACTTCTTTGAAGGACCAGCTCTTATGTGGTACAGAGCCATGAAAGTGAACATAAAAACTTGGGCAGAACTAGAAGAAAAATTAAAACTGCATTTTCTACCAAAGAATTATGATGAAGCTTTATTAGAAGAAATTCGAGCTAGAAAGCAAGGTCAAGACGAGAAGCCAATAATTTATATTGCCGCCATGGTTAATTTACTTAACAGATTAGTCAAGACACCTTCGCCATCTGATCAAATATATTTCATCAGAAGGAATTTGCAACCATATTATGCAAGCCATTTAAGTTTGATAGATACAGAATCACTAGATAGATTAATTGAGCTTTGTTTGCAATTAGAAGAAACCAAACAACAAAATTATAGATTTCGACATAATGACACAAAAATCACATCGCTTTTAGAACCAGATTTAGCATACACAGCAGCGACATACATGAAAACGTTACATACGATAGCAACCAAGAAAGACACGCGAGAAAAAGCTTTCAACAATGCCAGCAAATACATTAAAACTAGGCCAAAGCCAAAAAGATTAGATTTAGCTTGCTATAACTGCAACAAAAATGGACACACGTATCACCGATGCCCGGAAAATAGGACTTTATTTGCTACATATGTGGAACTAAGGAAGTTACATACACAAATTGTCCTAAATGTTCAACGAAGAGAAAAAACGAATATCTGCCAGTTTCACCCGCGGCCGGCGAAACGCAAAAGAAGGCATAAAGGCTGACGAAATGGAGTGGAAGCAATGGCTTAAGAAAGTTGAGGACTTCATGAGACCACAAAATAAGAAGCTTAATTCACTGCTATATGCAAAAGAGCAAGATCCACGACCATTCATATATGTGCGAATAAAAAATCAACCGCTGCTAGCACTGCTTGATACAGGAGCAACTCATACAGTAGTAGGTAATATGGGATTACAAATTCTAGAACAAGGTTTAAAATTATAAAGAAAAGTACTAATACGGTATTAGAAACAGCCGATGGGAAAAAGCAACCGGCGATAGGACAAGTCGTTTTACCACTGAAATAAACGAAAAGAAACAAGACATAATTGCTACAGTTTCGACAGCAATACAAGCAAGTGTGATACTTGGCTCAGATGTATGTAGGGTTTTAAATTAAAACTAACTTCGCAGATAATACATTTCAAATAACAGAAGACAACGTAAAATCTCAATGTTAACGCAACAGGCAATATGTTCAACAGAAGATCTCACACCAGAACAAGTAAAACTACTGGAGGATATAAAAGAACAGTATAAAGCCATAAGTGGTCCTGGATTGGGAAGAACCTCAAAAGCAATACATCACATTGATACAGGAGATGCACAACCAATAAAGCAGCGATATCACACCATATCACCAGCAATGTTGAAGCAGTTAAACGAGGAAATCGACAAGATGTTAGAACAAGGAGTGATAAGACCATCAAACTCACCATGGAACTCGCCTTTAGTTTTGGTGAAAAGAAGAATGGGGACATGCGTGTGTGTTTTGATGGAAGGAAACTGAACTCTGTCACAAAAAAAGATGCCTACGGTTTACCATTTGTAAACGACATCTTAGACAAGTTTAGGGATTCTAAATTCTTATCGTCAATTGATCTAAAAAGCGTTTTATCAGATAGGATTAACGCCTGAGTCTTGTGAGAAAACTGCGTTTACAGTGCCAAGAAGAGGGTTGTATGAATTTACCGTACTGCCGTTTGGCCTGTGCAACAGTCCTCAAACTTTACAAAGACTCATGGATAGCATTTTAGGACCACGCTTTGATAACGTATGGGTTTATCTCGACGATGTGATCATAGCATCGCCTACTTTTGAAGAGCATATAAAACTCTACAAGAAGTACAGAAGGCCATGAAGGAGGCCGGACTGATTATAAACTTAGAAAATGTGAATTTTGCAGACCATCACTAAGATACCTAGGATATGTAATCGACAGGAAAGGATTACGTACAGATCCGGAAAAAGTAAAGGCTATAACGAACTTTCCAACACCCACAACAGTACGCTCAATAAAAGATTTTAGGAATGGTGGGGTGGTATCGAAGGTTTATCCAAAATTTTTCTACACTAGCTGATCCAATGCTAGAACTCATTAAAGGTCGTTCAATAAAAAATAATATTAAATGGAATCAAGAGGCAGAAAGTGCTTTTCAACGCTTAAAAGAGTTGTTAATCAGTGCACCTATTTTAACTAGTCCGGATTTTTCCCAAAATTTATAATACAAACGGACGCATCTGATGTTGGACTAGGAGCAATTTTATTGCAAGGTGAAGGGGAGCAAGAGAAGGTTATAGCATATGCAAGCAGGTCCTTGTCGAAACAAGAACGAGCATATGGAGCAACCGAAAAGAATTATTGGCAGTAATTTTGGAGTGGAAAATACCGGCCATACATAGAAGGAGATACCTTCACAGTAATCACCGACCATTACTCATTACTCTGGTTAGACAGGCTTAAAACCCATCTGGAAGACTACAACGATGGAGCCTGAGATTATCACACCACTTACAAAGTAGTACACCGTAAGGGTAAACATAATGTCGTCCCAGACGCACTTTCAAGAGCACCCATAAGCATAAGTATGATACAGGTGAACAATAGCCAAAACGACCCATGGTACAACAAAATGCTTCAACAAGTAGAAGGATACCCAGACAACTTTCCAACTTGGAAAGTAGAAAACGGTTTGCTGTTTAAGTACATAAAAGCTAAACATAGGATAAAATCAAACCTGATACAATGGAAACAAGTCCTTCCACGTGCAAATCGAGAGGACATAATACGGCAATGTCACGATATATCAACCTCTGCACATCTTGGTACATACAAAACACAGGCAAAAATAGCAGAAATGTATTACTGGCTTAAGATGAAGATAGATATAAGTAGATATGTCAGAAAGTGTCAAATCTGCTTAGGAGCAAAAGCTGCCACCTTTACTCAATCAGGATTAATGGGAAAGGAAAGGGACGTGAAATACCCATTCCAAATGATCTCCGTTGATATTATCGGACCATTACCAAGATCGAGCAAAGGGTATCAGTACATCTTATCAGTGCATGACTGGTTCACGAAATATATACTAGTCCAACCGCTCAAACAAGCAACTACTTCCAGTATAACTACATTCTTAGAAAACCAAGTATTTCTAATTTATGGAGTGCCGCAAATAATAGTCGTCGATAATGGGTCACAGTTCGTAAGTAATAGATTCAAAAATTCACGGAAGAATATAAAATCCAAAAATATGGTACAACGCAAACTACCACCCGCAGGTGAACCCGGTGGAAAGAACTAACCGAGTAATAGTTACAGCCTTAAGGTCATATGTCACAGACAACCACAAGCAATGGGACGAACACTTATTTAAAGTAGGACACGCTATACGCAATGCAGTTAGTGAAGTTACTAACCACACACCAGCCTTTTTAAATTTTGGGAGATCCATACCAATAACGGGGAGTATTATGGAAAACTCTCCGAGTTTACCGATCAAGAACTAAATGTTCATTCCAGGAACAGTTGGTTCAAGATATAAATAATTTATCAAGTTTATTTAAAGAAATGAAAGAAAGACTCCACAGGGCGTATCAGCGCAATAAAAAAACATATGATCTGCGTCGAAGAGCAGTCACGTACAAGAAGGGAGACTATGTGTGGAAAAGAAATATGGTTCAGTCCAAAGCATCAGATGCATTTTCACAGAAATTAGCACCGAAATATGTACGCTGCAAAATCATTGAACAAACAGGTACAGTCACTTACAGATTGCGGGATTGCAACGGAAAGAATATTGGAATCTGGCATGTGCAAGATCTAAAGCCAGATTCTTAGTATATAAAGTTGTCTACACCTAAGGGAGACGTTTCTGGGGAGTTGCTTCTTTTAAAGGGGTGGGTTTGCACCTTGCTGTCCGGTTAGCCTGGTGGGACCCCATGTTTTTCAAAGGGAGGCTGATTTTCTTCAGAAAAGTTTGTTTTCTTCATGGTGAGAGTTTCTCATGTGGGTAGGGGGTAGTGTAGCAGTATAAAATCATGCTAGTATCACTATAGGTAGGCAACCCTAATTACGTGCGTATACATCTATGGTAGTATAAATTTCTATTGCAAATAAAACCAGATAGAACGGAGTAGGGTTCGAGGTCCGACGGCGATACTCGAGGCCATCGTGGTTTTCTGGTTCTTGTTGAGTTGAACTCGCAAGCAAGATGATGTGTCGAAAAATCGTTTTGATAATGATAATTCTGGCGAAGAAGCGAGTTCGTCTGAAAATGTTTATTTAAGAAACTTACAGCAGGCTAGTGGTAAGAGAGCTTTCTTTTAAATAAAATTTGGCTAATGAGGTATTACAAATTTTAGCTGTTAAGTACGATCGAAATAAATATAATTAAAGACTGATGCAACAAATTGGACTTGAGTAATGGAATCTATTATGAAGAATGAATATTCGAATTTAATTTAACACGCGTGACGAAATTACAAGTGCAAGATGGAGAGCAAGGGTTGATGCTACACTTTCATTGTTCATAGCAAGGGTCAAATCGAGTCAAGGACGCAGCTGTCGGTTAGGTTGGCTGTTGGCAGTCAGATGACATTGTTTTCCTACAAGTTGTAACTGGGTAATTATATCTTTCTTATCGGATCGGGTTTGGAACAAAACTTTTAGTTTAAACAAAGAGTAAATACTATAAATTTTATTTGTAAAACATTCCTGGACGTTTTAAAGTTAATTTTTTAAATTGTTAGAAAGTCAATTGATGCCTGCGAAGTCCGCAGTCACTCGATATTAAAATTTGATCTATACTTGACCTTTACCTCAATCTAATTTCACTTGTATAATATAGCACCTTTGCAGAATGTGCTTAGTACACATTTGGTGTATTAATAAAACAGTGTAACACTGATAAGGTTATGAGCTCAAACACTTATCGGCGCATTTGATTTATTTGTAACAGATTTAACGTAATTTAATTCTTTATTAATTGATATAAAAGTTGGGACTTATGAAAGTTTAAGTCGCCTTGTAAATAATTTTGTTAATTGAATTGTTTTATTAATTGATATAAATTTGGACTTATGAAAGTTTAAGTTGCCTTGTATATAGTTTTGTTACTTGAATTGTTTTATTAAGGAACTAAGTCGAATCAATTTTTTTTTCATGGTACATATTTTTTTGTACCTATATTACCTAAAGGAAACATTAGAACTACTTTGCTTTACAATTGTTTTATTTATTGAAATGGTGTGTTGTGACTTAGTGCATTAAATGGTACACTACTGTGTTAAGCTATACCGGTCAGCCCACCCCTGAGGAAGTTATTAGATGTTTCATGCTCTTAAATGATTATAGCTTAGGCTATGTGTTTGTGGTAAGCAAAATTTAGTGTTTTGTTTAGATTCTGCCATACTTGAGGAGACGGAGTTTGCAGCCAGTGCATCAGTCCCGAGGTAATTGGTATAATTCTACTCCCTTACAGATAGGTGCAACAAGGAGCAGGACAACACACACACACACACACACACACACACACACATATATATATATATATATATATATATATATTAATGTAATAAAGGGATCACGAAAGGTCATTGAACACCCAAATTCTGTGAAGAAAACCACCCAAACAGTTAGAAAAACGGGAAGGTTAAAATGTCCACATATTTAATTTCTCTACCTTGTATAAATATCAAGCTTAATTATATAATGAGGTATAAAAAAACCCATATTAATCATAAAATTAAAATCCCTTGTATTGCATTCATTGTAGAGATCGTGAAATGAATATAAACTTAAAAGCCCCATTTTTAAATAAATGTTTTTCAGCCGAGTAAGATACCTTGTGCATATTAATCGTTGAAAAATACTTTCATTTAAGATATAAACACAAAGCCATTGATTTCATTACCATAAAAAACATATTTTCCTGTGTAAATTTTAAAAATATTCATTCTTGTTAAAGATGCCTTAAAACACGTTTAATAATACTGAAATGCGTACTTTATTAACTATCAAATTAATGCATCCGCATTAAAAGCAATATCAATCTATTGCGATCATAAAAGCAAAGGATATTTGTCGTATGTAAAATATTCGCTAGAATAAATTTTATTTGACGTGAAGACAAATCTTGTTGCATTTCTAAACGAGCGCTCATTAAAAGTACTAGAAATAACATATTTAAGCTATCTTCTTTAAAATATGCATCCGTGCCCTTTTGGAATACAAATCAATGCAAATCTTATTAAATTTGCAAAGCATGAACAAGCCATTATTAATTATATACTTGATTTTTCGTGTGTAGACATTTAAATTCATTTTAAGAGTTTTCAAACAAAACATTCTAGAATTTTTCTTATTAATAGATGAATGCGTCACTAAGAAATGTTGTATAAGTTAATTATTAAATATACGCCTCGATTCAAGAAACTCGCGCGGCTATTAAAATGCAATAAAAAATAAGATAACAACGCGGTTTAATAGCTTTGCGTATTGCAAATAAGGAGACAGAACGTAAACTTCGTGCGTTAGAGAAGGATAGACAAAGCTTTGCCAATTACAGCGGCGACAACTGACACTAACTAACCCATTTAAATTCAATATTCTCGTAAATATTACATCACCCAGGTGACTAGTCCTTTAAAATAAATCGGGAATACTCTCGAATATGGCGTATTGAGATAATTTTGTATATAAATGGAAATAGTTCACATTCAGATTTTATTTCATTTCAAGACACCGTCGAACATGTAACTTTGAGTAAAGATTTGAGCAATTCATAATTCATTATACAAGATGCAATATGTAACTTTGCATAAGTTTGAAGCATAAATATCTTTATACTATAAAATTGCACGCCTTTCGACATAAATAATCCAAATGAGAGAGCAATTGCTAAGTTTAATCGATTGAAAGTGAATGTACTTTAAAACTAATATTCTAAATAGACATTTCAAATGGAAATGAGATTTTGATAAGCGCTATTTTGCAAGTATAAATTATGATTCTTTGTTTGTAACTGATAAATGTATTTAATTATTTGTAAGCGAGGATAAGTTCTTAATCTGACAAAAATTATTTTTTTTTTGTAAGCAGATAATTACTAACAAATTTTAAGGTCAGGATCCGAAGCATTTTGTTATCTGTGGAGTATCATTGTCCAATTATACTCACGAATGGGGTAATAAAAGATGGGTAAATTATCCACAACCAAATTAAAGTGAATTTTTGTAACTCACAAAAGAAGAGATTTGAGTTCTGTAATTTTTAACAAAGATTAGGTAACGAATACTTTAGTAATAATTTTATGTAGGAACTTAAGCTGTAAACTGTTTTATAATTTAAGAGAATCCTTTGTATGAAATTAAATTGTTTATAAATGCATAGCGGTATCTTGAGATTTCTGTGTTTCATTTTATTTCGTAAATTTCACAGCATACTTTCTGTTGAGCTTGTCAGGCAAAGAAGAGGAACAGGAAGGTAATACAGTGATTTCGTATTTTCTAGTTGCAACCTCATTAATTAATCTTTCTAACACAGAGGCTTGTCACTGCACTATCGTAATTATAGAAAGATGAATTTTTAATTGCTGAGAATTTTAGCATAATGAGAACACAAAAATAAGCGAACTAGTTTTTTCCATTAAACGTTATAAGCTTTTAAAACATAAATTACAGATAATTTATTTTATGAGGTTGAAAGAAAGCTCAGGGAACATAAAAATGTGACCAATTAAATTTTCTTGTTACATAATTTTATAATTGAGATATATAAGCTTTAAAAGACAATTATTTTTCATACTGGAGTAATTATAATATAATTGAACATCCCTAAAATTCAAAGGGCGTAAACAAAACGAAAAATTTTAAATACTCTGAAAAAGTTTCCAGCAAACAATATTTTAACTTTAAAAATAATATGCTAACCTAACTAATGTTTTCATAAAAAATTCAGTGTAATTATTTTTTAGGTTTTGGGATCCGGCACGGAATTTCACTTTGTTGCCCACGCAGTTTCCACACCGAGAACTAAGCGAAGTATATCGCATACCAGGCGCTTGAGAGTGGATCCATTGGTAAGCATACATAAAATTCCTCATGTTTTTAGAAAGAAAAATGTTTGAGTTTTATCGCATTCCATAAGAGTTCGTCTTATTTCGAGGCTTAATTCCATCACGAACAGTAAATGTATCCTGCATTCACGCTAATCCACTTTGTTTCGTCTCCATGACAACTAATCCCAGATGATTACCGGTTGTTTGAAGCCTTATTCCTGCTGAAAATATTACACGAAAGCTTCTTTTGCGACTATGGATTCTTTACTAATTTTCCAGAACCTACATTTACTTTTGCTTGTTTGTAGATGTAAAGAATATACTTGGAGGTTTTAAAATCTGAACCTTCAAGGAATTTAAAACGAAATAATTGGAATTATAGAAAATAATTTATCTAACGTCAGAATTATCAGAACTATAAGTTTAAATCCGGACGGTCCCCCCAATGGCAGTTCCGTAAAAATTATTATCAGCAAAATACAGGGTTATTCTAAATGATGGACCCATTTTTAAAAATTTGTATTTACTAAAGTGTAAATCCAAAATGAACAATGGTTATACCAGTAAAAAGAGGAAGTTTCGAAGTTTTTTAAGACATAATAAATGTTCAATGTATCAGCAACAATGATCGGGACTTTACACTCTTTGAATCGAATTTAGAAAAATACAAATAGTAAAAACGGTAAATCACAGGGCATAGAAAAGTTTTTAGCTCACATTCACCCGAGCTCAAAACTTAGACCGACACACCCAACAGCCTCAACATTCATAAAACCCGCTATAAAAAAGTAATGCGTTACATGTAATCCGTGGGGGAGTTAAGGACTCACACGGGTGCTTAGAAGCCGCCACTAAGGTAGATTACCCGCAATATTGATATACTCATAAATTTCAGCTATAAAAAATGTGTTACAAACGTAAACAAAGGTTGTAACAAATGACCGGTAATATAACTACATTGACCTAGAAAATTAAGCAGTTAGACGCACTATCTCGTGAGAACGAAAAATAACTCGCCATGGTCCTGGGACGAAAAATGTACTAAACTCATGGATCATAAAAGAGAGAAATGATTAATCTTTCATCTTCAGTTATAGAGCTTCAAATTTGATTGACATGCAACCATCGCCAAACGGGATTCGGTTGATCGTTGGATAATTCAAGGACGGTATTAAGCCCCGGGATTATGAGTAAATAAGTCCCAAACGCAAGTGAAAACTTTGAATTAAAATACCGTTACCGGGTTGAAGTGCACTGTGTTGGAAGCTTTGATTCTGCGCTAAGTTGGACTATCTCATTACTCATAACCATTTTTCCTGCACTATAAGGTCACTCGGAGCTCTGTAAAAACCAAAAATCTGTAAAATAATGCATTTTTGCTTTCTACCTGCTAAGCATTTTATCCTGTTGTATATGTAGTAATTGTTATTGGTTATAATAATAAGAATAAGTAAAACTTTTAATAAGAGTACTTTTACGTTGGAGCACGCTTACTGAAAGCATATCACAAATACAAAAATTTTCATACGGTAAATGTATTCATATGTACAAATTAATTTAGTTGGATGTCTATAATTGATAAATTTAAGTTGTTTATAGTATTTTAGATACACGCATATGTAGACAATTAGGGCTAGTTCTTAGTTATGTTTTTGTTTGTTATTTATTTTGACATCCACGTTTGATAATATAGGTTACGTAAACAAGATTTGAAGTCTTTGTTATTATTTTGTTTATTTTAAATTATTAGAAGGTGAGGAACGTGTGCATAAGGCTCCACCAACCTCTACTTTAGTAACAGCAGTTAAACCGTCTTCTAGGGAGGCTGTAGTCAGGGTTTTTCCGGTGGTTTGGTACTCAGGAGGTTTATTAGACAAAAAGAGTTTAAGAACTTTCAAGGTAGGTGTAAAAGCATTTAGTAAAAGTGTTACAATCTGCATACCTCTAAGCATTTTGCCTGTTTCGTTCGAATGCTACGTTTTTAGTCTTACCTTAATCCTAAAAATAAAAAATCTATTCTTTGTACAACTCTCTAAATGTCGCTGAAAGTGAAAAATCGTAAAGCGGTTTTCTCTATTACTCAAAGGAACAGAACAGCTACAGGGTCATGGTGCTTTATCCTTGGTGCTGGATTGTTAACGGAATACTCCCTGAGAAATGAAGAGCCAGCTACATTACTTAGTCAAACATCAAGCATTACCCTAACCCTTTGGGCATAATTTACCGTTGGAAAGTTTGCAAAAAAAATCCATAGGGAAATCGGGCTGTGGATACAACTCTCTCTATCTCCATCTCCATCTTTCCATCTCACTTTCCCTCTTGCACTCCCTCTTTCTATCTCTCTCTATCTGTCTCTTTCCCCCTCTCTCTGTCTCTCTCTGTCTCTCTCTATCACTCTAAAAACCTTAAAACAAAAACAGCCAAGCGATTAGAAAACACTTCCTCACTAGAGTAGTTAGATATCTTTCCACATCAATCACCTTTACCTCTACTATAAATAACTTCAAATAAAAATTTATCTGAGCTTAAATTCTATTAACAATAAATTGCGGAAATATAAATGCACGTACAACAACCAAAAAAAAACGTAACGTAACATCCAACTCGCCAGGTTCTATTGAACTTGTTAGAAAAACATTGATCCGTAAACAATACCATTCCATTCTTCTAGTCTGCAAGATTGATCTATACGACATGTTACATTCAATTACTGGAAATGCATTTAACAACACAGAGAAGTAGCGCAATACCAACCTTTTCTTTAACCGTTCTAATGTCCAGTAAAATACTCAATTTTCACTTTTTAATTAACAAATTCCGCAAATAGACTTGCATTTACATACTTTTTACTATTTGAAAATGCTAATATTTGCTTTCGAAATAATATTACACTTAGATATAACAAAACTATTTCTGTCGCTATTTCATAGTCAACAGAATAATTATTTTATGGAATATGAATTTCCTACTGTATAGATACAAGGCATTTAGATTTGTAATCCACAGGTACATAATTATAAACCATTACCAATCAACGAGCTCAATTTTACTCACCGTTTAAAATCTAAGGATGTTCAGGTAACTCCACTGATTTGCCTTTTACTTCCAAGGCACGTTAGGTCCCCAATTCCACCTATTTAAATTTCTACGTTTGGTTACAAAGTGAAACCCGTTTATCACTCTTTCGTTACATCATTCTTTTATTTGATGCACCACGGACACGATTTAAATTCCAAGCTTAACACGCGTGCTTGAGCTTTCTCGTCTAATTATCCAGCAAAGCTCAAAACAATTCGTTGTCGGCCAACTATCGAAGGGCCTACTGCCTACACGTTCGCTGTCATTAAACCACATTTCTTTCTTAATTAGTAATTCCAAACTTAACTGTGATATCCAATTTCTTCCTTCTTTTAAAAATTTGGTTATTACATTTTGTGCGCCCAAACTTATCTTACGGTCGAGTTTAATGTCACCCATCTATGTGAACGAACATTGTTCCCACGCTTTTGAAAGTGACATTGTTTGTATACGTTCGCAACGTATTTCCTATGGCTAAATTTATGAGTATATGATAATTGGGGTAATCTACCATGTTAGCGGTTTTTTGAATTCGTGCGAGCTCTTAATTCCACCCGTTGATTACATGTAACGCTTTAATTTGATGGATTTTACGTCTATTGGCGTTTTAAGGTGTGTAAGTCCAATCCCCCACCATTTGATGGTTTGTTTTGAACTCGTGTGAATGTTTACAAAAATATTTTAAGTTGAAAAATAGGTTATCTAGATTAATCGTTTACTTATTTTAATATTTTGTGTTTGTCAAGCAATGACTAGAGTAGGATAGTTTTCGAATCTTAGCTGCTTTCTCTTATGGTTGCAATTTACATTGTGAATTGACATACGCGCTGAAAATCAACGTTAATTTGGGGATTAAATTGAGTAATTTTTTTCTTATGGAGTTCTCGATTAATTTTTCTAAATCTATTTGTAACTGATTCCCATATGCCTTATCACTCTATTTATTCGGTAAACTACGTGATGATCTAGAGTAACAATAAGTAATTTTTTACTCAATATTCCCATAATTTTTCTGAAAATTAACCTGATTTAAACTTAGAATATTTTCTCTAATTTTGAGGCAGTAGCTAAGTATGAAAGTTAATTTTAGACACATCGATTTATTAAGGTTTATGGTCTCTAGCAATAAATCGTTCTTACAATCTGCGCTGCAGCTGAAATTTTTAATATTTTTTATCATACGTGCATTTTCAGATTTCTCAGGTAATCTTATTGAACAAGTATCTTGTTTTTACAATTATTCGAATATTCCATCTATACTAAAATTATTCAACCAACCATAAAAAACATTTTTTATTGTTATGTAGCGATCACTGCTTTAAAAATGATGCTGACGTATTTTTAATCCAAATAAAATAAAAATGTTCATTGTTAAGGTTTTTAAGGCGAAAAATTGTAAACTATCATTATTCAAAACTGACAAATTCCTAGATTTTAATGAGTTTTGTTAATTTTTACTTCAAACAAAACGGTAGAATTCTATTGTTTCCTACGTAAAGTGCCTTAATTGCAATTGAAAAGTCGCTTTTAATTAAGCTTGTTAAAAGCAAAGGAGTGAATGCGACTGTTACGCGTTAAAAAGTGCTCCACAAATTATTTTAGTTAACAATTAATTATAGAGGATTTCTGTATAATTAAATTATGTTATTACACATGTTTGTGTAATACACAGTTAGGAAAATGGCTTCTGGTAATTACCTTTGGAGTTTCTTGGTAATAGTTTTTATCGTGCGATTTTGTGATTAGATATTTCTTACGGTTGTGGAACCGACATGTTTTCCGATCAATCAGCACGTGTACGAACAAGTTGTGTGGTTGACATGTTAGAAAAACACCGCCATGACAGTGTTTTTGACGCGACCACCTACCTTAAACGATTTGTGCGGGAGTGCATTATAGAATGTAGCGAAGTCTTACCGGTTAATTTCCTTAACAATCTCGATTTAATATCGTACATGTCTTGTTCCTGTTTTATGTTGTAAGACATAGCAACGAGCACCACTATAAAAATTTGAGCTAGAGTCGCAAACTGCACTCCCAAGAAATACTGAGATAAACAATAACTATTTGGTACACAGCCTGCCAATATGCATTAATCTAGAAAGTAAGCAGAGTTAATAATTAATTTATATTGTTAGTTTGGAACGTAAATTATATTAATCCATTTAAATTCTGTGTAACCTAGCACACTTTCTGTTCAGGCAAGCGGATAACTAAACCGAATCTTTGAAGGGTAGCACGACGTTCTTTTGCAAAAACTAGGTTTTGCACAAACACATTCCAAGAATTAAATTTGGCAGAGAATTATATTACCATCGTTGATTAGTAAAGAAATGAGCTGTCATCGTTGGTTATAATTTGATTGATATCTTGAGATTTTTCATATTTATATTTGAACCGAGCATGTGTTCTGTAAATTTATTTGTTTTATAATTAGTAGAGTACGAGATATAGTTTTAAGAATTTCCTGATCTACAGACAAAATATCTCATAAATTTCAAACTTTTGCAACTTATCCACCTTCTCTTTAGGGTTGTTCAACATCTGCTTTTTTAAGTTCACGACTTTTGCAGCTTATCCTATATAGCCTTTTACTATATACAAAGGGATTTTTCCTATTAGGTTTTTTCTATGTGACCAGCTGAAAGACACAAGAAAGTTTTACGAGGATTTCCAGTAAGTGTAAAGAGCCCACGGCAAGTTTTGGTGGAAAATGGCTCGTAGATGAGGAAACCTCAAAAGGCTAAGCGGCTAGTCGAACTATTTGCTCTGGGTAGAACATGAGCTGTGGGTCGGGGTTGGACTGCGACCAAAAATGTAAAGAATATGGCGCCACCGAATTTTTCTATACGAAGAAGACCTTACTTAAGTCCCTAGTATAAGGCTAATGCGGAAACCTTTACTCAATTACCGCTATTCAATATATTACTGAAACACAATCCCTAAAGTTTCTTACCTTATGGCTCGACTTTGACCTTTATAGATGCACTGCTACACCTGTGAACAGATTAAAACAAAGATAGCACTGTTTGTGCATTTATACCCAAAATTTAAAAATTATTTCGAATCAACCTTCATTCATTCCAATTAATAAGGATAGTCTTGATCAAATAAAAATCTATTCCTTCAGTATTTAGTAAATTATTTACAAGACATCTTTTTTTTCTTTAATATAAGTTTGATCAAATTAAATCATAGAAAGATATGTACATAGGTACTTGATAGCATAAGTACTTCTCACAATTAAAACATGGTAATTTCTATTAGAAATGTCTAGCAAAATTTATTTAAAAATGAGTGAGTTTCTTTTCTGAATATTTAACTATATGTAACAATTTCGGTTGGTTTGAGTAGCACTACTTAATCTCACAAAAATATTCCACTCAGCAATTAGTGAAATATGAAATGTAAAAATTTAATTTCTAAGATTTGAGTAAATTATGTTTCGAATAATTAAATCAATTTTCATTAAATATAGAATTTAACTTTTCTTATCTCATAATGACATCTTCCGTATATTAAATGTATTAATAAAAAGATTTAAAGTGAAAATTTACAGGTTCCTGATGCTTAATTTAATAAAAAGATATAAAGTGTAAATTTACAGGTTCCTGTTGCTTAATATGAAAAATAAATAGTCTGTCATTCACCTAATGAACTTGAACATCACCACGTGATCATACAAAAAAATTATTTGTCTGCTATATCCAATGCTAAAGCTGACATATATGAAAGTAATTTACATACCAGATGTTCATCCGATGAAAAAATACCTGCTAGGCATATAGGCCATTCCCGGAATTATAATTGACGATTTACAATTCGCCTGCTTTCAACAACTAAACTACAGGAAATCTCCAATTCCATACAACCATATTAGCTGCATACTGAAATTCGAAACAGCATCACAGCGTCCATATTAAATAATTGATGCACGCCAAATCGACATTCGTACAAAGGTTAAACTTCACTAAATACTAAATTTTCCTAAGTTTTCCTACGTTATATGTTAACCAAAAATTGCATGTTAACTAAAATTTCATGTTAACTAAAATTTCATGTTAACTAAAAGTTTCATGTTAACTAAAAGTTGCACTAAAAATATTTATTTAGTAAGATTATAAATTCAGTACTACTTACTGTTAACCAAAGGCCCTTCAAACAAAATAACGTGTCGTCATCTGCGAGCTAATTCCAGCAAGTGTGGACAATAAAAGTGCGCGTCGCCGAGACGACAACATTACCAGAAAACAATTCAATTTTCGTGTGCTTCCAACACGTGGACTGAAAAACCGTCATTGTCCTTGAGTTCAAAGAACAATTGACCTCTTCTGGCGACAGCTGAGTTGGAAGTGATAATCTCACGCGGGTTACAGCCTGACAACAAGCTTAATATTACAATCGTCTAACAGAGGGAACTCTTAAGATGACACCAACAAAAGACATCTTTTGTCACCGCATAATTTAAAATTTTACACTTTCGAATTGAAAGTTAATATTGTATTCGACAATATGTAATATGTATTTCGTAGATTGTGTAGCATTATTATACGTAAGTTGGTTGTTAATAAATTACATAGGTTAAATATCTGTAGACATAATGACAGAAAATAAAATCGTTACAATCCAACGCATCCATTGGGCTGCTCAACAAATTACTAATCTTATACAAATAAGGTTAGTGGTGTGTTGATCAACCCAAAGATTGTGTTGGTTAAGCAGCAAAAAGCGAAAATTTACAAGAGTAATGTTGAAATTAACTTGTTTGGATATTTTACCTTTAGTAAAAAACTATTGCGTACCAGTAAATGGACTACTAAAATTTTTTTATTTTGTCGTTCAATTGTCAGACAACGTTTTGTTGTAAGATATCAAGCAGGAACCTTTTCTAATTCGCAATTTAAACGTATGAATAATTCAGTACATATGTTTAGGCACGCTGAAAATGTAATATTCAATTATAATTTAAAATTGTGCCAAACAATTTTGTCTGGAGCTGAGCAGTTCAAGTATATTGAACGAAAATTAATTTGTTGGTTATTTTACAAAGAGAAAAGCCAATGACCAGTTTCGCTGTGCTTGCAGCTCATCAGACTGGCGCATTCCTCTTTGCAAAACAACTAATAAAGAGCTTGAATTACGAGGGTTTCATATTGTATTAATGTATACAAAACATTTCCACACGCCCTCTATATTTAAATGTAAGCAACAAACTATCGGAAACTTCTTTAAATCTTCGATATTTTAGTGTAGATGGCATTGCTAGATAAAATTGAACAATATTAACTAGTCTATGACAGCTAAGGTGAAAATAACAAATGACCTATTTATTACACACTAACGGACCTTCTAAGAAAGTACTACCCCTAATGTTACTGGGGATATCGGTCGAGGGAAGATAACGCGCTTCTAACTTAATGGTGACAAATAATTTTGTCTGGAAATGGGTAAACAAAAATTAATTTTTTGGTCATTTTGCAAAAAGAAAAGCCAATGATCGTTTTCGCTGGGGTTGCAGTTCATCAGACTGGCGCATTTCTTTTAGCAAAACAACCAACAAAAGGTCTTAAATTATAAGAGAATCGTAGTGTATTAATACATAAAAAACGGTTCCCATTCGCCTTTTATACTTGAATGTCAGCAAGAAACTATCGAGATTTTCTTGTGGGTAATAAGTCATTTTTTATTTCTATAACGTACAAATAGAATTCAACTATTATTAAAAAAATATAAAATTTTGCAGAACGTATATGAAATGTTTAATTAATCCAATAAGGATATTTACCATTTTGAAGTCATATTGGATACTTTTTAGAATTTTATGCCACCAGCGCATTTGCAACTCTTACGAAATTTTGTGGCAAAATTACACACGCACTATTAGTATTCGATATGTTCGAATATTTATGAATAGATACGCGAATCGTACCTGTTTATTCTACACTCCATCCGAAGGCACTACATTAACCCAGAAGCGAGTTTTTTTTACTTGGAAATTTTGAATTTTGCCAAATCCTTGCTGTTCCAAAGTAAAGTAGGGATCTTTAACGTGCGCGACAACACCTACACACACAGGACATTTTACCTCGCATCTAAACGAGGGCGTATTTTTGTGAAAATGCTCGCCTAACATTTTTAAGCGATTCGTTTTGGGAATCTAACCCGGGACCTTAGAATCAGCAATCTTACGCGAACCTGTGTGATCTACGAAGCCGCTCGCATCTGTTTGCCACAAAAGCTTAGGCTACCCTTCCCCACCCTTCAACTCATACCGCACCCAGGAAACAAAATTCATCAGTGTCCTTTTTCTATAACCCAATTTAATTTGTTTTTCGCATACTAAGCCCTTATTCTAATGTCACAAACATTCCATCCAATTAAAACAAATCAAGGCATAGAGAGCACAAATGGCTAGGAAGCTTATTAGACGTGTTTGTTCGAGTTTCTCATGACATAGGTTTTCAAAATTTTTATTTGTTTGAATGACTATATATTGTGTCTAATTACTTGATACACCTTGCAATCTTGTAATGGCTTGCTTCTCCTTCTACTCCACACACGCTCTACAAATAAATTTCCATTGTCTTCTTGACCTGAGTCCACATACAGTTTTTAAAATCAGCATGCGTCTGTTAAATCTGATATAAGTCTAACTATTGTTACAGAGATTATTTACTTAAAACTTTTAAATATAAATAATTATAAAATAAACTGCGTACAAACAAATGTCTCAATAGACAACGGTTAAATTTGTACCGAAGAGGATCATAAAAAAACTTATTCTTAAACAAATTCTTATTTAAGGGTACAGGTGAATTGCTTGCCTGTACAGAGGGCGCAATGTATTCCACAGAATTTACAAATAAAATAGCATAATATACGTTTCAAATTAACAATGTATATTAATTATAACTCTGTTTACCTTGTAAATTAATGCATATGTTCGGCATGGATGCGGTTTATCGCTTCTGGCTCAGATTTCTGCGGCGAAGTTTGTTGCTTTCTCTAAAACATAAACAAAAGCACAAGATAAAACGGTAAGGAATTGGTGTAGGGAACGACAGCGTAAAACTTAATTACACTGTCTATATGCACTCACTCACAAGTAGTTAAAGGTAAATGGGTCACAATAAGAATGAAAATGGCGGTGGTTTCTTCTTGTAAAACCACCACCGCTTCTTAGTTTGCCTAATTCGTCGGGAGAACGACATATATCTAATTCGAATCGTGGGGAATTATATTTGACGTTCCTTTCCTACAGTATAAAAGCTCTTACTACGAAAGCATAAAGGTAATCTACACAAACATATTTCTCGAGCATAAATTACGTATTCAAAAATATCCTAAAATTAACTATTTACTAACAATAATTTGTGAAGCACTTTTTAACGCATAACAAAAATGGTCTATCGTTAACGCTTGAAAATGTCAGCTATTTTTATTGTTGAATAAGCGTCTGATGGTGAATACAGTGCACGTCAGATATATGTATCAATTATTATTTAAAATTTTAATTAGAAATTTATATCCTGTGCTTACGGTTGACCTTGATTTAAATTCTTTTGTAAAATTTTATTATTGCACACGAGCTATGCCTTGCTTTATTAAAAGCGTACGATATGGTATTGAGAATATTGAACAGCTACCAACTTTTTAGGCAATTTTTGTTGCTTGAAATATTTCCACATAAAACTGTGGATGAGAGAATCGTTTCTGTTAAAATTCAAATTGCTCGGAAGGAGCCGCAATCTCGTAACAAATTGAGGGTGCTCTGGCTAACTACAGCGACGTGGGAGTGGGTTCCGATAGAAACAAATAACAGAATAAAAAAATTACTTAATGTAAAGCGAAGCAGTTACAATTCCAAGGTTACGTTACCACTAACACTTACCTCGGAAAGCTTTTAATGTACTAAATTAATGGGCGCCAACTCGTCTGGTTTATGGACGATCGCCTAGAAGACGAGTTTTCCAAAGGCATTCTAATTAGGTTGGCCTCCTGCTGAAATAGAGTTTCTTTTCTATAAATTTATGTTCTTAATAAAACAATCACACACGCTTCTCACTATGTCACTTAATTCTATGTGAATACAGGCATCATAACGTTATTCCGGTAAACTGGTACACATATAATTTTAAAATTACATAAATCAATTCATTTTCGATTATTCATTACATACCTAACTAATTATAACCATCCCATCACATCCACTTTTTCGATTAAATTTCAATATCAAAGTTAGTATATTTAATAAAATAAACACTATGTCCTACAATGATAATGGACGTTTTATAATTTTGCCTAATTAAACAAGCTTTATGTATAAATGTTACAACAAAATATATAGATAACATAATACTATAACTTATAGCTGAGGCTTTGTATAAATAAAGATTACCATTGAGTCTGAATTGAATTCACTTTTTGACAGGTAATTTATTTTTTCTTATGCGGAATAGGAACCAATCTGTCTAATTTTTTATCTTTGTTGTTGAATCGTTGTAAATTATCCGCGGCTCTCACCACGTTTAACTTTCGTTGGCTAATGCCATAGCCCAAGAGCTTTTCTCAACTAATCTATCAACATTAACCTCCATATATGTTTAAGTCACGGCTTGCGAGTAATTAATTAATTGTTTTCATCCGCTGTCTAGCTGTCGCGCTTTTCCCCACTTTCTATACACTCGAGGTGTATATCATTGTATTCCTATAGATAACGTTCAAAATGTATCATTCCATATTGTTTAATAAGTGATTATTGTTATCTTGTGCATTCTGCGATCTGCAAATAGGTACATAGTAACATTTGTTATTATATTTAAATGTTACGTCTGGTTAGATCATTTGTAACTCTAAATCTGGTACCGATTTTTCCACTACTTTGAAAACTATACATATGAATAACTTGATTGATGGCACGAATACTGTTTTCTTTTATACAGTTATTAACAAGAACATTAAGGTAGCTGATTGAGCTCTGGCGTAAGACGTGCAAGATGTAGGAACTACTTGCAGATTATATATTTTCGACAAAGAAATAAAGCTAGAGATCTAGACTTTAAAATTTAAAGTAATATATATATATATATATATATATATATATATACATGTATAAAAATAGATATACATAAATATAGTGATGTAAAATCTAAATAATGCTCTTTTCAGCATCACCAGTTTATAAATAGTTCACAAATCGCATCTTTGACACAACGTTTCATCAAAATAATTTAAGTAATTAGATTAAGCAGATCAATGTTGTGACGTTTAACACTTAGTAACATTTTAGCATTGATAGTCTGTAAATATCTCATAAATTGCATCTCTGTTTCTAATTTTTATTATTAGAAACCAATATATTAGGTTGTGATATTGCAGCTTAATTATTCTTCAGCCCCATCAGTTTGTAAATATTGCATAAAACGAATTTCTAACAGCAACTTTTGCATTATTTAAGCCATTTATTATATTAAGAATGATTTATTTCATTATAAACGCTCATAATTCAATTCCAATAATTTTGTTGTTATATGAGAAAAACAAGATAAATTTTAATCTGCATAATATTTTATATTTATATTTTATATTTCACAAATTGCCGCTAAACTTAATATCCAAGAAAAAAGTTAAAATATTCTGCTATTTTAAGTCAGGTTTAATGCAAATCTGCTGTAATCCTGTTATTCTGATATTTGGTCAGTAAAGGTGAAAACTGCAGTAACGAAATTCAACATTAGTTTTTAAAAGCTTTATTAGATTTCCTTATTTGTTTGGCAATTTTAAATATTACAAATACTGTGAGAAGTTTCACTGCAATCGATATTCTAAAAATCCCACCCCTAAAAGTGATATAAATAAAAGCACAAAACATCAAAAAGAGGATTTCATTTTCTGAAATACAAGTGAATTTACACTATACAACACAACAGTTAGCATAAAAGTTAATTAAATAAAAGTTAAATAGTTGCAAATGAAGTTAGAAAGTTTTCAACATTTTTTGCAGAGCTGTTTAATTAAACGGAAGGTAAGAATTTATTTAACACATATTTATACAGATTTTAATAGAGTGTTGGTCATACCATCTTAAGTTGTAACTATATTTTTTATCCTTAGCCCAACATTAATGTTTGCAAAAAAAATTTCCAGTCCCACGTTAGAGTGCTAATGTTACTAAAAAGAAAGATTTCCTTATGTTGAAATAAGCCCACGGTGTTACTTGGATGGTAAATGGAGAAATAGCAACCCTCTAGCAAAATAAAACGCCTAACTCTGGTTATTAATTCAAGGGAGATCACAAGAGTGGGCGTAGAACAATTTTGTTTTCGCTCGTACGACAAGCAAACAAAGGAGTGCGCCACAGCGTTTACTGACTCTAATAAACTCACTTCTAAGAGCCCTGTAAGAAACACAGTTTAAAGCATTTATTAACAATTTAAATATTACTAAAAACAAAACAAGCTTTCTAAACTTCAGTAGCGTTCGTTGTTTACTTCAAACTTAGCATGTTAAAGAACTTTACTTAAACACGTATTTTAAGTTATAACAGAATGTACATAATTACTGTTAATTACAAAAATCACAATCCAAACATTTTAACTAGCCACCTAATTAATTCGTACAAACCAAAAGCGTGAACAAACAGCTAGACTGTTCTGACGTCAGAGCGAGACATGTTGATAGTGAACGGTGAGATCCAACCTCTTATCAAGCTATCAACAATATGTCTAGCTTCTACTCATCTAAATTGAGCCATGTGTAAATGAACATTTTCTTGAAATTCTTTAAGTTCCATACAAATAACGACTGAAATGCTAGGTATCTTGATCTTTGTGTAAAACAAAGCGTTTCTTTGCATGACAACATAATCCAAACGTACTTCTAAATATATACTAAAATATTCTGATGAACTTCTTAAAGCGTGATCCTTAGATTGCGCTAAAATACAAAATTATTAATGCTCAAATCAAATACTTGAATTGGCATTGATGAAACTGATTTTTTTAAGCTTTGACTGCATGATTAAAAGCAACTCAATTAAGACCACATCTGCAGTGCTGTATATATATATATATATATATATATATATATATTGCATATATATATATATATATATTGTTATGCTGCCACCTAACAAATAGAAAAAACCATGACCTCGTTAATATCTTTCAGTCGGTAAATCTGAAACAAATCTTTTGTAAAAATTGTAATATCCACAGGTCGTTCGTTCTGTAAGTAAAAGGCTAAATATGCAACACTCAAAATTTTATTAAGCCCCAAATATTTACAAGGGAAAGATATAGGATATGCGTTAAAGATGTTACTTCAAAGCTTAGTAACCTCACCATTTCATAGATCAGGCTTTATAAATTTTAAACAAAGGAACTAGTTTTCTTTACACTGTGGCTAGGATTTGCCTTATTTAAAAACTTTCATCAGAATAATGGCGTAGTGTTTGTGCACAAAAATTACTTTTAAACTAATATTAAACGTATGAACTTTAATAGATTGAAACAAATCGGTGTAAGACTACCTTCCAAACCTTTTATAAAACAGCTATCAATAAAAATTTTTCAATGAACTAACAAGTACCAAAATACAACATAGAAGTTATCCAAATATTAAAATAAAATTCATCTTTTACCTAAATTGATATCCGTGTTGCAATCAGTTGTTGGCCTTGGTCACGGCTTGTTTGGCAAATTTTCAAGTTGAATAAAATTTTCTCTAAATTCTATTCTGCGTCCAGGATTTTACTACGTTACGAGTATCTTAGCATTAATACCTTTCCGTGTATGAAAAAAATTTCAATATCGTAAACCAAAAGTTAAAATACCAGTACGTTAGAAACTCCATAAAATTTGTAGGATGATGAGTTAAAATAATATTCTTACTTTTACGTTTAATTATACAGCTTCGAATTAAAACTTTGAAAACTTTCTAACTTCACTTTCCATATATTTAATATGATTTAGTTTTTATAAACTTTATTAAATTTTCGTGCAGCCTAGCGTGTAACTGCTTGTTATCACTCGCAGTTCAAAAAACAAAATCTTTTTCATGAGGTTCTGTGCATTTATTTAAGATATGGAGGTTTTTGGATTTGTGAAATATATATTGCATTAAAACTTTTCCCAGCATGTTTGACATTTAAAATTACCAAATAGGTAAGGAAATCCAATAAATCTTTTAAAGATCCATGTTAGAACATAGTCTCCCATAATTTTCACCTTTATTAGCCGTATAACAGAACAGGAGATATGCAATACACCTGACACCAAAGTAGCAACATGTTTCAACTTTTGCCTTAGATATGAAGGTTAAATGCAATGTGATTATAAAATATTTGTAAACTGGTACTGCTGAAAACGTCATCGACTACTAAATTCCAATAAATTTATAACATCTTTTCTAAACATTATATATATATATATATATATATATATATATATATATATATATATATATAGCTATGCATAAACAGTAATTGGAATTATCGATCTCCGACGTTGGCTGTCTTATTAATATTGCTATAAACTCCCTCCCGAAACTTAACTGGATTTTATCTTGAACCTACCTTGTCGACCAATAACAAAATTTGATATGTTACCGCCTTACTCGTTATTAATTTCGTATTCAACTTATAGCTTCTCCTTGATTGTTTAAATTATCAAATTACTCCCATTAACTTTATCTTATGACCTCGACTAGCATTTATTTGAAATTATTAAATTAAGTTTTATATAATGAAACAAATATTATGTACAGTTTTGTAAATTATTTAAAATACACTTTTCAATTAATTAATGTAGTAAATCTCATTTATAAAAAATCATATACTTTTTAATCAAACCCAAAGTCACCAAAAAAAACTATTATTTTTATAAAAGAAGTGTGGAACATTCAAAACCTCTTATCATATCACGCACTTTATACGTATGCAAGTCCTCTGTTTTGTTGACTTTTTCACATTCATTTATATTAAGCAAATTTAATATTCGCATAAAAAAATAGAAAAATAATGTCTTATAACTAAAACTTTAACCTGGTCTATTTTCTTCGCTATTTCTTTCTCGCAATTGACGCATCCATTATCAGCTAATATTCTCCATGCATTAAGCCATCCATTTGGATAAAATTATTTTCTCCCAATTCAGAATTATTACATGCCCATTCGAAATTTTGTCTATCCACACGCTTGAACCATTGCATTTAAATTATTGCCATCACACTCTGGACTACCATTATTAACTTATACTTATGCACCCCAAATTATTGTCATCTCATTCAGACTTATTACTTCTTATCAATTTCCCCAAACTTAGAATTGGATTATCATCCTCCCCAAACTCGAACTTGGAAATTGTATTATTATTCTTCCCGGACTCGAAATTGTATTGTTATTCTTCCCCGGATTCAGAATTGTATTATTCTCCCCGGCTTCAGAGCCGTTTAATCGGCAATCATAATTTTCATCTTCGCACTTACACAATATTTCACTTTAAATTATTATTACGTATCACACTTTATTTTAGAGTGGCGCACCTCGGCCTTTGTTGAGTTGAAAACTGAGTTCGTTATCACTGTGTCTGTTAATATATCATTGATCTCCTACTCCGTCAGTGGGTATGGTCTACAAGCTCGTCGCTTATTTTAACCAATCAAATCTTTGCATTTAAAGAAGTTTCTAATGTAATTTTATTTGCTTTTAAATAATTGTGACCTGCTCGCAGGTGCTTCGTTATCAAGCATGCAGTGTTTTGACGAATCTAATCGCTTTTCCATAAACAACTGATGCAATTTGACTTTTAATTTTCATATATGCATGTTATTTACGCAATTTTTAATCTCCTTTCTTATTAAAAATGGTTAACTATTTTGTACGCATTTACACTATGCTTCTTGAAGCTCTATTTCTTATCTCAGTATTAACCTAATTGTTTGGAACTCCTTTGAATGAGTGTTTAATTACACTTTATTATGTTTACTTATAAAATACGCGTGCTTCCACTGAAAAATATCATTACTTGCCTTACCTAAATTAACTAAAACTCTATCTACAGGGAGTTAAATATTTACTATTTACCTAATGCATGTAGTCCTTATTTCTACGCTAACTATGCGTCTTTGCGTGTCTATATGCGTCGCTTAAAACTACTTATCCTTTATATACAGGGTGTTGACTGCTTACTATTTACAAACTATCTCCATTTCTCAATTATTTACTAAATAAATGCAGTTTTCTACTTCCTATGATGATTTCTCATTTCTTAAGGACCTTTACTATAATGTACACCCTTAAACAACCCCTTATCACAGCAATATATATATATATATATATATATAACAAACAATGAAATTTAATGGCGAGTGTTTGATATTGTTTGATATTATTTTAGGACTCATTAAATTTACTTATTCTATATATATTGACGTAATAATGAGGTCACAAGATGTCATCGAACGCCAAATTCTACCGTGTATAAATATAAGCGTATTTAATTATCACACAAAAAAAAACCTTTATTAATCATGTAATTAAATCCCGTTATTGCATTTATTGTGAAAGGATCGTTAAACTAATATAAAATTAAAACACCAATTATTAAATTAATTTATTTCATACATAATTATTCGACAAATACTAAAAATAACTTAGATCTTAAGCTATGCCAAACTAAAATCCGTACCCTGTTAGAATGCAAATCAATCATTAAGAATGCAATTGTGAGCTTTAATTGTGTAATTAATTTCCAAGTATGGTAGATATATCATTTAAATTTATTTTAAAAGTTTTAAATAAAATGTGTTAATTCTAAAATTTTGGGTTACTTAATAAGTGAATACGTCATTTTATTAGAAATGTTTTAAAAGCCAATGTTTTACAATCAATGAACAAACGCTCCGATTCAAAGAAAAGCGCGTTATCAAAAAGACCCTAAAATAGATCAAATAAGCGAGTTTAATACGTATTACAGAGAGGAAGAGACAGCGGATATCGACTTCTTTTATTAGAAAAGAATAGACGACGCTTTACGATAGACATAAATCATAACATCCGCGAAAACTTATCCCAATTATTATAATTATTTTGTAAAATATTGCGAAAATTGGACGATCTTCGACATAAATAATCCAGATACAAGAGCTGCTGCTGAATTTAATCGAGTAACAATAAAAATACATTATGTAGACTGATATTGTAACTTCAAATGAAGATTTGAAATGGAACCAGGAAATATTTAATGCCGTGATGATAGTAGAAATGAGATTTTCATAAGCACTATTTGACAATAACAATCACAAGTATAAAACTTTAGTTCTTTGTTTGTAACTTAAAAGACTATATATAAATATTTGTAACATAAACTAAAAAATTTATTTGTTATGGGGATAATTTTCTGCAAATTTTGAGTCAGAGTTCAAAGCATTTTGACCTCTACTAAATTATCTGTGTAGCGCTATTAGCCAATTACACTAACAAATGGGGTAAGAAAAGATAGGTAAATTATACACAACCAAATTAAAGTGAACTTTTGTAACTCACGGAAAAGAGATTGGAGTTATGTAATTGTTAACAAATATTAGGTAAGGATTATTTTAATAAATAAGTAACCTTTAGGAATAATTTTCTGTATGAACTTAAGCTGTAAACTGTTTTATAAATGCAAGAGATTCTTCTGTATGAAAGAAAAATGTTTTTGAACGCATATATGTTTTTTGAAATTTCTGTGTTTCATTTCATTTTCGTAAATTTCACAGCATTATGTATGTTGAGCTAGCCAGGCAAAAAAAGGACACTGTAGGATAATGATTTAATACTTTCTATTGCATCCTCATTAAATCAATTCATTACACCCAAGTCACAGCGCTTTTGGCGGCGCTCCTGCGTGAGGCAGAGTCACAGCACCCTTAGTGGCGCTCCAACGCGAAGCCAAGTCACAGCAATATATGTATATATATATATATATATATATATATATATTTATATATTGACGTGATAAGGGGTCCCAAGAGGTCATTAAAACCCAAATTCTAAAAATAAATTCAACCAAGATATAATAATCCAGAAAAAATAGAAATTTGTTAAGATTCAAGGTTACATCCTGTATCGCACAAGCGAATTTTTTAGCCATTAAAGTGCCAAGCAAAAATGCAATTCCGTGCGTGTAAATAATCACCTCAATAAAAGCGTATTGTAATGACATAGTCATTAAATACGATCTTTATACCATATTAAAATCGATTAATTTCAAGCGTAAATACAAAGACATTCGTTTGTTATAAAAAAAATGTATTTTCCGTGCATAAAATAAATAACTTTGTGTATTGGAATATGTTTTGTTTGCATTTGAAAGCAATTAAAAACGTTGGTTATTTACGTAATGAATAATCACGCCGTGTATAAAATATTCGTGTAAAAAAACAATATCTTTTATTACAATCGTTAAGGATGCAAATCGTTTGCATGATAAAGCAATTAAAGCTTAAATTAATTAGCCAAATTTACTTCTTTATAACATAAATTCAATTTTAAGTAAAGAATTCGGGATTATCAAGAAATGCATCATCTGTATTAGAACTACGTAAATACCTAAAATAAACAAGCGTTTAGTCTAAGAAGCCACAGGAACATTAAATATCCATAAAATCGATAAGAATTGATTTTATTATCTTTTGCATTACTACTGGATAGTATGCGACGCCACAATAACCTTATGTGTTAAACAGAACGGGGCAGCACGCGTCACTATAATAAATCACTCACGCGCTAATGAGGAATTCCCAAAACTCTTGCGTCAGATAGGTGGATAATCTTTTGATTGGGATCTCGTACAATCTGGAAAGAGTGACGTAGCTAAAATAAATTGTATATAAATAGGGAATTAAAGAGATTCATTCATAAATTTGACTTGATTAAGTCGAAAAAATGTTACTTTGTGAAAAAAGTGTTTTACAGTATTTAATAATTACGATGTAACAGTGAATTAAGAAGTAATCCTTAAACGTTCTCTGCATAAATATGGAAGTTGCTAAATGCAGTTAATTAATTTTGTAATATACAATGAAGATGGAAAATTCTTCGAGATAAAGAGCTACTTTAAATTTAATTAAATAATTAAACCGATGATGCATTTTGTTAACTGATGGAGATTTTAAATAATATGAAAAATATTATAAGCTGATTTTGAACGTTAATTTAAAATAAAAGCAGAAGATATTTAATACTGTTAACTACGAGTTGGATAAGTGTTTTGTGGATTTTGCAAGTATTACTTTTAGAATTTTTTGTTTGTAACTGATATTTGAGTATTTGTTATTTTAATTTAAGATAGAATCACTCTTAAACATAATATTTTTTTGTAAGGATATTTACCGAAAAAGTTTGTAGTCAGAGTTCAAAACACTCAGTCTTTTTAAATAGACTATTTATCCAAAAAGAAGAAATTTGTGTTCTGTAAATTTAAACCTAGATAAAGTGAGGAACATTTTTGATAATTAAGTAAATAAGTACTTGTTAGGTAGACCTTTATGTTTGAAAGAAACTATGATATACATGTTCGATATTCTTATGTATGAGAAAAATATTTTTGACTGTATAGATACTTTATGGCATTGCTGTGTTTGATTTTATTTTGTAACTTCCATTACTTTTTGAGCTAGCCAGGCAAAAACAAGTTGGAAAAGAAAGTAAGTCAACAATTTCAAATTGTACAATTTGATGTATCTGTATCACAGCACTCTTTTAGCGACGTTCAACGCCAGGCATTGTCACAGAAATAATTTAACGGCGCCCTAACGTGCGGCCGTTGCCATATATATATATTATGCTGTGATAAGGGTTTGTTTAAGGGTGCACGACATAGTGAAGGTCACTAGAGAATGAGTAATTAGAATAGGCAGCAGAAAATTGTAGTTATTTTAGGAAATAAGTAAGAAATAGAAGTAGATAGTAAGTAGGCAACACCCTGTGTACAAAGTAGAAATAGTTTTGGGCGACGCAGGAAAGACATAGGAAGACGCATAGTTGGCGTAGGAATGAGAAATACGAGTATTAAACGGATGGTAAAGATTAAATACCCTGTAGATAGTGTTCAGTTGACATAAGTAAAGCGAATAAGAATATTTTTCAGTGGAAGCACGCGTAGAAATGATAAAGTATAATTAGACACGCATTAAGAAAAGAGTCTCAGACGATTAAGTAATACGGATGTGAAAATAGAGTTTCATGTAGCTAATATAATGCGTATAAAGATCTAACCATTTTGATAAGAGAAATGATTAAAAATTGCGTAAATCGCATGTAAACAATGAAAGTTTAAAGTAAAATTGCATCAGTTGTTTATGGAAAGGCGACTATTCTATCAAAATACGGCATGTTGATAAGTGAAGACACCTGCAGGCAGGTGGGCATTATGAACGAACGCAGAGCATTACATCAGAAAATATTCGAAATGAAATTATTTGATTGGTCAGAAGCAAACGACAGGTTCTAGACCACACCACGGATGCAGTGGGGATTCGAAATTATATTAGCAAGCACCGCGATAAGAAAGTCAGTTTTGAACTCAATGAAGGCCCAAGTGCATTGCCAGTAATACTGAATAATACGTAACAAGTGGTACAAAGTGAAATAAATGAGTGTGTATATGAAAATTACCGTTTAAAACGTAAGTAGGATTATTTTATGAATTAATCGTAAACTAAGACATAAAAATAATAGGGCTTCGAGGTCTGAGGAAAATAGGCCAGAATGCTTGATGTTAAGAAAGATTACAATAAAACAATTTAAATGTCGAGGCGAAAAGAAGAACATAATCTTGAAGTATAGGGTGAACGAATTACAAATTTGAAGTCTATGGCAAGAATGATTAAAGTATAAAATTATAATTTAATGGTGTTGGTCCATAATGGTGATAAGTTAAATGGAATCGAAAATTGGGAAGATTAATTTTAATGGAAGCGTCGTCGTAAAAGATAAAACCAGGTCAGATTGTTAGTTATAAGGCATCTGTTTTCTACAAGAATTTTATTTTATTTTTAATATCAAATTGGCTAAATATTATATGCTTGTAAACAAGTCAACAAAGGGTTGAATACGTATTGAAATAATAATAAGAAAACGGATTTAGAATATTCTACATTTGTTGGTAAAGATAATGAGTTTTCTTTGGTGACTTTGGGTTTTAGTACAAATTAAATGGTTGTTGATAAATGAAATTTATAAAGGTGAATTAATTTGAAAATGTATTGTAAATAACGTCAAAGCTGTACATAAAGCATTAGTTTCATTAAATGGGATCCAAACTTACTGAATTTTATAATTACAAATATATGCTAGCCGAGGTCATAAGATTGAAATAGTACAGAGGAAGAGCCACAAATTAAGTAGGGCAGAGATAACCCGCAAAGGCGGTAACTTGTTGAATTTTGTCATTGGTCGATAAAGTTGTTTATGATAAACTCCAGTTGATAGCAACGTTAAGAAACAGCTGGAGGAGGAAATAATCACAAGCTGTAGGAAAGATTAAAATGGTGGTTCAATAATTTAATTTAGTATTATAGCAATTAAAATAAATAGGTCGCTCAACGTAAGGACACGTGATATTACAGAAATAATAGGTCGACCCACTAAAGGGTATTACAGCAAATAATATGTCGACCCAACGAAGGGCTCGTAAATTAAACCACAATAAACTGAAATTAAGAGGGCTCGTAAATTAAACCACAATAAACTGAAATTAAGAGGGCTCGTAAATTAAACCACAATAAACTGAAATTAAGAGGGCGAATTAAAATAAATTTTAAAGTACGATTGTAAGATTTTATATAAATTAATTAAACTAAACCGGGGATTTGAAAAGCTTCAATTAACAATAGTGAAATTTGTACAGTAATTTAAAGTTAGATAAATTTTAGTATTTAAAAGTTTAGCATATAAATTTAATAATAATGGACAAGAAAATACGGGAAACACGGGAGGTTTTGAGACAACAAGGAGTAGAGATAGGATCCCAGGAGAGCGTTATAATTCAGGAAACCAGTTCCAGTGAAGAGGCGAACTTCACAAGAAAATAAGATGTTGGATATCTTAATGGCATTGAATGAAAAGATGGATAGGAGTGAGCAAGCCATAAATGCAGTTAAAATAAAATGGATGAAAACAATGAGAAATTGGAGGGTAAAATTAAGAATCTTAGTGATGGACTGAAAGAAGCAAACCATAATATCGCGGAGATGAAAGCACAATTGAATGAGAGAGTTGGTAGAGTTTCTGAGGAGATAGACGGTTTATGGGATCATATTTCTTTAATCAAAACGAAACGAGAAGAGTTCGAAAGTGAGTCCAACAATAAAATTAAGAATTTAAATATTAAGTTAAATAAAATTGAAGAAAATTGCGAAACGGAATTCAGATCAATAAATCAAGAGATAAATAATTTAAAAAGCAATCCAATAAACTTTAATAGGGAACCAATTAAGCTAATGCACACGAATCTTTCAATGGAACAATTTACGAAATTTTACGGGGACGGAAAAGTAAACCCTAAGATATTTCTGAAAAATTTTAAAATGTTGATACAGGGATACACAGATGAATTATTCAAATTAAATTTAATCAGGGCAATATTAAAAGGGAATGCTAAACAATGGTACAATCTAGTTGAGAATGAAATAGAAACGTTTGAACAGTTTGAAAGCAAATTTCTACGTCAATTCTGGAATGACAACCAGCAAAATCGAATTCGAAATGATTTAATTATGGGAAGATACGATTTGGCGAAAGGGATAACGCGAGAATCATATGCGACTGAGAAATTTACTGTAGCGAAGCAATTGGATCCTCCTTTAGAAGATAAAATTATTATAAAGTATTTAGCAAGTCATTTTAATGCGGAAGTAAAGCGATACATAACGACGCAAAACATAGTGGATAGAGACACGTTTATTGATTATTTGCAGAGATATGATGATTTGGAAAATGATGATGAAAGGGAAAATAATTTTAGGGATCGACGCACGAATTTCACAAGGAATGATGAGACTAGGAATAATTATCGAAGGAACAGGTATAATTATGATCGCGGAAGAAATTTTAATGGGGGGAACTATGGAAACTTTAATAATGATTTTAGGCAGAACAGGGATAATGGTCAGACACCAAGGCAACGAATAGAGAGAACGAATCATGAGGGAAACAATGGAGTAATGAATAGACAGGAAAAGGATGATCGACGGACACCAGCAAGAAATATTAATAGTGTGGAATTAAGGAACACGAATTGCACAGATACAGGAAGAATGAGTCAGGCAGGACCTTCGACGCGAGATCAGGATTTTGAGTACGGACGAACCAAGGAAAATTCTACGGATTAACGGATATGAGCACCAGCGCGAGTTTATTAAATATGAAATGGATAATGATTTAGGAAGACTTGAGAGAAACTTATTACCAATAATTAATTTAAAGGTGGAAAATAAAATGGTTAAAGTATTAATTGATACTGGAGCAGAGGCATCACTTGTAGCGGAAGAATTTGTTAAACGAGAGAAATTGGGGATAAAGCGATAAAGATAGCAAGGTGTAATTTAGTGGCACCAAATAATAAGAGATTTAGTGTAATAAATGAAATGGTAATTCTGAGATGTGAAATGGGGATAGAATATGGGAAAATGAGTTCATGGTGGTACCTGGACTGAAGATAGATGTTATATTTGGGATGAATATGATAGATAAGTTGGGGTTGAAGATAAATGCGGAATGCAAAGAGATTGAGTGTAATGGGAAATATATTAAATGGTATGAAGAGGGAATATAGTAATAGAAGATGACTGCGTAAATATTAATCAGTTTAGTGAAGAGATAAATAATGGGGTAATGAAAGTGAAGAGATTAAGTGTCCAGATGATTTAAAAATAGGGTGAATGTATTATTGAATAAGCATTCAGAATTAATTGGGTCGAAGTCGAGAATTGCCAAGGGTTATGTGCACAAGTTAGAAGTAATGAATGAGGAACCGTTTAACAATAAGATATATCCTATCCCAGTAGCATATAGGAATAGAGTGAAGGAAGAAATTGAGGAAATGTTACGTGAAGGCATTATAGAAAACTCCAGTACACATTTTGTGAATCCATTGGTCGTTGTGGAGAAAAATGATAATGGCGTTGGGTTATGTTTGGATGCAAGAGAGATAAATAAGCGAACGAAGCCGCAATACAATTGTCCACCAACGATGGAAAGCATATTAGCAAGAATAGGTAATAAGAAAATATATAGCAAATTAGACTTAAAGAATTCATTGTGTTTGATTCCATTAGCGCGTGAATCAAGGAAATATACGGGTTTTTCGGTAGAAGGAAAATTATACCAATTTAGGGTGGTCCCGGTTGGTTTGTCCTCGAGCACGGATGCATTAGAGAATGTGATCAAGAATATTTTGGGACTGTATGAGGAATTTAGTATCCACTATAAGGATGAAATATTAATATTTAGTAATAGTGTAGAGGAACACTATGTACATTTAGAGAGAATATTATTAGAGTTGAATATAGCAGGTTTAAGGTTGAATTTAAGGAAGTGTGAATTTTTTCAAAGTAGGGTTAGATTTTTAGGATATAGGATAGATAATAAATATAGGATTGAAAAATATAGATTAAAAGGACCCAGATTTAAGAGTGAAAAAGGGGGAAGTTGAAAATAGATAAATTGAATTGGCCCATGCAAGGACAGATGAATAGATAAAAGGAAATGTAAAATAAATTATGAATAGGTATACATAGAAATAGAATAGGATTTGAACATAAGAATAGGCATAGGTAGGAATAGTATAGTATAATAGGACATAGGTATGGGATAAATAAAATGTAAATATGAGTTTAATAATGAAAAGGTTGAATTTCAATATGGAAATAAAATATAATAATTTCATACCAATGTGAGTTTAAGTTCACGTTGGGCAACAAAATGGACATTGATATAAAATTTTATATTTTAATTTGGGGAATTATGCTGTGATAAGGGTTTGTTTAAGGGTGCACGACATAGTGAAGGTCACTAGAGAATGAGTAATTAGAATAGGCAGCAGAAAATTGTAGTTATTTTAGGAAATAAGTAAGAAATAGAAGTAGATAGTAAGTAGGCAACACCCTGTGTACAAAGTAGAAATAGTTTTGGGCGACGCAGGAAAGACATAGGAAGACGCATAGTTGGCGTAGGAATGAGAAATACAGTATTAAACGGATGGTAAAGATTAAATACCCTGTAGATAGTGTTCAGTTGACATAAGTAAAGCGAATAAGAATATTTTTCAGTGGAAGCACGCGTAGAAATGATAAAGTATAATTAGACACGCATTAAGAAAAGAGTCTCAGACGATTAAGTAATACGGATGTGAAAATAGAGTTTCATGTAGCTAATATAATGCGTATAAAGATCTAACCATTTTGATAAGAGAAATGATTAAAAATTGCGTAAATCGCATGTAAACAATGAAAGTTTAAAGTAAAATTGCATCAGTTGTTTATGGAAAGGCGACTATTCTATCAAAATACGGCATGTTGATAAGTGAAGACACCTGCAGGCAGGTGGGCATTATGAACGAACGCAGAGCATTACATCAGAAAATATTCGAAATGAAATTATTTGATTGGTCAGAAGCAAACGACAGGTTCTAGACCACACCACGGATGCAGTGGGGATTCGAAATTATATTAGCAAGCACCGCGATAAGAAAGTCAGTTTTGAACTCAATGAAGGCCCAAGTGCATTGCCAGTAATACTGAATAATACGTAACAAGTGGTACAAAGTGAAATAAATGAGTGTGTATATGAAAATTACCGTTTAAAACGTAAGTAGGATTATTTTTATGAATTAATCGTAAACTAAGACATAAAAATAATAGGGCTTCGAGGTCTGAGGAAAATAGGCCAGAATGCTTGATGTTAAGAAAGATTACAATAAAACAATTTAAATGTCGAGGCGAAAAGAAGAACATAATCTTGAAGTATAGGGTGAACGAATTACAAATTTGAAGTCTATGGCAAGAATGATTAAAGTATAAAATTATAATTTAATGGTGTTGGTCCATAATGGTGATAAGTTAAATGGAATCGAAAATTGGGAAGATTAATTTTAATGGAAGCGTCGTCGTAAAAAGATAAAACCAGGTCAGATTGTTAGTTATAAGGCATCTGTTTTTCTACAAGAATTTTATTTTATTTTTAATATCAAATTGGCTAAATATTATATGCTTGTAAACAAGTCAACAAAGGGTTGAATACGTATTGAAATAATAATAAGAAAACGGATTTAGAATATTCTACATTTGTTGGTAAAGATAATGAGTTTTCTTTGGTGACTTTGGGTTTTAGTACAAATTAAATGGTTGTTGATAAATGAAATTTATAAAGGTGAATTAATTTGAAAATGTATTGTAAATAACGTCAAAGCTGTACATAAAGCATTAGTTTCATTAAATGGGATCCAAACTTACTGAATTTTATAATTACAAATATATGCTAGCCGAGGTCATAAGATTGAAATAGTACAGAGGAAGAGCCACAAATTAAGTAGGGCAGAGATAACCCGCAAAGGCGGTAACTTGTTGAATTTTGTCATTGGTCGATAAAGTTGTTTATGATAAACTCCAGTTGATAGCAACGTTAAGAAACAGCTGGAGGAGGAAATAATCACAAGCTGTAGGAAAGATTAAAATGGTGGTTCAATAATTTAATTTAGTATTATAGCAATTAAAATAAATAGGTCGCTCAACGTAAGGACACGTGATATTACAGAAATAATAGGTCGACCCACTAAAAGGAGCATGTACAGCAATATATATATATATATATATATATATATATAATTCAAAATTTATTTGTGGGTTTGAGGTCTCTGGATTAAGGTGAAAACTCTTTTTTATGGCGTAAATTTTCGAATTTATTTTAAATTCTTGATCACAGGCATATCTAAAAAATTTTTATACGCTAGATTATAAATGTGGTACATAGATTATAACTTACAAACTTGAGGTTAATTGAAAACTAGCATAACAAACATAATAAAAATCTTGGAAAAACTCGTAAAACTAACAAAATTAAAAGTTCTTTAAAAATAAATTGTAAACATTAAACTTGTATATACATCAATTTGATGTCATAAATGTATCATATTTATAAAACTAAAAATACAATAAACAAGAAAACAGATATTAGTAACTTAAGTTCCATATACACATATTTATTAAATTTTGAACAAAATTAATGACAAAAATTAAACTAAACATGCACACACACACACACACACACATGCTCACACACACACACACACACACACACACACACACACACACACACACACACATACACTCACAACATATAATATACATGAACACACACATACATTTATGCACTCGATACTCTGTCATCAAACAAATCAGTTATCTTATATCCTATGAAACAAAAATTTTTACTTCAAAATTTATGACATCAAATTGATGTATATACAAGTTTAATGTTTACAATTTATTTTTAAAGAACTTTTAATTTTGTTAGTTTTACGAGTTTTTCCAAGATTTTTATTATGTTTGTTATGCTAGTTTTCAATTAACCTCAAGTTTGTAAGTTATAATCTATGTACCACATTTATAATCTAGCGTATAAAATTTTTAGATATGCCTGTGATCAAGAATTTAAAATAAATTCGAAAATTTAGGCCATAAAAAAGAGTTTCACCTTAATCCAGAGACCTCAAACCCACAAATAAATTTTGAATTACAAAAATTTAGGTCGTAATTATTATCACTTTATATATATATATATATATATATATATATATATATATTGCAGCTTTAAAGTAATAAATAGATAAATGCGTATTGGATAAAAGAAAACCGATAGAATTAGTAGACAATTTTTAAATTACTTTAAAATCACTCTATTGGAGAAATTTGAACAAGGTTGAAAAATTAAATACCTTAAAATCTCTTTTTAGTTAAAAAAGGTCCTTATGCTTAAGTGTAAGAACATATTTTCCCTAACGTTTGTGCTTCTACAACAAAAAAGTCATAATCAACTTCCAGTTCTGTACTTCGTGAGATAATATTTCGTAAACCGGAAATGAGGTTTCGTTGAGGTTTGAAGCACAAACAAGTGTTTAAGGATTTTGCTAGCAGTATCCTTTGTATTTTAAATACGTAGTCAACTTTACAAGACTCAACGAAATAAAAAATTTTGTGTACACAATGGCTCAAGATTAAGTTGAAACAATACCTTTGAAATCTAGAGTAGAAACGACAAAAAAATTAGGTATGCAAGGCAATCGCATAGCTGTAACAAATGCTACTTTCTCTAAGACAAATGGTGGAGTTTCACGATTTTACGATTCGCATAGTATACTTTTAAGACACTTGAGAGAGAATTGTTATGCAAGGCTGAACATGATCTTTCTACCATGAAATGACTTCAACTATTACCCTATATTTTACTGAATAAGTTCGTGTAATCTCAGAAGCTTGAAATTGAAATTCCTCATTGTTTGTCAAAGACAAATATTGAATGTCAAACTAGAGGAGTAGAAATATTCTTTAAATTGCTTTTGCTTTTTATCGAGTATTTTACAAAATCGGTATTTTTATTAAAAGCAGGCAAAACTGCTTCTATTTCTAATACGATCATTAGTGCTCTACATTCGCATATTGGCCTCCACGATTTTAGCTAGCGAGTAGTATTCTCTATAATAATTGTAATTCAAATGCACGCGATCGCGTTACGTTAACTATAAATCAGATTAGAAGATTTAAATATAAAATTTGAATGAACAGACAAACGATGAACGCACTCTGTATATTAAGATTTTATTTAAAATGAACATTAATTAACATGATATTTTAATTATTTTAATTAGAGCAGTTAGCATAATCAAATCAATAAAATAAATGTTCTAAAAATATATCGGTACATTTAATACAATACCGAGATAGCGCATTGGTCATTAAATAGAATAAACGTAGCGACAATTAAAATCGCTTAAAGAAAATTTTTTATAAAACATACAATGTAATAAATATGTCGTACAAGAATTAAACTAGAAATTATGATTAAAATGAAACGAATTATAATGGCTAGACGTTCAAGGTGAAATTACAACAACAATACAAAGTACTTGACTTTTATGTATTTATTGTGACAATAACCTTTTATTCCGGATAAATAAAATATATTACATTGTTGAAACTGATTCTGACCGTAATTGATAGGTATTGCCAAAAGGGAGTGTTATGTATTGGCAAAGCACGAAAAAGCTATTTTACGTTAAAAGTAGATAGTAACGCAGCTTCAAGATGTGAATATAAACGTCTCCAAATAGGAGAACATGCGCTCTACGGCTTATTTTTCTAGACTACATTTGCAAAAACAGGGAATGTTTCGATCACGCTGCTACGGTATTCCATGCAGACATGAAAGAAAGTAGTAAAGTAAGAAAAGAAAATCGTCGACACCAAATATCGCAATAAAACAGAAGAGTAGAATAGAAATTCAAAATAATTGAACTTCGTGATTGCTCAAAACGTTGTAGAGTGGAATAGGTCACACAAAAAAAATTAGAAACCTCAGTGAACAAGCCTAGTATTAAAAGGAATACAAAATAATAAATCAAACAGTATAAAAAAGAATATTTGTAAACTATTAAGTCAAATATTTACCTAATCGTCCTGTTATAACATAATGAAAGCAAAAGCGTCAACTTACAATCATACAATATAAAAATATACATTTACGTAAATATCGATTATAAAATCTTAAAATCTAAATAATACACACAAGAATACTTACGTAATGTTTGCCGCCCTAAATATTTACAAGAAGAAAATTAGACATAATGTGTACAGTATTTTTATCTGCTCTGTAAAATGCACGTACTAAAAGAAATAACGTAACCCTAACAGAAATAAACCAAATCTTAACTTACTCTAGCTTATAATTTAGTTAACAAGTTGTTAATATTAGTATTTCGTAATACTAATCTTTAAACAAGTAAAAAATCGCTTTAATGCGATCTTTGGTTTATATGAATGTGGCTTGCAAAATAATTACAAAATCACTAGTGCACCGTGCAAGTAAATTTTTAGCATGCAGCCTGTAATTTATTGTGCAACCACGAGTAAGAAAAACTACAGCACTTACGTGGTTAATAACCAGAAAAGGAAGTGTCTATATTTCATAACAGCATTAAAGAAAAAACAAAACAATAACTGTACGATAAAAAATGTAGTTGTCTGCTTCTGGTGACCTACAAGAGTGTATTACTTTTGCCGGCGGACTGGATACTACATGAAATAATTGCAATAGACTGTAACATTAAGTAAAACAATTGAACAAGAAAGCATCCTAATTATCAGCGCTACATACAGGATTCCTTTACGGTAAAAGGGCTCTGTTTAGAATCAGACAGCCTTCAAAGCTCAATCTGTATTTATAAGGCAGAGCAGACAACCTTTTTCCGTTTCCAAACACAATTCTTATTATAAAATTTCAAATACTTTAACAAACAGCACTTGCAGGTCTTTTTAATATAGCAGCTGTGAAATATTCCAGAAACACGGCTTGCGACCAAGAAGATAACATAAGAACTTCCAAGAACAGTTTTATTGCTCGTACAACTGCACATCTGCGAGATAGAATGCCGCTTGATATACTTTTTTGGCATAGATTGCAAACGCATTACAAGTGTTCATTTCCGATGCAGGCGATTAATATATTTTGAAGAATTTGTAATCGTTGGCCTTTTAATCTCTTTAAAAAAGCCCTATAGCATTTAACTTATTGCTAAGAATATTGAGGAAAGTTTACAGGATGTTTAAATAAGTATTCATTAAATTGAGAGAATATTGAGCTTTTTGACTGATAATTAGTATGATTTGAAATAACACAAAAAGTATAAGGCCGTTTAAGTTAAAAATTTTAGGGCGTAGTTTGAATTTAATATTCATGCAGAAATAGATCGCTGGTAGGAATTTATCGTAACAACGTGTTCCTGAAATTGACGTCGCGAAGACCGGTTAGTGAGGGTAGGAACTTGCGAATTCACCCCACAAATGTTTTGAAGTTTATATAGTAATAATGGAGCCGGTTAACTGGAAATCAAGAAAATGGAAACGCTGATGGTTTCTGGACATCCTTGAGTTTAAAGACATATTAAACAGTGAATAAAATATGCGCCTTTAGATTTATAATTTATGATTATGTACATGTGGATTCTAAATGCATACAAGTTTGTATTCATGTAATAGGAAGTTAATCAAACGTAATTATTCTATTAGATAATGAATTAGCGACAGGACTAGCATTGATTAATTTTAAGCATAATATTATCGTGCATGGAGGTTGGAATATTTGGAAATATTACAAATTATATGCGTATTGATTTTAAATGCAAGCCTTGTTGTTGAAATTTAGTGTTAGATGACGAACAAAAATTTAGTATTTTGAATGTATCATGAATAACAAACAGAAAAGTTGGTATTAAACTGTTTTCTATGTATTGCTATTAAAAGCATTCCTAATCCCTAGGATTTAGAATTTCAATATTGGAAGAGGGAAAAATGCTGTAATAGTAGTATTACTTAATTAATTGTTTTTTCTTTAGGGTTTTCTTTTAGCAATACTTGGTAAGTTTGATGTTAGAAAAATAGGTTTCTTTTCAAGAAAAGTATATTTCTTTTCATGTGACAATTATGTAATCGAAACCATAATAGAAGTTAAATTTTTGTTGAATTTTAATTGGACTTATTTATAAACTAGGTATACAAAAATCTGTGAAAGGATATCCAGCCACCCTAATGAAGGAGTTGTATTTGGGGAGAGACCCTTTATTTTACAACTTTCTTTGGTATAACAAAATTTAATGGGTGTTTTTAAGGTGTTACAGAACAAGGTAACGTATAATGTAATGAATTTAAGAAAACATAAAAGTAAAAGAAACTAATTCGAAATGACCGTCTTCCGTAGGGAAAACATTGAAGAGATTGCTAAAACAAGATAGTTTGGCGTCACTATAATTATGACGAAAGAAAAAACCGAGTAAGTGATTGTGGTAATGTAGCTTGCCTGCATTTCAGCCATTATAAATGCATATTATTTGTATTATTTTTACCATTTCTTTTATAGGATGCACCGTTCACTTTTCCAATGATGTATAAAGGGTAGGTGTACTGCAGAGTATAAAAATAAAAGTACTCTGGCAGAACTAGCATCGGTCTTTAAGAGCTGCTGAGTTTGCGAAAGACTTATCTCAGAAAGAGGAAGTTAATTACACATAAAATTCTTAAGGCTTTTGTATGACTACTTTCTTTTCTCGCCTAGCTGAAAAGAATCAGAAATTAAACGTAAGTGGAGACAAGAAAAGTATTAAATTTGCATATTGAAACTTCGATCATCAACTTATGAACAATTAATTCTATAAAATGTGAGTGATCAATAATTATGAAATCAGAAAGTTTTAATATGATGTTTTTTTAAACATTTACACAAAGTTTTGGAAAGAATGGCCCCCGTTCTAAGTCAGTTCCGGTTTATATACAAAAATTCTAACTAGGTCACCTTCTTCCATTTTATTCGAGATTTATTTAAAGCATTAGTCACCCTGGGTGATGCAATATTTATTAGATTGTCGTGTAATTAGTGTAAAGCTGTTGCGACTGTCTTGATACATGTTTATCCTAAAGCGCCGACCCCTTCTTTCTTATTGTAATACGTAAGGCTATTAAAAAGCATTCTTATCTTACAATTTATGGGTTGCTAATATTTGCGGGTTTTTTGAATCGGAGCGTTTATTCATTGTTTGAAAATATATATCTTATTTAATGGCATTTAAAACATTTCTAATAAAATTACGTATCTGAAAATTCCAGAATCAAACTCATTTTTAGTCTACGGGATTTTATGCTTTATAAATGCAATAAGATTCGTTCTAGAATTAACCCGAGTTGAAATTCTTTGAAAGGAAGCTATTTTTCTTTATTACAAATAGATTGGTATATAGTACCTAGAATTAGGCGCATCCCAGAATGTAGTTTTAAAGCCAGTTTTTTCAATTCCAAGAAGGGTTGTAAATGACGGCGGCTTGTTGAACGATCTGCTTTTTAAATCTGTTCGACAATTTTTGCCTTGGCAGTGAGGATATTCCCGTTGTATTCGATGGTCTGGACTCTGTTGCAGTTGTCTAAGGCAAAATGCAGTTGGTGCTATTCCATTCCATCAAATGCAAGATGTAAGTGGTGTAGATGCTTGGCGCAAGAACACTTTTTCGACGAGGGAAGAGACCATCATGAATGCTTCGTAGTTTGTAACGTAACCCAATGGAGTGAAACGCTTTCCTTTTGTATCATCTTTGTCCGATTTCGGCCATTTGTGCTAAAGCGTGGAATGGCTCGATTTGAGACCCGTAAAGATCTGGGTTCTCCAGATCATTCATACTGAGGTTTACGTATACAGTTCATTGATATTGGAAGCCTGGACACCTAACACATCATCTGTTGTCATGAAGGTTAATTGTGCCAAATCTTGTCTTCCGATCGGACGGTGTTCTGGCATTGTCCAACAGGCGAGTCGCTTCCTGACATCTTAGCCGGCCTATCTCGATGCCAATTACGTTGTGGTCAGTAACGGCATCGTGGCAATTGTTTGGAGGTGGTTTTGGTTACTCTTGATTATTGTTAGGCGGGTTACACTGTTCCAAATCTTTATGTCTGTATGTGTGCTACAGGATTGGGTTCCTTATTTCCGGTAGTAAACAGTGAACAGCCCCAAGTCCTGATTTAAGCTTCGCTTAGGTGGCGGGTTTGGCGGCGCTTGGTGCTGAGGAACGTAGTTGTTGTTTGAGATGGCTTCTTTTTCAGGTCATAGTAGTCGACCGTCATCTTTGCCCTAAATGGCGGAACTATTGTATTGCTCAAAGAATATCTTCTGAAGTTGTGGTAGCTGGATTAGGACGTCTCAAAGTTAGTCCGCTAGGTAATTGCTTGCCCTTGTAGCTGAATCGTTGTAGTGGATAGGCTGACGTCAGTTTCTTCCAGCTGTTGTAGGAACTTAACTGGGATCTACAATGGTGCATTAGAGAACATGGGCTTCTCGGATCCCATAAAGGATGTTGGTGCGTAATGATACTCTTCTACCACTGGAGTAGTGTTGGATTCATTGTCGTGGTTTCCTGTCGTTGCTGTCGTTGTTGTTGTTGTTGTGCGCCACTAGGTTGTTGCATTTCTAGAACTGTTTTAGACACTTTGGTGTCTTATTCTTCAGTAGTTGGCTGGCTGGCAGATGCGGTGTGACTCGGGTCTTGGGCATAGTACGCATAGTACGCGCAGGCTGCTACCTGTAGAATATTGATATGGATAAGGTTCCACTTTGGGCGGCACTTGCTACCAACTTGTTCTGATAACAGAACAAAGTTTTATGGCACACGTACTTTGGATAGTCTCAACGCTGATTTGTAGTTTAAAAGGAGAGAAGAACTGTATTTATTTGACGTGCAAAGAAGTAATTAAAATATTCCAAAATAACAGAGCCATCACACGCATACGAGGGTGAGGTGAAAAGTTCTCGGCCTAAAACAGAGATGGCATTAGTTCGTATGACAAGTTTCAACTTGCTATCTCAAGTAGTTTGTTTACACAAATTTTTTCAAGCAGACGTCTTATGCGTGTTTTCTTAAGATGAATAAACTTGAATATCGTGCGGTCATAAAATTCTTCGTTTTGAACGGATTAACCCCCCAGGAAATTCATCCGAAGTTGACCAAAGTTTACGGAGACTCTGCCCCTTCCCTGTCTACCTATAAATAGTAGGCAGCTGAACTTAAACGTGGTCGAACGTCTCTCGAAGATGACCCACGTGAAGGACGACCAAAAACCGCAACCACACCGGAAACGATCGAAAAAGTGCATGACATCGTGTTGGACGATAGGGGAGTTAAAGTGAAAGAGATAGCTGAGGCTGTAGGAATATCGGACGAAAGGGTGCGAAACATCTTGCACAAAGAGTTAAGGATGCAAAGCTCTGCACAAGATGGGTGTTGCATTTGCTGAATGCCGATCAAAAGCAAATGCGAAAACGAGTTTCGCAGAAATGTTTTGCACGGTTCAATAAGGATCCGAGCGATTTTTATTTGCCAATATGGATGAGATATGTGTCCACCATTACACGCCAGAAACGAAACAACAGTCGAAGCAGTGGGTGGAAGCCGATTATTCAGCGCCAAAGAAAACGAAGTCCATCACATCTGCCGAAAAGGTGATGGCCAGCGTGTTTTGGGATGCGAAAAGGATCCTGTTAATAGATTACCTTGAAAAGGGCAGAACAATTACAGGCCAATATTACTCCACCCTTCTCGACCAGCTGGATGCCAAAATTCGCGAGAAGAGGCCTGGCTTGAAGAAGAAAAAGATCATCCTTCACCAAGACAACGCACCTGCACACAAGGGTGCGTTGGCAATGGGAAAATCGACGGATTTGGGGTGCAACTTGCTCGGCCATCCCCCCTATTCCCCTGATTTGGCGCCCTCAGACTTCTATCTGTTCCCAAACTTGAAGAAATTTGTTTCTGGAAAGCGCTTCATGTCCAATGAAAAAGTTGAGAGGGCCGTAGATGAATATTTTCACAGCCTTCCAGACTCTCACTTCCGGGAAGAAATACTGATGTTGGAGAAACGCTAGACCAAGTGTGTTGAAGTTAAGGGGGATTACATCGAAAAATAAAATCTTTTTTTTACTGAAAATTGCAGTCTTTCATTGTAGGCCGAGAACTTTTCACCTTACCCTCGTATTTACAACTTAAAGACTGACAATAGGTTAATAATATGTAAGAGCTATAGGTTAATATAAATTAATAATACATAAGAACTGTATATTCTCAAACACGTGTCTATGCCACACACAGTGGGATCATTCTTCGGGCACTTAGTGAAGGGTCCAGGTAATAACCCCTTGATATCGTTGATGGCGTGAAGTTGCGGGCGTTCAGATCGCAAACGTCGTCGTCTGTGTGAACTTGCAGGTTTTTTAAACATTGGTGTAAGTATCGCTTTAAGTTGCAGACTATGCGTTACCATCGCAAGCTCTTGCATTTCTCCCGGGCTCCGGTTTACCGTATCTCCGAATCTCCAATGTTGTACTTTCGGGTGGTACATTGAGAACGTGGCCGTAAGTGCAGCGGTCCCCTATTTACATTAAACTGTCTCTCTGAATGCAAACTCATCTTTTTTTATACTTGGTAACCTTTCTTAGCTAATGTGGTCTTTAACCAATAGCCTTCCTGAAATTCGACAGTGGTCGGAGCAATCTAAATCAGGTACACAACGTAAATAGTCCTGACGGGCGGTGCATTGAGAACGTGGCCGTAAGTGCAGCGGTCCCTTACCTCACATTGAACTGTCTCTCTGAATGCAAATTCACCTTCTTTAATACTTGGTAACCTTTCTTAGCTAATTTGGTCTTTAACCAATAGCCTTCCTGGAATTCGACATTGGTTGAATCAATCTAAATCAGGTGCACAACGTAAGTGGGGAACTAACCCATTTTGCTCTGGGATTCTGATAGTATTATATTCAAATTTTAAGACAAAGTTATGCATGGGTCGTTTTAGCGCTATATAATTTCTTACCCATTTCACAAATAATTTTGTTTTCTCAAACCATTTATAAGTACAATTACTTTTTCTGTAAATAGAAATACGAAAGTTAGTCAAAAAGTTTCCAAAATTTTGATATCTCTTTATTACCACAATATAGGTACACATTTACTTTATCGCCTTCAAAGGGGGCTCCTTCAGAACACATACACTTACACACACACACACACACACACACTTGCTCCACCGCTCCTGCCATTGCTGGAAACAACGATTAAAATCCTGTTGTGGTATCTTTTAAAGTACCACCGTTTTTATATCGTCTACGGTAACAAAACGGTTAATTTTGAGGATCACTATGGTCTTGGGGAACAGCCAGAAACCAGATGGTGCTAAGTAGGGAGGATGGTGTATGAGTGGAATGTTATTTTCTGCGAGCAAACTCTGCACAATTATTAATGTGTGGGAGGGAACATTGTCGTGATGCAGTGACCAGCCTTCTTGCCGTTTGGCGAGACGTTTTCTTCGAATTGCCTCCATAACTTTTTTCAAAACTTACACGTAAAAAGAAGCGTTAACAGAGTGTCCAAATGGTACAACATCATTATACACCACACCGTTGTTGTCGAAAAACGCAAGAAGCATCACTTTTGATTTGGATTGGATATGGCGCAACTTCTTTCCTCTAGATGACGACGTTGTGTGAGATTCTGATGACTACAGTTTGTCTCCGGGTCGTAAGCGTACTCGTCACTTGCAACGATCGTCTCAATAAACATCTGGTCTGTGTGTGATTTTTCCAAAACATTCGACCGCAATCAACTGCCGAGTTTCCATTTGATCCAGGTTTGGCAGCCGTTGCACCGATACGTTTCATCTTGAAATCATCTGATAGGATAGGGTAAATGTATCTATCTCCACTTCTTGTGTCAACTCATCCATGGTCATCTTTTGGTCTGACCTGGTAGCTATTTCACTTGCTTGTTTCTGGAGGATGAAGGTTTCCCATTGCGACTCTCGTTTTCCAAAGATTCATATCGACCCCGAAACTTTGAAAACCACCCGTAAACGGCTGTTTTCTTTAAAAAAATCGTTACCGTAAACTGTTTGTAAGGCTAACAATGTCTCTGAAGTAGATTTTCCGAATCTGATGATAAACTTAAAATTCGATCTTTGCTCGAACCTCGATATCGCGCCAATTGATCACCATACCCTCCTACCTTCAGCTACACTGATGTTACACTGCTGTCAAATTGCTTGTAACAAAACTAATTAATTATACTGGAAATTTTCGATGAACGCTTGTACATTATTTCAATGTATAAATCTATATTAGCGCAAAAAAGGTTTAATAATTCATCTCGTATTGATCCTCAAAGTCGTTGTTTACAGAATCCCTATTTTTAGCTGACGACCTGCTAGTTTCTTATAGAATGTGTATCTTTGAAGTGCTTTATGTTCTCCAACCTACGTTTATGAAGCTATATAAAACTAAGAAGTTCAAGACTGATTGAAGCTTTTGTAATTTGATAGCACTGGCATTTTAACAACTGCAAATCCATTAATGATATCTGAAAAGTATTGTTGCGGATTTGAAAAAATCCGCAAGAACAATATCGGTTATTAATGCCTGTTCTATGAAAAGCTTCCATTATTTTTTCCCGAAGGTTTGAATAGAATTGATTGCGTGAGTGTTATATTTATTATTTCTGAATTCTGGACCAAAAAGGAATAGGAATAATAAACGTCTAACATCATGGCTGTCTAGAGCGCCGGCTAGACCGAGTGGGCTGTTCTCTTTCTATCTTTGTCTGCAACTAAAGTAAGCCTAAGCGAAGACGCCCTAAAATGAATGCATTGATCAAGCACTATCTTGTTTGTCGGCAGATACGCCCGTTTCCTGTATTACATCATTCTCACTACCCACAACATAGCTCCACTCGAAAAAGTCGACTGCCATCGCTTTAAGTGTTTACGCCGTAAATATGAAGACACGACTCCATGCAGTGCGGGCTATCTCTAGTATGAGAACCTACTACTCCAGTTGGAGGATTGATTCCCCCCACTCAGCAAAAATACGCTTGACTACAAGTATCTTTTGTGAATATGAGGAATTTCTAGCTAGCACTCACCATTACGTATATTAGCTCTCATAAATTGTATATAATTATCAAAGTAGAGCTTATTCTTTCATTGACATTTCAAACAAAGTTTTTATTTACTTTCTCAACTAAGGCACAGCTACATAGAATTTCACGTCGCAATTTAACTACGCGCCTTTAATAATATCCTTACTTTAAACCCGAGTGATTTACCTAATATGAAACAAACTGACCTGGTAGAATTTAGAAATTTAATAATACAATGCGTTCCTAGGGGTATGGTGACAATAAGTTACTCGGAACTAGCTCCAATAAGACACTTCAGGGCTAGTAAAGTTAACACTAAGGAACGACTGAAACTTCATAGCAGGAGCTAGAATAAAAGGGTGCCAGGAACAGGAGCTAAAAGCAGCTGCGAGAATAGTTCCAAGTTCTCGGACAATCCCTAAAGTACCACAATATATCAGACCAAACTTAAAGCACAACTTTACTAAATTTATTGACTCAAAATTATTTCTCAACAAATTACCACAAAAGTAATCACAAAATATAGCTATACAGGTTAAGCCTCTAAACTAACGGTTCTCAACCTGAGGGCATGCCCCGCCCCCACGTTGGGGGCGTGGAAGAATTTCTGGGTAGGTATCAGCAAATTTAAAAAAAATTAAATTAATTTGTAGTTTTTTCATGGCTATTTACAAAAAAAAATTGAATTTGTCATACGCTGAACAAAAACACGCGAGTATTGAAATTGCTTTATAGTGCATAGGCATGAGTCAGTGAGCGTCCGGTCAGGCGTGAGAAACTAGCTGACTCATCATTGTAGGCCGTTGTTTATCTGTAGCGCCGCGTTCTGCGCATGTCTGCCACAGTGCCACTGTTCACTAACAGTGTCACTAGTCACACAGTAACTAGTCGCGCATTTGTCTTTGCATGTGAATGTTGTTGATTGTAAACGCGATAACAGTGACAATTATTGTGTTTTAGTGGTTAGTTGTTATTAAAAATCGCTATATTACTGCCGAAGAAAAGACTCTGTAGTGATGACTATATTAAATACGGGTTTGCATTTATTGAGAAAAACGGTAGTCATTTACCTATGCATAATTTGCCATTTAGTTCTGAGTAATGATGCAATGCGACCTGGACGTTTGGAACGCCATTTGACTACAAATCATGCTGCCCTGAAGGACAAACATACTGATTTTTTTGTTTCTAAGAAAACTTGTCTTAAGCGAATGAAACTTCATTCCAGTGGAAGTTTCCTAATGGAAAATGAAAAGGCCGTTGAGGCGTCTTACAAAATTACCTTGATAGCTAAAGACAAGAAACTCCACACAATCGGTGAGTCACTGATAAAACCTTGATTGCTTGCTGCTTGTAGTACTATGCTCGGTTAAGACAGCTACAATAAGGTTGCCAAAATTGCTTTATCAAACGATACAGTCAAACGTAGAATAGATGACATGGCTATTGATTTGAAAAATCTATTGGTGCAAAAGCTAAAGAGCTCACCATTCTTTGCATTGCAGTGCGATGAAACAACAAACATTTCAAAATGAAAAGAAATTCCTTGAAGAAATACTCTTTTCAAAAAATCTTGAAACCACAACTACAGCAGTCGATATATTTTCTGCTCTTCAAAGATCTTTAGAAGCTGATGACCTTCCTTGACATCTGTTAACCTGGCAGGACCAAATCGGCAGAATCGATTCAGATCTATCACATTAGTTAGTGCTAATTTGTGCCATTAATAAATATTTTGTGCTTCGTGCCGTTTTGAAAACAATCGTGGCGCTGCTAGCTTAATATTAAGCTAGCAGGACCACATGACAAAAAAAAGGGAACTGTGCCGTCCAAAGCAAGCAGCTAAATAGATTCATTCTCCTTGAAACAACGGCGAATTACATTTAGCAAAATTAAGTTCAAGAGTAAAGTACCCGTTTGCACGAGCAGAATCAATCAATACTGCTACATTCGAAGCACACTAATTTGTACCCCAGCACTTTTCTGAAAAACCACCCGCGAAACCCACTCGGCACAAGAATATAGTATCCGTTTCCACGATCAGAATCAATCGGTACTGTGACATTCGAAGCACACTAATTTGTACTTTTCAAATGTTCGCTCGCGGATTTTGTACTTCACCTCTTCTCTGAAAACCCGCCTCCGAAACCTACTCGGCACAAGGGTAAAGTATCCGTTTCCACAAGCAAAATCAATTGCTACTGCGACACTCGAAGCACATTAATTTGTGCTGTTCAAATATTCACTCACGGATTTTGTACTCCACCCGTTCTCTGAAAAACCACCCGCGAAACCCACTCGGCACAAGAATAAAGTATCCGTTTCCACGATCAGAATCAATCGGTACTACGACACTCGAAGCATCATAATTTGTGCCTCTCAATATTCATTCACAGATTTCGTACTCAACCCCTTCTCTGAAAACCACCTACGAAACCTATTCAACACAAGCGTATAGTATCCGTTTCCACGAGCAAAATCAACCGGTACTGCGACACTTGAAGCACATTAATTTGTGCTATTCAAATATTCACTCACGGATTTTGTACTCCACCCGTTCTCTGAAAAAAAACACTTGCGAAACCTATTCGGCACAAGAGTAAAGTATTCGTTTCCAAGAGCAAAATCAATCGGTACTGCTACATTCGAAGCACACTAATTTGTACTTTTCAAATGTTCAATCACGGATTTTGTACCTTACTCCTTCTTTGAAAAACCACCTCCGAAATGTACTCGGCACAAGCATTACACATATATGTGCCTATACTTTATGCTTTTCACATACTGGGACACAAATTTCATGAGTAAACATTTGAGAAGCACAAATTACTGTGCTTCAAATGTAACAGTACCGATTGATTTCGCTTATAGAAAGTGATACTTTGCTCTTTTACCGAGTAGGTTTCGGAGGTGGTTTTTCAGAGAAGGGGTGAGGTACACAATCCGTGAGTAAACATTTAAAAAGAACAAATTAGTGAGCTTCGAATCTAGCAGTACCGATTGATTCTGCTCGTGGAAACGAATATTATACTCTTATGCCGAATAGATTTCACGAGTGGTTTTTCAGAGAAAGGGTGGGGTACAGAATCCGTGAGTAAATATTTTACATCACAAATTAGTGTGCTTTGAGTGCCCCAGTACCGATTGATTCTGCTCATGGAAACGGATACTTTACTCTTGTGCCGAGTAGATTTCGTTGGTGATTTTTCAGAAAAGGGGTGTGGTACAAATTTCGTGAGTGAACATTGGAGAAACACACATTAGTGTGCTTCGAATGTAACAGTACCGATTGATTTTGCTCATGGAAACGGATACTTTTCTCTTGTGCCGAGTAGTTTTCGCGAGTGGTTTTTCAGAGAAGGAGTGGGGTACAAAATCGGTGAGTGAATATTTGAATAGCACAAATTAGTGTGCTTCGAATGTAGCAGGACCGATTGATTCTGCTCGTAGAAACGATTACTTTACGCTTGTGCCGAGTAGGTTTCGCGAGTGGTTTTACAGAGAAAGGTTAGGGTACAAAATCCGTGAATGAACATTTGAATAGCACAAATTAGTGTGCTTCGAATGTAGCAGTGTAATCTTAATATTTACCTACCGCGTGAGGGTATCCAATTAACAATAAATAATAAATAACAGGACCTCTAACACTATCGTACCCTCACGTTTCGGGACGTGGCCTCGCAAGCTGCATCAGTCGGTGAAGGGGGGGTTCATTAAACAAACACACTGAGACGAAAATTCGATTGTTTTATTGAATGAGCTACTAACTAAAACTTCAACTAATTACATATGCATAACAAAATATAAAGTAATTACCTTATGTACAAAAGGGCGCCACCATGGGAATTAAACGGCTCATGGACCGTACGCGGTAATAGCTCTCGTCGCACTTTGTTCATGGGCGATGAACCAAAATGGCAGAACAGAAAATAAGTCACTTATAGTCTCCGGCTAGCACAAACACAACTTAACTAAACTTAACTAACAAACATATTTATGAATAGATACAGTTCTAGGTGTACCCACACCAATAACAACATTTATTAATGCTACCCTAGTCTAAGTAATCTTGCATAGTGCGACGACCCTTTTAACCACGGGGTCATCTACACCATGAAAAATACGACCTTCTCAAGGGTCAAATAGTACCGTCACTTGACTTCGGGCCTGAGCTTTGCATTCTCAGGTAGTCTCGTGGATTAGTGATTAACGGCCTCTGACACCGTCGAAACACAATATAATAGAAGACCCTTCTAAAACGATGCGATCTCCAAAGCAATAATCAAACGGATCAATTTACTTGAACTGGGCATTCACCCGGAGTTGTATTTTATGGAAGTCGACAAATACTGTTTTCAAACAAATAACTGACTTATGCTGCATAACACAGCCTTGAGTTCATAGTAATATCACATATACTAATTACTTACTCAGAGAAATAAATAACTTAAAACATAACGGCCCGCACTTGACTTCAGAGAAATAAACACATCACTAGTAACCGTTAGCTTTAACCTCTAACGCGTCTGGAAATAAACAACCCCGATTCCCACCGGCTGGCATCCTTATATACATTTCAGTTAATTGAAAAATACCCCTTTCTTGGCGCTCTTACCCGGCTTAGGATGCGCCGGTCGTAAATCTTTAAAATTAATTAAAACTGTCAATGCTTAAGATAACCCCACACGTAGCTCTCAGAATTGATTTTAGTTGAGTGCTCAGCTAATTGAAAAATTGCTTTAGACCACCCTGACATAAATAGGATCCTAAAGCATGATTGACATCTAATCATAGATATGGGCTAATCTGACATGTTTAGTGCCCTTAAAGTAAGTGCCTTTAGAAAAATTGATTAACTCTTGGATTAGATCTTTCTGGGAACTTCGCTGAGAAGCTACTTGGGTGATCCTGCAGCCGCTACAATTCTAATAATTAGCATGCTAAAATTAAACTAGAAACTAACTATTTTTAGGAATACTAGAACTATTGGAGCTTATTAAAACAGTATGTTACACAGCCCCCCTCGAAAAATTGAAATTGCTCTTAGGAATTTCAAGAAAATTGAAAAAAATAAATGTAGAAATTAACACATCCAACCGCAATTATGTTTAAGACAACTGAGTCTTTTCAGAAAATTGGCGGAAGGAAAAATAAAAATTGGAAAAATAAAATATTAGTGAGGTTTTAGGTCTTGGACGTGGAACACCCTAGCGGTTTTCCGTCCATGGAAGATAGTCTATAAGTGGTAGAACCTAAAACTTCCATCACCTTTGCTTCTAGGAACTTCGGGGCTAATTTTTATTGAAATGTTTAGAAGCATCTGATAATATAAAATTGCGCTTCCACACTAAATCCCTACTTTGAAATTTAATGGTCTGCGCCTTAAATTGTACGAGTGCGTATTACGTTCATACGCCAAATGTATGTTCTTCTGAACTTCTTTAAAGATGGGCGATAATTCATTAAGGTCTTGAACCAATTGTTCTCGAGTATCAATTGCTAGATCCTCTGGATTTAAATCCTTTAATTTATTATAGAATTCCCCGGACAGAGGAACCGTGCGTCCAAAAGCTAAAAATGTTGGGGAATATTTTGTGGATTCATGAACAGCATTACGAAGCGCATGGGCAATTTTGTGAATATTATCGTCCCAATTCTTATGAGAATCTTGAATGTAACTGCGAATGGCAGCTCCAATTACCTTGTTAACGCGTTCTACATAATTAACTTGAGGATGGTAGCTGGCGTTAAACCAAACCGAAGGTATTTTATAATTTGTCATGAGATTGGAAAATAAATTACTTTTAAATTGGGGCCATTATCTATCATACAAATTTGAGGTACCCCATATACCAAAAATACAAAATTTTCCAGGTAATTACAAATTTGTTTTGTTGAAGCGCTGCGCATGGGATGCAATAAAGTGAATTTTGTAAACCAGTCAGTAACAACTAAAAGGTAAGTATTCCCCAATTTCGAGCGCGGAAAGGGCCCCATTAAATCAATCGACAAACATTGAAACGGAAATGAAACTTTTTTCTCTTTGCCCATAAAACCATAATGGTTGAACGTGCTGGATTTGCTTTGGCAGCACGTAACACATTTACTAATGTATTTAGAAATATATGACCGCATTTTAGGCCAGTAATAGAGCTCTTTGATTTTTGTATATGTTTTAAATACACCCAAATGGGCCGAAACTGGATCATCATGGCATTCTTTTAAAATTTGTGCACGGCATGATTTCGGCACTACTAACTTCCACTCAATTAAATTGGCTTTGATATTCAAATTATTCGGAATAAACTTATACATTTTATCATCTTCTACTCTCCAATCGGGATATAGATCTGGCTTTTCCTTAATATTATTTAACATGTTTTTGTACCAATCCTCGACCTCGTCTAAAGAAAAATTTAAAGAATTAATAGCATAGGCTCCACTAGGAGCTCGGGATAATGTATCTGGTACCACATTAAATTTACCCTTCCTGTGGATAACTTCGAAATCAAATTGTTGGAGTTTCACACTCCATCTAGCTAAACGTCCCGCAGGATCTTTTAAGTTGTGGAGCCAAATTAAAGAATGATGGTCCGTAATGACCTTAAAATGAGTTCCTTCAATATATGGTCGGAATTTTTGAATAGCAAAACACACCGCCAAAAGTTCCCGTTCTGTGACTGAATAATTTTTCTCTGCTGAATTTAAACTGCGAGAAGCATAAGCAATTACATGTTCTTCGTCTCCTTCTCCCTGAGTTAAAACACAACCAACGCCGTAATTTGAGGCGTCACATTGTAAAGAAAAAACTTTCGAAAAGTCAGGACTCCTTAAAATAGGAGCCTTTGTAAGAACATCTTTAATTTTTCAAACGAAATAAGAGCCTCGTCCGTCCATTTAATCGCTTGCGATTTTCTCTTTCCTTTAGTAAATCATTAATAGGTGCTATAATTGTGGCAAAATCCAAAACAAAACGCCTATACCAAGAACACATACCGGTGAAACGTTTTATTTCAGTGGCTGTCTTGGGTTGAGGAAAATTTACAATTGCGTCAATTTTTGCTGGGTCAGTTCGGAGACCATCTTTATTCACAATATATCCCAGATATTGTAACTCTGGTTTACAAAACTCACATTTTGAACTGTTAATTGTTAAATTAGCGCCTTTCAACTTTTCATAAACTTCGTTCAAAATTCTAATATGCTCCTTAAATGTGCTTGAAATAATAATTATATCATCTAAATAAACAAATACTGATTGGGATAATGAAAATCAAAAATAGAGTCCATGAGCCTCTGTAATGTGCCTGGAGCATTGGCCAAACCCATCGGCATTACATTATATTGAAATAATCCGCGCCTTGGAACAGTAAAGGCTGTTTTTTCCTTGCTTTCATCACTCAGGGGCAATTGCCAGAAAGCTTTTTTTAAATCGATTGAACTTAGATATTTCGCATTGCGTAATCTATCAAGAATGTCATTTACAAACGGAATGGGATACGCGTCTTTTTGTAATTGAATTTAATCGTTTAGCGTCAAAACATACACGAAATTCACCTTTTTCTTTTTTCTTTACTAATAGCATGGGGGAGTTCCACGGGCTATTGCTTGGGCTAATAATGCCTTGTTCAAGCATTGCATCAATTTCTTTATTAGCATGTTCCAGCATCGCCGGTGATAATGGGTAATACCTTTGTTTAATTGGTTCAACGTCTTCCGTTGTAATATGATGTGAAATTTTAGTGGTTCGGCCTAAGGTAGGACGATCCAGGGATTGAAATAAAGAAATAACCTTGTTTAATTCAAATTTCTGGTCTTCATTTAAATCGGCCATGACTTTAATGAAATTTAATTTATTCGTTTCCGCAGAATGAGCATAAAATTCATTTTTTGAAAAATCTACTTTCAATTCAAATAATTGACAAAAATCAATCCCTAACGTTAGGGTACACTCTATTGAGTCGGAAACTAAAACATTTAAAGACCGAGTAACCCCGTTTATAGTCAAAGGCAAATTAATTGAACCTAAAATTGATTGTGCAGTGCCATCCGCGGTTGTTAATATAGACGTTTTACATTTTTAATTAATTCTAACTTATATTTATCCAATAAACACAAACCATGTCTGCCTAAAATAGAGGTATTCGCACCGGAATCCAACAGTGCGGTATAAGTTTCCTTAAATATCTCGATATTAATATAAGGTCTTGTATCACCTTTTACTTTATAAAATTTGAAAAACCTTAGATGATTTACAAAATTTTTAACTTTTACTAACCACTCCGACCACGACTTTTGTCAGCAGCAATATAATTAAACGAGGAAAAGCAACGGCTGACTACGCGCTTTCCTGTCCTTAGTTTTTGAATTATTTGAGCAGTTTGGACAATTTGTGGACGTAACTTCCAGCTGCCCACAAGAATAACAAAATATTCCGCGTTTCTCCGGACAAGTATGAAACGAGTGACCTCGTCTTTACAGTTGAAACAAATAGTCGAAAATTTTGCTGTGTTTTAAAATAATTCGAAACGCCGGACCGTGGTAAATTATTATTAGAAAATGAACTCTGCCGAACTTGACGTTCTAAGATAACTGGTACGTTGGCAGAATCCGAATGTTCCTGTTTAATAAAATTTGTAGGCTTAATGTCTTCTAAAAGCTTACAACGAGAAATCAAATGGGAAATGTCAGTCACTTCAATTAACGCCAGTTGCGTGGCATAAAAGTCTGTAAATTTCTTTTAATAATTTTTATTTGTTCCCTGACTGGAATGGAATCTTCTAATTGGGAAAATAAATTTACCATCTTTGAAATATAAATGGTAGGTGATTCATCGGCGCCTTGCCGTCTAGATTTAATTAACATTAAAAGATTCTCTGCATAATCGGCTGAAAGAAAATCTTGTTTCAATTTAAAATTAATTGTTCCCATGAATTTACTGTACACCGCGTTGCTCTATACCAATCCAATGCTGAACTGGTGAAAAGATCAATAGCCCCTTCGAAAAGGTCATCTGACGAAAGTTTTCTTGCAACTTGCAGTTCTTTGACGCGTTGAATAAAATCTAAAACCGATATAGAATCAGATTCACCCGAAAATTGTAATCCCCACTTGTGGATCGGGACTGATGTCGTTGTTTTATTCAAGGACTTAATTAGCGTACCTAAATCATTACTAGAAATCGAAACCGATGGGGTATTAATGGAAGAAACCGCTGATGCTTCAGGGCATGAACCCTCTGCTGTTGGTGTTATTGTAGGATCTTTATTACTGCTAGCCGAACAATAAAGAGGGTTATCGTTAATCTCATTTTCCCCGTTTACCTGTTCTAAAATCTCAAAAGCTCTAATGCATTTGGAATGCAATTCTTTGTGTACTTCTAAAATTCAATATCGAAATTGACATAATTTAGTCTCTGTGTTACATGCATTAATCTCGTGTTAAGTTTAATATATTCTGTCCTTTTAGGAAGAATGGTAAAAGAATTTAAACAGTTTTCTAATTCAAAAATCTTAAGTTTTAATAATTCAATTTCGTCCTTTTGAACGATTTCAATTTTCTCATACTTAGAAAAAACATTACTGTCGACTTTCTCAACAATGAGTTTTCTACGCAATAATTTTCGCTTTTCTAACACACTTAACTTTGTTGGTTCAACGTTCCTAATTAAAAGTTCATAACTAAGCTCATCGCTTCTTAAAGCTTCTACCACATACATGACTAAATAAAAGGTAAAGCCAACAATAACGAAACTTGTTCCTAAATCACTAATATTAAACTGTAATTCTGCCTAACACTAAATAGAAACAAAACAATCTAAAAATTCGTCCGTGTGTTGTTTACCATATTTACAATTTTAACCACGTTAATGCGCCAGTGTAATCTTAATATTTACCTACCGCGTGAGGGTATCCAATTAACAATAAATAATAAATAACAGGACCTCTAACACTATCGTACCCTCACGTTTCGGGACGTGGCCTCGCAAGCTGCATCAGTCGGTGAAGGGGGGGTTCATTAAACAAACACACTGAGACGAAAATTCGATTGTTTTATTGAATGAGCTACTAACTAAAACTTCAACTAATTACATATGCATAACAAAATATAAAGTAATTACCTTATGTACAAAAGGGCGCCACCATGGGAATTAAACGGCTCATGGACCGTACGCGGTAATAGCTCTCGTCGCACTTTGTTCATGGGCGATGAACCAAAATGGCAGAACAGAAAATAAGTCACTTATAGTCTCCGGCTAGCACAAACACAACTTAACTAAACTTAACTAACAAACATATTTATGAATAGATACAGTTCTAGGTGTACCCACACCAATAACAACATTTATTAATGCTACCCTAGTCTAAGTAATCTTGCATAGTGCGACGACCCTTTTTAACCACGGGGTCATCTACACCATGAAAAATACGACCTTCTCAAGGGTCAAATAGTACCGTCACTTGACTTCGGGCCTGAGCTTTGCATTCTCAGGTAGTCTCGTGGATTAGTGATTAACGGCCTCTGACACCGTCGAAACACAATATAATAGAAGACCCTTCTAAAACGATGCGGTCTCCAAAGCAATAATCAAACGGATCAATTTACTTGAACTGGGCATTCACCCGGAGTTGTATTTTATGGAAGTCGACAAATACTGTTTTCAAACAAATAACTGACTTATGCTGCATAACACAGCCTTGAGTTCATAGTAATATCACATATACTAATTACTTACTCAGAGAAATAAATAACTTAAAACATAACGGCCCGCACTTGACTTCAGAGAAATAAACACATCACTAGTAACCGTTAGCTTTAACCTCTAACGCGTCTGGAAATAAACAACCCCGATTCCCACCGGCTGGCATCCTTATATACATTTCAGTTAATTGAAAATACCCTTTCTTGGCGCTCTTACCCGGCTTAGGATGCGCCGGTCGTAAATCTTTAAAATTAATTAAAACTGTCAATGCTTAAGATAACCCACACGTAGCTCTCAGAATTGATTTTAGTTGAGTGCTCAGCTAATTGAAAAATTGCTTTAGACCACCCTGACATAAATAGGATCCTAAAGCATGATTGACATCTAATCATAGATATGGGCTAATCTGACATGTTTAGTGCCCTTAAAGTAAGTGCCTTTAGAAAAATTGATTAACTCTTGGATTAGATCTTTCTGGGAACTTCGCTGAGAAGCTACTTGGGTGATCCTGCAGCCGCTACAATTCTAATAATTAGCATGCTAAAATTAAACTAGAAACTAACTATTTTTAGGAATACTAGAACTATTGGAGCTTATTAAAACAGTATGTTACAGCAGTACCGATTGATTTTGCTCGCGGAAACGAATACTTTACTCTTGTGCCGAGTAGGTTTCGAGAGTGGTTTTTCAGAGAAAGGTTAGGGTACAAAATCCGTGAGTGAACATTTGAATAGCACAAATTAGTGTGCTTCAAATGTAGCAGTACCGATTGATTTTGCTCGCGGAAACGAATACTTTACTCTTGTGCCGAGTAGGTTTCGAGAGTGGTTTTTCAGAGAAAGGTTAGGGTACAAAATCCGTGAGTGAATATTTGAATAGCACAAATAAGTGCGCTTCGAATGTAGCAGTACCGATTGATTCTGCTCGTAGAAACGAATACTTTACTCTTGTGCCAAGTAGGTTTCGCGAGTGGTTTTTCAGAGAAAGGTTAGGGTACAAAATACGTGAGTGAATATTTGAATAGCACAAATTAGTGCGCTTCGAATGTAGCAGTACTGATTGATTATGCTTGTGGAAACGGATACTATACTCTTATGCCGAGTAGATTTTGCGGGTGGTTTTTCAGAGAAGGGGTTGGGTACATAATCTGTGAACGAATATTTGAGAGGCACAAATTATGATGCTTCGAGTGTCGCAGTACCGATTGATTCTGCTCGTAGAAATGAATACTTTACTCTTGTGCCGAGTAGGTTTCGCGAGTGGTTTTTCAGAGAAAGGTTAGGGTACAAAATCCATGAGTGAATATTTGAATAGCACAAATTAGTGTGCTTCGAATGTAGCAGTACCGATTGATTCTGCTCATGGAAACGGATACTTTATTCTTGTGCCGAGTAGGTTTTGCGAGTGGTTTTTCAGAGAAGTGGGGTACAAAATCCGTGAGTGAATATTTGAATAGCACAAATTAGTGCGCTTCGAATGTAGCAGTACCGATTGATTCTGCTTGTAGAAACAAATACTTTACTCTTGTGCCGAGTAGGTTTCGCGAGTGGTTTTTCAGAGAAAGGTTAGGGTACAAAATCCGTGAGTGAATATTTGAATAACACAAATTAGTATGCTTCGAATGTAGCAATACCGATTGATTCTGCTCGTGGAAACGGATACTTTATTCTTGTGCCGAGTAGGTTTAGCGAGTGGTTTTTCAGAGGAGTGGTGTACAAAATCCGTGAGTGAATAATTGAATAGCACAAATTAGTGTGCTTCAAATGTAGCAGTACCGATTGATTCTGCTCGTGGAAACGAATACTTTACTCTTGTGCCGAGTAGGTTTCGCGATTGGTTTTTCAGAGAAGGAGTGGGGTACAAAATCGGTGAGTGACTATTTGAATGGCACAAATTAGTGCGCTTCGAATGTAGCAGTACCGATTGATTCTGCTTGTGGAAACGGATACTTTACTCTTGTGCCGAGTAGATTTTGCTGGTGGTTTTTCAGAGAAGGGGTTGGGTACAAAATCGGTGAATGAATACTTGAGAGGCACAAATTATGATGCTTCGAGTGTCGCAGTACCGATTGAATCTGCTCGTGGAAACGGATACTTTATTTTTGTGCCGAGTAGGTTTCGCGGGTGGTTTTTCAGAAAAAGAGTTGGGTACAAATTTCGTCAGTGACATTTGAGAAACACAAATTAGTGTGCTTCGAATGTAACAGTACTGATTGATTCTGCTCGTGCAAACGGGTACTTTACTCTTTAACCTAATCGTGGTAAACGTAATTCGCCGTTGTTTCAAGCGGAATGAATCTATTTAGCTGCTTGTTTTGGCCGTCACAAATTAGCACAAATTCTTACCGTTGTATTTATACATTTTTTTTGGTTTTTCCATTTTTTGCATGTGGTCCTGCTAGCTTAATATTAAGCTAACAGCGCCGCGATTTTTTTCAAAACGACACGTAGCACAAAATTTTTATTAATGGCACAAATTAGCACAAAATAAGCACTAGATAATGCAATAGGTCTGAATCGATTCTGCCGATTTGGTCCTGCCTGCTTAACAGAGGTCCTTCCCTTGGAGAGAGTTATTGGAATATGTACTACTGGAGCTCGAGCGATGACCGGATGCCGATCAGGATTTATTGAATTGGCTAAGAAAAAGAACCATTAAATTATTGGATCCTATTGTATCATCCACAGAGAAGCTTTGGCTTGCCAGACACTCCCTGAATCACTCAAAGTTGCTTTGAACTTAGTAGTTAATCATATCAAATCCAGTGCTTTGAACACCAGACTTTTTCGAGTGTTGTGTCAAAAACTGAACAGTGATCAAGAAACACCCCTCTTTCACACCGAAGTTCGTTGGTTGTCCAAAGGTAATATGTTTGCAAGATTGTTCAACTTAAAATCAGAAGTAGAAATTTTTTTGACGAGTTCAAATGAAGAACTGTACAAGAAATTTACAGATGATAAATTTATCTTCTGCCTGGCATATTTCTCATACTTTTTCGAAACAATAAATCTTCTTAACCTAAAGTTACAAGGTCAGAAAAGTATTTTGAAGAACTACGATTTAATTAAGAGTTTTACTGAGAAGATGGCTCTTTGGCACCGCCACCTTCAGAATTCGGAGTCGAACTTTTCTTCCTTTCCAAAATTAAATAACCTCCTCGATGATACCCAAAGTCTTCCAAAAGACTTGGTAAATGAAATGAAGGAGTTCATATCTGAGCATTTGGTATCTCTAAAGAACAAAATCGGAGTCTATTTCCCAGATATAAGCTCAGAAAACTAGGAATTCAAGTTAACAAGAGACCCCTTTAAAATCAATGTTGCATACTTGCTGATCATATTCAAGAACAAACAATTGACTTGCAATGTGATTCCAAAGCTAAAGTTGATTTGCCAAACATGGATCTCGAAAACTTTAGGTTCTTATATCTTCCCGTTTACCCAGAAGTAGAAATGGAAGCAGCCAAGTTCCTTGTACAATTTTCATCAACTTATCTATGCGAGTCAGGATTTTCAGCCTTGGCTAATATAAAATTTAAATATCAATCCAGACTGGATGTGTAAAGTGACCTGTGGTGTTCTTTGTCAAAATTGCAACCAAACATACAAAAAATATGAGTGGTTGCAGTAAATTTTAATTTAATAAAGGGGTAGTTAAATTATTAAATTTCACTAATGTCGAGTAAGGTTGACAATATCGGCCTGTGGTATCGATACTGAGTACTACTCGAGTAATGTCTCCTTTAGCATCGATACCGTATAAGTATTGACTAAATAGTATCGATACTAATCAGTATCGAGTACTTTGGAAATTCATTTTAAAATAAATTATTTACTATTCTAAAAACAAGAAATATTAAATATATTTTTAAAAAACACGAAGTATTGTAGTGTAGACGACCTGAAGGCTAACCCAAACGCCCTTAATAAACGGCACATCGGGCTCCATGATCTAACATCTAGTGGCAGTGGCTCGACGACGCCTACGTTGTGTTGTTATAATGTGACTCAAGTTCACACTGGGAAGATGGCGTTAAGGCGAGAAGGTTTGAAATAAAACTACAGAATTTACTTAACTTGACTTTTAATCAAAACAATCACCACAAAATAGGTCATTCGCATGAAAACATAGAAAATTGACATTTAAAGCAAACAGTACCGTACTCGACCTGGGCGATTGGGAAAAAAGCACGGTAGAGAAAACCTCAAACTGCCCTCACACTTCCAACTGCATTTGGCATATCGCGACAAGGACTGGTAACGTACAAGTACCCAAATCACCAACACTGAAATTGACGGGATGTCAACTGTTACCCAGACATACCACACATGACAACTGAAGAAACATTAGTGTAGGTCAGCTAAATCTTCTTTGGGGATTAAACCACTCATAGTTTTTAAAATTATTTTATTAACGTTTCGATCCATGACCTACGATCGTTTTCAAAATTATTTTGAAAACGATCATAGGTCATGGATCAAAACGTTAATAAAAATAATTTTAAAAACTATGAGTGGTTTAATCCCCAAAGAAGATTTAGAAGAATACTAAACAAACCACAACAAACATACAGGGAGTATTTAGGTCAGCTAGTTTTTTCTGACAGGCACTGAGGTCGGATAACCAATACTACCCAGCTAAAGTTGAAAGAGAGGGAACACCAGGAAGGTAAAATCTGCCTTGACTATCATTATTCCTCCCCGCACGGACATAAAATGTTAGTAATATTCAACAAGGTTTGATCACACGCGCCCACATACATGCATTAACAGTTTCCAACCCGTGTTACAAAATATTTCACAAAGGTTAGCCGACTTCCTATTATTTGCAAAACGGTACCACTACAAGTACATTGACAAGACGATATGAATCTCTGAAATAAACTTATGGTATGATTGCGCATGATTAAATAGGCGCTTATTATTGAATAGGCTATTTGCAACATAGTCATGCATGCAAACGCGAAAGGCAGGAGTTGACCGATAATACCAGAGGTTCAATTTAATTACATCACAACAATTATCACAAACGTTAAATACAAGTTAATTATATAAGAACATCGGCTAGATAATAGGATAAACAAAACAACAAACATATCATTAAGTTAAACCCAGATGTGAGCAGTGCAGTTGTAAATGTGATTAATGTGCTGAAATAAATCAATTACACATAAACAAAATGTTAAATGAATCACAAATATCAAACAAATACAAAATACGTTGGTAGCAATTACATATCCAAAATTCTACACCATAAAAAAATGCCCAGATTCCTCAACAGTCCGTCTATGACTAGGTTCCACAACAGGGGAGACAAGACTCTCCCCTGCGGACATCCCGTTACCACCCGGACCGCCATGGTGTCTCCAAGCAGTTCTGTGACTGCCACCCTTCCACTTGACATGCAGTCTATCCACCTGCAGCAAGTTTCCTCCATCCCAACTGATCTGGTGACCGTCGAGATGGAGCTGAAGGGTGTATTAGCAAAGGCTTCTTCGATGTCCAAATAGGCACATACAAGGATCTCTTTGTTAGCTAGAGTCTTTCGACCCTGAAAACCAGGTGATGAATAGCTGACTCTGTTGAAAGTCCTGCTCTAAAAGCAAACTAGTTCGGGTGTAATGGGCTAGTTGCCAAAACACTCCCCCTGATTTGCAACGCGTTGAAATCGAAGTGATTTAATTATGTTGTAATAATATTACTTTTATCTCATCTGATTACAATGTATGTAACTTTAAATTTAATCATTTGTATTGAAAGGTGTAAAAAGCTTTCCTAACTATGAGGTAATTATATGAAAACATGAATATTCACAATCCCACTGTTATTTAATCATTAATGATAATTAAAGCTTTTTTAGAATAACATGATTATGTTAAAACAATTTACTGTTGCAATTGGTCTGTTATACCCCAACTGTGTATGGTAATTACACATACTTGCGTCACTTTCTTTAGATTCGTAATGCGAGTTACGCTTCGGCTCTTAGAAGCGGTCTTTTAAAAACTTCTTCCAAAACTTGTAACAAACTTTATTATTTAAACAGATATTGAATATGGAATTTTGACAAACTATTATAAATATTCTAAGTCGAAATAAAATAATAACTGAATTAGGCGACTAGCCTAAGTAAACGGCAATGTTAAAGCTGAAATACTGTAGACTGACTGACTGCTCTTGGACTACAAGGATATTTATGTTGTCCCTGTCCCTTACATGTCTGTGAGAACTTGCAGAGCTCATGTCTGCTTATTTCTTTATTCTATTCATTATACAATGTAACAATCTTAATTTCTAAGTAATTTCGGTTTCTTAACCGTCTGTGGCCTGCACCTGCAGTCTGGAATACAATGTATTACATCCGTTCTCACAACTTGCTTTTGAACTTTTAATAACCTTTATTTAATTATCCTTGAGATACAATTTTGCATCTAACTTAATAATTTTTTATAATTCTTACTAATTCCTAATATTTTCTATTAATGGTACATATAGATTGGGGGATACATAACTCCTCCCGACGTAAACAAAAAATTAAAGTTTTCTTGGCTTAATTTTTAAAATTCATTGTCCCTAAGGGTACGGTTATCGTTTCTTTATTCACCTTCGTTTCCTTATGTCTAAAATTGTTTTCTTTATTCTTATATCTAAGATACATTTTGTACAATACATATATAGTTAGTAAAATAATTAAACTGATTAATAAAATTGTCCAAACGCTTATATTATAGTAGTGTAATTTTGGCACTTTTAACTCACTCAAATGTTCCTTATAATTGTCCATTAATTTCATGGCGTAGTTGAGATCGTTTAAGTCTAGGTGTTCTAGTTGCATGGGTATCTTGATTATTTCATCATCTTTGGTTTACGTTATCTTGAATTGTAGTTCCGGTCAATTTGCGAGTTTCTTGGTTACTGTGGGGTCTTGACATACTCTGAGGATTTCGTTCTTCAATTTTAAATAACAGTCTTTTTTAGGAGTGATTACTTTGCTTCCGGTTAGTGCTAGATTGTTCTCATCTTGATTGCAGTGGACGGTTGCTATTACTTCTGTTAAAAATATGGCAATCCATTTGTTTTCTGTAACTTTTTGAATCTTCATATTGGTGATTTGTATTGGTTTGGCTTCGCAGTTGTCGTAGTAGTTTGAAAATCTTAGTAATTGTACTTCGCAAGGGCAGTCTTCTTAGATGGTTGTTGTTGTCAATGATTGGCATAAATATTGGTTCGGTGTTACTTCGTTACATTTTTCGTTTGGGTAATTTACTGTTAGTTGTAAATGATCTAATTCTTAACAATTATTTTAATAAGTCAGTTGGTTCTATGATACTACAGTGTAATGTATTTAATTTAGCACAGGTTACGGCATTTTCTAATGTGGCTAAAATTTGTTGGATTACAGTAAGGGTTGATATTATTTGAGTGAATATTGTATTGAATCTAATTAAGTCTCGCATTCCTAACATCGTGATTTGCATGTTACTTTCAATTGTTTGTATTCTGTTTATTATACTGTCTTGATTTCTTACTAGCTTTCTTAACGTATCGTTGAATTTTATTATAGTTGATTGGGTTAGAGATATTTGGTTGCTAACAATGGTTTTTATATCGTTTTGGTTTTCAATTAACTGCTGTATTGCGTTGTCATAACGTTCTGCGTCTTGGTTATCTAAATTGCCTGTGATAGCTTTTATTATGTTACCTAGTCTGTTAATTAGTCCTCTTTTTCGTCTTGTAATTTGTTCTGTGGATATTAATCTATTAAATTTATCTTCTATGTTCCTTAAAATTTTATTGGTAGTATACCTGCTTTGTTTTTTATGTCTTCAATCAATATGTCGTTGTCCGTTCTACCTGGGTGAAAGTTGACGGTAAGGGTGATGACAGTCTTTCTAAAATTACAGGGTATTTTAAGTTTTCAAGTGAATGTATTTTACTGTCTTGTCGTCTACTACGGCTATATTTTTGTCTGATATTCTCTTAATTTTAAGCGGGCTTAAATTCCTGGGTGCCGTTTTGTGTCGTTTACTTTGGAAGTTTTTCTCGTACACGGTTTGTCCTATTGAAAATTTATTTGCTTCAGTATTCTTATTGCGGGTTGTGGTGATGCGTTTTTTGTCGTTATCTAATTTATCTTTTAGGTTATCGTAAGTTATTTTTAGTTTTTCTTTATGGTCCTTAGCATATTGCTGGTACACTTCTTTGTTGTAGTGTATGTCGTAAGGGTTACGAGAATCTGAATGTTCTAATGTTAATTCTAGGGGAGTAAAATTTATTGATGAGTGGATTGTATTGTTGTAAGCGATTAGTACGTATGACATTAGATTGGTGATGTGTTCCTTCTTGTAAGTTAGTCTTAATAATCTGATCTGTTCTGATAGGGTTAAATGTAATCTTTCAATTAATCCATTCGAATCGGGGTGGTTTTCGGTTATAAAATGAATTTTTATTTTATGGAGTTCTAATGTGTTTTGTATCATTTTGTTTTTAAATTCGCTGCCGTTATCTAAAGTTATTGTTTTTGGAGGTGATGGGTATTGCTTGACCTATTTTAGTGAATTCGTCTACAATTGTTAAAAAGTTTTGTGCTTCTACTACTAGAGTGTCGGAGGAATGTAATTTTTTGAAAAGTTTGTCGGGTGTTTTGGTTAATATTAAGGGTATTTTTGGGAATCTTCTGTCGTATTTTGCTTTATTGCATAGTTCGTATTGGTTGATAAAGTCTGTGGTGAATTCTTTCATATCTTTAAAATAGTATCATCTTATAAGTTGCTTTAATGTTTCATTAATTCCACGATGGTTGGTTTTGCCTTCGTGTTGGTTTGTAATTACGTCGTTTATTTCTTCAGGGTCGTCTAAGGTTATTAATTTTCTTGTGCATCTGATAAGTTCAGGGCCAGAGTTATTAAATAATTTAACGTGTAATTCTGAGAATCGTCTATATAAAAGTTCGGTGTTGAAATAAAGGTAAAATCGTTTTTTCTCGGGGGTATATTCTTTTAGAATTTTAATTATTTGTTTCTCGTTATGGTCTTTAGTTATTTGGATTTGGTATATCTTCTTATTGTCTACTTTCGTATATTTTACGGGTTTGGGGTTGGTTAAAACTTTGGTAATTATAAATTGATTAGGTTTTATATCTATTGCTTCGTTTAAAATTTTAATCGCGTTTTTGGCTCTTCCTTCTGTGTCAAATATATTGTGTCTATCTCTTCTGGGTCTTCTCTTACTTCTGTCTCGTCTACGTTACCTATAAATGATTCCGTTTCTAGTGCGTTGAGCTGTATTCTACTTAGAGCGTCTGCGTTATTGTTATAAATTCCTTTTTTGTATGTAATTTCGTAATCGTATTCTTCTAGTCTGATTCTCCATCGTTGTAATTTTTAGTTTGGTTCCTTAAGTTTGCATAGCCATACTAATGGTATATGGTCGGTGTATATGTAGAATTTTCGTCAGTAAAGGTACGGTCTAAAATATTTCGTTGCCCAAATTATGGCTAATAATTCTTTCTCTATTGTACTGTATTTCTGTTCAGTCTCGTTTAGGGTCCTAGATGCATAGCTGATTGGTTTATCGCTACATACTTGGCTCAATACTGCGCCTAGTGCTACGTTTGATGCGTCAGTTGTCAATACAAATGGTTTCGAAAAGTTTGGGTATTCTAATACAGGGTGATTCGTGAGTATACATTTAATTTTGTCTACGGCTTTAATGAATTCTGGGGTGTGTTCAATTTTATTTCCTTTTTTTAAACATTTGTCAGGAGTTTGGTTATTTGTGCGTAACCTTTAATGAATTTGGGGTAATAACCACTAACTCCTAAAAATCCTTTAATTTCTTTGTTCGTTTTTGGTATGGGTTAATTTAGTACTGCATTCGTTTTATCGGGGTTTGGCATAACTCCTTGAGGGGTTATTATATGTCCTAAAATTCGCTCTTATCTAGTTGAACTTTAAAATATGCTTTTCTTAATCTTTCAGAAACTTCTCTTGGTTTTTCTATGTGTTCTACCAGTGATGTTGAATATACTATGATGTCGTCTAGGTTCACAGGACATGTTTCGTTGTGTATTCCTCGTAATATATTGTCCATGACATAACATTCGTTTATAGTCGTAGTGTCCTCTAAGTGTGCTAAATGCGATTTTCGTGGTGTCTTTCTCGTCCATTTCTACTTGGTGGTATCCTGATGCAACATCCAATGTTGAAAAATACTGACAGTTTCCTAATTTGTCTAAAATCTCGCTGATATTGGGTAGTGGGTATCTGTCATCTACTGTTTTTTTGTTTAGTTCTCTGAGGTCTATTACCATTCGATATTTTTGTTTGCCGGAGGCGTCTAATTTTTTCGGTACTATTAATACGGCGCTGCTCCATGGTGAGTTGGAGTGTTAGATTATATCTTGTTCTAGTAAATCTGTTACTTGTCTATCGGCTTTTTCTTGGCTTGCCTGAGGTAGTCTGTATGCTTTTGTAAAGATTGGCTTGTTGTCTGTTAGTTCTATATTGTGTTTGACTGTGTTGGTAAAGTTTAAGCGTATTCCTTCGCAATGGAATATATCGCGTTAAGTGGGCACATTTATATCTAGGCAGGGAGTTGACGCTTCGGTGCGACAGCGACGCGAGAGAGTGAGTTAGTTGTTACGCGGCGTGCAAGCATGAGCATTGAAGCTCATGGCGGCTCTTAGTACTTAGTATTAATTATAATCTGGTATTTTAGAGATTAATAGTTTGAAAACAGTATAGTTTCCGTAGTGTAGTTTTAGTTACATTGTTCATACTCGTTATATGACAATTCACGTTCACTTTAATAAAATAAAGTGTTTAGCCCTGAGATCTTATGTATTATTGTAGAGTAACTGAGGCATTTTAATCTAACGAACATAAACAAAAAGAGTATCATCGCATGTGGCGACCACCGGGGGGCATATGATTCGATGTTGAAATTGTAAATTAAAATAACGACAAAGCGGTATTGGAATACAAATGTAAGTGTCGATTGTAAAGCGAACAAAATAAGTTTCTTAATTCTTGACCGACCGCGAAGGAGTGTTAAAAGTTGGTGGGAGAGAAAGAGATAGTGAGCGCAGCAACCTTGCACGTGGGGTGACGCTGATCTGCAGCTGGTTGGCTTGGTAAACAAGGGGATTTGCACGTAAGCTAAACAAATAGTAAGGAATGCTACAATGCAGGTACGTAAGCATGCAGTACTATTTAATTGAATGGAACTGAGGTAGGAAGCGGACATAAACTTTTGTTTATAAAAACGTTAATTAGTAGTACACGATAAGGTACAAATTACGTGAAATAAATTTCGAGCTACTACCTATTTTATTAGGGTTCTCAAGTTACATTCTCTGGGCGGGTTCAGTAGCGTACTTAACCGGTATTCGAAAATTGTAGATAAACAAATAGGGAACAATGCCACGTAAAAACAAGAAGTGTAGAGACGAAAGCTCCGTGTGTTCAGAAGAAAACGCATCGGTACAGACTACAGTACCTAATGATTTACAGTTGGTGTTGCTGCGCCTAACTGAAGGAATTGCTTCGCTACAAAGCACAGTGGGAACTTTGGTCGATCAACAAATAATAAAACGAGAAAGTGAAGTTGAAAATAAATGTGTTGTAGAAAATAAATCGTATTTAGCGCATTTTAAAGAATTGGGGTGGTTGCAGCTAAGTTTCAGTCCTAATGGAGTCGTGCATCCTATTGTATTTCTTAACAAAATTCAAAAATATTTTAATGATGCAGGAGTTCCCGATACTTATAGGGTTAGCTTGGCAATTAATTGTTTAAAAGGCGGCGCCGCAGAATGGACCACTTTGAAAGAAAGTTTGTTTAACTCCTATGCAGATTTCTTTAACGCTTTTAAAAATAGATATTGAGGTATAGAAAAACAGAAGGATTTATACCTTAAAATTAATTACGGCAATTTGGAAAGAGGAAGTAGGGTAGAATATTTTTTAAAATTTGTAAGTGAGGCAAGTTTTCTCACGGAAAAGATTCCGGAGGGAACATTGATTAAAATGCTTTCTAAACATTTTTCTGAAGAAGTACAAAGAGGTATTGTCACTCAAGGTCTCACAAAAATAGAGGAAGTGGAGAAATATTTATTTAAGATTGACGAAACTTATATAGAGAGGACAGGGGAAGATTTGGCTGGCGTAATGAAAAGTATAGATACTATAGGGAGGATAGAGAAACACAGGGTCGTAGCTCGCATGAGGAGGGTCGCGATGGTAGGCAACCAGTAACTGTAGCAAATAATTCTGCCATAAGGGGTGTTCAAGAGCAAGAATCTAATACGAATGATAGGAGACATGTGCGTACTATTACTCGTTTCTATAATGATAGTCAGATGTTGTTGAGTGATGATGAGAGTACTGGGGATGTGGGGGAGGTTACGGAACCTTGTATAAACGCTAAAGTAGCTATTCTGGATTGCATTGTATTAATAGATAGTGGAAGCGATATTTCTGCAGTGTCGGATAGATTTTATAAAATTTTGATGACTTTACAGGATTTTTCGGTACTGCCGGTTACAAATATTAATATTGCCGTGGCTGTAGGTGCAAGGACACAAAAGGTTAAACAACAAATATTGTTAACATTAAAGATAAATGGAGTGGAAGTGGAAGTAGTGTGCTTAGTAGTACCGAATTTGAATAAAGATTGCATAGTTGGATGCGATTGGTTAAATAAGAATCGCGCGATTATAGATTTTGAGAAATCGCAGGTTAGGTTCGTGTCTGGAAATAAGTATCATGTAGCCGAACTCATTCAGGATAAAGAAAAGGATAGTCCCTTACATATTAATTTTTTAGCTACGACCGATAAAACTAAACTACATCTTATAAAAAAGGGTAGTGAATTACTAAACAAGCATCGATATTCAGAAGCGGAGGTGGCAAGCTTTGCTTCAAAAGCTGAATTATTAAATGACGGAGAAAAGGATAATTTGCGGGGTTTATTAACAAAACATACCGAGACTTTTTCTGAAAATTCGGGTAGAGTAATAGGGTATCAGCACGAAATAATAATGAAAGATGATTGCCCTTTCGTCAAGAAGGCGTATCCAATGCGGTTGGTGCATAGGGAGGAAGTACGAAGGCAAATTTTAGAGATGGTGAGTGGGGAATTATTGAGCCGGCTCAAACAGAATACGTATCGCCCTTAGTTTGCGTAGAGAAAAAAGACAAGAGTGTGAGAATTTGTTTAGATAGTCGATATATAAATTCGCCTATAGCCAAGGATTATGTCATCCCGCCTAACCCTGCAGAGTTACTGGCCAATTTTAAAAGGGCACAGGTACTTAGTTGCGTAGATCTGACGGCGTCATTTTGGCAAGTAGAAATAAAAGAGGAGCATCGTAAATATGTAGGATTTTTATTTGAGGGCAAAACATATCAGTTCACGGTCATTCCTTATGGATTATCAACCGCTATGGCTGGATTAATTTGTTGCCAGGACCAGGTGTTGGGTCCGGAATTTGCGTCGTTTACGTGCATCTATGTTGATGATATCTTAATTTATTCGGATACCGTAGCAGAGAATATGGAGCATCTAGACAGGTTGTTTGAAGTGTTAAGGAAAGCGGGTATGACTGTCACGCTGAGGAAGTGTTTATTTGCCGGTAAACAAGTTCCGTTTTTAGGACATTTAATCTCAGCAGCGGGGTCTCTGTCGATCCACTGAGAGCTGAAACTATTGTCAAGTATCCGCGTCCCCGCAATAACAGGGAACTTAAAGCATTTTTAGGATTAATTAACTTTGAGAGAAGATTTTGTAAAAATCAAGCGGAATATACCATTCCGTTGTTGCAGCTGTTGAAAAAAGGCGAAAGATGGGAGTAGAATAAAACACAGCAGGAAGCTTTCCAAATAATTAAAATAAAATATTTAGAGGTAACAATGGTTACTCATCCAGATTTAGCAAAACTTTTTTATTTGCAGTCGGATAGCTCCGATTTTGCTATAGGGGCGTGTCTATATCAGTTAGGTGAGCAAGGTGAACGGGAAGTTATAGTATATACTAGTAGAACGTTGAAGGGCGAAAAGCTCCGATATACAGTTACGGAAAAGGAGGCCCTTGCTGTGATCCATGCACTACAGCAGTGGCGCACATTAGTTTTAGGAAGGAAATTAATACTGGTGACTGATCATAAATCATTAACTTTTATATTTACATGTAAGTTGAAATCGGCGAGGTTATCGAGGTGGATATTATTTATGCAAGAGTTTGAGATAACTATAGAGTATTGCCGGGGCAGGGACAATGTAGTGGCCGTTGTGCTATCCCGCATACCTGTTAGAAACAAGAAAGATGCTAGGCCCTATTAGGAGGCAGACGTAGCCATAAATTTTCTACAGTTAACTAAGGAATATAAGGAGGTTAAAGGTAAACTGAAGATGATCAAAAGTGATCAAAGGGTAAAGAAATGGATAGGAGGGAAGATTGACGTGTTAGGGAAGTATAATGAGGAAGCGGCGACAGAAAGGGAGAAGAGTATTAAAAGATGGTACAAGTTGCATGAAGGAGTTTTATTTAAAAGGGGTGATGAAGTCTCGCCCGGATACAAAATTTGTGTGCCGCAGGGTCAAATAGTTCACTTAGTGCGGCATCAACATGCGTGTATTGGGCATTATGGGGGCGCAAAGACATTTGAGTACATGAGAAAGTTATTTTATTGGCCAAAGATGCGAAGGTGGGTACGGAAAATAGTCGCGTCATGTGACATTTGTCAAAAGAGTAAAAGTTCCAGGATATGTCATGGGGAGTTGAATCCGGTGATTGTAGAGCAACCCGGAGATTTAGTTTTCATCGATCTTATGGGGCCATTGTCTAGGTCGAGAGACGGCGTTACCCAACTATTAGTTTTAGTCGACGCTTTCAGCCGTTTTGCGAGGTTGTATCCATTAAAAAGAGCCACGGCGGTTACCATTTTAAACCGTATAATTCGTGATTTTATACCTAATGTGCAGACGCCGAAGTGTATCTTGAGTGACAATGGCACGCAATTTGTGTCTAAGGCTTGGGGTCGAGAGCTATGTAATTTAGGGATAAAAATCAAAAGGATTTCGCCATATTTCCCTCAAGGAAATATGACGGAACGTGCTAACAAGGAGATAGGTCGGTTGTTGAAGGTGTACTGTTTTAGACGTCATACTAGATGGGCTTATGAGTTACAAAAAGTTGAAACCTGTTTAAATAATCTCACACATGAAAGTACGGGGTATACACTTTTGTTTTTGCAGAGAGGTGAGGTTCTAGATAATCCGTTGGAAAAATATTGGGGTTACCAATTAATGTTGAGGGAAAACCGGAACAAGCAGTTGAAGTACATTGGGACATAGCACGTAGTAGAATGTTAAACCGAGCTTGTAAGCGGCAAGAGAAATATTGCAGGGATAATCGGGTTATTACTTTTAAAATTGATGACCTTGTACTTTTAAAGAAAAGTCATCAGTCTTCAGCCGTTGATCGGCACAATCGCAAAATTATTTTTATTATATGAGGGCCCGTTCCGTGTAGTGGGAATCGCAGGACCAAATTCATATAATTTAGTAGATCAGGAAGGGAATAAGATAGGAAAACACAACGTTGTTAACCTGAAGCCTTATAAGGCATTGTACTAGTGAAACAAGCTAGATTGTTGTTTTAGTATATATGTTAGTGAATTTTCTTTCCAGGATAGAAAAAAAAAGGGGAATGACAGTGTTATCTGGCTATTTGTTATTTCTTTAGATGTATGTTTGCAATGTTCGGTATAGTTTGTAGGTTTTATAACTTAAACATCAATTTCAATTTAGTTTAAGTTAGGGAGGGTCATGAAGTAGGCACATTCATATCTAGGCAGGGAGTGAGTTAGTTGTTACGCGGCGTGCAAGCATGAGCATTGAAGCTCATGGCGGCTCTTTGTACTTAATATTAATTATAATCTAGTATTTTAGAGATTAATAGTTTGATGACAGTATAGTTTCCGTAGTGTGATTTTAGTTACATTGTTCATACTCGTTATATGAGAATTCACGTTCACTTTAATAAAATAAAGTGTTTAGCCCTGAGATCTTGTGTATTATTGTAGAGTAGCCGTGTCATTTTAATCTAACGAACATAAACAAAAAGAGTATCATCGCACGCGGTATTCAAAACATAAGTTTTTAATTGCTCTCTCCTCTTCTTTGTTAATGTCGGTATTGAAGCGAATGTTATTTAAATTTTCTCTTAACATTTTGTCGTGTTGTACGGGGTTGTACTCGTTTTCTAAATTTTCGTCTATATCCATTTCATTAAAGTTCAATTCTTCTACGTTAATTGGGTTTGTTAGTGATAGTTCTACGGGGTAGTTATTTGAGTTTAGAATTGTTGTAGTGGTGTAATTATCTTTTATTTGTATATTAATGCTGTGGGGTTTCTACTGCTTGTTGAAATGTTATGTGGTTTATAATTTCTACTTCGTTTTTAAGTTTACCGGGATTTTTATTTGTTTCTCTGTACGGGGTTCTATGGTATATTTTTGCTCGGTTTGGGTATTTTGGAATTTAATGGAGATTTGTCCGTGTTTCGTTCTTAATAAACGGTTTGTTATATCAATATTGACTCCTAATTTTGTTAGAAGTTCCATTCCTATTAGTCCATCGTATTTATCGTTAAACTCGAAAATGCAAAATTTATGTTTCATTTTTACGTTGAAGGTTTTTGGTAGGGGTATATTAGCTATGAATTGATGTAGTGTCGTTTGGTGGGCTGTTATAATTTTAAAGGGTTCTCTCTCTACAAAATCTAAATAATGTTTTTTTACGGTTCGGCGGCTAATTAGTGTTTTTGAGAATCCGATATCGCTTAATAATGTAAGTTCTGCGTGGGGTATTTCTATGTATGGCAATACTTGTTGATTGATATTATTTAAATTGATTACGTTTGGTCATTTATAATTCGGTCTATCTGAAAATCTGAGCACACTTTTTCTTCGTCGTCCTCTTATGGTTCGTCGCGTTCATAATTTTCTAAGTGGTTTAATTCATCGCTAGATTCTTCTACTTCTTGGTGAAATAATTCTTCGGAGGTAAAGTTTCGTTTTTGATTATGACTTGGCCGGATTCGTGATATTTTTGTATTTTGTCTGGTGTTACCAGATGAGGTGTCCATAGGAGTCGGTTTATAATAATGTTAAGGTTGTTATTGTCCTGGTCCTAGAGGGGGAACGCAACACGGACCAACGTCACACACATACACACAACCATCTCCCCCCACACACACATAACATATGACGGTTACTTTCTGTGGGAAAGCCAGGTCTGCTTAAATTTCAGGTAGCAAACTACTGAAACGTTGGAACAAATAAATAAATAAATAAATAAATAAATAAATTGTTATTCATCATCGGTGTATTTCTAATGGTGTTTGCGCCGAATGTTTGTCTTTGTTGGTTTACGTTTTGATTAAATCTTGGTGTAAATGTGGGTTTTGTAAAATTTGAGTTGAATATTGGTTTCGGAAATTGTCTAAATTGATTGTTAAAATTCATGTTATTAAAATTTGGGATGTTAATTCGCGGTTGAGTCATTTGTGCGTTAAATGGAGTAAATTTTGGTAGGGTGGATGTTTGTTTCGCGGCTTGTATGGTTTTATTGGTGAATAGCTTTTATTTGCGCTAGGGTTATATAGTCTATTTCGATAATACATGACGTTTTCTTCTTCTATGATCATGCTCATTGCTTCTTCTGAATCTTGGGGATGTAGGAATCTTATTTTATCTGATTGTCGTTCAGGTAGTGCTTTTATATAGGTGTCCAGTGCCATTTCGTCATACATTGTTGTCTTTAGTAGGCGGATATTTTGGTCGGGTTCTTCGATTTTTAATTTTGTTGGAATTAAACTTTTTACGTCTTGGCATTTTATTCCGAATTGATATAGGGATTGGTTACTTTCCATTCTAAGGTTTATTAGATCGCAGATAAAACATTTGAAGTTTCTTTGGTCGCCAAAATATGCTATCAGTATGCGTTTAAAATCTTCCCACTGTTTTGAATCGTCATGGCTGGCTATTAGTGTTAGTGCCCTTTCGGTCAGCTTACTTATTATTAGGCGTATAAGTAGAACATTTCTTTCGTTATCTCCTGGTTTGTAAAAGGTTTTTAAAAATATTTCACACGCGGTAATAAAATTTTCTAGTACGGCTTGATCTTTGTTAAATTGGGGTGCACTTTCGACGTAAATTTTCATATCTGAAATCATAATTGTTAAGGGTTGTTCTAATAATTAATGGTTATTTTCGGTTTTAATTAATTTTAAGTTTTTGTCTAAATTGAGATTTATTTTACAATTTGTATTGTTACTTTTCAGTTTGGATTATGTTGGGTTATTTAAAGAATCGAGTTACTTATATTTTATACGTAGTTTTACGGTGTTATAATTAAATTGTGGAATTTGTGCTTGGTAGTGTCTGGTTAATTGCCATAGCCTTGAATTTGTATATTTTTATACTTTGGGGATATTATTGTTGTAGCGGGTTTTAATTTTCTGAAAGGTTTTTCTGGGATTAATAATTTCTTGCAGTAATTGCGTTATACTTTGTATGTTTTGCGTCATTTACGATTTTGATTTCAGTCCTGCTGATTAATTAGTTAAGTGTCTGCTTTAATTATCTTGCCTTTGTGGGTGTTGTATTGATAAGTGCATAAATGCTTCTTTTCAATTGTATTGTCTCGTTACCTTGAATGTTTAATTATAGAGTTGCAAGTTTTCAGTCAACCGTTTTGTTCAATGTCTCCTTTATAATTTATACAATAAAATTGTCTAAATTATGTTTTAAGTCTCCTGAAAGGTCAAATTTTAGTCTCGGTAATAAATTTAAATAAATTGTGTAATGCTTTTGTATAATTAGATATCCTCGTGCTGAAAAATATCCAATTATAACTTTATATAAAGTTGCGATGAATGAATGATTTTATTCAATGAGGGTTTCTGGTATTATTGTACGATAATCTGCGTTGCGGATTTGCACGCTTTGTTTCAACTTGTGATGAGTTAATTTAATAATAGTTACAAAAATTCTTTATAATTATACACTAAGTGTTTAATTATAGAATTCGATGAATGTTAAGTTTTAAATAGTCGTTTCTATAATTAATTGTTGCGTTTTATACATTACGTTTTCGGTGATAAAATTGTATAATTAATTGCGTTCTATTTTTGTATTTTAAAATCGTTTTCATTTTGTATTAATAATAATAATTCGAGCGCCAGTCATGTTTTTGGTTTATTAATAATTCGTAATAATTGTACTAATTTGTTTTTGCGCATATAAATGCGTCCTTTTAGTTCTCTTGTTTAAAATTATCTTGTTTAAAAAAATTCTCTTAAAATAAGTTCTCGTGTTTGAAAATAATTTTCTCCTACTAAATTATTTTTATAAAATGTCATAAATTGCAATAATAAGAAAATATGTACATACATACAAACAATAATAATAAAAAATTTCTCTTACTAGCTAGCATCAAATAATTTGTAAAAAGAATAAATTGGTTTTTAAGGATAAATGAACTTACATAATTTTCATCGTTGCTTCTTGGGCTCTGTCGATTTTTGTACTTAGTCCAGGTTTTATTTGGTTTGGGCTCGGTCGATTCTAGTACCTCGTCCAAATCTGTTTGGTTGAGTTCAGTCGATTCTTGTATCTCTTCCAACTTTGTTTGTGTTCTTCCAGATTGTGAATTGAAATTCTTGGTCACCAGTTCTCCGATTTTTGGATTTGTAGTGCCTTTCTGGATCCGTACGCTGCGCCAGTTACGTTTTGAGCCTTGGGAGCGGTCTGTTTAAAAGCTTCTTCCAAAACTTGTAACAAATTTAATTATTTAAACAGATATTAAATATGGAATTTTGACAAACTATTATAAATATTCTAAGTCGAAATAAAATAATAAATGAATTAGGGCGAGTAGCCTAAGTAAACGGGAATGTTAAAGCTGAAATACTCAAAACTGACCGATAGTCTTGGGGCTCCCGGGATATTTATGTTGTCCCTGCCCTTCACATGACTGTGGGAAGTTGCAAAACTCATGTCTGCTTATTTCTTAATTCTATTCATTATACAATGTTACAATCTTAATTTCTAAGTAATTTCGGTTTCTTAACTGTCTGTGACCTGCACCTGCAGTCTGGAATACAATGTATTACATCCGTTCTCACAGCTTGTTTTTGAACTTTTAATAACCTTTATTTAATTATCCTTAAGATAGTATGTTGCATCTCACTTAATAATTCTTTATCATTCTTACTGATTCCAAATAATTTCTTTTAATGGTACATATCGATTGGAGGATGCATAACTTGCCTAACATTAAAATTGGTTTCCATTTTGCAATCTTTAATTAAGTTGTTGATCTGAGTTACGTTCAATTATGTACTGTAAAAAATAAGCTTCAGACTTCGTGGTTTAAGCCAGAATTGCCTTTATATAATCTGAAAATAATTGGCATGTGAGGATTAATTAACACTACTTTTCGTGAAATTATAATATACAGGGTACATCCTCATTTATTCGGTTTATTTTAAATTAATTTTTCTTTTCTATCTGGTTTCCATCTGAAGTAACGCGAACGCATTATACTGTCTATACTTTACAATCTTTCTGAAATTGCTGAACACACCCTCATTTAGATGGTAACCTTTAAATAATTTAACTCACTGTAAAATACGTTGAAGCTTAAGCGGCGTAATCGAATCTTTTAGGTTTTGAACAGCGACTTAATCATTGAGAAAATGAGTAGAACGTAACGGATGTGATTGCGAAACCCAAGCCCTAATTATTATCTCAAATTGTAGCAAACCACGTACGTAAGCGGGAATTAATTTGTTATTTGACAGTCGAAATTTGAAACGCCAATTCAACAATCGACCTTGGGGCACGATTCTACTGCCACTCAGAGTTACAATAATCGTACGCCCGTTGAAGGACACAAATATCAAAACCCGATTGTGAGGGGACACCCACGCAGCCGACTATTTATAATCAGCTGACAGGCTAACAAATACGTTTTATGTATCATATACATTGATAGCTTTCACGTTCGTAGGCTTTTTAAACCTTTCACCCCAGTTTGAAGTTATTTTCGCATTAATGAGCTAATCAGTGCATTCCAGTTACAATGTAAGGTTATTTTGATTTCTTATAACTAAGCTATTCGGCACGAAAATCACGCTTTGGTATTGCTAAATTAATAAACCCTCACTCATTGAGCATGCAGTGATGAAACGCGAAAAAACCGTGTGCAAATTGAACGGTAAACACAAAGGTTACCAAAAGCAACTTTAGGTTCATCCCTGCTTCCCAACACTATTTGAAATTGGGAAACTTTGCAACTTTGAAATACAGCATTCACTCAGCAAACAACAGAATTTCTTTTCGAGTCTCTTGAGAGTAAAGAGAATTATTCAGCAACGTGGAAATGCTAAGAGTTGAGGGTGGTTTCATGCTACAGTGTTTATGTACAGCAGTGCATAAAATTTAGAACATTAATCATTGTGTCTTGAAGCCTAAAGGCCTCCTACTTAACGCCTTTGAAGTTGGCACGACATTCTTTAAATTTTTAAAAAATAATGATAGTTCGCGTAGCCCTTTTCGTGGGCTTAGAGTTCCCGATAATAGCTGGAACGGTTGCCGCACCCTTAATATCAATAAATGAAAATGAAAATATGTCATACTAACTTCCCGAATCTAGCTAGCACGACACCTCCCCTTCTAGGATAGAAATAAAAGCAAGAGTTCCCGTAGGCTCTATTTGAGATTCATCTCTGTATATAACTAAAATAAAAAATTGCAAGGTATCCCTCAGATGATTACTCGCGTTTTTGCGGCGTGAATCGATAGTTGTCGGCGAGTTCTAATAAGTACAATCATTTTTACGCAGCGTTCCGATGCTATCTATTATGAAATAGATTTTTAACTTTTGATGCTAGCAGGATATTTGTTGAAAGTTGTCCTGTTGATGATTTCTCGCATTATTGCGACGTGAATCGATAGTTGGAGCTGAGTTCTGCTAAGTACAATAATTAACGCACAGTTCTGACGGCTAACTATTAATAAATAAACTTCTAACTTATGACGATTGCAGGACATTTTGGGAAAAAGTGCCCTGCCGGTTATTTCTCGGGTGTTTGCACTTGAATTGAGAGCTCTCAATGAGTTCTAGTAAATACAATCATTTTTACGTAAAGTTCCGACGGCTAACTATTATATAATTATTTAAAATTTTTCGCTATCAGGATATTCGGAAAGAAAGTGATTTGCTTATGATTTCTTGCATCTTTGTGGAGTAAATCAATAGCTCTCAATGAGTTCTAATAAGTACAACCACTTTTACCCAGAGTTTCGGCGGCTAACTATTATTAAATACATTTTTTTACTTTTGACGCTAGCTAGACATTCGCTGCGAAAGTGTCTTGCTGATGATTGCTCGCAAATTTGAAACGTGAATCCATAGTATGCAAAGAGTTCTAAAAAATACAATCATTTTACGCAAAGTTCTGGCGGCTAACTATAATTAAATAAATTTCTAATTTTGGCGCCTGCACGACATTCTGTGAAAAAGTACACTGCTGATTATTTCTCGGGTTTTTGAGGCGTGATTCGATAATAAGCGATGAGGTCTGAAAAGCACAATTATTTTACGCAGAGTTCTGACGGCTAACTATTATTAAATAAAATTCTAACTTTCGACACCAGCACGACATTCTGTGAAAAGTGCGCTACTAATTATTTTTCTAGTTTATGCGCGTGAATTAATAGCTCTCGATGAGTTCTAAGTACAATTGTTTTTACGCAAAGTTCCAACGGCTAACTATTATATACTAATAAGTACAATCCGTTGTACCCAGAGTTCCGGTGGCTAACTATTATTAAATAAATTTTTTAACTTTTGGCGCCAGCACGACATTCTGTGAAAAAGTGCCCTGCTGATTACTTCTCGGGTTTTTGCGGTGTGAATTGATAGCTTTCAATGATTTCTAATGAGTGCAATAATTTTTACCCAGAGTTCCGGCGGCTAACTATTACTAAATAAATTTTTTAACTTTTGACACCAGCAAGACATTCGCTGGGAAAGTCTCCTGCTGATGATATCTCGCAATTTTAAGACGTGAGTTTTCATAAGTACAATCATTTTACGCAGAGTTCTGAGACTAACTATTATTAAATAAATTTTTCACTTTTAATACCAGCAGTGATGATTTCTCGCACTCATGCAACGTGAATCGATATTATGCGATGAGTTCTGAAAAGCACAATTATTGTACGCAAAGTTCTGACCACTAACTATTATGAAATAAGTTTTGACGCTAGCAAAATATTCTACAAAAAAGTGTCCTGCAGATTATTTCTCAGGTTTTTGCAGCGTGAATTGATAGCTCTCAATGAGTTCTAATAAGTACAATAATTTTTATGCAATGTTCCGACGTCTAACTATTATATAATTATTTAAAAATTTTTGCTATCAGGATATTCGTAGAGAAAGTAACTTGCTTATGATTTCTTGCATCTTTGCGGCGTAAATCGATAGCTCTCGATGAGTTCTAATAAGTACAACCAGTTTTAACCAGAGTTCCGGCGGATAACTATTACTAAATACATTTTTTTACTTTTGACGCCAGTTAAACATTCGCTGGGAAAGTGTCTTGCTGATGATTTCTCGCAATTTTGAGACGTGAATCCATAGTATGCAAAGAGTTCTAAAAAGTACAACATTTTACGCAAAGTTCTGACGGCTAACTATAATTAAATAAATTTCTAACTTTTGACGCCTGCACGACATTCTGTGAAAAAGTGCACTGCTGATTATTTCTCGAGATTTTGCGTCGTGAATCGATAGTATGCGATGAGTTCTGAAAAGTACAATCATTTTACGCAGAGTTCAGACGGCTAACTATTACTAAATAAAATTCTAGCTTTAGCATTGTTGATTATTTCTTTGATTTTTGCGCGTGAATTGATAGCTCTCGATGAGATCTAATAAGTACAATCGGTTTTACGCAAAGTTTCGACTGCTAACTATTATACAGTGATTTAAAATTTGGAAAAAAAGTGACTTGCTTATGATTTCTCGCATATCTGCGGCTTACATCGATAGCTCTCGATGAGTTCTAATAAGTACAATCAGTTTTAACCAGAGTTCCAGTGGTTAGCTATTATTAATTAAATTTTTTAACTTTTGCACCAGCAGGACATTCGCTGGATAAGTGCCTGCTGATTATTTCTCGCAATTTTGATTACGTGAATCGATAGTACGCAAAGAATTCTGAAAAGTACAATCATTTTACGCAAAGTTCTGACGGCTAACTGTTACTAAATAAATCTTTTGGCGCCTGCACGACATTCTGTGAAAAAGTGCACTGCTGATTATTTCTCTGGTTTTTGCGGCGTGATTCGATAATATGCGATGAGGTCTGAAAAGTACAATTATTTTATGCAGAGTTCTGACAGCTAACTATTATTAAATAAAATTCTAACTTTCGACACCAGCACGACATTCTGTGAAAAAGAGCACCACTAATTATTTTTCTAGTTTTTGTGCGTGAATTAATAGCTCTCGATGAGTTCTAAGTACTAGGTTATCATAAAGTAAGGGATATATTTTAAATCATTACAACTTTTTAATAAATTAAGTTAGTAACATAAAATAAACGAAATCTAGTTGCTTAATGAATGGGATTTTACCGTATCTATGAGAAACAAAAGCGTTGTCATAACAATTGTTGACACTAGTGTCAAAACGAAATTATTCAATTTGAAGTTTTATTTTGAAATTAAAACTCAAGTAAACGTTGAGTTCAAACGACTCAACTGTAATAACATGGATTTACAAACAAGAATTGGTTTAGTTCAGTGCTATTATGAATCCGGCAGAAATTACACCGCTGGATTACGAAGATTTCGCACGAGAATGGGTTTGAGAGCGGGACCCTGTCAAATGAAAGCGTACCGCAATTTGATACAAAAATTTGAAAGAACAGGGTCTGTAACTGACTTACCAAGATCAGGAAGACCAATAATTAGTGATGTCCAAGTTGCAGAGGTTCTTCATGAAAATCAAGACATAGCCAGAAGCAATTCACTCGCAATCAGCAGTGCAAATGCGATATCCAAGCGATTGCAAATGCCGTATACCACGGTTTGGAAAATTTTACGCAAAATTCTAAACATGTATCCATATAAACTGAAAATGCTGTTTGAATTAAAGGACGCAGATTTGGCTACTAGGTACGATTTTTCTTTGCGAGTAATGGCTCAGATGGAAATTGAACCCGAATGGTTATCCCGTATTTTATGGACAGATGAGGCACATTTTACTCTGAATGGTGGAGTCAATACTCAAAACTGTAGAATCTGGTCTGCAGAAAATCCGCAACAAATCGTTCAAAAAGGTCTTCATGACAAGAAAGTCACCGTTTGGTGCGGTTTTACAGCTGATTTTATTATTAGTCCGTATTTCTACGAGGAAATGCAGAATGGACAAGCCGTATCTGTAACTGTAAATGGTGAACGATACTTGCAAATGTTACAAAATTATGTTATTCCACAGCTGCAAAACGAGCACTACGGAATTGAAAACATCATTTTTATGCAGGATGGAGCACCCCCCGCACATTTTTCGGTCGAAAAATGTCAAAGAATTGTTAACCAACGTTTTTCAAGATCGCGTGTTAAGCAGACATTTCGTAAATTCATGGCCACCAAGATCACCTGATCTAAACCCAGCGGATTACTGGCTGTGGGGTTATTTAAAAAGTTTAGTGTTTAGAAGACGACCAACTACGCTACAAGAATTAAAAGACAGTATTACGGAGCAAATTGGTACAATTCAACCAGAAATGTTACGAAATGCTGTGTACAATTTGGAGGTAAGGATGGTGATCTTACAACAACAAAATGGAGGTCATATTGAGCAATTGCCGTAACCTGTTTTGGGCATACTAAATCCCATTTCATAAGCAATTAGATTTCATTTATTTCTTGTTATTAACTTAATTTGTTAAAAAGTTATCACAATTTAAAATATATCCCTTACTTTATGATAACCTTATACAATCGCTTTTACGCAAAGTTCCGACGGCTAACTATTATATACTAATAAGTACAATTCGCTTTACCCAGAGTTCCGGTAGCTAACTATTATTAAATAAATTTTTTAACTTTTGGCGCCAGCACGATATTCTGTGAAAAAGTGCCCTGCTGATTACTTCTCAGGTTTTTGCGGTGTGAATTGATAGCTCTCAATGAGTTCTAATGAATGCAATCATTTTTACCCAGAGTTCCGGCGGCTAACTATTACTAAATAAATTTTTTTAATTTGACACCAGCAGGACATTCGCAGGGAAAATGTCCTGATTTCTCGAAATTTTGAGACGTGGATGATAGTATGCGAAGAGTTTGTAGTGTAACCAACCTGAAGGCTGACCCAAACGCCCTCTATATACGGCACACCGGGCTCTGTGATCTAACATCTAGTCGCAGTGGCTCAACGACACCCACGTTGTGTTTTTATAATGTAATCCAAATTCACACTGGAAGATGGCGTTAAGGCGGGAAGGTTCGAAATAAAACTACAGAATCTACCTAACTTGACTTTTAATCAAAAGAATAACCACTAAATAGGTCATTCGCATGAAAGCATAGAAAAATGACATTCAAAGTAAACTGTGCCGTACTCAATCTGGGCGTTGGGGAAAGAGCACGGCAGAAAAAACCACAAACTGCCCTCATACTTTTAACTGTATTTGGCACATCTAGACAAGAACGGGTATGGTACAAGTACCCAGATCACCAACACTAAAACTGTTACCCGGGCATACTACACATGACAACTGAAGAAACGTTAGCGTAGACCAGCTAGTCTTTTTTGGTAAGTACTGAGGTCGGCTAGGCCAATACTACCCAGCTAAAGTTGAAAAGGGGGGACACCAGAAAGATGACCTGCACCTTGACTACCAATGTTCCTTCTCACACGAACATAAAATGTTAGTAATATTCAACAAGGCTCGAACACACGCGCCCACATACATACATACATTAACAGTTTCCACGCAAAAGACACGAGATGGTCAATCATACAAGAGGTTTAATTTAATTACATCACAACAATTATCACAAACGTTAAATACTTATATAGAAACATCGACTAGATAATAGGATAAACAAAACAACAAACATATAATTACGTTTAAACCAAGATATGAGCTGTGCAGTTGTAGATGTGATTAATATGCTGAAATAGAACAATTACACATGATAAAAATGTCAAATGAAACATAAATATATTAAACATTAATAAATATGTTGGCAGCAAATACATACCCCAAAATTCTATAGTACAAATTCAAGCCCAGATTCAGGCGATAAATGTTTATATAAATGCATGTTAGTAACATATATTAAATCTAGTAAGCAAACATTAAAAATTATTCATTATGATTGCATCGGTTAAAACGTACTTTTTTAAAAATTAAACACATCATGATATTACAGATTACAAACAAAAAATTAGACACAACAACGCTGTGGTTAAATTGAATTACAATTTTAAAACCAAAACAAATATAACATAGAAATATAATACCGGTAATGTTCAAACTTGCCTAATAATTTGATTTAATATGATGTAAGTGCTTTTCATTGTTTGTCGTAAAATTACAGTAATGGTACCTCTGCTATTGATTCTGCAATAAGTGCAACGTAATTATAGTTCCAACTTCTGATTTAGACATTAAATAAACAATTTAAATAAATAAATATTAGTTCTCGGTTGTTAAACCAAACAACGCACCTTTATGCATAAAGCATATTTAATAACATAGTAAATTCACCTGAAATTACATATATTAAACAATCCACATCAAATGCTAAGTCAAAAGCAACAGGTATCACATAAATATTTCCTTCAATGATTAAATAATTAACAGTTTTACAATAAGTACCAACATCACATTTAAAACAACGCTCTGATTACAAGATGTAATCAGATTACCTTAAATAACCACTACATTATAAACTTAAAACATTACCTTTAATAAAAAACCGCCAAGTGAAATGTTTCAACCAACCATCTTGACATCTAAAAATAAAGTCGTTTAACCCTTGTCGACTCGATCGATCCTTTCTACACATGCGCCCTTATAACATAAATTCTGACATAGTAAATTCACCTGAAATTACATATATTAAACAATCCACATCAAATGCTAAGTCAAAAGCAACAGGTATCACATAAATATTTCCTTCAATGATTAAATAATTAACAGTTTTACAATAAGTACCAACATCACATTTAAAACAACGCTCTGATTACAAGATGTAATCAGATTACCTTAAATAACCACTACATTATAAACTTAAAACATTACCTTTAATAAAAAACCGCCAAGTGAAATGTTTCAACCAACCATCTTGACATCTATAAATAAAGTCGTTTAACCCTTGTCGACTCGATCGATCCTTTCTACACATGCGCCCTTATAACATAAATTCTGACATAACGGAATGCGTTCAGAAACTTGCAAATGGTTATTCTATTCTAACAAATACCTTTATATATCGAAATGTACACTCCAATATTTTCAATAATTATCAACCAATGAGAAATCGACTTAGAAACACTGCGGATTACTTCACGTTCTGAAAAGTACAATCATTTTACGCAAAGTTCTGTAGATTAACTATTATTAAATAGAATTCTAACTTTTGACGCAGTCACAACATTCTGTGAAAAAGTGCCTTGCTTATTATTTTACGAGTTTTTGCGGCGTGAATTAATAGCTTTCAATGAGTTCTAATAAGCACAATCATTTTTACGCGAAGTTCCGACGACTAATTATTATATAATTATTTATATTTAAAAAATTTTTGCTATCAGGGTATTCGGGGAAAAAGTGATTTGCTTATGATTTCTCGCATTTCTGCGTCGTAAATCGACAGCTCTCGAAGAGTTCTATTAAGTTCAATCAGTTTTACCCAGAGTTCCGGCGGCTAACAATTACTAAATACATTTTTTAACTTTTGGCTCCATCAGGACATTCGCTGGGAAAGTGTCCTACTGATGATTTCTCGCAATTTTGAGACGTGAATCGATGGTATGCGATGAGTTCTGAAAAGTACAATCATTTGTCGCAAAGTTCTGACGACTAACTATAATTAAATAAATTTCTAACCTTTGACGCCAGCACGACATTCTGTGAAAAAGTGCACTGCTGATTGTTTCTCTGGTTTTTGCGCGTGAATTGATAGCTCTCGATAAGTTCTAATAAGTACAATCGCTTTCACGCAAAGTTTCGACTGCTAGCTATTATATAGTAATAAGTACAATCAGTTTTGCCCAGAGTTCCGGTGGCTAGCTATTATTAAATAAATTTTTAACTTTTGACGCCAGCAGGACATTCGCTGGATTAGTGCCTGCTGATGATTTCTTGCAATTTTGAGACGTCAATCGATAGTTCGCGTTGAGTTTTGATAAGTACAATCATTTTACGCAGAGTTCCGAGGCTAATTATTATTAAATAACTTTTTAACTTTTGACGCCAACAGTACATTTGTTGAAAAAGTCTCCTGGTAATGATTTCTCGCATTTTTGCTTGGTGAATCGATAGTATACGATGAGTTCTGAAAAGCACAAGCATTATACGGCTAACTACTATTGAATGAATTTCTAACTTATGACACCTGCACTACATTCTGTGAAAAAGTCCCTGCTGAATATTTCTCGAGTTTCTGCTGCGTGAATTAATAGCTCTCAATGAGTTCCAATAAGTACAATCATTTTTACGCAAAGTTCCGACGGCTAAGTATTTTATAGTTATTTAAAACTTTTCGCTATCAGAATATTCGGAGACAAAGTGACTTGCTTATGATTTCCCGCATTTCTGCGGCGTAAATCGATAGCTCTCGATGAGTTCTAATAAGTACAACCCGTTTTACCCAGAGTTCCGACGGCTAATTATTACTAAATAAATTTTTAACTTTTGATGCCAGTAGTACATTTATTGAAAAAGTGTCCTGGTGATGATTTCTCGCATTTTTGCGGCGTGAATCGATAGTACGCAATGAGTTCTGAAAAATACAATCATTTTACGCAGAGTTCTGACGGCTAACTATTACTAAATAAATTTCTAACTTTTGACGCCTGTACGACATTCTGTGAAAAAGTCCCTGCTGATTATTTCTCGAGTTTCTGCTATACAAATTAATTGCTCTCAATGAGTTGCAATAAGTACAATCATTTTTACGCAAAGTTCCGGCGACTAACTATTATATAATTATTTAAAACTTTTCCCTATCAGAATATTCTGAGAAAAAGTGACTTGCTTATGATTTTCGGCATTTCGGCGGCGTAAATCGATAGTTCTCGATGAGTTCTAATAAGTACAACCAGTTTTACCCAGAGTTCCGGCGGCTAATTATTACTAAATAAACTTTTAACTTTCGATGCCTGCAGTAACATTTATTGAAAAAGTATTCTGGTGATGATTTCTCGCATTTTTGCGGCGTAAATCAATAGTACGCGATGAGTTCTAAAAAGTACAATCATTTTACGCAGAGTTATGACGGCTAACTACTATTAAATAAATTTCTAACTTTTGACGCCTGCATGACATTCTGTGAAAAAGTGCACTGCTGATTATTTCTCGGATTTTTGCGGCGTGAATCGATAGTATGCGATGAGTTCTGAAAAGTACAATCATTTTACGCAAAGTTCTAACAACTAACTATTATTAATAAATTTCTAACTTTTGAAGCTAGCAGAACATTCTGCGAAAAAGTGCCCTGCAGATTATTTCTCAGGTTTTTGCGGCGTGAATTGATATCTCTGGATGAGTTCTGATATATTCAATTATTTTTACGCAATGTTCCGACGGTTAATTATTATATAATTATTTAAATTTTTCGCTATCTAAATATTCGGACAAAAAGTGACTTGATTATGATTTCTCGCATTTCTGCGGCATAAATCGATAGCTCTCGATGAGTTCTACTAAGTACAACCAGTTTTACCCAGAGTTCCGGCGGCTAACTATTATTAAATACATTTTTTAACTTTTGACGCCAGTAGTAAGTTTGCTGGGAAAGTGTTCTGCTGATGATTTCTCGCAATTTTGAGACGTGATTCGATAGTATGAGAAGAGTTCTGAAAAGTACAATCATTTTACGCAGAGTTCTGACGTTACAATAACCACTACCTTGAACGACTTTACTGGTTATTATAATTAGAGGCACTAAACCGCTTGTCTCGGCAGTAGACGGTTATTCCGAACTCTGCTTTTAGTTTCTTAAAATTATCACTTACTTTACCTTTGTCTAAAATAGCTCGAAAATACTCAAGTTTGACCAAATTAAAGAAAATTTTAAAATAGGGTGCTTCTCTCAAATATGGCACCATCACTAGGGTGGCAAGATATTTTTTCACAAATTTATCTAGTTCATAAATATTTTCAAATAAAATTGAACCTAAATTTAACTTCCATCAACCTTACATGATTCTAGATCAATACAAATATTTTTCTAAAAACTAATTGCCTAACATCAAGCTGGCCAGCTATTACTAAGGGAAATCCCAAAAACCATTAAATCAATCAGTAGATACTGCCCCGTTATTGTTCCAATTTCCAATATGGTACACATGACATTCTAAATCCCATTTCTTGAAATGCCTTTGATAACAATACATAGAAAACTATTCAATACCAATTTTTCCTCTCCATTATTCATTTGTCCGTTAAAAATACTTTACAATTAATATTTACCCATTTTCTAATTTTTCGAAATGTTAAACTTAATTTCCTTATAATATTATACTTAAATATAAACAAAACTGGTTCCAGTGCTATAGTCCAACAAAATAATTATTTTCACGTTCTGTTAAATTATCAGTACATAAATTCAAACCATTTGCAACTCATGTTTAAAATTCACATGTACATAATTATACATCATAAACAAGAAAGCTAATATTTTACTTACGGTTTAGTTGTCGAAACTTAAGGATGTCTAAGAGCACCATTCTTTTTTTCATGCCAACAACTCCTTTAACACAACCAAAACCCACTTATTTGAGCTATACTCGGTGGTAGCCATTTTATCCCGACACACGAGTTTCAGATCTCGCACACGGCTAATATTCCTTGCCAAAATTGCAAGCAAAGTTACAGTAAAGCTTGCGCACCGTTTAATTTTTCCCTTGCGGAAAAGTGTACGTTACATCTTGAATTTGTGTTGCGGTCACTAACTTTTAACTTGTTTTTATTCCGCATCACACGCTTGTGAAAATCCACGAATTGTGAGGAAATTCTTTTTGCAATTGATCGTAGCAAAGATTTTAGCAAAGCAACGGCGTCCCTCTTCCACCTACTACATACACGTATTACTACATTTCGACCTTCATATATAACTTTCTGAACTTAACTTTCGACATATGGTACATAATTATTATGTAAAATTTTCCTTTCTACCAATTTCGTTCTTACAATGTAACATGTTTTATGTATACTGAATACAAGGTTATTGTACGACAACTGTTTTTTATACTTTGTTTCTATGAGAAATGCATACGTAGCGTTTTGCCACATTTAGACTAGTTTTCATTTGCGGTTTTAAAAGAAGTCGGTCGTGGATTATTACGTTTGTAATATATTCAAAAGAAATGGTGTTATACTTAGTTAAATTACTTTTATAGAAACACAATGGCATGCTTAATTTACGTTTATTGTTTGTAAAATTTTATTATACCGAGTCGTTTCTCTTCATTCTGTCCGTCCAAAAATAAATTTTTCTTTTCCTATCTGGTATAAATTTAAAATAGCGCAAACGTGTTCGGCGTAATGATGAGTGTTCTCTAAAATAAAAACAATGAATTGGTTATCGAAATTTTCTTCACACAGAAATTAGAAATTAAACTAATTTTAGCAAAATTCGATTGTAACATTTCTAAAAAACTCTAGATATTAGTAAACTGAAAAGTTATCTATACAATAATTGTGTCCTTCATATTCCGGAAACAAACCAACCCAGTTATGAAGCAAGCTGGAAATCTAGAGATTACTAGTAATTTTATGCTGGAGCATTAACAACACTACATTAAACTTAAATTACTCGGTCTCTGTCGTTCCACAATTGTGACAAACGAGATGTATATGAAAACATCTAGCATGCGATCTGCCTTTGTATCGTGTGTTGCCTACATTGTAATGTTAAATGAAGTTATATAAAACGACTTTCAGTCACTGAATACCATTGAGTTCGTGAATCAGATTTAGGTCTTTGTAGAATTTTGGTAAAGCTTTGAATAAGCCATACAGGTTTATGGTGATTGTATAGATTTGGAAACATCGGACGCTCCGTTATATTTTAAGGCCATCTATAAACATACATAGCTTCAAAACTACTTGAAATAATGAAATACAGATTTTACTAGTCTTCAAGTTTTCCGCGATCCGTCCATTTATGTTCATATCCTATTTAACTGAAAATAACTTAGTGCACAGTTAGCAACCTTGCAACTTTATAATTTCAAATAGAACATCCACACATGCATGTACATACCCACGCGCGCGCGCGCATACACACACGCGCACATGCGTACACGCGCGTATTCACACACGCGCGCATTCTCACTAAACTAGAAAGGAGAAGGTATTCTTTACGATTGTCCACAACTTCTCAATTGTCTGTTTCTGTAGAATTTAACAACACAAACATATATTTTAGTCCTTCAATCCGGATATAGTACAACACGTCAAAACGCTTGTGAGAAAGGAAACCAAATACATTCGCTTTGCTTTTGAACACATCCGTCTACCCTAAAGGTTCTACGTTCCACTCGAAAAAACATGGTACCTTCTGTTTTCATAGCATTTGTGATACCAATTTTCATAATTTAAGGTAGCTTTTGTTATTTGTTTGAGTTGTGTATGAATTCGGAGGTAGATGGAAGAAATGACACTTCTCTTTATTTGATTCCTTTGTGAGCTTTTTGTTCTGATCCTTAGTGGATTGCTTCACTAGTTGGTTGAGTAGTGTCGCGACATCCGCATTGACCATCTACAGAAACAAATGTAAGGTCGAGCAGGTTGAATTAACAATAACATAGGTGACAACTTTTTAAAAATAATCTACTCAAAATAACCAACAATTTCATTAATTTTCGTTCACTATATATGAATAACTTTTCCAATGCCAGACAAAATTATTTATTACTATTTAGCTAGAAACGTATTACTTTCTGTTAACCAACTTCCTTATTTAACATTTTACATTCGAGTATAGAGAGCGCATGAGAAATGTTTTGTACTTGTTAATACACCACGATTTGTGTATAATTCCAAAACTTGGTTGATTGTTTTGGAAAGAGAAATGCGCCAATCTGATGAGCTGCAACCACAGCGAAACCGGTCATTGGCTTTTCTTTTTATACAATAACCAACAATTTAATTAATTTTCGTTCACTGTACTTGAATTACTTTCTCAATGCCAGAGAAATTATTTATTACTGTTTAGCTAGAAACGTATTACTTTCTGTTGACCAACATCCTCATTTAACATTGGGTGTGGTAAGTTTTTATAAAGTTTGCTAGTGTTATTATAGGTAATTTGTCATTGGCTCATTTTCATCTTGTCTTTAGCTAGTTATTAAATTTTGTCTAGCAATGCCATCTTTACTATCACGTTGGAGACCTAAAAAGGTTCCCGATAGTTTGTTCTTTACCTTCGAGTATAGAGAGCGCGTGAGAAATGTTTTGTATTTGTTAATACACCACGATTTGTGTATAATTCAAAAACTTGGTTGGTTGTTTTACAAAGAGAAATGCGCCAATCTGATGAGCTGCAACCACAGCGAAACTGGTCTTTGGCTATTCTTTTTGTAAAATAACCAACAATTTAATTAATTTTCGTTCACTGTACTTGAATTACTTTCTCAATTCCAGAAAAATTATTTATTACTATTTAGCTAGAAACGTATTAGTTTCTGTTGACCAACTTTCACATTTAGCATTGGGTGTAGTACGTTTTTAGAAAGTCCGTTAGTGTTATTATAAGTAATCGGTCATTCGCTCATTTACATCTTGTCTTTAGCTAGATATTAAATTTTGTTTGTCAATGCCATCTTTACTATCATGTTGGAGACCTGAGAAGGTTCCAGATAGTTTGTTCTTTACATTCGAGTATAGAGAGCGCATGAGAAATGTTTTGTACTTGTTAATGCACCACACTTTGTGTATCATTCAAAAACTTGGTTGGTTGTTTTGCAAAGAGAAATGCGCCAATCTAATGAGCTGCAACCACAGCAAAACCGGTCATTGGCTTTTCTTTTTGTAAAATAACCAACAATTTAAGTAATTTTCGTTAACTGTACTTGAATTACTTTCTCAATGCCAGAAAAAATATTGATTACTATTTAGCTAGAAACGTATTAGTTTCTGTTGACCAACTTCTTCATTTAACATTGGGTGTAGTACATTTCTAGAAAGTCCGCTAGTGTTATTATAGGTAATTGGTCATTCGCTCATTTTCATCTTGTTTTTAGCTAGTTATTAAATTTTGTCTAGCAATGCCATCTTTACTAGCATATTGGAGACCTAAAGTTCCCGATAGATTGTTCTTTACATTTGAGTATAGAGAGCGCATGAGAAATGATGTTTTGTACTTGTTAATACACCACGATTTGTGTATAATTCAAAAACTTTGTTGTTTGTTTTGCAAAGATAAATGCGCCCATCTGATGAGCTGAAACCAGACCGACAACGGTCATTGGCTTTTCTTTCTGTTAAATAACCAACTATTTAATTAGTTTTTGTTCACTGTACTTGAGTTACTTTCTCAATGCCAGAAAAAATTATTTATTACTATTTAGCTAGAAACGTATTAGTTTCTGTTGACCAACTTCCACATTTAACATTGGGTGTAGTACTTTTTTAGAGGGTCCACTAGTGTTACAGTACGTAATCGTTCATTTGTTCAATAACCTACCCTAATGTCATCTTACTATGCTATTATTGTGTCATTAGATTATTGGTGTTTACGCAAAGTGTTAAGGTTTAACTCATTCAGGTGTTCACAGTAGCTAGAAATTCTCCCAAATTCCCTTAACCGATCGCTGTTGCGTACTTCCTCTCGCGTAATCGAGTCGTTACATTTATTCAGTAATAAGTGGTACACGACAATATTCGAAGCAGCTGTTTGTCACCCAAACATCCCTGTTTCAAATTCTACTTGCGAATATTCCAATCTATTATTGACCGTTTCAATACTCAACTTCATTTCAATAACGATCATTCCAACATGAACAAGTTTGTATTCCTCCAGTTTGCTTTGAAAGTATCTGCATTACTTTCCATTAAAATTTTAATCCAACTTTACTAACTATTTTTTGATATATCACAAAACACGCTGAAATGTGTGTTGAATTATTACTGCTTTTTGAGAAAACATTAAATACTTTTAAAAGACGCAAATCTAAATTAATTATTAGGAAACATCAAGTCAATTAATAAAATATTTACAAAAACCTGAAAATTAATTCAGTTGTCAAAATATACCTATTCTATTTCCGTTCTTTTCCTCAATTCGATGTAAATTGCGTGATTTTCTCAAATAAATGGAATTCAATTGCTGAATAATTATAACAAGCAAAATTAAAAATTGGAAACAAAAAATTTATTCTCGAACTTATTCAGTGATTTTGTGAAACTCCCATTGTTCTTGTTGAAATTCAAACACCCTAGTTTAATGCCACGCGAATTTGGATTTTTTGGTAATAGTAGTTAGTTTGCTTTTTAGAACCCAGAGCAGTAACTGGCGTAGAAATCTATTAACTGGAAACCCGATCCAAAATAAGTAGCAGTAAGAGCTCAAACCTAAAAAAATGCCTAGTAGCAAGAACCCTAAATGCCCCTATTAAAAATTTTGTGTTGCTAGAAATCATAAAACGTCTATGACAAACATATTTTAAGTTAATTAGACTCCATTTATTTTCGGTTGTAAAATACGTTGAATTATTTCAGTTCAATACTTAAATTAAGTGCTTGCTTTGTTGCTTTGTTAGAAACCTTAAAATTACTACACTTTTACTACTTTCAGTTTTTAAATAATTTAAATTTTATTAAATTGATTTTAATTCTTATCAATTGTGCTGATAGTGAGTTGGGCACTGATCAAAATACAATTGATAATAATCGCCGTGCTAACCGCTGCAGTTTGTTAAACAGTTTCTGACCCAAAATCTCCGTACAAAAAGAAAGTTAAATTTGTCGTTAAACGGAAACGTAAAAACTATGTGACTTCTCGGCACACCTAAATCTTATTTGAAGAAATTTTTTAAAATAAGACAAAATATTTGTGAGTTTTATGAATCTTGCCTTAATAAAATGCTCCTTAGGCACAGTTAATAATTTTCTTATATTATCTAAAGAGCAGTTACTTAAACAAACCTTAACCCTAAAAGAATTTTTCATCTAAAAATAGCATATAGTGGGCCAGTACCCTTAATTCAAATACATATGTTCATTAGGTGTACATTTTCAACCAACGCTATCGTAGGGTCAGCGACTTTATATAAGCTGTTTCTTCTTTCCAGTTATTTACTTAATTTAGATGTTCTCCCAGTTGTATCAATATCCAACGCCATCAAAGATTTTTGTTCGGCATTTCCATTTTGCAAATTTCCAAATACGATTCAACATTAGCTTTTAATCTTATAAAAGCTCTGGTTCAATTGATATAAAGTTTAAGAACTTTATAGTGTGTAATTATGAAGAACTGCACATACTTTATGCAAAACCTTGTTCAATTAAATCCAAAATCAAAAGCTAAAGAGTAAAAGGAGGACGATTTTATAAATTCGCTGTATTTATAGTTAGAAATATTGACCTCATAATCAGACGTTTTTGTTTTGATTTTTTAGACCTAACAAAATCCTTAATTGTTATTATCTAATACCTACGTTGATCAAAATCTAAGAATCCTAATACACACATGTGGATAGAATTTTAAATTATTGTTTTTCAAATTCAACGTTTAAAAATCTTTATCTTTACTCATTAGAATTTTACAAAAAACTTTTAAATATGGCGTTTATTGAATTCTTACAACTTATAAGCTTGATCGTGTGAAACGTTCCAATTAAATTATTCCGGGATAGCTTTTATGTTAAACTATCGATTTTAAAAGCTGGTAATTGTATTTCTGCAAAGCTCGTATTTTAGTAAAGCTTGATTCCAACTTCTTATTTATAACTAAATTGTCAAAGTTTAACAGAATTTCTTTTGAGAAAAAGTTAAATTTTGAAAAAAAAATCAAGTTTGAATCTGAAAATCAGATGACAAAAACAATGAAAACCACTTTCTGCTACACTACCATCGTATATATTGATTCTTTTAGAAGTTTTAGCAATATGAATCAGTCATATCGTAGGAACATTGTAGATTTCTTAACGACTTGTGAGTCATATCGTTCATTAATCTTGGGTACAAGAAAAATTTTAGCCAATGGGTTTCAAGATTGTTGAAACGCATATTTGAAATTGAAGTCTTAAGGAAGAAGAGTCTTCCAACTTTTTGGATCGAGTAGGTCTATCACCACGACCCAAAGAGCCCCACTGTCCAAAATATTCCGTGTTTAAAAATTAGAGAAAATGATTTCTACGTTTCTTTTATGGAACAAAGATAAAAACTCCGATATATGTTCTATTCTATTGCATGGAAGGGCAGCTAGTGCCAAACGTACTTAGGCCAGTAGATGGGCCCGTTGTGCTACCTTCCTGGTCCTCCCTCACTCATCCACCTGACCTTGAAGGCAAACTTAGGGATGTCAAGCTAGAGTGTGCGCTAATTCTGGCTATGCCGTGCCAGACATCACTTAGCATGAAGCCACGAAGTCTGGCATGTGCCAGACAGAAACACAATAACGCCGTCGTCTCGGCCTTTTGCTGACAACCACGACAGAAGCTACCTAAAGTTACCGTGCCCAGTCAGAAACCCTACTTGTAACCATAGTATCGGTCTTGGAAGGTTACTGCGAAAATTTTCGTTTTTAGTCGCAAGGGATGTGATACACAATTTTGCCTGTCGGCAGCTTGTCATGCTAACCTACTTATCCGTATGACAGTGAAGGGTTGCTAGTTTTAACAAGGAGACCACGACAGAAGGCGATATGGGAATAGAAGGCTCAGGGCCGATAAAGCATCGAGCTGAGACCCGTTTTCTCAGATCGTACGCCTGTACATATCCATGTGCCCTCGAGCGGCCTTTGATCCAGATTAGCTCAAGGTTATTTGTACTAAAAGCTATCTCTAACCTGCGGTGATACTGTAACGTCACACCTGAAAAAAGCATCTGCTTCTTTAAGCAAATTAAAGCCATCCAGGTGTCGTACGATGTGCGTATAGTTTTATTTTGAATGTTACGTTCCAAAATGGTATTTGCACTATGCATAATGGCAATTATTTTTGTTTGAAAGATAGTTAGCGCGCGCAGTGTCTCTCTTTCATAAAGGTCAAGGTCATATAAGTAAATGCCTGCTCCTGACCCTTTTTTGTTTTGAATCCGTCCTTAAAATTGAGATTTGCAGATCCAGTGGACTAAGGCCGAGAATGGCTTCCAAGACAGCACAGGGTGTAAACCGCATCATGCCTATAACAAGCTAGTTTTTGTATACTTCTAAGTTTCTTGGTTGCATGCGCTAGTCTGACCCTGAGCCACAAGACTACAACTACAGCTATAGAACAGCATAGGTCTAACCACCACGAGACCAGCCACACATCACCCCTCGGAATAAGATCAATAGGTTTGCCTATGGCCCGTGCGCACTACCAGCAGACCATGCTGGCGTTTGAAGTTTTTGTTGGAAGATATTTGAAACAATTCAGCTTCTTGTCGAGTATAACTCGTAGATGCGTGACCTCATCCAAAAAGGCTGAAAATGTTTGGAAGAATAGTGACAATCTCGTTACCCTTAACCTCCTTTTATTGGTGAACAGCACCGGCCTCGCTTTGTGGTGTTGATGGTCAGGGAATTTTCGATGCATCATCGTTGTTAGTGTGAGTGCTTTTTGCACCAGGTTACACAGTATTTGTTCATAATTGCTAACAGCCAATATGGCTTTGTCATTCACGTATTTTATCGTGTAGAAGCCAGCTTCGTTAAAATGTAGGAGAGGGTCGTCTACTACTAGGTTTCATAAAAGGGGTGACGGACGTCCCCTTGAAAACAGACTTTCCTCACAGTCCCAACAATTGAGGTGTCGCCTACCCTGATATGTACTCTACGGCATCGCAAAATCTGTAAGACTAACTGCAGAAAAGTGTCCTTTGCTTGATGCTCCCGCAAGTTTTGTCGATGCTTGACAAAGTCGTTTGCTGAACACGCCTTCGATTTCAATCAATACATCTAATCCTGGCATCTTATTGCTGAGAGAATTCTCAAACCGCACTACAATTGTAAGAAAAGAAGATTCCGTGGATTTCTCTGGTGTGTAAGCATGTTGATTTGGATAGAGTTGATAAGCCTTTATTATCCCTTCCCTCATATCAGTTTCGCACAATGTGTTCAGGGTTTTTAGCAGAAAAGACGCTGGACTGATTCGGTGTCATTCTGCCCACTTCTTTCCAGCTTCTGCAGATGTATTTAAAGGCAATTTACTCCCTGTCAGAAACGGAAACAACCTTTCCAAGCCCTACTGTTATAGGGAAAGAAGGATGCCATCCAGATCAAAGAACTTAAAAGAGTGGAGGTGTGAGATGGCCCATTTCAGTATCCCTTTGTCTACCATCCGATTAAATACCATCCAGTCGGCCGCATTTGGGGTGGGGGATGAAAGATACACTCCCATGAAAGTGCGTTTCTGCAAGTAGTTCGGCAGTTTCTTTCTTGCCAAAGGTGTTTCTACCGTCGGAACATTTCAGACAGTATGGTAGGTGTCGTGGATCTTTAGACAGAATTCTGTTAATTCGAGAATTCTCTTTGGCAGACTCTACCGAGTTACAGAATGTCTTCCAGGAGTCTCTCCGTCCTTGCCTAAATTCCGTTTTTTATGGTCTCAAGTGGATTTTGTAAACCTGTCAATCAGCCATACTCCTGGTGTTTTCTGTCTTATTGAATACTTTACTAGCAGTTTTCTTCAGTCTCTGAAACTCGATGCACCACCATGGTGTGATTTCAAGTAGAGACTGTCCTTACCGGGCATGTTTGCTCAAACGATTCTATAATAGAGGCCTTAAGAAAAATTTTTTACAGTTCCTCTATAGTCGTAGGGTTACTCACACCTTGCTGTATCAATAGCTGCTCGGTCATTCGGTCACAAACACGGATCTGTTGGTGGCTTTTGGATTACGGTATTCTTTACAGACTTCCATTGCTTTATTTTAAAGTTCAACAATCTGTGATTGGAGAGGGTTCCTTAGGCGATATCTGCCAGTTTGAGGTGTGTTTGGAGATGAAGATGGAAGCCAGTGTGATGTCGATTACTGTTTGGCAGCGAGATGTCACAAAACTGGGCTTGATGTCCCAGCTTAAAATCTCCAAGTTTTTACACAGAATGTATTCCATTAGTGCCCTACCACGAGGGTTTGTGTCAGCGCTCCTCCATACTGTATGGTGTGGGTTAGAATCACATCTAATAGTAAGATGCTTTCTTTTACTTTCGCAATAATCGATGACCGCCATCAACTACCAAGGAGGGAAATCTGACTTAATCGGTAGGTATACCGAGGCCAAAATAATATCAGTGATTAATACTATCTTGCAACTGATCTGAATGACCGTGACGTCACGACCACTTGGTTGTGGCAGGAAAAGGGCGTCTATGTGTCTGGGAATGTAAATTCATGCCCTAGGCGTATGTTGACTTCTTGCAGTGAAGATAGGTCTATTTAGGCTCCTAGTTCAAAGACTCTATTATAAGCCACACAGGGTTCCTGGATGAGGGTAATATCATGCTTGCTGCTTAGGGGTCTGCAAAGTGCTAGCTGCCGCCCAACCATGTTCCAGGTTTACCTGTACAATGTCTTGTCCGCCCTTGTTCTGCGAAGACTAATCTTGTAAACGTCACGTGTTGGGCTGCCGAGTGATACCTTATTACACTCTTCAGCCGACCACTTCACTAAAAAGGGGTCGGAGTCTGTTGTGGATACAGGCTACCTGACGCAGTCGATGGTTGAGCTACCACGATCTCTAGGAGCTGCGGCTGGAGAGTCTCCTCCCCCTGCCCCTGTAATAGAGGTCCAGGTTTTTTTGCTGTTGCTCAGTAGTAGTGGAGACTCCCCTGCAACAAGTGTTTTCTGAATTTTGATGTTCAGGGAAAAGGCTTGTAGTGCAGTTTACTTGCCTTGCTTTTTATTGCACCCTTAGCGTTTTCTGCAATACCATAGACTACCAACCTCCTTTGAGGCTGCTCCCTAGTGACGGCGTGAAAGACGTATCGCCCTGAATTTCCGGCCCAGGTGGTTTGCCCTTGTAGGCACCTTGCATCTGTCTTACGAGGTATCAGGAATCGGACGTCTTCAGGAGCCTGGTTAGCAGGTTCCATACAGTCTTTCAGGGTTGCCAGCCGCCTCCGTTAGCTACTTTAGGAAGTGGCCGTCTTTGCACCAGATACGACAGATCTCGCCCAAGTACGCCCGCCTCCTAAATGCTTGCTGTTTGCGGCAAGGGCAAACTGATGGTGGTCAAGCGCCTTTTCGATAGCCGATTGCAAGACCTCAGCTTGGTTCTTCGTGATTTCGAACCAGGGGTTGTTCCTGTCGATTACTGCTACATGAAAGTGCTTTGAGTCTGCATCGCATTAGCTGTTACCAACAGCCAGAGGGGAGTTTTTCTTACCTTCTAATCTTTTCCGCGGTCTAGCATGCGGTCGGATATAATCAAATCTAGTCCGCTTTTTACTTGCCGCTGTCTTGGCCTCTGCAGTCCTTGAGGTGGAAGTAGTTATTGTAAAGATGGGGGTTGTACGACGGACAGCAGATTGCGCCGGAGTGGGTAGGCAGAGGGTCAGCCTTATCTCCGGCAGTAGTCTGTGCCGCCAGATAAACCTTCCTCCTTCTTTTCTGTTCAACACCACTGATCCGCTTTTTCTGTGGGCGCTATTGTTGCCACTCCTCTGGCCAGTCCATCACTCCAGATTGGGTGTTGCTCTTGGTAATGCCCGCAATTCAGAAGGGACCTGCAACATATTTTAAAGAGTGTCCGAAGACGCACCCTCTGGTTTAGCTACACTACATAAATCCATCTCCCCAGCCACCACGGAGCTCAAATGAGATGTTAAAGCCGACAACCGGGATACCAAAAAGATATAGCTTGCAATTGGATAGGTTGCAAGCGAGCCCGCATACCATTTCGTGACGACACACATGTAGGATGTACCGTGCATTTATATTTCCAATGCTCCACCAGAAGGTACTACATTGGCCAGGAAGCGAGTTTTTTGTTGCCTGGAAATTTAAAATTTTGCAGAACCCTTGCCGTTCCAGGCAAGGTAGGGATCTTTAACGTGCGTGACAAGACTCACACACAGGACCTCCATTTAACCTCTCATCCGAACGAGGGCGTAATTTTGTGAAAAATGGTGACCTGTCATTTTTCAAGCAGTCGGCCGTGTCGGGATTTGAACCCAGGACCTTGGGATTCGTAGTCTTACGCTTACTACATTGATCCACGGCGACGCCTACATGTAGGATGTACCGCACGACCGCAGTACCAGCTGCCCACCTCCCACCCTTAACACCTCATCCAGTCTGCGGTCTGACCCGACCATAGCCAATTGATGGAGATAGGTTAGTCCCAACCTCACATCTAGATAAAATTCGGGCCAAAGTGGTGTGTTGCCAGACTCCGAAGAACTAATCCCACTTTAGGTGTAGCTCAACCGCCAGAATCACATCATCCAACCGATACGGGTCGCTCACATACGAGATAGCCGTACCCTGTGTAGACCGCCGCCCGCCCATGCAACAGTAGGATTTTATGGTGGTTTGGTCTGCTATGTGGGATTAACCTAACCATCATCGTGCAGGTTTTAACCATCACTAACGTACACTTAATTTTTCCCGTATGGTATGGTTTTTAGGCCACTCAACGCTCTGTATCCACACGAGTGATAAGCTTCTACAAAGCCCAATGGCATTGTCGATTGCTTGAGCGGTTACACTGGGGTTTGCCATATCCTCCATCTTGTAACGAGCCTGATGGGTAACCACCAACCACGCGAGATGTTTTGGAATTCGACAAAATTAACAGAGTTACTAAATAAACTACGAAAGAAAATTGTGAAAAAACGCTGTTGACTTGCCAAAAGTATGGTCTTCTCTCAAAGCAATGAGTACTGTAAAAACTGGTGTAATGAGCAAAGTCTGAAAATGCCATAGGTATGTTACAAAAATCTTCAAAAGTTTTTGATCCAAATCCCAAACGTCCAATCTGTTTCCTTGTACTTCTTTACTTACGTTCTCATTAAGCAGACCAAATAAAAATGTGACTGTACACCCTTACTACAGCAATGTATAAAGTCATAAGTTTCCTAACCCATATTATATTTCAGGTTCGTACAGCAGTACAGCAAGGAGGCTTTATACGAGTCAAACGAGGGTATAAACCTTTACGCGTCGAAAATTTGGTACAAAACATCTTACCGCACAAGGATCCTTCGGATCCCTACTTTCCCTTCCAATGGTATCTAAAGAATACTGGCCAAAATGGTGGAAAAGCTAAACTGGACCTTAATGTTGAAGCTGCGTGGGCACAAGGAGTAACTGGAAAAAATGTTACAACGGCGATTATGGATGATGGTAAGTGTTTTGAAAGATCTTGGTACTTGCAAACCCAATACCAACAGCTACTATTAATCAGCTTATACACATTTCCATATAGTATTGATTAGCGCAAACGTCAACTGCCCTTTTTCCTAAATTTATTAATTGCTTTAAGTATCTCCACGTACTTTTTTTAAAAAACAATTTTCACTAACGTTATTGAGCTATAACAATTTTCCTTTTACCTCTTGCATTTGCTGCATCTACCTAAAAGCATGTCCTTTGAACTTACAACTGCCGATTAAAAATCCCCTCCTCTATTAATACGTAATCATACGTAAGTTGCACGTGTTGTGATTTAACAAAACGGAAACAAATGGCACAGCTAGAAGGCAGCTAAACGAATAGAAACCAATATCCTTAATCAATTCTCAGTGGTTTACAACGCTCACGCGATCGCTAAAAGTCTATCACGCCATTTCCAACAGGAAGTCGTGCAAATGTTCCGAAAAGGCACTTAATTTAATAATAAAGATATGATAAAATATGTATAGATTGATGGATTAGATGGGATGGCACTTTTAGGTATATGAACTAATCAAACAGTAAAAAGAACCAGCCAAAAAATTTTTAATGTCTATTAGTAATCATTTATTCGACCCATAAACTGACGTAACTGACCTTACTTATTTCTAATTGTCTTCTTTTCTCTATTATGATACTCTGAAATGCTAATTTTTATTGCAGGTGTCGACTACATGCATCCAGATTTGAAATTTAACTATGTGAGTATTAATTTATTTATTTAAAATAGCACAAGGCTTTTCGAGCTGACCGACTGAAAACAAACTAAGGTAATCATGTGCATGCACGCACACGCGCAGCTTTGCAATTCCACGGTTATCTACCACAAGTATCTTTGTTATTGGTCGTGTTTATATTAAAGCCTTCAATAAGTCATGTATGCATACATTTTTAAGCAATTGTTTTATCAGACAACTATGACATTCTGGGTTTCATCACACAGCTAATGCCAAATCAAAGCGAAATTTTGCGCGCGCGACTCTTTTATACGGTAACATGTACGATATTTGATTCAACATACATAAAACCGGTAGCTAATGACATCGAAAAAAATGCAAAAAGCTTATATGTTTTGTTAAGCTGAATAGTCGCCATTGTCAGTAAATAATGATTGTTTTTGTATCCTGATAAGTGTTGCTAATGAAACGTTTGTAGTGTAGACATGTGTTAATACAATTTAAAAATTGCCACCTACCAGAAAAGGCGTGCATATTTAGAAAATCTAATAGTGCGTAGGCGCCGAAGTGTGGAGTGAACTGATAAGTGGGGATTTGGGTTTGAGTTTTGAATGTTGCAGGACGTTAAAAAACGTCTTATGATTATTATCGCATTGTTAGTGATTAGTGATTAGCGTTCAAGTCGTTCAGATATCCATTTCTGTCCAAGAATCTTCTGAGATTTTTATATATACAATAAAGAGTTCAATTGATGTTTATCCATAATTATTTTTGTTAGTGTTCTTTTAGAGGCCGGAGAAAGCAATAGATTTGAGCACTACATAAATTGGCCCCCAACGTGAACACGATAATTAATGGTTCAACCTGCCGACAAAAAACGTAAAATAAATAAAATCTTATGCATTTTAAAGAAGAAATATACTTGGAAAAAAGAGAAATACGTGCAAGGGTTATAGTCGACCAACGAAGTTTTCAACGCTTCAGGTTTGCTATGAACAATTGTAATTAATGCATGTCGAAAACTTTGAGTTCTGCATATAACCACTATAAACTCGTATGGAAAGGAAAACGCAGCGTGCTGCGTAAACAAGTAACACGAATATAACCTTGAACTATTTATCCCGTTGTAGTGGTGCAACAATATTTTTTACGTTCTGAATGCATGAAAAGTCAACGAACAGCGAGCGGTGCATTTTAAGGAAAAGAGTAAACGTAATTAGTAAAGTAAACGATTCTCGTTTAGTATTTTTCAGGTTATCCGCGAATAAATAATGTTTTATATTGAAATTACAAACAATTTTGAATGTTGTTTCATGTAGAAATTTTTAATGGTTTAGATAAAGTTTTGCTATAATAGTAGTCTGTTTAAAAAGAATGCATAACAACGAGGAATCAAACGAATCTACAGGATTGGATTTAGCCCAATTGCAAGCGGTTGTATTACACCTATCAAATAATATGAATAAAATGCAAAGTAGTATTACCGAATTAGCTGAAACAGTTCGCGAAAATGTTGAAAATAAGCAACCGGTAAATGTACAGTTATTGCCTACAGATATTATAGTACCTAAATTAGAAGTGGAAAATAGGAAATTTCTTTCAGTTTGACGTGATTTTGGGGGTGTCAGAAATAAAATTTAGTTCTGATGGGAAAATGCACCCCATGCAATTTTTTAAGAAAATTAATAAATTATTTGAGAGTGCTGGCGTAACTGAAGCAGCGAAGGTTAGTTTGGCCATTAGTTATTTAGAGGGATCAGCAGCAGAATGGGCAGCTGCACGGGAAGGTTTGTTTAATAATTATAAAACGTTTGAAAAATTATTTGGTGAAAGGTATTGGAATGTAGATCATCAAAGAGAACTATATTATAAATTAAAATACGGACAATTTGAAGCAGGTAGTCGCGCGGCTTACGTATTAAAGTTGGTCACAGAAGCCGATTTTTTGACTGAAACAGTTAGTGAGAAAATTTTGGTAGAATGGTTATGTATACATTTTACACAGAATATACAGAGAAGTATATTATTGCGCGGCATTGATTCAGTCGACGAGCTGGAAAAATTTGTAAGAAAGATTGATAAAACTTTTGAGTTAGGGAACACAACAAATCAAAATTTGCAAAAAGGTGGTAACCAAAATACAAACAATGCGCGTTCTAATTGGAATAATAATAGAGTGAATACTGATTATAAGAGAAATTGGGGGAATAATCGAAGTAATGAAAATTGGCGAAGTAATAGAGGTTATTGGAACAACGATCGGTTCAATTCAGGTTCAAATAAAAATAAAGAAAGTTTGAAAAGAAATGAAAAGGAGCGTAAAGATGAACATAGTGGAATTCAGGAAGCTGGGGTATTAAGAAGTGTGCCATTGAACAAGAGGAGTTATAAAGTGATAACGAACAGGAGGTTTCACAAGTAAATAAGGTAGCATCAATAATTAAAGGAGTAGTACAAGATCAGACGTTAGATATTTTACTAGATATTCATTAAGAAACGTGGTTTTTAGGTGATTATTTATGTTTATATTCGCGTTGAGAATTTAATGTCGTTCCGTTGTGAAAGTGATGTTTTATTAATTAAAGCTTAGAGAATAACTGAAAGAGTGACGAAGTGCTAAATTGGAATTCAGAACCGAATACAATCTGTAGGTATCGTATAACTTTACAGTATTAAGCATGCTTCAACATTTCGTTATGAAGATATATTAGAATTCACGGTTTGTAGATAGTGGTAATTTGGTTACAAATATTATCCAGCACTGCTTTTAATCATCACTTGTGTTTTGTGAAAAGGTAGTTGTGTGCCTTGTATGACGATGATTCGCTTGTATACGATCAACCTCGTACAGAAAGGGGCCCCTATCTAACATTATTTTATCTACGTTTGGTGTTATATTTTACCTCGCCGACGTTATCAAACCGCGGAACCTGGGGAAATAACTATATTAATAAATTTCAGAGGCGTGTGAAAGTGAAATAGTATTTGCGCGGCAAATTCGAGTTACTAATATTAGCATAATTTATGATAAGTGGTTGCTAGCATTATTAATCAATACCTAAGTTTATTCTACCTATGTCCGGTAGTTCTTTGAGTTTGAATAGTTAAGAATATTTTAGCTAGAATAGGAGGGGTGCAGTAAGGTTGTTTTGTACCCTTTTAGGTTTTGTTTTTATTAGTGAATATAAGCGTTAACTAGGATGTTAATTTTTCTTTATTATTGTGGAGAATAAAACCACGTAACTGGGGAATCCAATAATTTTTCATTTCATGTTTTTAAGTAACCCACGAAAAGAACCCGTAACTAAGAGTCCATACCCCTGAGTCTTGTTCATCATGAAAGACAGAACGCCTTTTTTTAAAAGATCCAACCCTATCCCAGTTGCCTATCGCAACGAGGTTAGCCCAGATCGATGCTATGATAATGAATGGTATTATTTCTGCGTGTAAAACAGAATGTGTCGCCATTGGTGACTGTTAAAAAGCAAGATGGGGCTTTTCGTATTTGTTTAGATGCACGGTTTTTGAACGGGAAAATGGAGAATGATCATTTTATCCCACCCTTACCCGACGAATTGTTAACGAAATGTAAACAGGGTCAAATTCAATCTACCCTTGACATGTCATCATACTATCAAATACCCATTAAAGTAGAGGATCGTGTTACGGTATTCCACGCAAACACAAAAGAAAACAGTAAAAGTAATTAGAGAAATGTTTACGCCGAACACCGCAACAAAACGGGGACAGAAAGGTAGAATTGGGCTAGCTTAAAAACGTCGGAGAGGGGCGTGGGTGAAAACAAAAACACATTGGAAACCTCTGAGATACTCTATTGATAACATCGAATCTTGGAAGATTATTTACAAAGCAATAAAATAAATAAGTTACGTAATCATGATTGTGTCATAACATATAAAAATTGGTAATCAAATATAACATCTTATAGTCTAAATACCTACTTAATGGTTCGCCTAAATTATATGTACATGCTGCTTTATGAAGTGCACCTGCTCAGAAAGAATATAATATTAAAATCAGACACCCTAACTTAAATTAATCATATATTAAATACTTTTAAATTGAGGCATAAGTTCTTTTAGTTTAAGTTTATACAGAAATACAAAATAAACAGTGAAACGGACTCTAACAAAAACTTTGAGTAATTAAATTTTTCATTTAAAGAATAATAACATAGTTGCTCGTGCATCGTGTATGTAAGTTTTATAACGGGGTGGTGCCAATTTATCGGATAATATAAGCAATAGCAGCAAATGAAAAGTCTTTTCTTCACAGCAGCATAAAAGAATTATGGAAATAGAAAACTGTACCTTGCACAATCAACTTCGTGCTGGTCTCATCTTCAGGCTGGAAAAATGCGGCTGCATTTTTCTATGGACTGGCTGGATGCTGGAACCACCAACTTCACTTATACAAGCACAGAAAGCATTTCTAATAGCGCGACTTTACATCATGTATCTTTTCGGTAATAGGATGTTGTATTCAATCTTTAATCTTTTAATAATCTTTAATGGTGTCTTTCAAAACACGGTCTTTATTTTATAAGGCCAGAATCATGTATGGGGGTAGGGTATTTAATTTTCAAGGATATCGCCGAATTACTATGTGTGCAGAATTTCCAGACAACAGCTGCCGAAATACAAACTGTAGCAGCTTGCCAACAAGCAGATAACGCAATTATCAAAGGGTTTTAAACAAAGAAGGACACTTTTGTTACTTTGTAACATCTTAACAGCTGCAGAATACCAGATAACAAGTCCATTGTAAGCAGATGTAGGCAGGTGGTGAGTGGTCTTATCTTTTAGAAGCAAGCTGCAGCTTTTAATTAAAATGTAATCACTGCAGGTGCTAGGAAATATTGCAACTACTTTGTAACGTAATGTTTCCTAGGCAGTTGTTTGATTTTATAAAGCAAACTTTTATACAGAGTAATTAATTGAGAAATTTTATTAAATAATACTAATTCAAATGGCGGGAAATCGAGCTTGTTGAGGTATTTTAGTGTGTTTTAAAAATGAACGCAGAAAAAATTGTTTGCAGGGTTTTGAACGTAACAATCGGAAATACACTGGCTTCTTATACGATGGGGTCACATATTATTTCAATGTATTACCTTTTGGGTTATCGTCGTCTGTTGCGAGCTTTATACGTTGCAAGAAAAAGTATTAGGTAGAGCTTTTGACCAGTTCATTTTAATGTACCTTGATGATATTCTAGAATTTTCGTCGAGTCCAGAGGAACATCTGAGACATTTAGAAGCAACATTTGAAAGATTTAAAGAATGTAATATTACCATTAAGTAGCGTAAATCAAATTTCGATAAGTTAGAGAGCGAGTTCCTTGGTCACATAATTTCCAAAAAGGGAATGCTTATAAATCCAAGTAGGGTAAAATCTATACAAGAATCCTTGTCCCTAAAAATATTAAGGAACTGCAAAGGTTTTTAGGGCTCGTGAACTATGAACGCAGGTTTTGCGAAAAGTTGGCTGAAACATCTTATCCCTTATTAGAACTATTAAGGAAAAACATTGGTTGGGAATGGTACGTGACTTACCAAAAAACTTTTGAGGAGGTCAAAGCATTATTCCTGGAAGTAACGTTTATCGCTCACGCTGATTTTAACAAAGAATTTTTTTGCAGTCCGATTTCTCGGGACGTGCAATTGCTGCAGTATTATTTTAGCTGGATAATGATGACAAGCAGTTTATTGCTTTTTATAGTCGTGTATTACATGGGGCTAAATTAAATTATAAAATAGCAGAAAAAGAAGCTTTAGCTTTTATTTTTGCACTCAAACAGTGGCGTACCCTTGTCTTGGGTCAACGCCTTACCACAGACCATAAGGCTTTAACGTTCTTATTGACTATGAAATTGACGACAGGCAGATTAGCTCATGGCGCTTTATTTGCGCAAGAATTTAACTTTCAAATTACTTATTGTCAGGGAAAAGACAATATATTAGCGGATACGCTCTCACGATGTATAAGGTTTGAATCAAAATTAAACGTTTCTCATTGTAATGGAGTTACGCTAGATTTGTATTGTCTCCAACTAACGACAAAATATAAGGAACTAAAACATAATTTCAGAACAATAGGCGAAGATTAATTGAAGGAAAAGTGGCTAAACAAGAAGTTGGAAATGTTAAGGGGAAATGAAAGTGGGTGTAAAGTACAAGATAAAAGCCCATGGTTTTAGAGTTACAAAAACATTTTCTTTAGACAGGGTAACAAAGTGTCTCCAGGATGGAAATTGTGTGTCCCACGCGCCCAAATACTTGATTTAATTATGCAACAGCATATAGAGGGAGTCATTTTGGTTATAAAAAAGTGTATGGGCAAATAAAAGAGAGTTTTTGGTGGCCGAGAATGTATCACCATATTCGCCAGGTAGTGCGTGCATGTGAATTATGCCAAAAGGCGAAGGTTTTTAAGCGAACCGTAGGCACGGTGAATTCAGTCCTTTCCCAGAATCTTGGGGAATTAGCATATTTAGACCTAATGGGGCCGTGACCAGTATCTGGAGGGAGGGAGGGGGGGCTTATTTGTTAGCCATAGTAGATTTTTTTACGAAATTTGTCAAACTATATGCGTTAAAGAAAGCCACTACAAAGGCAATTTTAAATCGGCTAATTAAGGATTATTTTGAAAAGGTTCAGGTGTCTAAAGCCATATTAACGAATAATGGGACTTAATTCCACTCCAAGATATGGGAAAAGGAACTTAGTCAGCCATGAATTAAAATAAAATTTACTTTGCTATATTTCCCGAAAGGTAACAAAACCGAAGAGGAGTTACATATCCCCCAAATCAAATATGTATAATTAAATAGAAATTATTAAAAAATTATTAAGAAACTTTAGTTAGATGCGACATTGTAATTACAGGATAAATAAAGAAAAGGTTAATGAAAGTTCACAAGCATGTAAGAACGGATGTGAATACAATGTATTCCAGACGTAAGTGATACTGCAGGTACAAGTCACAGACGGTTAAGAAACCGCAATTATTAGAATTAAGATTGTTACATTGTATAATATAATTGAATAAAGAAATAAGCAGACATGAGCTTCCCACAAAATTTATGTGTTAGTGCATTTTGCTGTAAGGTTGTTAATAATGCTTTCGTTAGGTTGCAAGTTAAAAAAGATTTTGTTACTAAAATTTACATATGTTCCCATATTACAATTTTAAGGGGGGGGGTTAGTGCAGGCGTGCTAATACAATTTAAAAAATTGCCTCTTACCGGAAGAGGCGTGTATAATTAGAAAATCTAATAGTGCGTAGGCGCCGCCGAAGTGTGGAGTGAACTGATAAGTAGAATGTTGCATGACGTTAAAAAAAAACCTCTTATGATTATTATCGCATTATTAGTGATTAGTGGTTAGCGTTTAAGTCGTTCAAATATTCATTTTTGTCCAAGAATCTTCTGAAATTTTTGTATATACAATAAAGAGTTCAAGTGATCTTTATCTATAATTATTTTTGTAGTGTTCTTTTAGAGGCGGGAGCAAGCAATAGATTTGAGCACTACACGTTTTCGATTGAATTCACACAAATAGTGACGGCATCTGGTCACTTCAGCGTGTGTAGTAGTACACCGAAAACTGCCCTTAATTAAGAGGGAGAGGGAGTTTAGATCTATATCATAATCAAATAACGTGGCTCGGGGTAATATATCACTCGTTTATCCCTATCTGGGAATACCAAAACTATAATTCCAACATAGACCTAACCCATTGGCCTCCAAAATACTTGGTTCTTGGAAACTATTCCACGTCCTCCAGACTACCAATTATAGCTCCATAACCTTCGACATCCTTCCTAACCTTCTCCCGAAAACTCATCGGAAAACCCCATCTATCAATATCCAAAAAACTAACCGGCTCCTGTACCTAGAAACTCTAGAAAAACGTATCCCAATCAGCCCGCTAAACTCTAAGCTGACAACTACCCCCACTCCCTATCCAGCTCCATAGCGCAAACCATCCTAACCGCAACTTCAGATTCCATTCCACAACGATATTATATGCCACAAACCTAATCGTGGTAGATGCACGAACTTACTATCGCAAGACACTTACTGTCGCAAACTCGAAACAGACTACAAAGATATCGAAAAGCCAACACAGACCCAGTGCTAACGCACAACCTGTTTCTAACCTACACAACAGACTGTCGACGTTATGAAAACCTAATAACAAATATAAGGAAACTGCACTATTTTAAACTAATACAGAACCAACAGACAGGTCTGTGGACTACCTTTAGAAAACTGATAAAGCCTCAACAAACGCGAATTGTAACCGCTCCCTCTCTTTCAAGCCTCTCTATATTCCAAAACACACTGACGACCTTACTAGACATCACAATCTCTTCTTCACTACTAGATGTCCCAACATAAGAACAACAGCTAATTGAAAATTCACGTACTCCGCCAGACACCAAACCAGATACCGAGTTGGACCTTGACTTCCTTGATTTTTTAGTGGCATAACCCAATCCACACAAAGCTCTAGGTCCTGATGACATAACAAATCTCACTCTCCAAAAATTCTTGCTTTTAATCCGATAAGCTGTCGATGTCTTCTTCCAAAAGTGCCCAACAACAAGAACCTTTGTCAACCCATTCAAAACAGCATCTATTTCGCTCATCCTCAAAACTCAGTAAGCCTCCAGAAGTTTCTACGTTCTACAGGCTCATCGCCCTTTTTCCTATCCTCAGAAAACTCTTCGGACAACTTATCCTCATAAATTGAAATTCCCTCTTTTTTAATAACCAACACAGTTTCCGTAAAGACCAAAGCGTCGAAAACACCATCTGCTTCCTAATAACAACTATTCAATCCTCCCCCATAAGCTTGTCATCGTCCTTTTCATCGATTTCTTTTTCGCATTCGGCTTCCTTTGGTGGCCAAGCCTCTACAACCAGCCCAACTACCAATCGAACTTCTTCCTCTTATTAAAGTCGTATCTCTCCTCCCGTTTAACCACACCATTATCAAACTTATATTCCACCATCAAACAACCAACCTAAGGTCGTCCTCTAAGTTTCGCCTCTCCCCCACCCTTTGGAGCCTGACAATTAAGCCGCGCCTACACCTAACATACTTTTTTTTATAGAAGATTAAGAATGTTTTATATGCACACCCCAGCTTGGATGTTCTATGCCGGGGGTAGTGTCAGACTTTCGCTTTAAGTTGCGCCTACCGACTAAACCCTTCCCTCTCTTCCCGCTAGTGATTTAAGGACTGTGGGACCGCCTTTTAGGCATTACTTCGCAGTCCTTGCGAGGATCCTCCACTAAGTTGTCTTTAGAGCAGCTCGTCTTCTCTTTGTCTCGTTCTTTCGACTTGCTCTTTGATAGTCATCACGTGCTCCAAGAACTTTACAATTTAGCCCTGTTCCTGCTGGTCTCAAGCATCTCAAGAGCTATTTCTCGGGGCGATTAGCACAGGTTGAAATTCCGGGTGAAGTTCTGTCGCGTGAGGTGGAAAGGGGATGCCCGCAAGGGTCATGTTCTGGTCCCACATTTTGGAAGTTGTTGTATCAGAGCATCTTTAGGGTCAAGTTGCCCGCAGGATGCTCAATCGTTGGGTTTGCAGATGACACACTTTTAATTGTAAGATCGAGATTGTTAATGGATATGCGCACAAAACCGAACGAGGCGCTTAATAAATTACACGAATGGTCGCAGGCGGTAAAATTAAAATTTAACACGGCGAAGTCAGAGGCGCTTTATTTCGGCACGAAACCAGGACAGAGACCTCCTAGGTTAGAGCTAGGAGGAGAAAATCCGTTTAAAGATTGTATTATCTACCTCGGCGTCAAGATCGACAATAAATTAAATTGGAAAGCGCACGTACAATACGTAAAAAGTAAGGGCGGCGAAATATCAAATAAAATGATGGCGGCGGCTAAAATAAAGTGGGGTTTCAGGGCGAATCGCTGAGGACGGTTTATGCCGGAGCAATTGAGCCGGCAATACTATACGCAGCTTCTGTATGGGCAGAAGGTTGTAAAGTCCGGGAGATGCGTCAATTGACGAGCGTACAACGCATAACCGCGGTAAAAGCGGCGAGGGCGTACAGGACCACCTCCACGGAGGCTGTCCTGGTGATCAGTAGGTCTCTCCCTATCGAATATGTCGTTAGGGAGATTAGAGATAGACGATTAATAAATATAGGAAAAGGGCGCGAAATTATCGAAGATCTTAATCTTGGTAATAGGGAAATTGCAAGAAAGATTGTTGTATCTGAGTTAGGGCACCCGGCTGATATTAGAGGGATCGAGTTTGTCGAAGGTGATGAGGACGCGATGGGTATCAGAATTTATACGGACGGTTCACGTATGGACGATGGGCAAGCAGGCGCGGCGTTTGTCGTGTATAAGCAGGAAAGGGAGGTGTTTCGGTTTCAAACCAAACTCGCGAACTGGTGCACTATCTTCCAGTGCGAATTGGTAGCCATACGAGAGGCTATCGATTACGTAATAAACCATACGGGCAGAGACGAGTATTATATAATCAGTGATAGTAAATCGGCGCTAACGGCTTTAACAAACATGAACACCTCGACAGATCTCCAAGCGGACGTCTGGAGGATAGCGCGTACGGCGCTAGAGTTTCGACGTTTAAAGTTCTATTGGGTCAGGTCGCACAATGGTAACGTAGGAAACGATAGGGCTGACGAATTAGCTAAAGAGGCCGCGACGGGCGACTTTCGAATATCACATTCGTCGATACCGAGGTCTTTAATCAAAAGAAAGCTGCGCGAAAAATCAATTCGACAATTGAAGAGAGGTGGAACAACGCTGCCACGGGCAGGTTGACCCACAAATTCATACCGAGCATAGAAGCCAGAGGTAAGATCGAGGTTAAGCTCGATCACAAAATGGTGCAGTTGATAACAGGGCACGGCGCCCTGAAGGCGTATTTACAAAGGTTCGGTCTAACCAATAGCGACCGCTGCGAATGCGGTGAGGGCGCGGAAAGCGCAGAGCACGTGCTCTTCGACTGCCCGCTTGAGGCGGGAAATCGAGGGTTGGCTGATAGCAAACTAGCTATCCTAGGTCTGGCATGGCCAAAGAGCCTAGAGGAAGTCGGGGAAGTGGTTAACCAGAAGGCGTTCTGGACAGCCTTAAAGAATTCGCGGGAAGGGTCGCGAGATTAGACAATCAATGACGACCGCGTGTAAAAATTCGGTGGGGTTGGTGGGAGGATTGAAAAATTTTAGATTGACTTGGCGTGAGTAAGGATACGAGCATAACCAAAACCTGATATTAAATTAAAAAAAAAAAAAAAAAGATAATTATACCAAAATGTCCAATATGCACGAGAAACCCCCACTCCATTAATACAATCACTGCCTATCTTCATAATTATGTGCGGAAAATCGGTAATAAATAATACCAAATAAACAATAACAAATAAATCATAAACCCTCATTAAATTAAATCAATAAAGTAAACAAGGATAATAAAACAGAGTGCAACCGCGCATCCCCCCAGGACTTGAAAGTGAAGTGATAGTGATAGTGATTGTGATCCCCCCAAAAACATTTAGTGCATACCCACCAGTACTTTAGCAGTGCACCCCGTCCCACCTTTAGAAGTAAGTTACAGACGACCAGATCTTCGGATGCTGGAGAATTTTATTATCGAGGTAAGACTTAAATTGTGGCGGCTGTACTCGCACAAGCATTGATTTACATTAATTAGTAGTTTTGAAATAATTTAAGAAGCACGTTTGGTGTGTAAAGGCGCTAGCCGACATAATGCTTGTGCGAGTGCACCTGATAAATAGGGTGATGCTTTCGCTATTTTGTGCACTGCTATATGCTTAACGCTTATTAAACATTTATTTATATATTTACATAATTATATTTATTTATATTTTATATTTACACTTTATATTTATTTATATATAGCATGTATTATGTGGCTTATTTGTTTTGTTTGACGTTCTGTCGCCATTTTGGTTGCAGTATATATTTGGGAAGGACGAACAGAATTGCGAAGATTGTAATCATAATGTAAATCAGTTAGGGAACGATAGGAAAGCTAGGGATGGATTTAAATTAGTTAGCTAGATTTGGATAGTTTTAAGACGACCCTTCAGGTCGCACTGGTAAGCAGAACCGGCGTCTGCTATCCGGTATTACGGATCCCTCCCCCTCTCATTTTTGCTTGTTGATCGGGTACACTCGAAAGTCAGCGCTAGGGATACCATTATTTACAACCCTGTTTTTAGTTTTTGTTTTGTTTTGTTCCAGTTTTTGTCAGATTTTTAGGTTTGTTAGATTGTTAGAGTTTGTTAGGTTTGTTAGATTTTTAGGTTTGTTAGATTTTTATTTAGTTTTTATTTAGGGTGAATCAACTATGAAGTAAGAATAAATTAGGAGCACGACTATTTTTCGCGTTTAAACCCAATGTAGTACCTCCGGGTGGAGCATTGGGGACGTGGCCGCAAGTATAGCGGCCCTAATTCAAATTATAATGGTCTCAAGCATCATCTTCAGAAGGTTCTCCGGATTAAGTCTTACTGCTAGTCGGATTTCTAGCTGTAGTCTTCTTGTATGCCATGTTGTGCGTTTGAAAACTGTTTGGAAGGGATCATCCTCATCCCCACACATTATACACAGGTCTCGACTATATTTACCTATGGCATGGAGGTAGTTGGCGAAGCAACGATGCCCGTTTAGCACCTGCGTAACATGGTACTCTATCTCTCCATGCTTCCTGGGGTCTAGTTCTGGTATGAACTGGTTCGTCCAACTGCCTTTTCTTGAGGCAGTCCGTCTATCCTGCCATGCTTAGATAGTTTGCTGCCTAACCTACTCTCTGTCCATGTTATAAAGCCTGACATCCCTCCTCTCCTTCGCCAGCAGGTCTAGCGTTATTATCGCAGCTATCACCATTACCATATCTGCAGACATAGTTCTATACGAACTGGCCACACGCACTGCCAACCTCCTTTGAAGCCGTATCACATCCATCCTCCTAGCTTGGACAGCCATTGCTGGCAACCACGTTGCCGCTGCATACAACAGTATCGAATTTACTATGGCGGCTAACACCCTCCTCTTTGTGGCCTTCGGTCCCCCCGATATTGGACATCAGTCTAAATATTCCAACTACCGCATTTTGCTCTTTTTTCCCCGCTGTCTTAAATGTTCTTTAAAATCGAGGCTCCTATCTAAGATAACGCCTAAATACCTAACATAATCGCTCGTGGTGACAATTGTCCCTCCTATAGCCACCTGCATGGGACCCACTTTCTGTCTGCCACTAATTCATACCAACTTAGTTTTAGTCGTTGCCAACGCAAGATCATTCGCCGCCACCCAACCTTCAACGAGCTCGACTCCTGCTTCTACCTTCCTTCACAGTTTTTCCTCGTTTTTAACCGTAACTGTAAGTGTCTGGTCATCGGCAAAGCCTACTAATTTCACCCCTGTGGAAGCTCTAATTGCACGACGTCATTATACATTACGTTTCAGAGTGTAGGGCCTAGAACGGAGCCTTGGGAAACCCCAGTAGTTATCCGCATCTTCCAGCGTTTTCCGTTCTTATTGATGTAAATGATTGACCGCTCTGACAGATATCTACCCACTACTCTGAATAGGTAGGGCGAAATCTGCATCGACCTTAAGGCTCCCATTATCTTATCCCTTCATGCAGAATTAAAGGCATTGGCGACGTCTAGCGTCACCACCATGCACAGTTCTCTCGTTTTCCAGGTTCCCTTCTTGGCATACACCAACAACTTGATCGATGGCATCCTGGGTCGATTTACCCTCTCGGAAGCCAAACTGAATCTCCGCCAATCCCTTCTGCGATATTTCCTGTTTCAGCCTGTTATATAAAAGCTGCTCTGCTAACTTGGCAGTGGTGTCGATCACATATCGGTCGATATGAGGATGATACTCCCAGCGGTTTATTTAGTTTCCTAATCAGGATAATTTTTGCACATTTTTTTTTCTTCGGGAAGGTTCCATTTTTCAATATACCATTCATCATGTTTAATACCGCATCGGGGATCATTTGCACAGCTGCCTTGACCCCCTCAGTCGGTATACCGTCCATGCCCGGCGCTTTTTTATTTTTAATTTTGGTTACTGTCATGTTTAGCTCTTCCCTTGTAAAGAAGGGTATCTCACTACTGTTTATAAGTCTTTGTAACTCGTCCCATTAACATGCAGCACTTTGAGGAAACAGTTGGGTCAGGACCTCCTGAGCTTTTTCCCAGAGCAGCTCTTCGCTCACCAGCCCTCTTAGGTTTTGGCCAAAAATTTTGTAACCCAAGCCCCAGACATCTTCATCAACCGCGTTGCACAGTTCTCTCCAGCATCCCTGCTGGCTTTGTTTAATGCCTTTTTTGAAGGCTTTCTTTTTGTGCCTCAACGTCTCGCGCTCTTGCAGACACTCGTCTGTTGTTCTCCGCCTCTTTCTTTGGTGAAAACGCATGTCTGCATTCGCTTTGGCTCGCAGTTCCGCAATCTCAGGCGTCCACCAAAATACTTGTTTCCTCCTCTTACTTGGAGGCCTTTTTTAAGCATGGACTTGTCGCACCCTTGCGTCAAAGTCTTTATGAACGTACCATAGTCCATTTTGGCCTGCGAGCACTTCTGAAGTTCATTTTTTAGTGTGATGAATAATGTTCACAATCAATATTTTAAGGCTTTCATTTAATAACCAAAAGTGTATTTGATGTTCCATATATATTTAAAAGGCCATTATAATCAACAAATGTTCCAACTTTAACTAATTATTTTATTTTATTCCTAAACTAGCGCAGCGAATAAAAAGTATTAGTAATAATAAAAGCAAAGTTCTTACGAACCATTAACGAAGAAATCATCCACGGAACTAGTCAAGGACCATGTTGCTTAGTTTAGAGAGTAATTCTCCGATTGCACGCTTTCTAAAAAGGCTCAAACATCTTTACGATGTCTTAAAAGAGGGCACAATTTCTTTAATATTCGTTTCCGAAAAACGTTCGTTACAGTCGCAGGCGTAAAAATCGCCGGTACAACTGTGTTTGGAACAGATGTATATAATAAGGACGTTTTAGTGTCTCAATATAACCCAAACCACAATACTTGTAGATATTGCCTGAAAGCTTTCTAATTTATTTAACGCTAATAATAGAAGCTTGGAAGATATGCAATGATCAATTATGAGAATTACGACCAAAAAACTGCAAATGAAAGAGTGTGGCATTTATGCTACAGGTTGACGGAGTCTCGCTTGCACATGTTTCACCTTTTAATACTATTTTAAAATAAACACCAATAATAGAAAAAAGCTTAACGCGTTTACAGTTAACCTATATTAACAAACATGATAATTACAGTAAATAACAATAAAGAAAAAACTAGAATCTACCCCTAATTGGCCAAATATGCGTGTAGATAGAAACAAACACTTAAATTTATCAATGATGGACATTCAGACAATTTAATTTTTAAATACTATTTTGATTCTACTATAACAAACTTTTTCATATGAGAATTTATGTGTGTGCAATGTGTGTACAGTACAAATAAGCGTGTACCAACGTAAAAAGTTCTTTTAAGAATAAGCTTTGCACATTATTATTATTACCACCAAGCTAATTATTAGACACAAGATAGTATGTAAAGTTTAAAAAATGAAAAACAAAGATTCGATAGATTTACAGTTTTGTTTGTCTTCAACAAAGCTCCATCGACCTTACAGTGCAGGAATGGTTACAAGTAAATTAATTACTCAGACTTGGTGTTGAATGAAAGTTCCTAAACAGGCCACCTTCACGTTTAGTGGTATTTTCAGATCCGCGCTTTACTCGCGTGTAAAACCTGTTTGCTAGCAGTTTTAAGGTTTAATACCATCACATTGACTACTTGATATTCAACCTTGTCCCACACGGCGATGGTTGCGTATCAATCAAATTGGAAGCTCTGTTCTGATATTTGGTCTCAACCAACTGAAGATAATCTCCTCCTATATTATCCGTAGGTTTCATGAGTTTCAACGCCCGATGGTTATTGCACGATCTGTCTTTCTCACGGGGTGTACGCACAAACCGCTCGATTTTGAAGATCAGAGTCGTTCAGTCCGTGTGAATGGTCATTTTGTACCTACGCTTCTGTATTTGATACCAAAAGCTGCGCCATTTATTTACGTTCCCAGCACACTTCTTATTCTGTAGTTCTCAAACTCATGTAAATTTAATATGCCTATTATTTTTAAAGTGTTTATCTGTAAGTCTTCTGAATTTAAGACGAAAGGATGTAAAGTCCTGATATTTATTACTATTTTTATTTAATTAACAAGGCGCTTCACTATTTTAATTCTGCATCCTAATTTAATAATATATTGTTATAGCAACGTAATTAAATATACACTAGCAAAGCTTCTACATATTACAGTCTGCAGTAACTAAAAGCTCCTTTAACTAACTGATATTAATATACTCATTTCTACTACCTAAAGCTTGCTTAATAACGTGCTATCGTCACAAGGTATCCATTTTTGAAATATTAAGCTACTAAATCCAAATTGAACGCAATTTTAATTATCTACAAAATATTAAACAATATTAAAGAATCCATTCACAATTTTCAATTTTGCTTCGTATACTTGCTTGCCCAATTCCTACTTTGCAGTACTTTAATTCCTCGCCTAACATAAATGTGTTTCATGAAATTGTGATAAAATTATTAAACCCAAGAGTAGTTTACAGATTGATGTTTACATTTTGTTGATTGAACAACCCACTACCATTCAAAGTTGTGCAAACAGAATTAACTCGAAAGGACGTCTAAAATATAGAGTTACATAAATCTGAAAAGGAACAGATATTTTTGTTAACGCGAACTAACAAAATTTGTTCCATGTGATTACGTTTGTAAGACGTAATTTGGAGAACAAATGGAATCCATTAGCAACCTTTTGTAATTCAAATGTCTTTTACTTTCCACAAAATTTCTTATTTACAATTTGTACAAAGTTATGTTCTAGACACATGTTTCGCTAGACGATTATTATACTTCTAGAGTTCATTTAATAAGAAAACTATTTCTCTTTGATCCATGATACGAGTAGAATGAACGTTACGTTATAAATGTAAATTTTTCTTAATGAGGCGGGCACCCCATAAAGGTTCGCAGGTTAACTACAGTGGTGCGGCAGTGGGTTCCTATGGAAAAATAATAAAAATACTAAAAATTAAACAAGCTCTAGTTTGTGGTATTTTATTAGCCCACCACTATTCGAACAATCCAGTAAAAAATTGTGTTAGTATTACACCGACTTCCTATGAATATAAGGATACCATATATAAATCGCATTTCAATTTAACATCATTTTAAAAAGTTTATTTACTCTAAGTTTATTTTACATCCTCTTAATAAGTATGTCTAGGAACACCAATTTCTGCTAGTTCACCAACTTCCCATTTGTGGACGGGTATACTCGCAAGTTTCCACCCTTACGTTTATGATTCAATAATTATATTAGAGATTTTTATTCCATTGGCGCTACAGTAAAATTCACAAGCATATGAAAATGCTTTATTGCATTACTGCAATTCAAACACACCACGACCGCGTGCTGCACACCTTCAATCCCTCGTGGTTACATTTCGACTCTACTTTTGAACTTAATTTCAGACTGATCAAACTAACTGGTATATCTCATTATTCTCTTTCTACAAATTTTGTTTTCACAATGTAAAATATTATATCTATGTTGAATAAAAAGGTTATTGTCCTGTTAATTATGTAACTACCGCGTACTTTGTATTGTTGCAATGTCGTTGGTGGTCGGGACAGAAGACGAATGTATATTGTAAATTACATTTTTATGCGATACGCAAGCTACGTTTTGAGCCTTGGAAGCTGCCTCTTTAAAAAGTCTTTTTCCAAAAATTCTTGTAACAAATTTTATTTAAACAGAATTTACAAATGGAATTTTAACAAACTATATAAAATTACTCTAAGTCGAAATTACTGTTAAATAGATTTGATTGAGTAGCCTGGACAACCAACAATGTAAAAGCTGTGAGGCTCAAGACTGACTGACCATCTTGGGGCTCCCGGGGTATTTATGTTGTCCCTGCCTCTGACATTTCTGTAAGAACTGCAGAGCACATGTCTGCTTATTTCTTTATACATTTATATAATATAAAATAGCAACCTTAATTCTAATAATTGCGGTTTTTATAACCGTCTGTGACCTGAGCCTGCAGTATCACTTACGTCTGGAATATATTGTATTCACATCCGTTCTCACAACTTGCTTGTGAACTTTCAGTAACCTTTTCTTTATTTATCCTTGAATTACAATGTTGCATCTAACGTATGTTTCTTAATAATTTATATTTAATTATACATATATTGATTTGGGGGATGTCTAATTCGCATATGTAGCGCTTTGTATTATCACGACCTATTTTTGTTTGCGGTAACATGTGTTACGACCAAATTTATAATAAACGTCAAATATACACAAAAGAATGTAATGTGATGTTCGTTACATAAGTTACAACACAATTTAGCAACTTTACGATTCTGTATATCAAGTTTTATAAATTTGTAGCAAATAAAATTGGTTTTCTTAACACTGTGGCTTAAAGTTTGTTTTAATTGAAAACTTTGCCAAAGAGTGAAGTATTGTTTGTAAATAGAAAAATTACCTCCTATCTAGTGCTAATAGATTGACCCGACTTAGTGTAAGTCCACCTTACAAACACTTTATAAAACAACTAATACTTAAAATTCTTCAATTAGTCACAATAAAATATGAATTTTATCGAAATATAAAATAGAATAAGCTCTGACCTTTGTGTGATATTCGTGCTGCAGTCAGCCGTTACCCTCCATACGACAGGCTCAGCAAAATCAAGCATTAATTTAAATTGTGTTCTGAATCCAACAAGTATCTTGGCATCAATAGCTTCCTCCTTTTATAGATAAGTAATGAAAGTTGCAAAATAGACGTGAGCTAAAATCAAATCAAAACCAAAAGTAGTTCTAAAGCAGAAGTAAAACCAAAGATTGAAAATGGTATGACTAAAGAGAGTACTACTGATGCTCCTAAAATTTATATAAATAGGTTTAAATAAATTCTTACTCATACGTTTAATAATTAATAATTCTGCCTGGTATTGGGAAAGTAATTCGAGCATAATGAACGAAAATTATGTAAATTGTTGGTTATTGCAAAAGGAAAAGCCCGTGACTGATTTCGATGTTGTTGCAGCTCGCTAGACGAACGCATCTCTTTCTGCAAAACAACGAACTAAGTTTTTGTTAATGGCTATATAACTACCAGCCCGATTTGTATTTGTCAATAGCTCTTATTATTTTCATAAGGGTTTGTTTACAGATACATCTTACTTTATATATATATATGTGTGTGTGCGTGTGTGTGTGTGTGTGTAAAGGTCATTGAGAGATGATCATATTGCATCATCAGATAAATATCCAACGCCATAAACCCGAGAAAATCAGAGAAAATTCAAGAAAAAATCAAATTATGTAATTATTTATTAATATTCGTGAAGTGCCCGGTATATGGAGTATAAATGCATTAAAAATCGTGATTGAATGGAGTTTTCAATGTTATTACATATCTTAATAGCGAAGGAATTGTGTTTTGGGATAAGAATAATGATATTTACTATATTCGACGCGGAGGGGGGCGTTCTTCTGCAAATCTTATCCACATTTTGTTATTAAAACCGTGTGTACAAATTGTAAATCGTAGACACATAAGCAATTGTCATTTTGTAATAAATAAAAGGATCGTATAATATTTTAATTTTATATGGAAAAGAGTTCGTCATTTAATAACAAACGTTGGTTAGTATTTCGACAAAAACGTATACAATTGAAAAGATGTATTTCTAGGAAAGTGTTCAGAGATCTATATTTTAGAACAATCAACTGCTAGAATAAAACATAAAGTGTGTGCCGTAAAATAGCTGAGAGCGATAATAAAATTCGTGAAAGCGATAAACTAAAGCTAATTGCTTCAATAAACTCTTGAATATTATAATAAAACACATAACCGACATTAATTACTTATAGCTCAAAGCATCAAAACGATAAATCTTCGACTGTTGCATCACACGCCTTCGAGAACAAGCCCGTTACAACTTGAAAACAGTAACTAGAGTTACCGTTAAATTTCTAGATGCTTATGTCAGAAAGGCGCGCTGCTTTAAAAGCCAACCGATATTGAATATAGGTCAGTCTTGATGCAAACATTGCGAGGCAGTAGACCTGATGATCATAAGTAACGTAGTAAAAAGTACTTTAGTATTAGAAGTAAAATTTATTTAAATATGGTTTAAGAAACGATTTTACTAAAACAGGTAAACTCAATGTGTTTTGGTTGTCAGAAATGAGTTGATTATTTGAAGTATTTACAATGGTTTCAAAATGAAGACCATAATTGAAGATAATTAGACTACCACAAGATAAAGTTTCTTCAATTGGAATAAAAGCATATATGGTTGGAACGGTTTGTTGTATGCTAATTTTTAAAAGAATTTGAACTATTACGTAACGTGGATTGATATTTACGTTATGGACAAAGGGAGCGACCAGCATATTTGTAAGCATATAAATCTTGATTAAATTTAGAGGAGTCATATATATATATATATATATATATATATTGTTGTGGATTCAAAAGGGTAAATCAGTGTGAAACAATAAAATTTCAGCAACCATGTATATAGAAAAAGGTAAATTATTTATGAGCAAAATTAATTTAATCCATTTAGTGAAAACGGACGGGTATTAACTTTTTTGATAATTAATAATTGGAATGTTAAAATTACATGAAGGAAGAAAGCTTTAAAGCAAATAGAAGTTTAAGGATATGCATAATTAACCATAATTTATTTTAATCAAACTGTTTTAAGTTTAAGCATAAATGGAGCGTGCTGACGTAAGAAAATCAATAATTTCCAAGGCAAATGTATTCGTTGTAAAAGCCTACATCAGTTTTATACAGATACCAAGAAGCAGAAAGTCCAAGAAGTGTTATGTTCAAACGGTCGATAATTAACATAAACACCTGCTTGTTATAGGTTACGTTCAAAAAACTCGAGCGTATGTTACGATAAGATTTCATAGAAATTATGTTGAACCGTCAGTTTGGATAAACAGCTAGGGTAACAAATATCTTAAAGAGCGAGGGAAATGGACAATCGGTAATATACATTAAATAGAAACAGATATAAAGCAAACATGGTATTGAAATGCACGTACACTATATACGTGAAGTTGAGATAGGATGTCAACAATATCGATTTTCTGTAACTCAAGTGGGGTTTTGAACGAGACAACAAACATGCTTAGAACTGAGATGCATAGCGCTTAGGAGGAGTTTGGTGACGACAGAAAACTTTGTCATTGGTCGAAAGCCCACAGTGTTAGAAACGAACGCACACGCGAAGGTTGAAAGCAAATTCGAGGTATACCACTAGTACGGCGGGAGAAATTTTCGGAATTAAGCGTCGGTTATGCTCAAAATTTTTAGAATTCGTTTTGAAAATAAGCTTTTCGAAGGAAGCGCGTCCACTTGGGGGGTTTGAAAGTATATAAATACCCAAGCTAGGTTGTTAAGGTTCTCTTCTCATTTTCCTTTACTTCGATAAAGTGCTGAATACCGATTCAGACTACGATAACAATAGAGCTTTTTGTGAGTATTTTATGTATGTGTTGTAATGTTACCGTAAATATAGTGGTTGCAAGTATAAAACGGTAGTAGCGGACCTTTAATTATTGACGTGAAGTACGAGTAGTGCGTATTAAATTAAAAAAAGGTCCGGCTACCACAACACAATTTATTAAATTGATGCATGATATATGAGAGTAAGCACCACAAGTAATCAAGTTTGTATGTATGATATATGGAATGGTACTGTGAGACGAGGCGCATGGCTTGCAGAGGTATCAGATGATGGAGGCCTGTGGATCCGCTGAGCAGCACAGTAAATGGAAACAACGCCAAGGAGTTTACTGGCAATTATCTCCGACGGGAAGGAAATCTGAAGAATTCTCCAGGTAATTTATTTGAAATTTCTGTTGTTTTATAAACATTTGTGGAATTTTGTGTTGTGTGGTTGACTTTTTTTGGGTGGCATATTATTTATGGTTGTAGAAACTTATTGTAAAAGATACATGTACGGAACAATTTACTGATGTTGAATATTGAAAAGGGGTGTATTTAGAACTTCAAAAATTTTATTCAGGATATAAATTGAATTGCAAAGGGTAAACGGGTCTGTAAATTTTGTTTTAATTTATGCAAGGTTTAAAAGGCATATACAAACTAAACTAGATTATAATGAGCTCACTCCAGTGTGCAGTCACTTTAGGGTAACATATGGGGCCCATCTACTCACATTTAATGGAATTTGTTTAAAAATCATTAGAAAAATCAAGGACTTTGAAAACATATCATAAAATGAGATTTGTAATTATTGTATCAAACTGTTTTAACACATGTGTAAATATAATTTATCTGTTAGTAAGTGTAAATAAAAAGTTGTATGGCAATTATATGACGCCCAATTCGTGGGGTTCGAATGATTTAGGAGCTGGGGCTCGATGTTAAAGCTTTGTTACTGACTTCCACGGCAATATATATATATATATATATATATATATATATATATATATATTGCCGGCAATATATATATATATATATATATATATATTGCCGTGGAATATATATAGTGGTTAGTAAGATTTGTTCGTGTGTAGTTCTTTTAGTGAGAGTAGAATATACAAGTTGATAATTTGATTAGAAGAGTAGGCAAACCTAAGGTGCAGTTTTGCTAGTATATAAGAAAATAATTAATCCTAACGGATCAGACAAGTTTAAATACGATTTCTAAGGGGAGGTTATTAATTATCCAACTTATTTTGATACATTTTATGCATAATAAGGATTAATTATGGAGTTGTTTTTAAAAAAAATTACAAAATTAAGATTTGTGAGTAATTGTATTAGCTATAAATGAGATTTTTATACACTATTTTTAGTATAAGTGAGTGATTATCTAGAAATTATAAATTTTTGTTATATTTAATATATTATTCGTAAGATAAAGCTGTTGTGGAAATTTTAGACTTTGTTTTTAGTGTATAAGATTTGTGATAAAAAGAAGTATTTTTGATAGATGTTATATTTAAGATATTGTTTATAAGAGAAAGCTGTTGTGGATGTAGGAACTAGCATTTGAAGAATTGTTTGTATAAGAATGTTTTATATTATTATTACACATCTGATGTATGATTCTAGTGGTTTTATCTTAAGGTAGCTAGCCAAAAATAATTAGGCAGCGGGAAAATTGAAAACTTTCATCAGAAGCAATTTTATACGGGCAGTTCCCCGCACCTTTATTTGCACCCAACGTGGCGCCTCCTCAGTCCACAGCAATAAATATTTAATGATGTGATAAGCGGTCATATAATGGTCATTAAGGCTTATAAGACAACCCAAAACCCGAGAATATAAAGAACTTTTTCTAATATTCTAATGCTTATGCCCCGTAATTGTAAACACCTTGTATAATATATCCGCGGTGCAATAAATTTTGCAAATCATCCCTTGATACTAAATGCTATTTAAAACCCATTGTAGAGCATATTATGTAAGTTGAAAACCCGTGTTTCTAATTTTAAAACGCAATTAAAATGAACATATATATGCTTCGTAAAAGTACTAAGTATCATTCAAAACACGTTTTAAATAGAAACAGCCTAATACGTAAGTTAAAAAGTTCGAAAAAATGCAAATCATCCCTTAATACCAAACGCTATTTAAAACGCGTTCTAAGTAAGTAAACACCCGTGTTTCTAAAAAGTAGCAATTAAAATACAAGTATCCGTATTTTTCAAAGTACTTTTCAGTTTATTGCATAACAAGATTTAAAAAATTTAATGCAAACGTGAAATACTGTATTTGTAATCGAAAATAGTATTTTGTTTTCTAGGTTTTTTGAAATTCTAGTTAATTCACATCAATTAAATTCAAAATATAAACGGGTAATATGAATGAATACCCTTATTAGCGAGATTGTTTAAAGACCATAAATTAGATAAGGCAACACGAAAACATTTCATTCTTGTATAAACTACACCATTTAATGACCTAATAAATCAAAAATTGATACTATTTAGATAACAATTAGCGCGCGATTCTGACAAAGTTACATCATCTCTATAAATCAGAACAACTAGAAAATTATAGAAATTCTTCAGAAGTTAAGGCGTAGGAACCTGCCAAATAGGATACTCGCTTGATTGATTTCTCAACCACTAGTTCAAACTACATGCTGTCGCTCATTAATTCTATACCCGCGTTAAACAAAAAGTACACTTTCCTAAAAATTAATCGTTTGTGTTTAGGCAATAATATTACTATTCGATAAAGTTTCTTTTGTTAATATAAAGAAGATGCAATTCTATTAATTAAATTACAACATTAGTCACTATTTACAACCTATGGTGTCTTTTAGATTAAAACTTTATTCAAAAACTCCACATTGTTAGTTTTCTCCTTGCTTCAGCCATCTCCTATTTAAATTATACAACAAATAAAAAATTAATTATTAATCTATTATTTCAACACTGTATCTACAACCCAATATCTTTCGAAAGCGCATCATGTTCCCACAAAAGTCACACAAAGTGCATCGAAAGTCTTAAGAATTCTTAACTTTTCTATCATTTTTGGTTTACTTAATTCCTGCTTCGCTTAGGTTCAATTAAATAAACTTGATAAGATTTTAAAAGTGTAGCCCAACAGTTGTTTACAACTTTCTGTTTACACTTTCCTTGATATGACATGAAAAGAAAAACAAATTAAGACTGAGCCTAGAATTTAAAGCTTCATAAATATTATGAAAGTATTTTCTTTTTGGTAAGTTAGGCAACTAAATTTTTTGTAATTAAATTTAATATAAGAACTATGTTTAACAATCAAGAAGGAAATTTTATTAAATTTTATTTTCTGTATTTTGTAATTAAATTAATTTTATTTTTCACAAAACTCGTCTGTTGGAAACTTTATAAAAGTTTGAAGATTTTACGGAAACTGCCTTCCAGAATAAAATATCTCAGCTAATGCTCTCAACATGAGAAGATAATTTTACTCTTTGAACACATTCAACTAGAAAATATTCTTCTTTTAAAGCTTGTTTTAAAGTCTATAGTGTTTAAAACCAAATGAATGGTAATATTAGAGTGTAATAAGTATCAAATGTAGTAATCCTAAATATTATATTTCCAGTCGTTACTATTGGACACACGTTAGGTTTCGGGCCTCTTAGAGCGACTTTTTAAAAAGCTTTTCCAAAAACTTCTTAAAACAAATTTATTTATAACTGAAATTACATTTAGTTTTAATTTACAAGTACGTTGTGTTCATTAACGTTGGAGATCAAAATAATTCTAAGTTGAAATTCACTTTTCAATTAATTAAACTAAATTACGGTGAGTAGCTCAACTGACAACAATGTTAAAGTTAAGAAGCTCTAGACTGACTGGCCATCTTAGGGTCTCGCGGGTATTTATGCTATCCCTGCCCCTCACATTGCTTGTGGGAACTGCAGAGCTCATCTCTGCTTATTTCTGTATTTAATATAATGTAACAATGTTAATTCTAATGTCTTATAACCTACTGTGACCTGCACCTGCAGTATCACGTTGCGTCTAGAATACAATGTCTGTTTCCGTTTTCACTATCTGGCTTGTTGAACTTTCATTAACCTTTTTATTATGTCCTTTAATTTACAATGTTGCATAAGTTTTAATAATTCATAATTCTTAATAGTTCCATTAATTACATGTATATTCTAATTTGGGGGATATGTAACTCGCACATGATGTAAATTGCTTTGTAAAATGTGACGGCTACCGCTACTCAGCGTTCCTAAATTTGTTAAGAAAAAGTAAACATTTTTAACAACACTGAGATACAACTTCATGAAGTAAAAGAAATTAAAAAGCTTTAAATTATTGTTATAGCTAAAACTACCAATGCATTATTGTATACACTAAACAAAGGTAAAAGTACTATGGTTAATTGCGTGCTCGCCTAAAGAGTGTAATCGGTCTTACAAACAAAATATTTAATTTACTTTACAAATTAACAATGCATATCAATTATAAATCTGCTTACCATTGCATTACTGCATTTAAGCAAGCAGGATAACCAATGATTCTTTTATGTCTACGTATAACAGAGCATAAGTGGTTAATCCTTTTCTAAATCAAATATCTGGTGAAGTTGGTTGTTTACCTAAAACGTAAAAAGGAACGCAGGTAACATAATAACGATAAACAAATTTGGTAAGGAAATAACAGGTTAAACTCCACTACATGATATAATACACTCGCACCAGTACTTCAAGGAAAGGTAGTCATATTCAGAATGAATATCTTGGCGTGCTTCTGACATTCACTCACCATAACCGCTTCTACGTAGAACGTTCTGAATGGTCGGGAAAACAGTATGTCCGTTTCACAACCGTGTAAACCGTCTACACCACAAAATTACATAATAATAAAGGCTATTTCCCTTCAACATTGCCAGGAAATCCTAGGCCACATTTATAATGTAATACCCTTAAATTAATTTTACAAAAGTTCTCTAAATGTAATTATTCACTAGAATCCTTTGAGAAGCTCTTTTTACCGCATAACAGCATTCACTGTTGCTATCTACTATAAAATTAAATGTTGCGAAACTACTAATTAGCAATTTACTGAACATCCATTTCTCTAACTAGCGTTTTGTTTACAACTGCATCAAACTTGTAAAAAATTCTTACGTTAGTATCCATCAATTTTTTTACCTGCAGTTTTGACCCACTGACACTTAACAACGCTAATATAACTCTCTATATTTTGTATTAGATATGGACATTTTTCGTTTGTCTGCTATTTTATAATGATTCATAAATTAACAACAGAAATCTTTAGCAGTAACTCAAAAACAGCTTTGTGACACTATCAAACAATTTTCTCCGAAATTTGGTCCGTAATATAAACCTTTTTTTTTTCTTTATTGTACTCAACAATAGCCATTTGTTTTTATTTTTCCTTTTTGTTTTGTTTTCCTGTAGGTTTTAAAGATTGTGGTAAAGTTAGGGCTAGAAAAATTAGAAAAAGTAAAGTTTTGCAACTTAGGCCGTTGGATTACAAATGACAATAGAAGGATATAAAAGTAGAATAAATCAAAAGAAAAAACCTTTGAGGTGCAACGCAGAGTACTAAGATTTAAGACCGCTCAACCTATTAGGACAGTTTGTTTGGAACGTAACAGTTTACAAATGGACATTAAGCAAAAAGAAGTTAGAAAGTTAGAGGCTTACAAAACACGATGTCTAAGGTTAGCTGTTGGTAGCGATAGGTTCTTATAAATGTGATATACAAAGTAAGCACCACAGTTGAAAGTTAAGTACATAAGTTACTTAGAAATGCCGAATTGTAGTAATACGAACAAGTAGTAAGTGGAGATAAAAGTTAAAAGATAAAATGAACAACTTCAAAATGTAACGCAACGTTTTGCAGGGAAAAAAACACATACATGCAATTTTTTTTAACTACGCTTGCAAGGACAATGTATGTTTCAATCACGAGTTTGCGGAATTAACGTCGTGGCGGTTGAATAAAAGAGGTTATGGTCTGGAGAGTTCGCCCCTCTAATAATTTGCCTTCTGTTTTGTTTTGTGTTAAAGCTGTGTTAGCTGGAAAGAAAGAAATTAAAATTCTAAAGGTTTCTGAACATCCCGAAAGTTTTGGAAAAGGAATTGGAGTTAAACAGTGAGTAAACCATGAGCTTTTATGCCTATAATTTATATTTATGTACTTGTAAATTTTGAATGTAAAGCGCTAGCATTTATGTAATAGAAAATTAATCAAACGTAAAAGTAATTATAACGGAATTAGTGTTGGTTAAACTTAAACAACTTATCATCGCGCAAAAAAGTTGGAAAATTTAGAAGTATTAAGAGATATATGCGTTTTGCTTTTAAACATATTTACTAAAAATATTGAAATCTAGTATTTTGAATGAACAATGGAACAATAAACGGGAAAGTTGTTATTTAACTATCTTTTAGTATCTGATATTAAGGATATTTTTAGAAATGCCATTTAAAATGTCGTTGACTTCAATATTGAAAACGGGAATAATGGTGTGATAGTATTATTGATTGCTTTAATGTTTTTCTTTGCAGTTATTTAATGCCAATAGAGATTAAGTATAGGTTGAATTTTATTATCATTTATTTAAGAACTAAGTAAAATCAGCTAATTGTGCAAAGGTATCCAGTCACCCCAGCGATGAAGTACTTGGGATAGACACTTTATGCTAAAAATTTCTTTGATATGATAAAACTTATTTAATGTTTTTACGGGATTGTAAAAAAAAAGGTAGCGCATTCAAACGAAAAGCAGTGTAGGACTAATATCGAAGTTGCTGAGACAAGACAGTTTGGCACCGCTGAACATACATTGTACCACAAGTTCTTAGAGAAGAAATTTTATTCGAAGCGCGATTTGAACCCGTGCTGCCTGCATGCAAAGCAGATACCTTAACCACTACACTATCCAGTCCATCGAAATCATTACTTGCACATTTCGTGTTATTGTTTAATGCACAGATTCCAATTTTAATTTATCTGTAACTTTACTGTGAAACAAATAATTTTTACACAATGCGAGAACAATACAAAGATGTGTTATATAAAGAATATATTATTAGGAAAAATGAGGAAGAATTAAAAGATTATTTTATATGCCGGTGGACCGACTTATAGACATCTGGGTTTTACAAGCTATATGCCTTTGTGGTTAGTAAGAAAAGCTCTTTGAATTATGTAGGCATTCTTGCGGAAAGGAATAGTACTAAATTCGTATACTATTTAAAAGTAAATTTCTAAGAACGTATTTATCAAAATGGCGGATGACAGACGAATCAAGGAAGGTGGAATTCATAACCTTGGCGTACACGACACGTAAAAGGCTTCCCCTAAACATTATCTATTTGCCGAATAAAGAACCTTTCGTATCATTATAACAGATGATGGTCTTATAACATATAAAGGTAATATATTTTCAAAAGTGGTGGACATTCAACAATACAATAGTGTGCGGGAGAATCAGAATTACCTCCAATGCCAGCAAGAGAAAATCGGCCTAGTCGACAAGATACGTATGCAGGAAATAGTTGGAGAGCCACGACTAAAAGATTACCACGAGTTGCAAAAATTACATGAAGGAATGGATCTGGTTGTCTATAGAATCAAAGACTTTATGTATAGAAACCAACTTCAATATATTTTGCAATTCGAAAATCTCGACAGTCTCTATGTATCCAATTATTGGCTAGGAAAAGAGATAGAAGATTTTGGCATCGACCTAAATTTTAAACTACGGATAAAACCAGATAAAATTAAAACCACCCCGAACAAGCATAAGGAAAGAACAGTTTTCTGTTCGTAACTTGGCACTAAAATGCATTTTTATTGGGTCCACACTAGGATGGTTACATGTGTTTAAATTATGTTACTTATCTAATATTATAACAAAGCTTTAGAATAACATTAACTTTCTCTTTATTTTTAGAAGACTATGACATCGCTATGAACTTGAAAATGTAGCTGAAACTAGGTTGCCGAAGTGTACTGTTGTAGGTTTTTACTTGTATGAGTTTATTTTACACCTTAAATTAGGGAAATCTGGTGGAAACAACGGATTACTTAAGTTTAGTTCTAAATTACTTAAGTTTGCGCGTAAAATTTATTTATAAATGTAAAAAAACCCACAATGCTACTACACCCACATGTACTGCTTAACGTGGATAAATTTTCCTTATATTTGGGTGTAGTAGCCGAAGTATACATTCTGGGTTTTTTACCTATTTGATTTATACAATGGTTTGCGATCAGTCAAACAAATTATTTGCAATAGTAGAATATATGCTAAAAAATGGACTATTTTGAATGGAGTGAGTTTTGCAATTTTCAATTGGAATTTAGAATCAGAAAATGTACCCAAGAAACAACAAACGTAAGATTGAATGGTATATCTGATGGAGATGTTTTAGAATTACAACTGGATTGTGAATTTAAATTGAAGCTGACTGCCGAAACATCTACTAGTAGTGCACGGGTGGCAAAAAAATTCAAGAAGAAAATTTATATAATATGGAAATTACGAAAAGCTGAAATGTTGTTTTGTTATCTGAATACGAGTACTTTAAGTTGTTAAATTTGCGAGAATTAATATGTTATAAAATGGAAGAGTGTAGGTGTAAAAACTTTTCAGAATTCTACGAAAGGTTTGTAGGCGTTATAAAAAGTGTAAATGGAAATACGACGGATTAAGAAAGGATTAAACGTTATTGGAAGAAGAAAACCGTGCGAGCAATTTTTTGTTTAATGTAAATTACTTGACAGGGTTAAAAATTACTATATACCATCCCATTCAGTACTTAGAAGATGCGACTGTGAGGCAATCGCTCACGCAAATGTTTAGAGATTTGACTATCTCAGATTCACCAGACACCGGTTATCACAGCGAATGCTAGTCAAGGATACATGTATATATTTTAATAAAATTATAATATTTCTTGATAAAGTTTATTTTACTTATTTGTAACGTCAACACCAGATAAAATTATTATTAATAAATGTATTAATTATGTTGTTTTCTTATTCTTAGGTTTCAGGTGGTAGTCGTAAGAAAAGCGTTGGTAGGCGCTGAGAAGCGCTGCGTGGTGTAAAGATTATTTGTTTTACAGTAAAGTATCAGATAAATTAAAAATGGAATCTGTGCATTCAACAATATACGAGATGGACTAGTAATGATTTCGATTGACTCGATAGTGTAGTGAAGGTGTCTGCTTTGCATGCAGGCAGCACGAGTTCAAATCCCGCTTCGAATAAAAATTTTTCTCTAAGAACTTGTGGTAAAATGTATATACAGGATAGATACAAAGTAAGTCAAAAATCGTAACGTAAAAAAAATGGTAGAGTAACGTAAAAAATGGCGGTTGACAGATGTGACGTAACAAAAATGGCGGTTGACAGATGTGACGTAGCAAAAAGGCGGTTGACATATGTGACGTAAGAAAATTGGCAGTGACAGATGTGATGTAAGAAAAAATGGTATTATCGTTAATGGGTTTAGGGCTAATGAGTTTCCCATTAAACAACATAATTCTAACAGTTAGACTGTAGTAAAGGACAGATCAAAAACGAAGTATGTAGATTAAAAAACCGCAGGGTACTCAACGAGTTTATTTGGAATAGGAAACCGTACATAGCTGCATCTAAACAACCTTGAAGTTGTGACTAAAAAAAAATAGATCTTTAAATTTCAGGGAGCATTTAAGTGTAACAAAACCAAACTGCTCAACTTCACGCACGTAATCTGGTGTGAGTAAAAAAACTAAAGTCTGAAAAAGATACAACTTTGACAAACTAACAACTGTTGCATGGTTTTTTATTAGTTTAAAATTTAAGTGATTTTCAAATTTTATAAAATATTACAGATATCTGAATTTCATTACATGCCAGATGGGGTGTTTTGTTTACACGCCTTTCGGCACTATGACGTTATCAAATAAGTAAACACTCTGGTGTTTACAAAAGCATTTCCAATACAAGTACCCGCATGAACAAGTACCTTTCACATGTGACATGCAATATTTACTTACTCATCCACGTGTTGGTATAGGGATTTAATTATGGATGTTGGTAAGCTGCCATGTATATACGTGTGAAAATTATTAATTTTTATTAAGATTCCTTGATAACATACAATGTCGATTAACTATTATCGGTAGATATGCTATAAAAGTTAAATATTGTGTAAATGTTGGGCGCATTTCTGGATGCATTATTTAAAAATCAAAATAGGATTAGTAAGGCGACCTAAATAGTGTTTACTGATGGATGTTTAAATAAATTCTTCAAAAACGTTTTTATTATAATAGGTCTTACGACTTTTTTTGTATAATGTAACGTTTCAGTTTTACGATAAGTGTTTACGCTTATTTTTATTATACAAAATTTTAATAAAATTGTAATAGCCCGTGTGCGATCCTTTTCTTATAGTAAGCGAACACGCTCTAATATTTTAAATAAAATTCTTGCAATGTTTTAAAAGTCAACATTCAAGTTTGTTGTTACTTTAGTTTGTTTATGTATCTAGACACCCATTCGCATAACGTGCTCGTTTTCCCACCTTGGGGGGGGGGGCGATTTTTGAAAGCATTGGAATATATTGTCACTGGAACTCTAAAGGCCACTTGCACCGTATTTACTTTAAACGACGTTTAACTAATCTAGGTTTTATTTTACCCTACGATTAAGGTGTGGTTGATTTGTAAGCTACTAGATCTATCTCCAGTTAACTAAATCAAGTTTAAAACACCAGCAACATTTGACAACATTGTATAAGTCACCTGGTTGCTAGGCAACTGCAATAAATTATCAAATACGATTTTAAGGTTCAGTTAGATTTTCAACGAACTTCGTTCGTTTATGAAATCGATTTGTCGTCCGTCTGTCCGTCCGAGGCCTTTCTAATGGTCGGACATCAATGTGTGATACATCAATCGATTCAGCTCGGTGTCCTGAGCTTAAGTTTTGATGTCAGTTGAAATCGGGCCACGGGGACGCCGTGCCCCCGCGATATTCCGTCGGGAAAATTAAAATTTCAAATAGGTCCAAAATTAATGTGCGATACATATTTGGACTCCCCTAACATAGCTGAGTCGAAATATGGTACCCCCCACAAAATCTGACCACGGATACTCCCCCCCCCGAATTAATTTTTATCAAAAATTTCAAATAGGTTCAAAATTAATGTGCGATACATATTTAGAATCCTCTGAAAAACTGAATCGAAATATGATGCCCCTTATTTACACACACACACACACACACATACATACATACATACATACATACATACAACACACACATATATAGCTTTTAAAATATTTATTCAATAAAATAAAATATATTAAAATGTCTCTTTTGTTGTTTATAAATTTTTGTATTTTATCTGAATACTTATAATTATTACAACATAATAATTTTAATTTCTTTAAATTGTTTTAAAGTAAGTCTACATTTGGAAGTTCGTTGCGACAATGCCTTGCATTTTCAACTTGTTATATATTACTTTATTTATATACGGAGCAATTGAAGTGGAGGTAGACGTTATTAAAAATTGATCCAAACTTCAAATTTTACAAACGATGGAAAAATGTATATTATCTCTACTTGCGCCAAGTACAAAGACATCTGGAAAATAAAAAATCCGATTAGGTTACCTCAAGAGAAAAAGTTGCAGGACGGCATTTACATAGGAGCTAAATATTTAAAACGTTTTTTAAAAATAAAAAAATTAAGTACGAAAAATCGCTGCTACTGAACAACATTTTACTTGCAAATATCGATCTTATGCTAACAAACTATGCAAAAGCTTTTATATTATTTAAACTACAATTAAATTATAATAAAGCGGTATTTTTAAATTGTTGCTTTTGACCATTCTTGTCCTACTCTATAAATATTGTTCCTATCCTATAAATAAATGCTATTCCTTACTAAAATAAATGCAAAGCTATAATTAATTAACCCAAAATTCCTGTGATTCATTTGACTACGCTCTAACTAACTAATCTAACAGACGTAACCAACTTATTCGTATATTGTGCCTATATACCCTAGCTTGTCTTAAAACTTATTTATGTACCCTTAACCTATTAATTACACGATAATATATATATATATATATATATATATATATATATATATATATATGGATTTATAGGTTAGAACTGATGGTAGATAGGTCAGATTAATATTTATGACAGGGTACACCATGTATATAGAAAAAAGTAATAATTTAAAATGTTTTTCAAAGCTATAGCATAGGGATTTATAATTTAAAATAAGCTTTAAAGTTAATTTTGCTTCATTTTAGAGTTAGGGCTAGATTAATTACAATTATTAGATATAGGAATTGTAAGTCTGTAAGGTAAACACGTGCATTTAAATGTATAAGTACTATGCAAAGTTATTAGTAAGAAAGCTTTTCATTTCGTGGCATAAAAATCAATAATTTCAAGAGAGTGAATTCTTTAGTGGTTTCAAGTAACTGATATTCAAAGTGTAATTATTCTATTTATGTACATAACTTAGTGTAGGGTAATATGAAGCCGGAAGATTTATAATTTTTCAAAGGTTCATATTAGTATAAGATATAAAAGTGTGGTCAAGAAACAAGTTAACGATTATGAGTTTCTAAGAAAAAACGTGCAGCGAACGAAACACTTCCAGTACAGTTTAGCATTGTAAATACATTCGGCGTATTAATTTAAGAATCTGTAAACAAGTATCAAACTTTCTAGAAAAAAAATCGTTAAAAATGAACAGCAGATCTATGTTAAATGGGGCGTTAAAGGTTACATACAAAAATGGATCGATAAAATAAAGAAAAGGATTGTGTTTTGAATAAGGTAGCAAAGCATGAAAGATATCATATGGTTAGTTGTCATTGACTTTGAAACGTCTGTAAGACAAGGAAATTTTAAAGGTTACTAAACAAGACTAAGATGCCACGTATTTTCATAAGACATTGGTTGGAAAGGGAAATGAGAAGTACGGTAAAAGACTACAGACAGAATAGGACTGTTAGACTGTATATATAAGAATGATAAAGACGATAGTGTAGATTGGTAGGGTAGAATAGAACTTGTAATCAGTGGGGATAAAGGTAAAGAGATATAACATACGGGTTAGACAAGGATACAAGAAACGGATAACTGACAGAAAATTGAGGAAAGATACAAGACAAAGGACAGGACATGTTGGATGCAAGTTAGAGAAAGGTGACCGTATATACGCATATGAGAGGGACGTGTTTTGGATGCTTGTGTTGATGTCAGTTGCCGGCGACCTTCGACGAATTTGACAGCAGTTAGAAATTTTAATGATAATTTCTGAGTAAAATGTTGGTTTGTGATGGAAAATTCTTGAATTTTCGAGACGGTTGGCAAACGGTTGCCAATTTTACCGTGAATAGCTAACGGTTAATTGCTGAATTTGTAGAATTGAACGACGGTTAGGTGTTGTGTGCATGGGTTTGTGGAATCGGTAGACCGTTTAACAAAGTTTACCAAGAAAGCGTGTTTAGTGGAGTGGAGTGAAACGATTCGGGGGCATTTTTAAGTCTGATAAACCAAGAGGAGGCGGTAAACGCTCTGTTTCTATTTCAATATTCAGCCAAGCTTCGAACTACAACAGGAAATTAGCTACGTGACTAGTGAGTTTGAGATTTTAATTACAATAAATTTAATATGCACAGGTTGGTGCAAGGTTAAAATAACAGTCGTGAATAATATAAAATACATTTTGAAAAGCGAAACTTGATGAACGTAAGTAGTAGTCTTCCTATCTTTGGTTGGAGGTGCTTGTTGTGCACTTACACATGGAGTAGTGGATGTTGATGAACCAGTAGCGGATGTACGATAGTTTGAAAGTACCGTACATTGGATGCAGAGAGATCTGGGTAGAGGATTGATGTTCCTAATGGTGAGAGTCAACTTGGAGTGATTCCTATACGTGCAGTCATTAAGGAGGACTGCGTCAGAGATGGTTTCAAAGCAGAGATCTGGTTATGCTACATTCCAAGTAACTGACTTTTATAAAAACTTTTTAACTGTTGTGATTGTTTGGTGTTATGACATTTTGTGCTTTTTGGGGATTTTGTTGAATTTTATGGACATAATAATTGATTATTTACCTTTGATAAACAATTATTTGAAAATATATTTATGTAAAATTATGAGTGTATAATATTGGCTTTTGTACAAAGTAAACGGGTTTTTGGTAATTTTTCAGTGCAATAATTAGCACTTAGGTACACAAATAAATGTAGTATTTTTCGTTTTAAATTAAATAACGTATATTAAATGGTATTTTTAGCGAGGATGACTCTTAATGCATTATTGAATTAGCATCTAGATTTTAGATTGGATTTTCCTGGTTCTTTTTAACTTGTTTTGAATGATATTTTTAAAGAGGATGATTATCTACACACGGGTTATACTTATACTAGAAATTACTATAATAAGCTCATTTTACTAGAATATTATACAGAGCAAAAACTAAATGTTTGAAATTTTAATTTTCTCAGCTTGGGATTGATTTTTCTTATAGAATGTGGTGCTCAATGGCCTCTTATGACCTTCTTATCACATCAATAAATATATATATATATATGCTTTATTTTGTGTTTTTGCTTTATTCTTGTAATACCTATGGCAAAAATAAAGTAAAAAATTTCCTAAATTACATTTAAAAAATATTTTTTAAATACTGGTTTAAATTACCAAAGTACTCTGTTTATTTGAAATATTTATGGTTTTGGACAAGGCTATAATAATGTACTTTTGTATGTTATTTTATTAAAAAAGAAAGGAAATGTAAAACCTAAAAGCGCGTCATGAAATTTTGTGGTTAAAGGCAATAGCCGTATCTGTTCAACTTTGTAAAACCGACGCTTTTGTCTTTACTTAATAAGAAGTCAAATTGTTAAAATAACTTATTTTTTATGCCTTTAGAAAAATTGTATATAAAGGAATATCAAAACTTTATAAGCTTCGATTTAAAGTTTCTCTTGTTATTACTAAAATTTTACTTCCGATAATTGTTTTATTTTGTTACAATACATAAAAAATTTGTAGTACTGCCTGTGTGTTTTATTACATGTTTGTGTGTTCTTAATTTTCTAGCTGTGTTTAAAGGTGGATGCTTTACCTCCCTGATGATATTCTAGTCTCTTGCTTTTCAACGCGACCCGTGAGGGTTGCTGTGTTCTGTGCCAGAGTGTTATCTAAACTTTGTCATGCAACTACCATTCTCGTACCACCGTGAAAAGGGCAGGTTACAGTACTATAGATACTTTTCATCAGTTCATGCAATAGTTTCAGAGGTTTTCATAAATACCTGATGAGTGATTGTTGCCTGTGGCTAATGCGGATACCACTAAATGTCTCTATCTACTTTGACTTCGAACCTAGCTGTTCTCAACATGCTTATGTCCAACATAAAGTTGTCAATCCAGGACTAATGTGCCTTTATAATTAAAAGCAATCAACTTGGTTGGGTATTATCCGACTGAGTGGTGAGAAGAGTATCCTCATGTGTGCAAAACATCATTGTATTTTGGGAGGATTCACTCAGACTACATGATAAGAATATACTCTTCGGAAGGGTTCTGAATAACCTCCTTAATTGTATTTTAGAGTTTTGCTACTGATGATAACTACTTGATGGTCAAAATATGTATTTAATTTAAAACAATTTGTGACTAGTTAATTTCTCCTAACATTTAAAATATTTTATGAAACCAGTATACAAAAAATAAGTATTTGTAAAGTTGCATATGTGTTCCAACTGGAATATTTTTTTTATTTCAGAATGCTCAAGCCAGCTATGACTTTAGCAGCAACGACCCCTTTCCATATCCACGTTACACAGACGACTGGTTTAACAGGTAAGTCTAACAACCCCATTCATTTGTATGCGTATGGCAATTTCTTCCTACAGCCATGGAACCAGATGCGCCGGTGAAGTAGCTGCAGCTAGAGATAATGGAATCTGCGGCGTTGGGGTAGCATACGATTCCAAAGTTGCAGGTAAACCATTCCATATATTTTGGTTAAACTTAATTATGCATTTTCAGGAATAAGAATGTTGGACCAGCCATATATGACCGATTTAATTGAAGCTAATTCTATGGGGCATGAACCCAATTTGATAGATATCTATAGTGCTTCATGGGGTCCTACAGATGATGGAAAAACTGTAGATGGGCCAAGAAATGCTACAATGCGGGCGATTGTTAGAGGTGTAAACGAGGTAAAGCAAGTAGATTTACATTGCAATATCTTTATTTTTAATTTTTAGGGTCGAAATGGTTTAGGAAATATTTATGTTTGGGCCAGCGGTGATGGTGGCGAAGACGATGATTGTAACTGTGATGGATATGCAGCCAGTATGTGGACTGTTAGTATCAACAGTGCGATAAATGATGGTCAAAATGCTCATTATGATGAAAGCTGTTCTTCAACTTTAGCTTCAACGTTTAGTAATGGTGCAAAGGACCCTAACACTGGAGTTGTAAGTACTTCCATTTATTTTAAGATAATACTGTATTCTGCTAAGAAATATATCTCACAAATATTATGCCGAAATATAAAACTATAGTTTTGCATTTTTTTATAAGTAATTCTAAATGTACCTAGTATTTCTTGACTTCATTGTTAAATTTGACTAGATAATTTTTCTGAATTGTTATTATTCGAGTTGTTCCAAGATTTTTCTTAGGTTTTTCTTAAAAACATTTTGCAATCTGGTACAGTAACATACATTAAAATTGGCTATTTGTTGTTCTTTTTGCAAATTGCCAACAAACAGTTAATATTTTAATATGAAAAGAATTTTACTTGTAGTCACAGTTTCATTATTTCAATCATTTATATAGTTTTAACAAAAAAAATAAGATTTTAGCCATGACTACTAATTTGTCCTATTGTTCCCCCTTGATAAGAAACCTGACTTTCATAAGGGAGGGCAAACGAGGACTAGAAAAAAATATATATATTGATATGAGGTTACGAGAGATCATTTAACGTCAAATTCTATGAAAAACTACCACCCAAAGAGAGAAAAACGGGGAAAAGCTAAAATTTTTAATTTCATATCAACGTATTTCTTTGCCATTAAATGCAAAGCCATTCATTGCACTCGCGTTATTACAAAACATAAAAGAAGCCCTGTTAATTATATAGTAACATTTCCATGTTATACATTTATTACAGAGTGTGAAAGGAATATAAACTTGAAAGTCCCATTTTTAAATCAATTCTTTACAACAGTTTAAGATACCTTGTGCAAATTAATCGTTAAGAATGCCATAATAAGCAATTACGATTAAATTTTCCGTATATAAATGATTACTGAAAACGAGTTTTCATTTTAAGATATGCTCGGTATTACTGAAAGGTAGATTTCATTTACGATCAATAATAAAACAATTAAAACTTTAATTAATTCATTATTGTTAAAGATACTTTAAAACGTGTTTAAAAATACTGAAATCCGTGCTTTTATTAAAATGCAAATTCAGTGTGTAGGTAACACTTAACTTCACTTTCACTTTATGAGTTTCAAAAAATATTAATTTTAGAATTTTCGGGTACTTAATAAGAGAATACGTCAGTTACTAATAAATACTATTAAAAGTAAATTATTTCGCATAAATCAATAAACGCCCCGATACAAGGAACCCGCGATTATTAAAATGCAATAAAATATATAAGAGTTATTTTATAGTTTTCTGTGTTATAATACGAAAGAAGGAAACGGCACATTAACTTTATGAATTAGAAAATGGTAAACCAAACGTTTTACGATAAACATAAATCTATCTTTACACTAATTAGCCCATTAAAACGCGCCATTCGCGTAAATATTACATCACCCAGAGTGACTCATGCTTCTAAATAAATCGGGAAGAATCTGGAATAATGAAATATTGAGCTTATTTTGTATATAAACAAAAGTAATTAACATTCAGAATTCATTCATTTTTACAAGATCGACCATATAAGTTTGAGTAAAGATTTCAACGTATAAATTCGGGCAATTCATAATTAATTTTACAAGATGCAATATGTAATTTTGCATAATTATAAAGCATAATTAGTTTTGAACGATTTTGACATAAATAATCCAGATGCGAGGGCTATTGCTGAGTTAGTTGATTGAAAGTGAATGCACTTTGAAAACTGATAAACTGATGGAAATTTAAGATGGAAGCAGGAGGCTTTTAATACCGTTAATTACGTTGCAAATGAGATGTTCACCAGCGCTATATTTTGCAAGTATAAATTATGATTCTTTGTTACTGATAAAAATAGTCAAATATTTGTAAGCTAGAATAAGTTCTTAATCATATAATTTTTTTTGTAAGCGGGGACTTACCACAAAATTTTGAGGTCACAGTTCGAAGAATTTTAATCTTTACTAATGATCCGTGGAGCTTCATTGACCAATTATACCCCCGAACGGGGTAATAAAAGATTGATAAATTATCCACAACCAAATTAAGGTGAATTTTTGTAATTCACAAGAGAAGAAATTTGAGTTCTGTAGTTTTCTACAAAGATTAAGTAAGGATTATTTTTAAATAATTTTATGTAGGTATTTAAGCTGTAAATTGTTCTATAATCTTTTGTTTGAAAGCAAATATGTTTTTAAACGTACAGATGTATCTTGAGATTTCTGTTTCATTTCATTTTCAAAAACATTCCACAGCTTAATTTCCGTTGAGCTAACCGGGCAAAGAAAAGAAAAGGAAGGTTAGATAGTAATTTCATATTTACTAGCTGCATCCTCAAAAGTGCAGTTTGCTGAACATAAGTCGCAGCAATAAATTTTAGCGACCTCACTTACAGAGATCGTAACAACATTAATTATTGGCGCTCCTACTCGCAGAGTTTGTCACAGCAATATACAGGGTGTTTCAAAATTGCACAACACTATTTTAAGGGAGTGTTTTTTAGCACAAAAGAAACAAAACTTCTAATAAACATATGCCCTAAAATGTACCCCTATGGAGTTATAACCCTTTTAAGGGGGCTAGGTGAAATTGAGTTTTTTTAATTATCTGAAGAACCACAAAAGATATTTTATTCAGATTTTTGTTGCCTACCCATGTTTTTATGCCAAATAAGATAGGCTTATCCATTTTTCGATAATAAAATCAGGAGCGTCCCATTCGGGGAATCACGTTTAACCATGTAATTTTTTTGTGTGTAAGCTTTTATAAATTATAATGCCAGAATTAGAATCTTTTGACATTTCTGAGTAAAAAAGTCACTCTTGTTTGAAGTCGATATCTGTTGCCGTTTTCGAGTTAATTGGGGTGAAGCAGTCAGGATGCCCTATGATACTTTACATACCTACATAGATGTCGAGAGTTGAAAATGTTGATTACAATTAAACATTTAAAGTAACTGTTCAAAATGCCCACCATTTTGTTGTATGCAGCATCCAGCACGGCGAATCCTTTGCACTCTGGCAAGAAAGAGCCATTTATTTCACTGGAAATTTGCATTAATTTTACTATAAAGTGCTACAGATAGAAAGTTATTCCATTCTATAAGAGCTGACATTTGCTTGATAAACATTGATATTGTAACAAATTTTCTGTTTATGAAGCGAAACGTTTACACAGATTAATAATTGAAATGGTTAGAATTTTCGTATAGTAAAGCAGGTTAATTTCACATCGATGGGAGTGCTTGACTTTGTTATAAAACAAAACTTGTTATTGGTGCGAATTACGTAACTTTTAACGAGTTTCAGACTTGGATAATATAGCAGATTTTCTAATGATGTTATTTATAATCTGAATGAGAGATTAAATGTTCGACAAGAATATCTTTAAGAGCATTTTTATCCCTGTTATTCTGAAAACAAATGGAGTAATTTAAAAATAGCCGTGCTTAATAAAAATTAGTGCACGTGGTATATTGTAATTGATAAAGTGATTTACAGTTAATTGATTTTCCCCGATTTTGTGAAATTGTACGTAGACCTGCTTAATTTAAATTAATTTAAGCAATAAAAGTATTTCAGGTCTTCAAATTCTGTTCAAATATTATGCAACTTCACTTAAATTCTATTTAAGTTAATTCTACTCCAGTTAGATTCGTTGCAAATTAGTTTTTTTGGCTTTGTGCTGGGGAAGATCTTGAGTAATTTTATTACGTCGTGAAGAAAGTTTAGTAGTAATTCTTAAGAGGAGAAGATCCTTATTTAAGGACATTTTACATTTATAGTGCTTGAGGTTTAAAGTACTGAGAACTAGAGAGTCAGGAATTATTTTAAGGCACCTGAAATCAAAAGTAAGATTTGTAATCTTTTTTGTATAAAAGACTTTATGAAAATACTCAAAACTGCATTTAGTATTTAATAGTTTTATTGTGAGAATTAGTAACGTCGAGGTTTAATTAATTCAGAATTTCAAGATATTACTCAGTAAATTATTTATATAGCAAAGGGCAATTTATACGTATCTTTGATAAAAGGTATATTTTTAAAAGAGTGGGTCCGGTTTTGAGAATATACCCTGATGCTGCAGTTTATTCTGGGCGTAAGTTGAAACTTAAGTATTCTTTTTTATATATTTTGTGATTAGTCTGCACAAATTTTTATTTATCTTTCCTATTATGTGTAAATATTTGTACTTTAAAAAGGCTAATATACTAATCTATTCGAGCAGGCGAGTCTTTTTATGTTCTACTAACTGAAATAGTGGAAAAAATGTATTCTTAAATTTAGGTTTGAGATTCTGTTGTGTTGGGAAAAATGAGGCTTCAATCTTAGAGCGGATAACAATTGGCGCTCAGCTCGTGGGGTTTCTTCAATAACTTCAGAGTCACAGAATACATTATTGGCGACCCAACTTAGGGGCTTGAGAGTCCGCCATTAGTTCGAAAATTCAACGTCATTAGCTAAAAAATTTAATGTAGTTTGCTTGAAAATTCAACGCATTAGTTCGAACTTCACAACGCAAGGGCTTACGAACAACGCTAAATTTAGTGACCCAACTCAGGGGTTTGGACATCATATCGTATTAAGTACAAAAGTCGATTCATTCATTATTCAGGTTTGATTTTATTTTGTTAAGAAGTCAAAGATTATGGGCGTAAATCAGTTAAATTTGGTTAAAAATTTGTTTTCATTTTGTGTAAATTTTTCAATAAATTTTGATACAATGCAAGGAGAAAAACAAAAACAAATATAACGGACTTGATAAAATTGCTAATAAGAAAGCAAGAAGGGTTAAGTAAAAAATCAGTCAGGAATTTAAACAATATAGAGATAAAATTCGTCAGTAATTAAAGCACAGTAGTGATAGGTAAGATTATTTTATATCTTTCACGAGACAGGAGGTTCAAGAAGTAGGTTCAAGTAGGTCAGAGACAAAAACGAAAATAAATACTAAGTTGGATAATGTTAATATTACTATAGGTGAATCTACAAGAAATTGTAGAGGAAAATGAACAAAATTCAAGAGTGGGACTTAACGAAGAAGTACGGAAAATAGTTAACTCAAGTATGATAGAGGTGAAAAAAGAAAATGGAGGAAAGCAAGCAAAATATGAGTGTGGAATTTAGTGAAGTAAAACTAAATATAAAAGCATTAAATAATAAAGTGACGTAGGTAGAAATAAACAATTTAAAGGAGCTAGACAAAGTCACTGAGACAATGTTAAGTATATTAGTAATGTTGTTCCTTTAAAAACTTGTAACGTTAATTTTTACTACATAATATGCTGCAATAAATAATATAAAATATATGCCAATTCAGACGGGATTAAATTTCCTGTTACGTCAAATGCCTTTCAAATTTTAAAGCTAGCACTTACCCCGTGGTTATCCTAATCCCGGTGCGTCTTTTATCTCGAAGTGGCGCCCAGATGTCCCCTTGTTTAGTTGGAGGTAGTTCTCATATCGACGATATTTTGCATAACGGTAGATGAATAAGGAACGAAAAGGAAATGAACCCCTTCGCTGACTTTCCAAACTTTACAAAACACGACTACACTCGAGGAAGGCCGGTAGAAAAATCTGCTCGTTTTGATAATTATGCTCCGTACTAGACGATAAAGAGGAAGTTATGTATTTAGCGAATCACTCTGAACAAAAAGTGAGACAATACGTAACACTACAAAACATTACAAATAGGGATATTTAGTTAGAATAGCTCAGGAGATACAACAATTTGGGGCATGCACGATGAATAGAAAATAGGAATAGGAGTAACCACATAAATAATTTTAGATTAAACATGAACGTAAGGTGACAAAACAATTGGACTAACCCTAGGTACTGGATACAGGTACAAATTACAGGATCACCAACGACCATGACAGAGAAGTGGAGCAAAAGGAACGCACGGGACAGGATAGTGATGTGGAACATACAAGACAGGAACATGGAATAGAAGACACAAGAAGAGACACTAACCAACGCAATAACGCGCACGTAGTGAATCAACCAAGACAGTTGACGAAGTCATATTTTCAGTAGCAGACGTCATACAACTCCTTCAATATAAACAGATATGAGTATCTGAAAAAATGGATTAAGTTTGATATACGCATTGTTAATAAAGTGGTACTAGGGTGGAAGCCAGTTTGACCTTAGAGAATTTTATAATAAAACAAGAATTTGTTAATGGAAAATATATGTTTAAAGAAAAATAATTTAATAGAGCCGAACAATAAAAGATATGCAACAATTAACAGTATGGTAATTTTGAACTTAAAAATAGGGAGTGTGGTAGAACAGCGTGTATTTTTGATTATACCAGGACTCAAGTTGGAGTGTATAACGGAGATAAATCGAATAAATTATTTAAAATAAAGTTTAATGCCGAGAGCAAAACTATTATTATTGGGGATTGTTGTATAGGGTGGGAATAAATTAGCCATCAATGCATTAATGTTGATTATATTAAAAATGAAGGTGGCATAGATAAAGTTGAATGCATTAATTGTCCTGGTGAAGTTAAGGAGCAAATTGTAACATTCTACAAAAGTATTCTTAATTAATTGGTTCAGAACCTAGAATCGGCATAGACTATGCACACAAATTAGAAGTGATAAGTACGGTACCTCTTCAGTCAAAAGTGTATCCGTTATCAGCAGGAGCAAGTTACTCGTGAAATAGAAACATATGTTAGAGTAGGGTATCATAGACAAATCTTCGACGCATTATGTTAATCTATTTTAAAATAAAACAGTAAATAAAATAAAAATTAGTGCAAGTTTAAATAATACGTAATTGTTATAAAGTGTTTGTAGTCAGTTAGTTTTGGTCAATTTTAGAAAAATTGTAAGTAGACCTGTTGTTGTTGTATTAGTTTAAGTAATATGGTATTATTCTAGGGCTTTAATTTTAATTCAATCTCAAATTTAATTTCAATTCCATTCTGTTCTGTTCTAATTTGATTAAATTCAATTCGATTCCCTGATTTTCTCGACTTTGTGTTACTGAAAGTCGTATTCAAGTTAAAACAATTGCTAGGCTAAGCAAGTTTGACAGTAATTTACATGAGAAATCCCTTATTGACGGAGCATTAATAGTTTGATTGTATGGTATTTTGAAGGGCTGATAAATCTGGAGTTATTTCAAGGCATGTGTAAATAAATGTTAGAATCACTTTTAAGATTTGTGATTTTTATAAAAGACTTTATGGTTATATTTAAATATGCAATTTGTATAGCGCTTGTAATTTCATAGTTTTATTGTAAGAGGTGGTAACTTTTAAGTTTAGTCAATTTAAAATCTCACGAATTTTATTTTGGATATTTATTATTTGTTGAACAAAGGATAATTTACACGTATTGTGGAGAAAAGGTGGAGCGAGTGTACTCGGAACGTTGTAAATTGAAGTGATATTATTTTTGGTGTAAGTTGAAACCTTGACTATTTTTTATATGATTTTATACTGTAAAATTTTCATTTTCCTATATTTTATTATATTATTTGTGAATATTTGGACTTTAGAATATTAGTAAAGGTTTGATATACCAATCTATTAGAGCTGGAGTGTTTTATAGTGTTTTTCTAACTGAGATGGTCATTGAAGTGGATTCTAGAAATTAGGTTTGGGATTCTGCGTCTGTTGTGTTAAGAAGCGAAATATATAACTTTACAGAATAGATTCGTTGCCCAATTCGTGAGGCTTCAGACATCATAAGGCACTCACTTGATCTACTTCCCGATGTACTAACTCAGACTACCGACTATGTCGTTTACTAACTTTATACCTTGCAATAAACAAAAGCCCTATAAATTAATTGTTTATATCTAAATACAAAATAGCTTCTTCTACTAATGTTAACACGATACAATCCTATTAAATAACGATATGATTGATAATTACTCACGAGTTACAATATGTTTGTTACGATTTTTTTTATAAATGGCCCCACGTTGCTGAGATTAATCACTATATGAGCAAACAACGATTCTTTGTGGTTGGGGGGGGGAGTGATCAAAAATCTTCCGACATAGCTAGGGTATATTCCTGGGTAGAGCAATAAGAGGGGGTAAGTCAAATTTTGTTTGCAAACCAAAGCTAACTAAATAGGCGCCACTAAGTCCTGAGATAATCACGATAAGAGCAAAGCACAATTTTAAGAGCGGACGTGGAAACCCAAAAATAAAACGATCGCCTTCGTTAACAAAAACCTGTCTTATAAAAATAAGACGCAGCTCCTATAAAAGTATCAAAAATAAAAAATGTATATCCAATATGATATTGGCATAAAATTATTACTCAAAAATTCTACCTTTATGTTATCAAGATTGAAAAATGTATAATTTGAATTTTAGGAAAGCTCCACGAAACATCTGCTTTCACGGCAACATCTGTCAAATGTGCTCACATCACAAAAAAAGTATGACGTCGAAAATATATCTTGAAATTTATCTGAAGTTCAAATGGAACAAAGCTTACAATTATATAAACCTAACTTGGCAAAATTTCTTTTTACGGTTTGTAAAACCAGTTCAACAATAATCGAAAATGAAACATCGTATGTTCGTAAACATGATAGCAACTTTCGTACTTTTTATATGATCGTCTGTTTAGCAAAGGCTAACGACATTCCTAAACACATGCAAAAATTTCTTAAATGTAATAACGAACCAAACTGCCTCTGTTTCTCCAAGACAAATCTAAACGGAAACTTCATAAGCTCCAAACAATACTACAAGCCATTTCAAACTTGGGACGACAGCAATCAAAACCAAAATCTTCACTTGTCCTTCTCTATCGTTTTACGTAGGCGCGCTAAATAAATGAAACAAAATTAAATTAAGTTCGTACAATGCATAAATTACAAACCGTTAGTAGAAGTTACTGAAATTGTTCCAAGTCTAGCATGACTTGAACCACTCACACAAATAATTCAACCGAAGGTCGCATGCCTCTAGCCTAGAAAACATCTTGATAAAATCGTTGCTAGGGAGCGACTAACTCTACAAGCAAGAAACGAACGATAGCGACGTTAGAGGTGGGGAAATACGATAGAAGCAGGATTGCATAGAGGTGCTCGCCAAAATAACTTTATGTGACAGATATTTTACTATAAGAAGATTATTAAAACGAAGCGTTCCGTTATGTACTATATGGAACCTTAATAAAGGATAGGGCACCCTTAGCGCATTATCCTCGTAATTCAATGCGAATAATTATTGATCAAATTAAACATGTTACACTACCCCTTTCCCAAAAGAAAAAAATCTTATATAACAAAAAAAATTTTAAGCTAAAACAAAAAAAATTTTTTATATAAGGGCTTTTATCAAACTCCCAACTAACAACACAATTATTTGCAAAACATCACAGTTTACGAATTAGAAACACTTAATTAATCATAATTCAAAATAACTAAGAGAATTATGAAAACGAGAGGGACTAATATATTTAAATTTGAGTGTACCGGTAACTACGTGTACCAAACGTCCATTGGGAAACAAAATCGGGAAGTCATAATCGGTATTGGTCAAAATCGAGAGAAGTCAAATCAAAAAGTCAAACACTCCACGGGACAAAAAAATTAATTTAAGTTTAAAGAAATTCTTTTATCAGAGCAAGAATTTTCTTACACCTATTGAATCCAGTACGTGCTAACTATAACTAAACACAACATAAAATATCTAAACTTCCAAAAGTACTAACTCTACTTCTTGGAGTTTTAGTAACTTTACTAACCAAAAAAGACACTACTATATCAAAACAGCATCTTAATACAAAATGATATCAGCTCAAAGCGATAACTAAAACCAAAGTAAACTAACCAACAGGTCACTCACAAAAATGGAGATGAGTGCACATCACCACTATAACTCAAAGTACTAGAAGTTTTGCTTCTACTAAACTTAAACTTCTACACAAATATTTCACAAAACAAAACTCTTCATACAAAACCGAACTGTCAGGGCTGAAATTTTCTTCACCCTACTGATTATACTATCTCTACTTCTTAAATATCATCATCTATTAGTGACTGATCAAACGGTGAGGTTTACTAACCAAACCTCCGACCTTACCAAACAAAAAATGTTCAAAGAAAGTTCAAAATTAAGGGAAAGAATATACTAATATTCTCTCTACCTAAATATGTAGAAATCAGGACTAAACAATTTGTATAGTCAACTTATTTCTACTTTCAAACAATACCCTCTACTAGCGCGCACCAAACTAAACTAGTATGTACATCAACGTACACTACAAAACTACTACTAAATTTCGAATACAAGTTTACATAACCATACAAAATTTTCAAACAAAATAAGTTGTAAAAGGACAATCTTCATTTATTATAAGTTATAACTATACCGAATCAAAAACCAGAACAAAACGAAACAAGCAAACAACTGATTTACTCATAATCAAAGAAATGACAAAACTGAACCTAATCTTCAGGATCATCTTCCTTATCTGATGTGTCAAATGCAGCAAAGGGCTTCAAATCTTTGAGGTGCCATCTACCGACTTTAGAATCATCAATAAAAAACCAATCACGACGATAGCTAACAAAAAAATATCAGTGTTCAGGTACACTCTCACCCTAATACCAACCGAACTGTCGAAACAATTAAAATGCTTCACACGCCTAAATTTTGCTAGAATGACAAACCCTCTACGAGTTTCACCTAGACTAACAACCAAAAATTACATCAACTCATAAAAATTATGATGCATAAATTACTAGAGCGACTAACTCACCTCGAGTCTCGTCTAGACTTACGTAATGCTGAGCGACCAACTCTTCCTGAGTCTCGTCTAGACTAATATACTGCTGAGCGACCAACCACGACGACAAGTTCCGCCTAGACTAAATTGCGTTGCAATGCCGATCTAAATAAAAAATCTGCTATAATAACAAAAACGTGTCTATGCACAAGAGCAATTCTCAAATGATATGACGACAGTTCAAACCGATGTACCCTTAAAAATAGAATTCGTAATATTATCATCAAATTTGGACAAAATATTTTTTATTGACTCAAGCGAATTAAACAACCAGGATCTTTCACTTATTACACCTTTAATCCTAAGTTCATATTCCAGTTCCTCTTTAAGTAAACAAACAATTTGAAATTTTTCAGACATATTTGTAATAGTCTAATACTTTAATGAAGTTAAATTGATAAATCTAGTGATTCAAGCTTTAAGAAAATTGTCAAAACAAATTTGGGCAACGAAAGGTCAAAGTCAAAAAGTGAATTTGGTAAAAATAGCTTTTTGCCAAAACAATATCGAATAGAATTTTTATTACGCCAAAATAAAATTAAAGTTAAAAATAAATTTGGCTAAGGTAATTAACTGACTAAAAGAAAGTCAATGTCACAACTAAATTTGTGCCAAAACAAATTTCGAGAACAATAGCAAATTTGAGCAAACAAATTTCAGAGGCAAAATAAAATTTGAGTAAACAAATTTCGAAGCCCTACACGTTGAGGCGTCAGTGTAACTATTTTTTGTAGTTTTTTTATGATGGGCGCTAGTGAAACTTATTTTTCTAAATGGGCGCCAGTGAACAAAACTCTTCCGACATAGCTAGGGGTCTATTCCTGAATAGAGCAATAAGAAGTGGGGGGTAAGTCGAATTTTGTTTGCAAACCAAAGCTAAACAAAGTTAAATAGGCGCCACCAAGTCCTGAGATAATCACGATAAGAGCAAAGCACAATTTTAAGTGCGGACGTGGAAACCCAGAGATAAAACGATCGCCTTCGTTAACAAAAACCTGTCTTATAAAAATAAGACGCAGCTCCTGTAAGAAATTACAAAGATTAAATAAATAAAAATGTAGAACACCATTTGTGTACTATAAAATTATCAAAAATAAAAAATGTATATTCAATATGATATTGGCATAAAATTATTACTCAAAAATTCTACCTTTATGTTATCAGATTTGATCGCATTTGACCAAAATAAAAGTCTCAAAGTTTAACTAATTGTTTACTAAAAAAAACTTTCTTTTCAAATTTCAAAACTTTTTAACAGGTAGCAAAAAATTCTCAACAATAAGGTTTATAACAAAATCAAAATTTTTGTCTTTTTAAAGCAAAAGACTGCTCTCTAAACATAAACTTGTTTTAAATATTTGATCAAAATAATTCGTAAACACAATGCATTGAACTATCGTTTCTATCCTGGGCAGATCTTATCAGGTGGATTACAGTTTCATAATTATTACGCAGCGTGTATTTAAATTTTTATACTTAGTTTTTATAATTTATCTGTGAATAATAGCTAACTTCAAGATTGAAAAATGTATAATTTGAATTTTAGGATAGCTGCACGAAACATCTGCTTTCAGGGCAACATCTATCAAATGTGCTACATCACAAAAAAAGTATGACGTCGAAAATATATCTTGAAATTTATCTGAAGTTCAAATGGAACAAAGCTTACAATTATATAAACCTAACTTGACAAAATTTCTTTCTACGGTTTGTAAAACCAGTTCAACAATAATCGAAAATGAAACAGATCATATGTTCGTAAACATGATAGCAACTTTCGTGCTTTATATGATCGTCTGTTTAGCAAAGGCTAACAACATTCCTAAACACATGCAAAAATTTCTTAAATGTAATAACGAACCAAACTGCCTCTGTTTCTCCAAGACAAATCTAAACGGAAATTTTATAAGCTCCAAACAATACTACAAGTCATTTCAAACTTGGGACGACAGCAATCAAAACCAAAATCTTCACTTGTCCTTCTCTATCGTTTTTCGTAGGCGCGCTAAATAAATGAAACAAAATTAAATTAAGTTCGTATAATGCATAAATTACAAACCGTTAGTAGAAGTTACTGAAATTGTTCCAAGTCTAGCATGACTTGAACCACTCACACAAATAGTTCAACCGAAGGTCGCATGCCTCTAGCCTAGAAAACATCTTGATAAAATCGTTGCTAGGAAGCGACTAACTCTACAAAGCAAGAAACGAACGATAGCGACGTTAGAGGTGGGGAAATACGATAGAAGCAGGATTGCATAGAGGTGCTCGCCAAAATAACTTTATGTGACAGATATTTTACTATAAAAAGATTATTAAAACGAAGCGTTCCGTTATGTACTATATGGAACCTTAATAAAGAATAGGGCACGCTTAGCGCATTTTCCTCGTAATTCAATGCGAATAATTATTGATCAAATTAAACATGTTACATTTTTTTAAATTGACGCTTTATTCAAAAGCTCTTTAAGAGTGGTATAGTCCATTCAAAATAAGTTTAGAATAACGTCAAATATAGTAATAAAGTTTTGGCAACTGTATACAAATAAATACCTAGAATTGCGCATGAAGGATACTGTCATTTAACATAATAAAGGTTGGCAGTTCTGTACGGTGTTGTCACCAATTCTTTCTGCCAATGGGAATATTCCTATATATTTTATTAAATATATTATAATATAAACTAACAAGGCAATGTAGCATTTCATCCAGTTGTGACGTCATCCTAAAGTTAAAGCGAATGGACTAGAGTCGTATCTCCCTACTGAAGCCATCCCCTACATAAATTATAGAACAAACTAGAAATTAATTATTAATCTATTATTTCAATACGGCATTAATAATCCAAACTCTTTCTAAAATGCATATTGGTCAAATAAACTAACACCATTTTATCATATTTGCTTAATATTTTAAGATGTCAACATCTTAAAGCGTGCAAAACCTTTTAGGTTTCTTATTTTTTCCTCTCCTTTCTTGTTTATCTAGTTCCTACTCCAGAAAGATCAATTAAGTAAACTTGGTTGATAAGATTTTGATAAAAGTATAACCCAAGAGTTGTTTACGCGTACTGTTGATATTTCCTGAAAGTGCGATGAAAGCAGATACAAATTAGAAGACAGTATAGAATATCAAGCTTTGTAAATATTCTGAAAAAACCTCTCTTTAGTAAGTCCACATAAGTAAAATTTTATCTAATAAAATTAGGAACTATTTGTTAAAGGAATTGTAAGTGTTTAAACGTTCTGAAATGTTAATTTTTACTGCATATAAAGCTACATATAAACTCTAAATTACAAGGGGGTTCAATTCAACGAGGCGTTAAATACTTTTAAGATTCTAACCTAGCACTTACCTGTAGTATCTTGATCCTGATGCGGCATTTTCAATCTGTCAGAGATGGCGTCCGAATGGCAGTAATTTTTTTCTTAACCATCCTCCTGAGTCTTTACGTTCGAACGAGTCCTCGGTTAGGTTACTGTAACAAATAGATTTTATTATTAAAAAACACAAATCACTTAACACGCATATCAGAACAGGCTGCAATAGTTTTAGCAACAAAAAAAAGCAAGACTGTTCTCATATGCGTGTTAAGTGATTTGTGTTTTTTATTTCTAACAGTAACCATCGGGACGATGGTTAAGAAATAATTTTTTGCATCCGGATGTCTCTTTGCCTGTTTGGCTGTAGCTCTCTTCGACGATGCACCGAAATATTGTGTAACGGTAGGGGAAGGAACGAAAGGAAAGGAGTCACTTCACCGAACTGTCAAAATTGCAACGTACATTAACGTAGCTGGCAGAATAATGAAAGAATGCCCGGGCTCAGTTGGCGAGTAGGCGGGGTATTACACATACAAAAATCAAGGAAGGCCTGAAATGAAAATACAGGCCCTCATACATCACTCACAACGAAACACAAACAAAACCTCTAATTAAAAAATCATGTTGCTCAAGAAAAGTAGTACCAAAAACAAATGAAAACAAAAATTATTAATAATCATAATATACATATATCAGGAAGAACCAAAAAAAATCAATTCTTAAAATGACGAGCTGCCGATTTTATGTACCTACCCCCCTATCTTAATTAACGAAAAGAGAAAAAAATTACAACTCTAAAAACAACAGCTCAAAATCATCATCTCAGATATAAAATTAAATATATAAGATCGTTACAATGAATACAATATCAACTTAGATACAGATAATCATTTTAAAACTACAACATCCCACAAAACTGAAAGATACTGGTTCGACCAGTTTATAGAGCCCATATAAAGAAATAGTAGATAAACACTCACCCACGTGTCGATGATGCTGAACCTATCACACCCTCCTTATGGCCGGAGCGGGGTAGCGGGGCCTAGGAGAACGGAATTTGTGCCATATAGAAAGGAGCGACAATCATCTCATCAATTAGGTCCAAGGTAACAGGTAGTCCTATCCACCGGAAGAAGCTATAAAGAGTGTAGTCACAGATTAGACCCTTCACGAAGGAAAGTATATATTTTTTACGAAAATTAAAAGTACTCACCACACAGTGTGTGCACGTAAAGTTCGTAAATATGGAAACTTCAATTTCTCGCAGTCGTATAACGAAACGGAAATGAATATTAAATTGTTTAGTAACATGAATTTGTTTTCATGCCGGCATTATCAAACCCAGGTGTGATTAGGGATTCGAAACGAGTTTCTAGATTGAAGTAATAAACGAAATAATTATGCGCTATAAGAGTATAGGCCAAACCAACCGACACCTAAAACAAGGTTCCGACTATCCGACTGTCGAAGAGCTTTTCGTTTAAAATAGATAAACTTAAATGCAAAGCAATAGGAAGCGTACTTATTGTAGGAAGGTAAAATGTACAGGATGTTGTTGGAGTGTTGAAACAGAATCTACTTAAATAAATAATGTAAGACAAAGAAGGGCGTCTTTTAATTTACCGTCGAAAGTGAACATAACAAATTCCCCCCGCCCCTACCCCAGCAAAATTCAAGGGTCGAGGTAGGAAAACAAAATTAAGGTAGTGGACAGTACAGTACTCAGTACAAACACAACTAAACAAAAAAATTTGCTTAAGTAAATTAAAACAAAAACCAAAAAAAAATCACCTGATATCCGGCTCGAAGCCCAACATATAATAATAGGAAGAACAAAAAAAATTTGCTTTAACGAAATAAAAAGAACAAAAGATACACTCCAAAAATAAAAAAAGATTTCTCATCCGGCTCGAAGAACCAAACTACCGGACGAAACTAAAAGTGAAAAGGACCACAGGGAAAGATAGGTAGGTCGTAGCACTGAGTGAGGGCAAAGATAGAACGGCGTCAACACTGTCAAAGTCGTCAAAGGATGGATGCTTCTTCAGCAAAGAAACAAAACTGTCTTCAACCTCAAAGGAGGATTGGTTTCCTACAGAAAAACCAAAAGTAGAGAAAAGAAGCGAGGAAGAAAACCAACAGTAATCACCAAAATACGACAAAAGTGTCAAGCCTCAAAGTAAGCCAGGGAACAACAAGATTGCTGGATAGAAAAAAAGTTAAGGTACTTCAAACTGTGGTACCAAAGCATCGCAACAAACTAAAAACCAAAGAAAAGAATTGCTAACTAGGTTTAAAGTCGACTAAGTCGTGGTTTCCGAAGAAAATAAAAAATGGTCTAGAAGCACATACCACAGGAAGTGAATCGAAAAAATTTTACCAAGTCAACATGAAGACCGACAGAAAGTAACATCAGCCACAGGAAAAAGGAGAGGAATGTGAAGCGAAAGGAACGAGGAAAAAAAGAAAAATTCAAAAAGAATAACACCAAGCAACAAGTACAAGAACAATAAAAACCCTAAGAATCGCACAAAAGAAAATAAAACAGAATCCCAGTGTAGTTATGTATGAGTATGTGTGCGTGTGCGTGCGTGTGTGTGTGTGTATTGATGTATGAGTATGTGATTGTGTGTGTATATGTGTGTATGTGTGTGTGTGTGTGTGTGTGTGTGTTTGTGTAAGAAGTGTGTGTATATGTGTTGAACCGCTTTAGTCCCCTCTTACAAGAGACAGTTCGTACCATGGAACTATGCTATTCCCGGATCTCACGGGTGAATGAAAAAGAAAGAAAACCTAGCCAAGCAGGGAAGTAAATAAAGAAATCTTAAAGTCCAGAAATCAAGTCCTAAGGAGAGCAAAATCGGCGTAAGAATCTGGGGGCACGAGGACTAGGTATTGGGCTTAAGACGTTTGCGCCGCCAGCAAGAAAACGAAACGAGGTCAAGAACATTAGGACTTTGCCGACATATCTTCAGGTTCGGAATCCGCATACACTAATTTCAGTCTCTTTTAGGCAGTTTTCTGCAAAACAGGAACAGCAGGGGGTATAGCAGTGGTAGCACGAGGTTTAGGAGGTGACGAGGGTGGAGGTAGTAGTGGTTATCGTAGTTTATAAAACTAAGAACGCGTTATGTAAGAAAGTTGTTTGTTGTTAGGATTGGTGGTAAGAAATGGTAGAAAAGGAAACATCATGGATTGCCAGAATATCAACGGTAGAAAAAGAAAAAGTATTAGCTGTAAGGGAATCATACTTACGAAAAGAAACTCAAGCAGATCACACTTCAGTTACGTTAGATAAAGGGGCAGAAGCAGATAAAATTTTATCGATGTTAGATAAAGGACTAGCAGTATCACAGTTAGGGCAGAAAACAGCATTGGCTGTAGGAGTATCAAGTTGATCGACATTAAAGAAAGTAGCAGCATCAGGCAGGATTGCATCGACTTACAAAAACAAACAGCATCAGGAAGAACATTAGAACATTAGAAAAAGAGACACCAGCTAGAATTTCAACAACCTAAGCTAAAAGAGCAGAAGCAAGTGGAATTTTGTCAGCATTAGATAAAGAAACACAATCAGAAAGAATTTTGTCAACATTAGAACAATGAGTTAGAGCATGTAACGTTTCATCAACGTTCGATAAAGGAGTAGAATCAAGTAAGACTTTATCAATGTTAGGCAACGGAGTGGGAACAGACAAACCTTCAGCCACAATAGGAACTGATTCCTTCACAATAGTAGATAAAGAAACAGGATCAGGTAAAACTTTGACGACAACAGCGACATGCAGTACAGCTACGTGTTCACTATCATCAGCTCGACCTTCTCTATCCATATAAAGAGTTATCGTCACTTCAGCAACATTTGTGCTTGCAGACACGACAGAAATTTTTTTAGTAGAATAAACTCTTGAGAAGCTAGCTGTAAATCACTAATTCGAAGTCTGGGTTGCAATGGTGGTCGAGGTACAACCTGCTATGAGAGTCAATACGTAGGATCCCTTTGATCAGAGTTTGAATCGCAAAAAAAGAGGAAATTTGGTTCTTGTTAGTAGAGGTCCAGTGAGTAAGGGCGTGATAGCCATAGAAGTCAATATTATAGCTCAAAGGCTCATATGGCTGAAAAGGGTATGAGGTGATGATAGTAGGGCGAGCAGAAGGAGGTGTAGAAAAGGATGTAGAACTAGAAACGGAAGAAAGTTTGTACGAAGCTACATTTGCCGAAGAAGGGTATGTTTTGATAGCAGTAGCAGGATGACCTGGATGAGGTACAGAAAAGAACGTAGCAGAAGAAATTTGGCTCTTAGAGCTGAGAAAAGAATTTGAAGTATGATTCGAAGACTTATTAGTAATAGCATGACAGTGTGGACAGTTGCGGCGAGAAACTCCCTTATATCCGCAACCATGGCAATGGAGTACTTGAGGACGAGTACAACGTGTCGAAACATGACCAGGTGTGTCGCAATTAAAGCATATGACCCGACAAGTAGAAGCAGAATTAGGAAGAAAAACAGTAAAACGTACGGAAGAAGTATCGGATCTACCCGTAGGCGTATGAGAAACCTTAACAACTAGGTCATTTGAAGTGAATGTATTTTTCTCAACTGTAGCAACCTCAAAAGCAAAATCCGGGGTTCAAAATGTTGAATCAGTAAATTGGACAACGACTTGCAGTCAGAAAACCTATGCCGGTTACAACGATACCAAAGGAACGATTTAGACTCGAAAAAATCCACTGCAGACTCAAATAACTGCAATTCTGACATATGTTGAGCTCGTCGGAGTTCTTCGACCCGTCTCAAAAGATCATGTACGTTAAGAGTGTTCGGGTCACCAGAAAATTTCAAATTCACTCACACATAGGAGGGCCTTTGTGGGAAGCCGAAAAAGGAGTAACGACTGATTAAGGCACCGTAGCATGCTGATTCCGGTTCAGCAGTAACAGTATGTTAGTCGTGACTAGGTGATACGGAATTATTAGTCAGAATCTTTGCCGATTCTGACTTCAGACATTCGTTCTATAATTCTTGCAAAGAGTGGACGGTAGGCAAATGGGTTCTATAAAAGGGATCAAGATTACGAAGCAAAATGGACAATTGATCATCCTCATTAAAAGAACCATACCACTCAAATTGGCCCGTTATACACGCGAAATAGTTAGTAATGCTTTCGGATGACTTCTGATGTCGCTTACAGATCATATTAAACACCACCAACCTATGATCAGTCATTTTGAATAAGAATAAAAAAGAAATTGGGAGAAAGTAACTAAGTAGAGACTAACCGTAACTCGATAAAAGCTCAAGAAAGAAATTATTGCGAATACATGACAATTTAAAACATATCCGACAGATAAACTTCAGGAACACCAATAGGAGTGGAGCAACAAAATAGAAATTAGTAACAAGAACAGGGCGCCAGCGATTTCAACGAACTAGAATTATCGGCGAAAACACAATTCCGATAATCTGAAATTAGCCAACCGAGGATATTGAGCGATCAAGGAAGAAAACAAAACTAAAATTGAAGAAGATTAAACCCACACAAGAAATAAAAAAATGACATAAATACCAGTTCGAATGTAAGAAAGGAAAAAATAAATAGTATCAGGCCGAAAAATGCGGGTAATGTCGGAAATTAAGGAGTAAACAAAAATCGGAACCCCACGGTGTGATTAGCGATTCGAAACACGCTTTATCAAATAATATGATACCTTATTTCAACGAGTTCCTAGGTTGAAGTAATATACGAAATAATTATACGCTATAAGAGTATAGGCCAAACCAACAGACCCCTAAAACAAGGTACCGACTATCCGACTGTAGAAGAGCTTTTCGTTTTAAAATAAATAAACTTAAATGCAAAGTATTAGGAAGCGTACCTATTGTTGGAAGGTAAAATATACAGAATGTTGTTGGAGTGTTGAAACAGAATCTACGTGAATGAATAATGTAAGACAAAGAAGGGTGTGTTTTAATTTACCGTTGAAAGTGAACGTAACAAAGTACTACAAAAACGTCTTCACTCGAGGAAGGCCGGTGGTCAAATCCTTCTACCTCGACATATCCACTCCCATGAAACATGTCTCCCTTTCAAGAGAGGTTAAAGTTCTCTGACGCACATTTGTGAACACAACTTCGTGTCAAACATGATAACTGCAATTCCAGCGTTTTCCCAAACCACAAATTATAAGTTAATATCTGGTCTTATGTGAGAACCAAATTGTTTTGTAGTTTTACGTAAAGCTTACATAAAACATAATACACTGGGAATTTCACCGTGGAGGGTTTAAAAAATCCTTGAACCTAAGTAACACAATAAAAGATAAAGCTTTTTAGAAAAACGGCAACAATCACCATAAGGCTTCAAAAAGAAAAACAAATAAAAACAGTCTCTTCGTACGAGAGGTCACGCATTCACGAAAAACATTAAATTGTATATAGGTACCACCTGTTTTTTAACCGTAGCAATAATTGCGATACCAGGAAACGGAAATAAGCAGCCACCCCATTTTAAGGCTTACTCAACTCAGCGCGCACAGGTCTTGTTTACCACCGCACCAACCGCACGAATTTAATCGGGACCATGGGATTCGCATACCTATTACTAACACTTAACTTCACTATCAATCTAAATACAAAAATTATTTTCACATTCACATATGAATGCATACAAATTTATATTTATCTCTTTAAAGATATTCTCTAAGACTAAACAAATTTTTGCTGGCTTTAACAGGATAAGACAAAATATGGTTCAGCAGCGAAACCGTTGAGTTAATAAATTAGTTAGTGTTACTGCATTTACGATACATAATTTCTCAACCCTACCCTACCAAATTCAGATCTAAGGTGCAAATCAGCTTTTTCACCTCGCAATAATAAATCCTACCTTTGGTCATAAATACCAAGGATTCGGAACAATAAATAGATAAATAGTTTCCTAAGGATCTTCATAACGAGAAAGACATAGATAATTTATTTACTTAAAGGTAAAACCAAGATAAAGATAACATCTTTGAGATAATTACAGAGAGAAAGATAATTATCCAACCATCTAAGGGTTAGAGTAATATTTAAGGTACTATTAGAGCTCTAAGATATTTTCAAAAAAAGATAATTAACCAGTTATGGCCACATATTAATTAGGTAAAATAAAATTCTTAAGATACCTTTAAAGAAAAAAAACACTAAACATTTATTATTTAACCTTAAGATTTTTTTAAAAAAGAACGTAAACCATAACTTTGGTTTGGAGGCTATATACTAAAGACGCACCTCCCTCCTATAAATGTAATAACAAAAAAGGGACTCCCAAAGGAGTAGAATGATACCGTAGGAACTTAAAATGGGGTTTTTTATTCATGCCCTCCAAGAGGAGAAGTTCCGTGAAGCGGCACTCATTCATACAAACGGCATGAACACCAGCTAGAAATGGAAATGCAATCCCTGTATCCTAAAGTCGATTAAGAGGATCGGCACGCAGGCCAAACCAATAACAAATTCACTGTCGATGGCTATACCGTACATCAGCAGAAAAAACTGGCGATACATAGCTTGACGGAGATTCCCCACGTCCACGGCCCAATGTCGTGAAGTAACAACCTTCTAACTATGTAGCGACTTCGAAAATAAATGGAAAAGTAGAAAAAAAGAAAAGATAAAGAGGGAGGTGGAACGTTTGGAACTTTTTAGCAACCCAGGTAGAAGAGGCAAGCGATAGAAAAAAAACACTACTCGACCAGCCAAAGTGTAAACAATAACCCGGAGCGAGGGAACACCACTCTTATGTGATGGGGGCATAGATTGCGATCATATTTCATCTAAATAGTAAAGCACCAATCGGACATCAACTAGCACAAGTCCTAAAGATTCACCGGGTTCACACGAAAAATACGTCAACTACGATAATGAATGTATTAGCTTGTAAAATAATAACAAAATAGAAGATGAAAATTCAAAATAGGTTGGGTTTATTTACAGGAAATGGCACTAGAAAAATTTATAACTGGGAATGAGAGGTCTAATTTTTAAAATTAAAAACTACATATGGCAAGAAAAGGTTTGAAACACTTGTAGATTAAAAGGTTAATAATCATTTAGATATGCGATAGGGTTCGTTATAGGGTAAAAGTAAATTTACCTAGAAATAAACGATATGAGAGCTGGATAATTAGATAATATTACAGGAAAACTTTTTCCATAAATAATAAAGAAGGCAAGGCATATTTACATAATTAAGGGTAAGATAACAGGTAAAAATTTGACGTTAATCGTTAAGGTGAAATTTGCAATTAAAATCGTTTAATCCTTGAGCTAATGACGGTGCAATAAGGTATAATTTACATATGATATCATTAGGAATTAGATTTTGAAAAAAAACGCTAGTTGTGTCAAACAGAAAATAATTTGATTACATTTTCAATCTATAAAGTAATTTTTAAAATCATGTTAATTTAACGGTATGAACGAGATCAAATGTATTATTTTCTGTTTGTAGACGAAATTTTTAAATATGAACAATTACGAAAAACTACATCATATATAGAAAAGCGATACATACTAAGAAAAAAATGTTAGGTTTTTACTAAATCACTAAATCAAAATTGATAATATACGTGCATAAGCAGAATATTAAATGGCTAATTGAGATCTCACAAATCCCTCAAAAGGGAAGGTAATTTTTATTTTAGTTTATGCACACACAAAGATTCATGTAAATAGGTTATCAAATTTAACTAAATAACAATTCGTAATTAACAAAGGTTTTATAAATACGCAAACTTTCGTATTACGAGGGATTTTTAAGTTCCGTTTGTATACAGCGTCGTTGCTGAAAGCGGAACTGCGCATTGTACGATTGCGCAGCTCCCTCACAACAACCGATGACATTGCCGACTCCTATCCATCAATAGTTGCCGAACTACGGGCGAGTAAAGGTGGCCGCTACGATCAATTCTTCTGCCAATTGTGAGTTACGGAGTGTGATTCGTTTTCTTCAAGCTGAAGGATGTATTGCTGCTGAAATCCATCGAAGCTTTGAATGTGGTGTATGGTGAACACTGCATGAGCGATAATGCTGTCAGAAAATGGTGAAGGCAATTTGCGGATGGTTAAACAGACGTCTGTGACGAAGGTGGTCAAGGACGCAAGTCGGTCGATACAGCAAGTTTGGTTGACCGGGTTGACGAAGTGATCCGGGAGAAACGGAAGTTTACGATTAGTGAGCTGTCAATAGGATTTTCAGACATGTCAAGGTCTTCCTTGTACAAAATTGGTACGACCAAGCTAGAATATCGAAAACTGTGTACCCGTTGGGTTCCAAAAATTTTGAGTGAGAACAGAATGAGGCGAATGTCGTCAGCCCTGACTCTTTCCACAGGTTACGACAACGAAAAAAACAATTTCTTAAAGTCTATTGTTACTGGAAATGAGACTTGGGTCCTGCAAGACAATCCAGAAACCAAAGAACAGTCAAAGCAATGGATGCATCCGCACTCCTCTTGCAAGTCCAAAATATTCAAACAGAGTTTGACCAAGGGGAAAACAATGATCACAGTTTTCTGGAACCAAAAAAAGTGTGCTTCTCGTTGATTTCATAGAACAGAGAACAACAATAACAAAGGAAGCTTACTGTGAGACTCTACGTCTCCTCCAAAGGGCGATACAAAACAAACTAAGAGATATGCTATCATCTGGCGCGGTCTTGTTCCACGATAACGCACGACTGCATAGTGCCAACGTGCCTAAAGAACTTTTTCAACAGTTCAAGTGGAAAATTTTCGACCATCCACCTTATAACCCTGATTTAGTACCAGTGATTGTCACCTCTTTCGAGAAACGAGGGCATGGTTAGTGGACAACATTTCGCTAACAACCAAGAGCTTCAAAATACTGTAAAGACTTACTTGAGCTCACCGGCGGCAGACTTCTTTGAAGAGGGTGTGAAAAAGCTAGTCTCTCGTTGTGACAAATGCCTCAACCTTCACGGTGACTACGTGAAGAAATAAGTAACATATAAATTTTTTGCAATTAAAATTATCATGTTATTTCTATGTGTCTATTATTTATAGCCTATCTGAACTTGAAAAAACAGCCCTCGTAATACGTTTTTAATGTAAAACTGCACATGTTAACCTCTATGTTATATTTGTACTCTACGCGGATAGGAAATAAAGTTGAAAAAAATAGATGTCCTTGCAATTTAGTTAGTAGATATGCGCAAATTGGAGTTAGTGACTTCATATTATTAAGGGATTGGTAAGTTCTTTTTTATTAGAAGTTTTTCAAGGAAGATAAATAGAAAAGCATGCGGCATTTTAACAATAATTAAATAATATTGCTTACCTTTTAGATATTGCAAATAAATCCTAAACAAAAGATTTTTTTGGTAATTTAACTCTACTACACTTGTTCGTATACCGAAAAAGATCACCACAACACAAAGTATTAGATTCTTTTTTAATAATTCATTTAGCACCCTAAAACAAACATATATTTCAGCTTTTATAAATTAAAATATTGTTGGATTCACACAAGTAATGACGTAACAACCATATTTAATATTTAGTGTTTACAGTTTTCCAACCCGAAAATCGTATGTTACCGACAATATTGCCAGGGATGATATTTTAGAATCGATAATTAAAGGTTTTTATCGAATTTTAGAATGCTTCTAGGTTTAAACATACAATTTTTGTATGCTTTTCAATCATATATTAAAAACAAACAAACTTAAAAACATTATAGATGATGTAGCTGAACAGACTAATTTTAAATGGGAGAAAGCTAATTTTCTTTTTTACAAACACAAATTTATAAAAGACGCCTCATATTAATGGGCGCCGTTGAAACGAATTGTAACGTGTTTAAACGTATTTGAACATTCTGAAACGATAAGTTTTACTACATGTAAAGCTACATATAAACTTTAATTTACACGGGAATTAAATTCCCCGTGGCGTCTTGATCCCAATGCGGCATTCTCAATTTCTCAGGGACGACGTCCAGATGTCCCTTTGCTTTTTTGACTGTAGCTCTCTTCGACGAAGCGCCCATCTGTTGTGTAACAATAGGAAAGGGAACTGAAAAAAGGAACCACTTTGCCGAACTGTCGGAGCACTGCAAAAACGTTTACACTCGAGGAATGCTAATAGCCAAGTCCCTCTACTTCAGCATATCCGCTCCCACAAAACATCTCTCCTCTCCAAGAGAGGTTAAGGTTCTCTGAAGCAAATTGTTGGGCACAGCGACATGTTAAGCACAAGAATCGCTATCTCAGCGTTTTCCCAAACCACAAATGAAAAGTCAACGTCTGGTTTTACGTGAGAATCAAACCTTTGTGTGGTTTTCGCATAACGCTTATATTAAAACATAACAATACTGGGAGTTTACGCGTGCGGGATCTAAAACTCCCCTGAACCTAACTAATACAATTTTAAAAATAAAGCTTTTTGAAAAAAACGCAATATTTTATAGAATAGATAAGAAAAGGAAATTAAATTTTATTTTCAGTATATCATAAAATAAATTTATTGTATTTCCACAAAACTGTTTGTGAAAAGTTTTGTATAAGTTTGGAAATTTAACTGAAGCTTCTTCAGCATTAAACATCTCATCATAATACTCTAAAGCTTAAGAAAGGTTGTTTTATTCCTAGTGCACATTCAACTAGAAAACGAGTTTCCTTTGAAGTTTACTTTAAAGAGCGTAAAGTTTAAAATCAAATGTATGGCAATATAGGGATGTATTAAATACATTATGAAGTTAACTATCGCTTTAACAGGAGAGTAATGCTATTATTCTCAATATTATAAGTCCAACTGTGACTATTAGGCGCACATGGCGTACATTGTTTTGCATGTCGCCGTCAACGATAATACTAGGGCTGGTCGTTCCTAAGTTTCATAAAGTTAAGATTAAAAGAAAATAAAGAATATTAAAATAATTATTACAATTCAAACTACAAACGCATATACTGTCGTTTTTGACTATAGAATTAAAAGTTTGCGTTCTTCTGTGTAATAGTTTACATAAAAACCCTTCCCTTAACTAAACGTTTTCTTTACAGTTGCAGCAAAACTATTTGTAAAAAATGTTACGGATAAAATGAGCATTACGGTATAAATTTAGATTTGCTCTAAGGGGCGGGACCCTGTAACAATTATAGGATGCACCTGCTTACTACAGTGATGCGCGAGTGTGTTTCAAGGGAAGAAAAATAATAGAAATAGAAGTGGCTGAAATACAAATATTACGTTACAATATTCACTCGCCTTGAAAGGCGTTTTCTTCAGTCATAATTAAGTGGCGCCAAACCATCGTGTCTCGGCAATGCAGAATAGGTCTTCTTTGCTTTTTTGTTTCCTAAATGCATCACATTATAAGTTACCCATTTCTACAATCCCATAATTACACTCACTAAATTTTGTCATATCAAAGAATTTTTTAAATAAAGCACCTCTTCTAAACGCGACCTCATTACTGGGGTGGCTGGATATCCTTTTACAATTAACTAATTTTATCTAGGTCATATCAAATTAAATTCAATCTAAATTTAGCTTCTTTTAAGATTATATGAATACAAGCATAGTTTCCTTAAAAAATCTAATTTTTTAACATCAAACTGGTCAAGCATTACTAAAAGAAATCCTAAAAAAATGCATTAAATTAATCAATAATACTATCATATCATTATTCCCGCTTTCAATATTGATAGACATGACATTCTAAATCCCATTTCCAAAAATGTCATAGCTATCAATACACAAAGAACATAGTTCAGTACTACCACCTGCTTCTTTTCATCATTCAATTGCCCATTCAAAATACTAAATTTTCAATTTTCAACTGCCACTAAATTCCAGCAATGAAGCTTACATTTCGAATCGATTTTCATTCATTTCTTAATATTTTGAAATGTTCTAATCTGCCTTGGATGATATCATGCTAACACTTAACCAAAATTAGTGTTGTTGCCAATTCATCGTCCAACAAAATAATTACTTTGACGTTCGATTAACTTCCTACTGCATGAATACAAACATTATCTTTACACCATATGTACATAATTAAAAAGTATTAACATAAAAGCTCATATTTTTATTACGATTTAATTAATCTTTTAACAGGTTAAGGATGTCTGGAACCACAAGCTTCTCAATTTTTCGTCCTTCAAACAACAGCTCCTTTAACATAATCAAAATTCACTTATTTGAACTATACCCGCAGCCTTTTTTTACGACACACACAAGTTTTTATAATTCTACGCGCAGATGACATTCCTTGCAAATTTCCAAGCGAAGTTATAGAAAAGCTTGCGCACCGTTTAAAGTTTCTCCTTGAAATTGTGTTCCGTTCACTAACTTATAACCTTTCTTCACACCGATCCAGGTGCTTGTCAAAATCCACGAATCGTGATGAAATCTCTTCTGCACTTGACCACAAGAAAAGTCCCAATCAAAGCAACGTGGCGACCCCTCTTTATTACATCCTCGTATTACTACATTTCGGACTTTCTAATTACTTTCTAAACTCAACCTTTAACAATGATAATCTTTTACCAGTTTTCTCGTTACTGGTTCGAGAGTTATTTGTTTTTGTCCGCTGTCTAGCGTCCGCCTTTTTTTCCTGCCCTGCATGTATTTGAGGGGTTTGGCGTTGTACTACGGTCTTAATATGGAGCTTGTATTAAATCACGTGAAAATGTGCAATCAATGCTATCGTATGTATTCAAAAATTCTGTAAATGGATGTATTGTAATCTTTGTATTGTATGATACATCAGATTAGATTATTTGTAACCCGATATTTGTGAGTTTTACTAAATCAGCGCCTGTATGTAAGTAATTAAACTATAATCTAATAATATTTCTGTTACCTTGTCTGGAAATGACTTTTTATTATAACTGCACGTGCTTCCCTGTAACGTTAATTTTGCACAATTCTTTTTAGTTCTTCTAGTTTTGGGGTAATTTCTGTACAAAACATGCTAATTGATCATCCCAATGTTATTTACTACTTTATGTATTCTAAAAGCTTACTAAAAGTAACATGCTCACGTAATGAAAATTTACTATTGTACTTAGCTGTTTACATAAACTAACTCTTGTATTATCCATACTTATGTCTTTGTGTTATGTTTCTGAGGGGTATGTCATTGTGTTATGGTCTTAGCATTGAGCTTGTATTGAATCACGTGAAAAATACGTGATCAGTAGTATCATATGTATTCAATAATTCTGCAAATAGATGCGTTCTAATCTTTGTATTGTATGATATTTCTGATGTTATTTGTGACCTGATGTTTGTAGGTTTTAGCAAGTTAGCGTCAATATTTAAGTAATTAAACTACATTGTAATGATATTACTCTTATCTTGTCTGAGTTACTTTGTATTGTAATTACATGTGCTTCCCTGTGCAAAACGCATAATTCTGCTAAAAATTGTTAAAAGCTCTCTTATTTTTGGGGCAATTTCTATATGAAACAGGCAATTCCACTGTTATTTACTCTTTTAGTTATTCTAAAAGATTTCTTAAAGTAACAGGAACGCACTATGAAAATTTACTTTTGTAGTTATTTTGCTTACACAAACTAACTCTGATAATTACCCATGTTTGCATCTTTGTGTTCGAATTTGTAATGCATAATATTGAAATCTGTTTTCCTTTTTGCAATTTTGAAATAATTTATTGACCTGACTGTATTATACAAAAATATAACTATGGTTTTGTGATTTGCGTTTTTTACCTGAATTCCCTTTACAAAACTAAAAATTACTGAAGTGTCAAGCTTAATGAACACTAGTATTCGTAAAATCATAACATACAGGATACATCTGTATTTATTTTGTTCGTTTTAGACAAATTATCTTCTCTCCTATTTGGTTTTTATCTAAAATTAACGCACCCGCGTTACAAACGGCTTTTAAAGTTAGGACATTGAGTTTCTTCTGGTTTTGGTATAGAAAATTAAACATTCGACGAGTTGTATCGTAAATTGTTTGAAATTTAGCTCTAACTAAAAAACTAGAAACTTAGACAGAAAAATGAAAAAACTTTAAATTATAGAATTAAATAAAGTTAAATGACAGGATGATTTGTTTTCTAAAGTTGTTGTAGTCGTAAGTTTTGAAGTCACAATAATCCCAGAGGAGTATGATTTATTATAAATAAAAAATTAAAAATCAAAATAAAAAACTAATAAGGTGTTAATGATAAAAATGAATAACAAAGCTGAACGTGAAATAAAAATTTAAATGTAGGTTAACGTGTTTAAAATGTTAGTCAAAACAATAATACAAAAAATATAAAAGTTAAAGATCAAAGGCCAAAGAGGTGTTTGTAGAGCAATTGATTTTCATCTCAAAAAAAAGCAAGAAGATGGTGATAGATTATACAAACTCAAAACCTATAAACACTAAAACAGATTGAATTTTCAAAGATATCTGAATATTCGCCCAAAATTTTACATACAAACAGATGCCACTCTGTTTTGCTCGGTGCCTTGGTGTTATATAACTTCTTAAGACCATCAAAACTGTTACGTGCCAAAAATATTTTAGAAAATAAATAATTGTAATAAATTTTTTGTATAATTAATTTAGCGAAATTACACCTTTTGTGTAATCTAGTTAGAAAACAGGTTGTGTGGATTATCATCGGGGGGTTTTCGAAATATCTTTATTATAATGTAATGCCATGGGAAAAGAATATTAAATATAACTTCTCACGGTTCGTAATAGACATATATCACCTTCCCGACCAATGAGGAGGAGTGGTGGCTACACTAGTTGTTGTAAACGCACCCTGATTAATTCCTATCTTGACCGCCTAATCGTTAACTGCCTGCACATGAGCGTGCTCTATAGTCTATGTACTAGAGTGCACACCTGTTGATTTTATCCAAATCTTTAATATCGTCCCTTGTGTGTGTTTCATCTTAATATTGTAGTAAACCAGCGAGCTCTACTACAAAGTATCAACTAAAAAAAAGTGCTGAACAAACCCACACCGCAAAACAAATAAACAACAATTATCTGTTACCTGGTTTTGTAATAAGTGGTAATTTGGAAAGGTAAACGATTATTTAATTTACATTGCAAATTTAAACCGTAAATTATTTAATTTCGTTTGTAAATTCTGTGGAACTCGGTACGCACTCTACACAGACATGCGATTATCTATCTTACATTTACCTGTGTTCGTCGATATAATGAATGGTGCCAATTTCCATGGTTCTAATACTTATATGCACTAATTAAGACTTTATCGCGTAAGGTAAGCAACTTTCGGAGCTTTATAAAAAAATTTAAATTATTTTTAATTAATTTAATTTTAAATTTATTTTTCAACATTACACCATATACGACTATAGAAGTGGTGTCTAACCTAACTTCTAAGGAACATGTGGTTAACGTTTTCCTAAATATAGTATTAATTTATAATTTTTTATCAATCAAAGTGAACTGTTATTAAACTATCTACCTCATCTATTTAAAAAAACACTGTTTAGTGTATAACATGATTGATTGTAAAATGACCTAAAAGTGAATTATTTGGTAAACAAGGTTATAGAATTATAAAATATTTTGATAAACGGGTAAGCAATTTTCTTATTGTTTCTAATTTAAGCTCTGTATACCTATAAATATCTAAAAATAATACCTCAATTTTAACTTAAAAATTCCTTTTATTTAATTAACTTTCAGTAGTATAATTGCTTTTCTAAATTTGTGTAATCACTTATTTTTAAATAGGTTGCTGATATTGTTAATGATCAATAATTAGTCCTTCCTCTGTTTATACTTTTATCTGAATATATTTTGTCTTCTCTACCACTTTATCTTGTCCTGTATAAATATATCATATCTTTGAGTTCTAAATTATTTAAACCGTCTTGTTTCTTAAAAACATTATTAATCTCAAAATTTCATAGTTCTCTCGTATCTAGTTTTTAAACAATTATCTGTCAGTGCACTTGAATAATTTCACTTTTTTTTTAAATTTTAGGAATTGTATTAGCTGATGTCGGTTTGCTGCTTTACTCTTTAGAAACACAGCACGCACAAACTATGCGTCTGTAATAACAAGTCGATTTCTACAGTTGCGACTGCGAGACATTTCTATTCCATGTGTTTTCTTTCGCAAATATCTGAACCATTTTTTTACGATTTCCTTTATCAATTGTTTTTCTGTATCATAAAAACAGCATGCACGTTTTTCTGTTGTTTACTTGAACGTCCCCGTAAGGGGCTATCGCCTTTTGTTGTTTTCAACGTTAAGCCCTTGTTGTTTTTCTGTATATTACAAAATTTGTCTACTTTTATACTTGAATAACTGCTTGTCGTTTAATTATTTTTGTATGTTTGTAGTAGTTAATGATTTTGAAATTATCGCGAGGGAGTATTAAGGTTGATCGTTTTAACTTGCGTCTAGTTTTCTACTCTGCCCTTTCTCTAGAATACCTGTCCTAAGACTTTACTTTTTCGTATCTCTTTTCTCGTTTCAGCTCTATTTTTTCAACGATGGACCTGTCTTTGTCCCGAGATAACGATACGTCACATATGAGTGGTCCTCCACGCCGCGCTGCTGACTATATTTCGACTGGTTGAGCAGTGCCTTACTATTCACTTTTTTTGTATCGCTTTTGCCCAATGCGAGCTCTTCTTCTCTTTTCTACCCGGTTGCTATGAAGCACCAACTTTACTTTTTTATTTGCTTCCCTACCTTTTAAAGTCTTGCATAGTTTAGAGGGTTGTTACCTCACGACATTGGTTTGTAGATCTGGGAGACCTCCGTCTGGTTTTGTATCGTCACTGCCTTCCACTGGGATTTATTGTAAAACCGTCGAGAGTATAGTTTGTTTTCTATTTGGCCTGCGGGCCCGTTCTCTTGGCGGCTCCGTGGTGTAGTTGGTATGCATGTGATTACTATGCCCAAGGTCCCGGGTTCAAATCCCGACACGGTCCGCTTGAAAATGTTAGGCGAGCATTTTTCAGAAAAATACGCCCTTGTTCGGATGAGAGGTAAAATGGAGGTCCCGTAGGTGTGTTGTCAGGCACGTTAAAAATCCTTACCTTGCTTGCAACAGCAATCAAAATTTCCAGGTAAAAAGTACTCGCTTCCTGGCCAATGTAGTACCTTCGGGCGGAGCATTGGAATACCAAATGTAAGGTCTTATTCTCTTGGCGGCTCCGAAGGCCAAAGAGGTTTGCATATGCTGATCCCAAAGTTCCGGGTTCGATTCCTGACACGGACTGCTTAAAAAGTGTTAGGCGAGCATTTTTCACAAAAATACGCCTTCGATTAGATGCGAGGTAAAATGGAGGTCCCGCGTGTGAGTGTTGTCACGCACATTATAGATCCCTGCCTTCTTGGAATAGCAAAAGTTCGGAAAAATTCAAAATTTGCAGGTAAAAACTCGGTTCCTGGTCAATGTAGTACCTTCGAGTGAAGCATTGAAAAATCAAACGTACTGACCTAACCTCTCTTAATCAAAACCGGAGAGCAGCATCTACCTCCACATTCTTACCTGGTCTCTTATGCTGTTCTTATGAACAGATGCCACTGCACGGAACTTTTCCTTCTGAAGGAGGGCATGAGAAAAATTCCTTTTCGGGATCCTATGTTATCACTGTATTACATGATAATAATCACCTCTTGGGAGTCCCTTTATTTTATCTACTATAGAAGGTGAAATGTGCCTTGCTAAGAGTAGGGAATGCAAACCATAGAAATTGTTATGTTATCATTCTTTTTGCAATCTCCTTTGAAATCTTATCGTATTGTTAGGTTAAACCACAAATGGTTATGCATTTATCTTTTTGTTTAAAAATATTTTGGAGATTTTACCTTTTCTAATTAATATTCTAATCCATAAATGGTTATATATTTGTCTTTTCCTTTGAAATTATCTTTGAGGCTTTACTTTATCTAATTGATGCTTCAATCATAAATTATTTATGTATCTTTCTCTTTGAAAACATCTTTGAGAGTTATTTTATCTACTTGATATTCTGAACTTTTCATAATCAAAGGTAGGAATTGTGAATATGAAATGAACCTAACCTGCATTTTAGCTTTAGCTTTGTAAATAAGAAATTTCTTGTTAATATAGCATCACTCGTTAATTTTTTAACATAAAGTTTTAGTTTATGCAACATAATTTGCTGATATTGTCGGAGGCTTTTACGGCCGAGGTCATAAATATTTATGGTTCCCGGAACCATAACATCTTTTGCGTTTATTTTGCTAGTATGCCTTCATATGTAAAGTGTTAAAAATAAGTTATTCCTGTATTTAGGTTTTAATAGTGAAAAATAAGTGTTAGTTTTAAATATTAAGTCATACCCTTCAACTAATTCTGTGCGGTGGGTGAAGCGGTAAACAGGACTCTTGCGTGTCTAGTTGAGGTAATGTGATGATAAGGTAGGTTTCCTGGTATCACCAATATTGTTACAGTTTAAAAACCAGGTGGCTCCTAAAGACATTTTTAGAAGGTAAGTTCCGTGTATATGAATTGTTCTTTTTTTTTGTCTTTTTCTTTTTAAAACTTCATCGCGATTCTCAATCGTCAAATCCGCTTTACAAAAATATTTTGGAAAAATAACTTTATTATCATGTAATACAATGAGAATAAAGTGCTAAATATAATTTCCCACACTTCATGATAAGCATATCTCGCCTTCTTGATTAATCAGGACGACGAACCACAAAAGAGTGACGGTGTAACTACTTGTTGGAAGCAGCCATGCTGGATTCCTGTCTTGACTGCCTTATGGTTAACTGCTTGCACGGTAGAGTGCATTATAAACTAGGTAGTGGAGTGTTTACCTGTTGATTTCCACTGAAATTCCTAAATATCGTACATCTGTTCCCGTTTAATGTTGTAGGTAATATCAGCGAGGTCAACTGCAAGATACGGAGTAGAAACGGCGTTGAGCAAACCCATGCCTTAAAACTAAGATAAACAATAAGGTAGCAACCTAACTTGCTAATATAAAGTAGTTCAGAAAGGTAGGCGAGTTTTAATTAATTTACATTGTTAATTTGAACCGTAAATTATTTTAGTTCATTTGTAAATGCTGTGGAATCTAAATCGTCCTCTATGCGAACCCGCGATTAATGACCATACTTTTACCTTTGTTTACTTCTTGCAATATAGTCGTATATTGAGTTTCTTCAGACGTTTAGTTTCACAAAAGTATTCCGATGTTAGAGCCATTGCCAATTTTTCTTGTAGGAATCTAATAATTACCTCATACACATTTTTTGTTTCCTTTTTGCTTTTAATTTTGCAACTGCTAAAAAGTATTTACTAAATCGTATTTCTTCATATTCTATGCTGAAACATCAAGTTCTTCGTTCTCTTTGATAAATAAGCATTTCTCTTGCATTAAATATAATTCTATAGAATAAATTCTCTTACGTAGGATTGACAAAAATAACTATTCCTTTTGCTAATATTTGCGTAATTCAGAATTTCATAAGGGTTTTGAAGTTGTTTGTGTTTGCACAGCATTTTAAATGGTAATGGGTTGTTAAATCAACAAAATGTAAACAGGAATCCGTCAACAACTCCTGGGCTTAATATTTTATCAGAAACTCATCGACCAAGTTTATTTAAGAGGAGAAAGTAAAGCATTGCAAATTAAAATTCGAACAAGCAAGAAGAAAAATATTAAAAGTTGTGAAAAGATAAGGCTTTAATATACTATAATTTTAAATAGACACCGTAAGTTCAGTTCGCTTTGGGTTTAGCAGTTTAGTACCTCAAGGAAGTGGATGATTTTAAGAGAGCTGTGTGGGTTTTTAGGTATTTTTCTAAGTAATACCCCTAAAGTTTTGCAAAAATTATATGAACAATGTGGAATTATAATTTATTATTAAGAAAAAGTTGCTAACACTCGATATAAACTGCAAGTTTTATTAAGCGTAAGTTACTTAAATTAGCACGAAAGAATAGTTTTTAAATTCACAACTTGTAGTTTACCCCCTAGTTCAAAATATTACAAACATTGGTAAAAACAATTTTCTAGTTCCTATACATTGGACTGAGTTTGGGAACGGTATAAAATTTGATGGTTTGATGGGGTTCGTCACATCCCCCATTCCTGTGTACTAGAAATAGGGACTATTTTAGAAGGTGGTGAGAAACGACGCCAAACCCCCCCCCCCCTATTACTTTGATTTGCTCCAAAACCTAGCACTAGTCAGCGTAGCTGGCAACTCAAACACAAAAGGGTGGAGATATTTTAAAGATTTTTCGTCAGCCCCTATTTGCTAAAAATTTGAAACTCGAAACCTAATTGCTTATATCTAGCACTCAATTATGAAAGCTAGCACCACGACTGCTTAAAAAGTAGTGCCTATTTTATGTGTAAGAAAATAGTAAAAACGTCCAAAAAAAATTTTGTAGCCTATAAATATATATACATATAACACTACACTCCCCCCCCGTGCTGAATAGTGTTACATTCAGACCGTTTGAGGGGTGCTATCTAGCGCTAGCTAGTGCTAGGTGTAGGCTGTCTAGTGCTAAAAGTTTTGTTACGTTTATTTTCGACGATAGATTCAAATACGTCCCTTTTTGTGGTAATTCGTTTTTCATTCACCTAGCTTCTGTTTCTATTCAAAACCTCATCCTGTATTTTTACCTCGTTACAATAATACGCGCAATCATAACATTTCTTTCAAATCTATTCATTCTAAAACGAAAATTTATTCGATAAATTAAATAGTCAATACTTTGTTTTAGGTATTCGTTAATATGTTAAACATTCCGATAACGTATAATAGCTTTCTCTTGTGTTTCCCACCTAAAGACTTGCCAAAATATGGATCCTACTATTAGTTGATAGCGTGTTTTCCAGTTTGCTAATTGCGCCTTGGTAACGCGAGGATTGCAGTTCGAACATGTGTTATTTAAACCAATTTTTAATTTGATTCTGCAGCTTGTGCGTTAAAATATTTTCTACAGCGATGCACGTTTTTTTTGTTTGACAAGTAGGAGGTATCTTGCGTGTATCACTCTTAGCCGGAGGCCAAATTGGTTCTTTCTTTATGTAGGCCCAACTGTTCGTTGACGTAGATCAACTGCTTTTGTCTGTAGACCGCTGCTGCAGTTACGGTGGCAGGGCGAATGGATCCTGACTACCGTGGCGTTGCTGTGCTGACTCACCCCCGACGGCTTGCAAGATAAGCATTCCGACGCATAGAGGTATGTGACTTGGGTTTTTATGCACATCGAGGATTATTATTTATCAGCGGTTGATGTTGTGAAACCAGTTCACCGTACATGTTTAAAGGCTAGCTTTGCTAGTGCTTCTGGTTATATTTCTTTAATTCTTACCACAACTTGGTCTACATTTAATACTTGAATTTAACACACTTGCTATTGAGAAAATCTAAGGATTACCTTTTTCCAATGAGTTTTATTACATGTTACCTGCAAAATGCGCACTTCGTAGATCCATTATAAAATTTGTCCTTTACAATATAACTTAAATTTAATACTTTTTTTTGTTCATATGAATCAAGAAATTTTAATTTATTTTTATTATTAATAGATGATCGTGAGCGACGTGCTTTTTTTTATTTTTTTGGCATGTAGGTGAATCCCCCACTCTCCGCGTTTGGTAGTTAGCCTGGTATTTACGTCTAAGTATGTAGCATAAATACTGACGCCCTTGCGTGGAGCCTCGATTTTTTTTCGTGTTACTTTGACCCCAATTTTGTTCTAGTTAACGGTTACTTCGATTTGGTATTGATTAATTTCTGCTCCGAGTTTGTTTTAGTTAATTTTTGCTCCGATTTTTTTTGTTGTTAGTGCCTAAGTTTCTACATTACCCGCATTTCTCGACCTGATGCTACTTGTTTTTTTTTCCTTTACGTTCGACCTATTGCTTATTTTTTCTTTTTCTTTCGGCTCTTTGGTGTTCTTCATATGAGAATCGGTTTTCTTTATTTCTTTTGTGGGTTCGATCTTCTTGAATTTTGACTTTTTCTCTTCCGTGATTGCTAAATATCCTTGGTTAGCTTATGTCAGATTATTGGACTTGTGTTTTTGTCAATAATTCTAGTCCATTGAAAACGCTGACGCCCAAGATTTTTCTTTTTCTTCCTTCCCTCTCGGTACATTTTGTTCTCCCCGTCAAGTCTAGAGTTGGTTCCTCTCTCCGATTTTTCTTTTATTCTACAGCCCTATTCTAATTTCTATTTTGTTGTTTCGCTTCCATTGGTGTTCCTGAAGTTTATCCGTCGGATATGTTTTAGATTGCTCTGTATTCGCAATAATTTGCTTTGGCTTCTATCGAATTACGGTTAGCCTTTATTTAGTTACTTTCTACCAATTTCATTCTAGTTCGTATGTAAAATGACTTCTTTTTCGGCTTCTCACCAAGTTCTTCCTGTGTGGGAGTGTAATTTGAAATTTTCTAATAACCCATACACTCTTACCGTACATGATTTTTTGAAACGGGTCGAAGAACTCCGACGAACTCAACATGTGTCAGTATTGCAGTTATTTGAGTCTGCAATGGACTTGTTCGAGGCTAAAGCGTTACTTTGGTATCGTGGTTACCGTTATAGGTTTTCTGACTGGAAGTCCTTGTCTAATTTACTGATTCAACATTTTGAACCCCTGGATTTTGCTTAGAAGTGTGCTACTATTGAGGAAAATAATTTTACTTCCCATGACCGAATTGTTAAGATTTCTATTACGCCTACGGGTAGATCCGATACTTCTTCCGTACGTTCTACTGTTCTTCCTTCTAGTTCTACTTCTACTCGTCAGGTCGTATGCTTTAATTGCGATAAACCTGGTCATGTTTCGACACGTTGTACTCGTCCTAAAGTACTCCATTGTTATGGTTGCGGATATAAGGGAGTTTCTCGCCGCAACTGTCCACACTGTCATCCTACTACTAATAGGTCTTCGAATCATACTTCAAATACTGTCCTTACCTCTAGCTGCCTAATTTTTCTGCTTCTCACTCTACGTTCTCGTCTGTCCCTCATTTAGGTCATCCTGTTACTACTATCAAAACCTACCCTTCTTCGGCGAATACAGCTTCGAACAAAATTTCTTCCGTCTCTTATTTTACATCCTATTCTACTCCTTCTGCTCGCCCTACTTATTCACCCTCGCCCCAGACTGTGCCTGCACCACCATTGCAATCAATACTTCGAATTAGTGACTTGCAGGTAGCGCAGGTAGCTTCTCAAGAGTTTGTTCCCGCTTTCTTAAACGATATTACCCAAGAAATTTCTGTCGTGTCTGCAAACACAAAGCTCGCTGAAGTGACGATAACTTCTAATTCAGTCCGCGAAGGTTCTGTTGAAGTCCATGAACCTGTATCTTAAATGTCTGTTGCTGTTGCTGTCAAAATTCTACATGTTCCTGCTTTCTTAAATGCTTCTACTCAAGAAATTTCTGTCGTCTCGGCAATCACAGCCGTAGCTGAAGTGAAGATAATTTCTAATATGGATAGAGAAAGTTCTGTTGAAATTATGGAACCCGTAGCTGTGATGCCTGTTGCTGTCATCGTCAACATTTTACCTGATTTTGTTTCGTTATCTACTATTGTTAAGGAACCAGTTCCTATTGTGACTGAAATTTTGTCTGTTACTACTCTATTGTCTAACAGTAATGAAGTCTTACTTGATTCTATTTCTTTATCGGACGTTGATGAAGCGATACCTATTCTTACTCATTTTTCTCATGCTGACAAAATACTACTTGCTTTTGTTCTTTTAGCTAAGGTCGGTGAAATCCTAGCTGATGTCCTGTTATCTAATGTTGACGAAGGTCAACCTGATTCTGCTTTCTCATCTATTGGAGATGAAGTTCTTTCCGATACTGTTTGTTCTTCTAACGTGGATGAAATTCTGTCTGGTGCTACTCCTTTCTTTCATGTTGATAAACTTCATTCTACTCCTTTATCTAACATTGCCGAAGTTCTACTGGATACTGTTTGTTCTTGTAACGTTGATGGACTTTTACCTGATTCTGTTCCTTTATGTAATATGGTTGAAGTGTTATCGTATTCTGCTCCCTTTCCTATGGCTGATATTCCTACAGCCAATGCTGTTTCCTTTCCTAACTATGATACTTCTAGTCCTCTATCTAACGTCGTTGGAATTTTATCTACTTCTGTCCCTCTAGTTAACGTAACTGAAGTGTGCTCTGCTTGTGTTTCTTTTCGTAAGGTTGATTCTCGTACAGCTCATACTTTTTCCTTTTCTACCGTTCACTCTTTTACCACCAATTCTAAAAACAAACAACTTTCTTCCATAACGTGTTCTGAGTTCCATAAATTACGACAACCACTAGTATCTCCACCCTCGCCACCACTTTTTCAACCTCGGACTACAACTCCTACACTCCCTGCTGTTCCTGTGTGGCAGAAAACTGCCCAACAGAGATAGACTTTATTCTATGCTTCTTCCGAACCGGAAGACGTATGTCGGCGAAGTCCTAATGTCCTTGATCTCGTTTCGTTTTTCTTCTGGCGGCGTAAACGCCTTAAGCCCAATATCTAGTTCTCGCGCACCAGATTCTAATGCCGGCTTTGCCCTCCTTCGGACTTGATTTGGACGTTACAATTTCGTTTAACTTCCTTGTTTTGCTAGGTTTTCTTTCGTTTTCTTACTTTTTCTGAACCCATGTGGATCCTAGAATAGAATAGCCCCATGGTACGACCTGCCTGTCGTAAGAGGAGACTACAGCGGTCCAACACAACACATACACACACGCACCCACACTTTATACACGCACAACACCTACACACACACACACTTATTACACACCTACACACACGCGCGCACACGCACACACCTACTCATACATAACTACACTAAGATGCTGTTTTATTTTCTTTTATACGATTCTTCATTTTTTTGTTTTGGTTTTGTACTTGGTGCTTGGTGTTATTCTTTTTGGTATTTCTTTTATTTCTCGTTCCTTTCGTTCCACATTCCTTTCCTTTTTCTTGTTGCTGGTTTTCTTTGCTGTCGGTCCCTAGTCCCATTGTGTTTCGTCCATCCGCTCCTGTGGTAGGTGTTTGCTAGACCGTTTTTCTTTTTTCGGAAACTACGACTTAGTTGACTTTAGGTCTAGTTAGCATTTCTTTTCTTTGGTTCTTCGGTTTTGGTTACCACAGTTAGTAGTACATCGTTTCCTTTTACCAGCGCTCTCCCTCTTTTCCTCTCGGTCTCCCTTGTTGTCCCTTTGTTTACTTGAGGCTTGATTTTTGGGTCCTGTTTTGATTAGCACTGTTGGTTTTCTTCCTCGTTTCTTTTCTTCTCTTGAGGTTGATAACCTTACTGTTTCTTCTGAGAAACATCCGTCCGTTGTCGACTCCGCAGTGCTGGGGCCGTTGCACCTTAGTCCTCCTTGATTGCTTATTACCCGTCTTCCTTCCTTTTTTTCTCTTTCTATTATTGACCTTTCGAGCCGGATTTTGTTTGGTGTTTTTTTTGTTTTCTTTTCCATCCGGAATCTGTTCTAGTCGGTCTTGTTGTTGTTTTAGTGTTTTATTTCTCTTTCTGTGTTTTTGTTGTTTCCGTAACGAATGTTCTTTTAGTTTGAAGCGAATTTTCTTTATTTTTCGTTTTGTTTGGGGGTTTTTTGGGTCTTGCCCATTCCCGGTTAGCTTTCCTACCTCTACCTGTTAATTTTGCTGCGGGGGGATTTGTTACGTTTATTTTAAACGATATATTCAAATACGTTCTTTTTTGTGGTAATTCGTTTTTCATTCACCTAGCTTCTGTTTCTATTCAAAACCTCATCCTGTATGTTTACCTCGTTACAATAATACGCACAATCATAACATTTCTTTCAGATCTATTCATTCTAAAACGAAAATTTATTCGATAAATTAAATAGTCAATACCTTGTTTTAGGTATCCGTTAATATGTTTTCCGATGACCACTTGTGAAAACGACAGATTACACACTACTTAGTAATGTAGAAAGTAAAGTATATCACTCTAGAGTGCGAAAGTACATATCACAGTAGTGTTGAAATACTTTTCAACTCTTGAGTGATATGACTGATGTTAGTATGCTTGTTACCTAGGCAACTCAGACTTCCGGTTTCTACCTTTTTGTATTCATTTGTTTCGTTTTGGCTAATAGCAGTTTAAAATACTCAGAGTTAAATCGATACTGACAGTTTCCATTTTACTTTAAAATGTAATTACTCATATTAGTTTGTAATTGAAATGATTTCTTCAATAAACATTGAGAATGTATACGCTTAAAGCAACAGAGTCGCGGATTTTATAAAAATAAAAACAAAGTAGGCGTTCGAATTTTCAACATCAAAACGTCAAATAAATTTTATAGCTGTCTGTCTGTCTTGCATTATTGTGTACACATTTATTGCAAATAAACATAAAAATAACATTTCGTAATTGTTTTTGGTGGTGGTCGTCGGAAAAATAGTGTACAGTACTTGCGTGGAAAGTGACATTTCACACTCGTGGAATAGGTCACTTTCCACACTAGTAATGTAATATACTATAAACATTTCGACAACGTATAATAGCTTTCTCTTGTGTTTCCCACCTAGAAACTTGCCAAAATATTGGATCCTACTATTAGTTGATAGCGTGTTTTCCAGTTTACTAATCGCGCTTTGGTAACGCGAGGATTGCAGTTCGAACTCGTGTTATTTAAACCAATTTTTAATTTGATTCTGCAGCTTGTGCGTTGAAATATTTTCTACAGCGATGCCCGTTTTTTTTTGTTTGACAAGTAGGAGGTATCTTGCGTGTATCACTCTTGGCCGGAAGCCAAATTGGTTCTTTTTTATGTAGGCCCAACTGTTCGTTGACGTAGATCAACTGCTTTTGTCTGTAGACCGCTGCTGCAGTTACGGTGGCAGGGCAAATGGATCCTGAATACCGTGGCGTTGCTGTGCTGACTCACCCCGACGGCTTGCAAGATAAGCATTCCGACGCATAGAGGTATGTGACTCGGGTTTTTTATGCACATCGAGGATTATTATTTATCAGCGGTTGATGTTGTGAAACCAGTTCACCGTACATGTTTAAAAGCTAGCTTCGCTAGTGCTTCTGGTTATTTTTCTTTAATTCTTACTACAACTTGGTCTACATTTAATACATTAATTTAACACACTTGCTATTGAGAAAATCTAAGCATTACTTTTTTTCCAATGAGTTTTATTACATGTTAGCTACAAAATACGCACTTCGTGAATCCATTATAAAATTTGTCCTTTACAATATAACTTAAATTTAATACTTTTCTTTGTCCATGTGAATAAAAAAATTTTAATTTATTTTTATTGTTAATAGATAATCGTGGGCGACTTGTTTTTTTTTTTTTTTGGTATGTAGGTGAATCGCACCCACCCGCGTTTGGTAGTTAGCCTGGTGTTTACGTTTCTTCCGGCTACGTCTAGATACATAGTAGTTTCAAGGTATTAAATTACCGGAGTGTGGATTGGCGTCACACTAATTGTATGGATAGCTGATGCTAGATCTAAGCTGCCAAGTGCTAGGTTCCAAAGCAAATCAGAGCAACGGCGTGTGGCTAGCGTTAAGTTGGCAAGCCCTGGATAAAGTGGGTCATATTTCTGAAAAGGTTTCGCTGCTAGCTTTCTTCCTTCGGTGCCAGCAATCAACTGTTCAAGTTTCAATTTTTTTAAATAACTATAGGAAGGGGAAAAGGCGTCAATGTTTTAAAAACTTACAACCATCGTATTTTTGAAGTGCTAGCCTTTTCGGTTGGTGATAGTTGGTGCTATGTATGAGCTACTAGATGCTAGGTTTTGGAACAAATCAGAGCAACTGCAAAGGGCTAGTGTCTAGCTGGTCGTCTCCGAATAAGGTAGGCCATATCTTCGAAACGGCGTTGGTGCTAACTTTCCCATTTCATAGCCATACTGGTGCTGTCTATAAGCAGTCGGATGCCCGAGTTTTAACCTTTTTCAACAACTGGAGGGAGACGAAGCTGCAACTAAATCTTTAGAAAAACGCCGCCACCTTGTTTATGAGCTGCTAGCTGTTTTAGTTGGGTGATAGCTGGTGCTACGTTTGTTTCAAGTTATTGGATTACAGGGACGAAAGCTGGCGCTATACTAGACACCTCCCCTCTCCACCGTAATTATTTGTTGTACCGTCGGTATTGATTGGTGCTAGCTTTAGCGTGCCAGTTGATGCTAGGTCTAGGCTGCTGGCTACTACGTTTCGAAGCAAACCAGAGCAACGGCGGGTAGCTAGCGCCGAGTTGGGAACCCCTGGATAAAGTAGGCTTTTCCACTTTAGTGCCAGCAATCAAGTGTCCAAGTTTCAATCTACTTGAATAACTCTGAGAGGAGGTGGCGTCACAGTTTTAAAAAATTGCAACCATCTTGTTCTTGAAGTGCTAGCTTTTTCAGTTGGTGCTAATTGATGCTAAGTCTGAGCTACTAGATGCTAGATTTTGGAGCAAATTAGAGCAACGGCGAATGGCTAGCGTCTAGCTGGTCGTCTTCGATTGAGATAAGCCATATCTCCAAAACGATGTTGGTGCTAACTGTCTCATTTCGATGCGATACTGGTGCTGTCTATAATTAATCAGATGCCCGAGTTTTAACCTTTTTCAACAACTGGAGGGGAGGGACTTGCCACTAAATCTTTAAAATATCGCATTGTTTTTGAACTCTTAGCTCTTTTAGTTAGGTGTTTGCTGGTGATAGGTCTTTGATACATAGTGCTGAGTTTTTGAGCAAATCGGAGCATTGAGAGGGGCTGGATAATGGTCTTTAAGAATTCTCCGCCATCTTGTTGCTGAGGTGCTAGCGCTTGTTACAGTATTCCGTGCGAATAAGAAAGAAAATTTAAGTAGGCAAAGAAAATAGCACGCAACTAATACCGAAACAAAGAAGAATCCAAGGAATGCAGTGCTAGCTAAAATACCGCAGAGTGGGGTGGGTAACTAAGAAAGAAAAAGAAAACCTTAAGAAGGAAAGTTAGTTTACACACCTCTAATTAACAAATATGTTACAACATATCCCGGAGGATTTACAGAGTACAAGAATCTTCGTAAAAATAATTAATACACTCCTTAATTACCTCAAACTAATTTTTAATCTCAATCCTAATATGCACATAAAACAAAATTAAACAAAACAATTTATAGTGTATTATTTTCAGTCACTTGTTTACCATAATTTTAAATATTTGACATTCCTTTATATTTAAAAAATAGTCATAGAAAGTATATATATATATATATATATATATATATATATATATATATATATATATGTTTCTAGTGTCCACGAGCAATTCTTAACAGTAATTTCTGATAAGTAGACAGCAGAAAAAATAATGTAATAGTAGGCAACAGCAATAAAAAGGAAATAAGGACCATCTACTGGCTGAAATGCATTTCGCAGCAGTTGTAACAAAAAATTATTAGGTAATAACGTCACGCCTAAACGATAGTGTAACTCTAAATTCTTTATATAGAAAATTTTATAAACAGTAATTGTTAATCTTATTTTATAATTCATACTCAACCAATAACAGCTGTAGCATTTGCATATTCCGACAATTTGAGCGAAGTAGATTCAATTTCAACACCGTAGCATCTTGAGTTGTGCGATGAGTAATCTTAAATAAAGCTTAAAACAATTTAGACCCAATTTTTCCTGGAGGAAATCATGAGAACGATGTAGAGAAGAAACGGCAAGCCGTACAGCTTGGCATGATGTTCCTGTTTTTAATTATTAATAATGCTTACCTTCTAATTTAATGCGTATCAACAATCGTATATCAAGTACGATATTCAAACATCATCCAGGATTCATCATTGATACAATTTACCGCTCTAGCTTAAATTTCCTGTAATTGAGTCTACTGTTTCTTCCTGCAATATAAGCAGGAACAAGAGAAAGGTACGATATTGAATCGGGGTAGGTAAAAATCAACAGATAAAACTCCACTACATTTTATAATACAGTTCCGCACAAGTCGTTCAAGATAGGTGGCCACGTCGAAAATGCCATCATAACCGCGCTACCAACAAATTGAAAACCCACCACCGCCTATACGTTACGCGTCCTGATTGTTTGCAAAACGTCATATCCTTTTGCGACCAGTGAGAACCGTTGTTACCACAAAATTGCTCAATAAAATTTATTATCAAGAAACCCCAATGGTAATTCCCACGAGCCTATTTTCCTAACTGTTATACAAATATTTGTAATAACAAATTAATTGTACAAAAATGTCCTACAATTAATTATTAACTAAAATAATTTGCGGGTGCTCTTTAACGCATACCAAGGAGTGGTTTTATATCATCTATAACAATCTATCTCGATACTCTTTAAGTGCACTGACTCACCAATAAAATTGATAGTTATATACAACACCAGGCAATTGAAGAAGCTCAACAAGTTTTGAACCAGTGGACGTACTGAACCAGTCAACAAGGAATTGATTTTCTTGTTTTTCACTTCCTACGTCAAACTCTGAAGAGAAACGTTATTAGGAGAATTACTTCTTGCAAAGCTAATGTCTTATTCGCCCTAAGTCTCTATCTTCGCTGTTTCGGTTACTGTATCAGTGTTAGAAGGCCCTTCGACCAGCAGGAATAATTTTCATTCTTCAAACTGTAGTGAAATTCAAAAATTCTGCTGTTTGTTGTTATGGGTTTGCATAAAAGAACTTAAGTATCATTTTTAGTTGAAATGCACTGATTTCTGGACAGGCGCTTTTGAAACGGACCAACAGTTAACAGCACTATTCCATACTTCTTAAAGCCTTATTTTAAGGTTTGGAGGTATTCGGAGCCACAATAGTGAGAAAATGTTAGTGCCTCTCGCGCTGTCTTCAGTTTTCTTCCATTTTGACAATACTTCCAGCGATGCTATCTTGGACTAAAAAATGCTACATCGAACCGTTGACTAAAATGGGTACCATACGGTGATAGACACACCAATGTTATAGAATTATCATGACAAAGCCTTAGGTATAGTGCGATTATAGATTATCACATAATACAATCTTTTTCTACCCAGGAAGATGTTACTTGCTGAATTCACGATAAGTATCTGAATTAATTTTATTCTACCGAGGGCAAAGTTATGTCACAGTTAATTAGTGCGCCGACACACGGTGCGTTCTATAACATTACATGTGATTTTCCAATGCTCCACCCGAAGGTACTACATTGGCCAGGAAGCGAGTTTTTTTTACCTGGAAAATTTTGAATTTTGCCGAATCCTTGCTGTTCCAAGCAAGGTAGGGATCTTTAACGTGCATGACAACACTCACACACGGGACCTCCATTTTACCTCTCATCCGAACGAGGGTGTATTTTTGCGAAAAATGCTCGCCTAACATTTTTCAAGCGGACCGTGTCGGGATGCGTTCTATAACAGCAAATAACTTATATAGGTATACGAATTTCAACACTTACACCTACTTTGGAAGATCTTGAAACTCTATTTGTCTAATGAAACCTTTGAGCGCCAATCCACCTACAAATACCTCAATTAAAGCCTCCTCAAAAGATTAGTGTTCCAAAAGATGGTTTAGTAGTTATACCTGCAGTAAAGGTTGACGGAGCTTTGTTTGTACGTTTCCCACTCCACTGATTTCAAATAAGGAAAAATAATTAAAAAAACTCCACGTCTCGTTCAGCAAACCTATATTATCAAACATAAATATTACAGTAAATAACACAATAGAATTGGACAAATATGTGTGTCGCCAAAAAAGAACAAGTTAAATTCATCCATTATTGACATTTGGCCAATTTAATTTGTACATATGAATTATTGAATACAATTATAAACTTTTTCATATGAGAACTTTTGTGTTTACAATACGCTTTAAATAAGCGTGCACTAACATAAAAAGTTCCTAATAACAAGTTTTAGACATTGCTATTAATATCAGCAATCACAATTATTAATTATGAAACGACATATAAAAATTAAAAAGTGGAAAGCGAAAATTCAAGAAACTTACAGCTTTTTTGTTAGTTCTTTACAAACCTCTGGCGAACTTCTAATGCACGAATTCCTTGCAGTTAAATCAATTACTCCAACTTAGAGTTGAATAAGAGCTCTTAATACAGGGCATTTTCACCTTTAATTACATTTTTGTACCCCCTACATTTAATTTTCCAATGCTCCAACCGAAGGTACCACATTGGCCAGGAAGCAAGTTTTTTTTATTATCTGGAAATTTTGAATTTTGTAAAACGCTTGCTGTACCAAGCAAGGTGAGACGACACACACCGGACCTACATTTTACCTCTCATCCAAACGAGGCGTGTTTTTGTGAAAAATGCTCGCGTTACATTTTTCAAACGAATCGTGTCGAGATTCAAAGCCGGGACCTTGGGCATAGTAGTCACATGCATACCAATGGTGTCATGGAACCGCCGGTATTTTTATATTCGTGCCTTTAATCGCAATTGGTCACCTGTTTATGTAGAGACCAATAAGGCGATCAAAAATTGTTAATTAACTTATGGTATAAAAAAATGGTTAAGCTAAGACACGCAAAAACAGTTTCAAAACTGTTGCAGAACCTCTTTAATGTGTGCTAAGTCGCGATTCAAGTACAAAATAATATCATCCTTTAGTCGACCAACAAGGTTATGGCAGTATGCATACATAAATTATTGAAATGCAGTGTCTGTGAGTCGTGAAACGAAATAAACTAATACACTTTAGCTGCTACTAAAGTCAGTTCAAAAATATTTTATATATACGAAACTTTTAATAATAATCACAACAAATCAAATTTTATTATGTTGATTTGTTCGACTTTGTTAGGTTTCTGACCCCGTAGTCTGGAGGTTCTAGCAATTTAGCAATAATCCATTGTACTTTTTCACTGAACGTGTTGGATGTTTTGCAAACCTTGTATCTTGTGTTTGCTTTTATTACTAGGGTCGGACGATGCAATTCCATTACCTGCTTTGGTAATACACTTAAATGTAGTATTGTGACTTAACTGTAATTATGCTAGGTTTTAGGTAATTAGAGATATGTATTTTAATAAATTTTAATAAATTGAACACTTGTTGTGAAAGTAATTCGTGTGCGTGATGTGATTCAGGATAACACTAGCATAGGTGGGTTATTTTTTATAAACATGTAGCAGAACAGTAATCCTAGAACTTTTACTTAAGTTGATCTAGGTCGAACATTTCAAAATCGGACCAAGGGTAAAATACCTCATAGGTTTATTTGTTAAGCCAATCAATATCTATCACTCCTTAAATTTAATGACATTAAACTAATGCCACCCTGTAAGACTAAAAATTATTGAAATGTTATGCTTAATTAACACAACTATTCGTGAAATCATAATATACAGAGTACATCTGTATTTATTCTGCCCGTTTGAAATTAATTTTTTCTTTCCTATCTGGTGTACATCTAAAGTAACGCAAGCGCATTACAAACTGTAAAAGGTTATTATTATACACTAAAAATGTATTTATCATTTACTTTATATTTTTATTCTTATAGGCAACAACAGACCTGTATGGCAAGTGTACAACTACTCATTCCGGAACATCTGCAGCTGCTCCTGAAGCAGCAGGAGTTTTTGCTCTTGCATTGGAAGCAAAGTGAGTACTTCATGTTTACATATGTATGGTTTTTTTTAGATAAATCATACTCTTTAATTGTTTTTATCACTTTAATTTGCGTGTAGATTGTTTATAATTATTGTAGTATGTACAGTTGATCATAGAGTGCGTTGCAGTGGTAAGTGAAGATCGACTTAGATCACGAACAAATTTTATAATGCCATTTGAGTTATGCTTAACTCACGTGATAAGTCTGTAAAGTTGGTGTACGTTCACATGAAGTTAACCAAATTAAACTAGCAAACATCTGTAGTAATCTTAGTATTTCACAGCAGATTCGAAAACAGTTGCACTTTTCTGACTTTGGCAAATACGTTTATTCGTAGTTGGTACGTTTTCAGCAAGTAATAGCTCAATTCATTATACAATTATAACCATACTGTGAAGTATCTATACTCAACAATTAATTGTCTATACGAATCCGTGAAAAACACCGTGTAAGGGATAGAGTGTTCTTTTTGACGTCAATCATTGATGACTACGTATACTCCTTGAAGGCAGAAGGGTGCCTGAGAGGCGAAACAGGCTTTGATTCCGGGTTCTCCATAGAAGGTCACGGAATAATTTATGAAAGAAATATGGCTGCTCTATCTTGGCCACATGTCTGGTTGTCTTAGCAACAAAGCCGCATCTGTTGCTCTCGTGCAATGTGTAGTTATATGGTGTCACACCTGTAAATTGTATCAACCCACTGTTGGCTGCTTAGAGGAGATAGAATTTTAGAATGCTGACCCAGTTTTGCGGTAGATCATATAATAAGACTTCAAGGTGCCATATCAGTAGACGCATGGTTTCGCCGTTACACTGACCTTTCCTATCCTTTCTATGATTGCAAGTGAAACGTTGGAAGGAAGGTAGTGCCTTCTTGTTAATGCTACGATTTATAAAACGTGCAGATGCCTTTGATTTTGACGTGCATTCAATAGTGAATATATTGATATCTTAGATTGCTTCTTGATTCGATTAACAACCTAAATTGAAATATTCTAGAATATTTAAATCAGTGTGTTTGGTTTATATGGATGCATTGTTTGCGTCGCGCATGCATAAGGATGCTGATTCTTTATTAACCTGAATATTCTTCATTTAAGATATTGTTATGGGTAAAATGAGTGTTATGTTATAAATTTAGATTTGCCTAGAAAGGATAGAGACCCCGTAACAATTATATGGGTGTACCAATTAGCTACATAAATGCAGATAAAATTCAACCTACACTCAACGGTACTGACCTTAAATAATTGCACTGTAAATACAAATTTACTCTCAATAAAAACCTAATTGCTTAACCTCAAACTAGCCATGTATTACTAGAAGAAATCCTAAAAGGACAAATCAAATTCACTAATAAACTACCACTCCAATTTTCTAGTGTCCCATATTGAATTGCATGTCATTCTAAAATCCATTTCTGGGAATTCCCTTAACAACAAACAGAAAACGATTAAATACCAGATTTTTCTTTTATCATTTTATTGTTTAATCAAGATACTAAATTTTCATTCTTTAATAAACACAAAAGTCCACCAATAAAGCTTACATTTAAAATCAATATGGACATATTTCTATATATTTCTAAATGTTCCAACTTCATTGTACGATAATATGAATCTTAAATTTAACCAACACTAGTTCCCTCGTTAATTTATCGTCAAACAAAATAATTACTTTTATGTTCAATTAACCTATTACATGAATACAAACTCGTTTACATTTAAAATTCACAAATACATAATTAAAAAGTATAACTACAAAAGTTCGTATATTACTCAGTTTAATATAACATTTAACTCAAGGATGTCTAGAGACCATCCGTGTTTCCATTTTCTGCCTTTCCAGCTAACAGTTCCCTTAACACATAATACAAAATCCAAATTATTCGAGAGTTGACTCTACAGGTTTTAAGCCTTTTTAACCGATCGTAACGACGTTAATACTAGAAATCCGCAATTGAAACGTACCCTGCCCTTGCAAGCGTTAAAAGAATAATTTGCACGCCACGTGCCTTTCCCTACGAAAGTGTCTATATTCCCTCCTTAAAACTGTTTTTTTTAACTTTTGTCCCCCTTACTGCTTTGATGTTTCTAATTAACTCTTTGAACTTAACTTCCAACTTTTCGTGCTTAATTCTTATATGCTACTTTTCTTTCCATAAAGTTTTGTTCTCACAATGTAATATATTTTATTTATGCCGAATAAAAAGGTTGTTGTCCCGTTAATTACAGAAGTCACGTACTTGTGCAATTAGTCTTGAACGTTTGGGCCATGTGTCAGATATGGTATTGCCTGTTAGCTATTTCTGCATTTCTCACGCACTACTTTATTTCATTAATGTATACTCTGTGGTTTGTTTATTGCATGAACCCTGCGTTCCATTTTAATTATAATTTTCAGTTTCACATACATAGCGTTTTTGTATTACATATTTATTACAGTGTACGTTTTATTTCAGTGGTTTTTATTGTCGGGACGTTTATTCTATTTAATTACTAATGCGTTATCTTAGTATTGTATTAATTGTTCCAATTTATTTTAAGAAATATCACTCTTATTGCTTTAATTATACTAACTGCTTTAATTGAATTTATATTTTGTAAAAACAAAAAATTAAAATATCATGCTTAATTAACATTAATTATTTGTGAAATCCACTATACAGGCTGTGTCCATATTTAGTTTGTCTCTATCAATTTATCTTTTTATTTAATTTATAGTTCATGTAAACGGAAATGTCTCACAATATTATTTGAGAATAAGCAGACTTGTACCAAAATTGCTGTTTAACGATTAACAGTTATTTTTGTCCAATAAAATATCGAGGTCCTCAGTATTTGTGTTGCTCTACGGCCACCACTAAAGCGTTACCTACACGCAACAAAACCTGTTTCCCATTCCTCAAACTGATGTAAAATACTTAGTAATTCCTTAGACGAAACAAACAACTTTGTTAAAATATGTAATTGTAACTAACTAAAAAAAATAAACTACTATCCACTTAACTGCGTTATTTCTAGTAGCCTTCAAGATCATGTCACGGATATCTTATTTTAAACTACGTCTGGAACAAAATTATTTATTTACTTCAAGTAGATGTAAAAAAATTTGTATAACGTTTAAACCCATTAAAAAGACACTATTGAGAAGAATACAATAATTTCCAGTGGGAACTACAATCAAATTAATAATTGTTCTACATGTATTAAACTCCAAGATAAAACATAACCTTAAAAAATGCTAATAATCTCCTTGAAATAAATTTTTTTGTAAAACTTTATATATTGAAACGAAACGAAACAGAAACTTCCCTATAACGACAACAATAAACTAATTTTTAAGTCTCCTAATGTAGAAGTTACTAAAGGAGTTACACTTTGAGTCATAGATTTTCAAAGAAATGTTGTATCCATTTTAGCCAATAGGATTTTCATAAAATCTTCAGTAAAAGAAGAATTCGGGATGAACAGTGGCAAACAAATAAAAAACCGAACTAAACCGAATTATAAAACTCAGTAAACAAATTGTATAAGTTGAAACAGTTTTAATAATTTTAAACGTACATAATCACAATTGTACAATTAACCTGCTAAAATTTAAAATACCCTACGATGTGACGCTAATGTAAAAGTTTTAAAAATACGATGCGTGCCGTAAACAAGTAGTAATTAAATTAAAGGGGTAAAAGCAGATCCCGCGCTTTGGCGTCAATGAAAGAGTTTTATATGAAATCGGGCGTGTTAAGGAAGTCCATTAAGATTATGCTTATATCTCACAATTATTGCATGCGATGCGCGATAGTATTGTACTAAAAAAATTTAGTATCTACGCTTACTAGATGGAAAGGCTGAGAAGTGTTTTGCCGACGGCTAACTTGGCTATCGCTCAAAGGGCGAATTAGGGATAGACTGGGCTGAAATTTTCTTAGTTGCACGGAAACTAATTTAAATTAGTGTTGGACGCCGCTGTATTTAGCAAATATTAATAAAAAAGGATTATTTTAGGGTAGATATAGAAAACCCTTCGTAGTTGATAATTCTAAATTTTTCTACTTAAATTCTTGAATAATTGATCAGACCTTTTTAACATAGAAAAAATTACCAGGGTAATACTATATCTATTCCATAACAAATAGTTTGAATCAAATAACTGCAACTGTTAATAAGTAAATTAGATTACGACTTTTTAGAGTAGAAACTTGAACAATATCTCGTTACATAATTGTTATGTTCGTTAATGATTGTCAGATCTGGCAGTCATGTACAAGTTTAATAAAAAAAATTGAATTTTAAGCAATCTTAATATAATCTTATTTCGTTACTCGTAAAGCATAAACTCTTTTAAGCATCTTGCAAGTGAGAGCTTCAAATATAACAAAATTGAACGAAACATTTTTCTTTCGCCAAAAATATAGATATAAAGTCATGCAAAAATAAAATTAAGGGAGATTACAACATTTTAACAGATCTTATGAACTGAAACGGTGAGGATTTTCACGGCTGGTAATGTGACCATACGTTGTAGCAATTTTATTTTCCACCTAATATATATCCGTATAATCAATCCTTTTATTAAATATTAAATAATATAATACATTATAATGTTATCCAATCCACTTAATTTAATAACATCTATTGTCCAATAAAGAACTAGTATTTAGTTCATGTTAAAAGTTAAATTCTACGGTGACAATATATAAGCTCTTGTTTGGTATCCTTCCTAAAGCCCCCTCTACTCAGGAACCGCAAGGTAACGCTGTTACCGGGCAGCGACAAGCTCGGCCCGCACTTCTAACACAGCTGGGGTTAAAGCAGGTCGAAAATTGTTCTTAGGAGCGATGTCCTTCATTGATTTTTGGTGTTGGAAGCATGCACGATGGAAGATTGCAAGTGTAAGCCATCTTCAAAAATTGTTTTGGATGGTCCATTTTTTTGTTGAAACCAGTCGTGGAGAACGATGAAGTTTTTGTTAAAGGACCGTTAGGAACAGTAAGTGAATTTGTTTCTATAACAATATTAATTAAAATTTTCAGTGTAACTTTGGGAATAATTTAATTTAAAATATATTGCAACGTAAATTATAAATAAGCAACTTTTCTGAATGGTAGTCATGCGAAATTGATGAAAACAATTCTATTCTTGTATAATATGGAATCACAGATATAATTTATTCAAGTTAATTACAAACAACATTTGCTTTCTTGTGGTGTGAATTACTCCTGGAACATCTGTAAATTGAAACGCAGATAATGGAGGCCAAGTGACGGGTTTTTCAGAATGCAGCACAACTATTTGTTTAAAATGGAATATTCCGTTGTCAATACATACGTCAGCTTTCAAGCAGGTATTTAGGTGCAATTTGGAGTTCTGGTATGTACAAAAAATTATGTTCGTATGTTGTTTGAACTGTCGACGTAGAAACGAGATAAATTTTACTTTAACCGACTTGTGTTAACTTTGAACAGGTCAAGGACAGACCTCAATTATATTTTTCGTTGTTATACGATATGAATCTGTAATTTGTTCCTACATAATTCTTTTATTAACTCAATGAAACATCAGAAGATGTCACTACTAATTAGATAAAGTAAATTCTTATAACTTTGAACCTTTAGAAATTAAATTTCTACATTTGATATTTTATGAACAATTATCTGTAATTATCTACTGTAAAATTAAGGTAGATCTACCATAATTAACTCTTTCTATAAATAAGCAATTTTATGCTTTGTCAATTTGTTATATAAACCTCACTAAATAGTAATTGGTACGGATATACTCAGTACCATTGTAATTAACTCTTTCTAATTTAAATTAACTTATAAAGGAAGACATATTTTTTGTAGAAAATTACTTTATTGGATACCAAAAAGAATAGATTCTTATTTTCGGACTAAAGACTATCTTTTATTTAAGAGGAATGAAAGTCGATTCTGATTGTATTTAATTATTTTTGAGTTTGAATGCACAAACAGTGCTTTTCTTTGTTTAATTTGTTCACAGGTGCAATGGAGGATTGCTAAGGTCAAAGTCGAGCCATAAGGTAAGATACTTCAAAGATTAGGAGGTCTTTAAAAATTATATAGCGGTTATAGGAGAAAGGTTTCCGCATTAGCCTTGTACAAGGGACTTGTATTAGGTCTCCCCCAGTATAAAAAAATACGGTGGCGCCTTATTCTTATTACTAGTGGTCGCAATTACACCCCGACCCACAGCTCATTCTCTACCCAGAGCATATAGTTCGACTAGCCGCTATACCTTCGAGATTTCCTCAACATAGAGCCACCTTCCATCCGAACTTGCCGTGGGCTCCTTTTTAATTATCGGAAATTCTCTTTAAACTAAGTTTAAATTATTAGAAAAGGGTATAAATAGCGCCCAGCGTGTAGGCCTCGATTGCTGTACCAATTGTATAAACACATAAAGTATAGGCTTCGATTGACTTTGGTTGTTTACACTTGTGATTCGTAACTCATTTACCCTCAGATTGGTTTAGTCTATTGATGTTGTTATTTAATTGAGTTTAATTTGTAATTAGTTAGTTAGTCTATCCCATGATGGCTGAGACGTATCAAGTAGTTTATTTGCATAAAGATGAGTTGGATTATGAATTGAGAATTCGTGGAGTTGTTAGCAGCAGACCGATGCAGGATAAGAGGAAAATGTTAGGCCGATTATTAGCCAAAGAAACAACATTACCTGGTCGTTTAATTGATCCTTCCTCATATGTCGTAGATTATTCAGATGAACGAGATGAAATTGAGGCTTCGATAGAGTCAGTAAGAAATGTTTTATTAGAATTTGAAGGTGAATTAGCAGACCCTACATTTAAGAGGATACAGTCGAGATTGATACATCTTGATGGTCGAGTTAGGAGAATAAAATCCCTTTAGATAATTCAGATGAAGTAACTTTATTTAAGAATGAATCGTTAGCAACTATTCTTACCATGGAGGCAGAGCTACATGAAAAGCTTAAGAAGAATGAAGATGTAAACGCTTATGGTGAATTTTCTATGAGAGAAACCATTCCAGCTGTTGTCAGTGCTCCTATTCATACTGTTTCATATTTAGTACCCCTATTCCAATTGGTTCGTGGTCAGTAAAATTTTCTGGAGATCCAAAACAGGTTCATCAATTTTTAGATAGAGTAGCTGAGTTGGCACACTCGCGTAAAGTATCTGAAGAAGATTTATTTAATGCTTCTGTAGAATTGTTTACAGGTAACGGTTTAGAATGGTATCGTTGTGTTCGAAATTCTTTAACAAACTGGAATTCATTAGTTATTCGATTAAAGGAAGATTTCTTACCATCACACTCAGAGGACGAGATTTGGGAAAAGATTAGGTCGCGTCATCAACAAAAGGAGAGTCTGTAGTCATTTATATAGCTCATATGGAGAATTTGTTTAGTAGGTTACCACAATCACCTACGGAATGTACAAAAGTTAGAATGGTAAAAAAGAATCTATTACCTGATTTTATTTGTCAATTAGCTCTAACGGAAATTGATAGTATGTCTACATTAATAAAGTTGTGTAAGAAATTGGAAGAAGCTTATGCATCCAAGCATAAATTAGTACAAAGTCCAGTAAAATATGTTCCGAAAGCATTAGGAAATTCAAAATTTCAAGTTGAAAATAAGTGGTCAGCTCCTGTAAAAACTTTTCAGCGCGAACTGGTCGTAGTTTTATAATCAATCATTTCCCCTCAAATACAATCTCTTGGCAACAGTAATAGTAATAATAATAACCTTCTAATAGGGTCCCCGTAAATAAATATAAATTAAATAAACTTATATGTTGGAATTGTTTGGATGAAGGTCATACTTTTTGGAGGTGTAAGATTCCTCGTAAAATATTTTGTTATAGCTGCGGATATAGTGGAGTTAAGACGATAAATTGTCCGTCGTGTTCAAGTTCGTTAGGTAGGCAGATGCAGAGTGGCCGGCATCATGCTTTTATGCAAAAGGCTACGGTTATGTTGTGTAAGCAGGAAAATTTTTTGATATAGATGATTGGTCAAAATGGCTAGGCATCGTTAAAGATTTTGTCAAGGAACGTCAAGCTAAAAGCTGACGCGTTATTTTAAGGAAACCTCAGGACAATCGTCCGTACATTATGGTAAAATTGTTAGATAGAGACGTCACAGGTTTGTTTGACTCTGGTTGTACTACTACCGTTGTTGGTTCATTAGCGTTTTCTGTTCTTGAAGAATTAAAATTGAAGGTTTTAAAACTGAGAAGAGAATAGTTTCCACTGCTGATGGTACTCTTCAGGAAGTTATTGGTTCAGTTGATTTACCTATTAGAATTGGAAGACAATATCGTATTGTTAACGCTTTGGTTGTACCATCTCTTCCTCACACATTTATTTTTGGTAGCGATTTCGCAAAATCCTTTGGTTTAATAGCAGATTTCAAAAACAATACATGGCACATTCAAGATTATGATAACAATAGTATTTCGTATATTGGTCATTCGTCAGTACCCTTAAGTTGTAGTAATCAATTACTTAGTTTGGATGATTTGTTAGAAACACAACAAGAAAAAGCACGAATGGCAATAGAATCTTTCAATGAAATTAGCAGTGAAGAGAGACTAGGGCGTACCGAAAAAAATTGTTTTAGATATTGATACTGGTGATGCAAAACCATTTCGCAAAACCATATGTCATGTCCCCTTTATGAGCAGGATGTTAGATAAAGAATTAGATGAGATGCTGAGATTGGGAGTAGTGGAAGAATGTCAGAGTCCATGGTCATCCCCTGTACTGTTGGTTAAAAACAAGACAGTGAGTACAGATTTTGTTTTGACGGAAGAGCGCTCAATGATATTACTAAACATGATAGCTACCCATTGCCAAATATCGATAGGATTATAAATTTATTAGAGGTGCAAATTACATTTCTAGTTTAGACCTTAGAAAGAGTTTTTGGCAAATCCCACTTTCCGAAACATCTAAGGATAAAACAGCGTTTAGTGTTATTTCGAGAGGACAATATAGGTTTGTCACCATGCCATTCGGTTTAAAGAATGCTGCTCAGACGCAACAGCGTTTGGTTGATTCAATTTTGGACCGAAGTTTGAGCCACATGTTTTTGTTATTTAGATGACATTATTTTGTGTTCATCATCTTTTGAGGAACATCTGAAGTTATTAGAAACGGTGAAGGAACGTCTTAAGGAAGCAAACCTTACGATTAATTTGAAAAAGTGTGAATTCTTTAAGAAATCGTTAAAATTTCTTGGTTATATTGTTGGATCGAACTCTCTTCGTACAGACCCCGAAAAGGTTTCTGCGATGGTAAATTTCCCCAGACCTAAGACAACTACTGAGGTCAAACGTTTTTTAGGAATGTGTAGTTGGTATCGTCGTTTTATAAAAAACTTTTCATCTTTAGTGGCACCGATCAGTGATTTGGTAAAAGGAAGAAAAAAGGGTCAATCTATTGTTTGGACATCTGAGGCTGAGAACTCATTTGTACAGATTAAACAGGCTTTAGTTTCCGCTCCATTGTTATGGCAACCGGACTATTCAGTTCCATTTATTGTCGAATGCGATGCTAGTGATACAGGACTCGGAGCAGTTTTAGTTCAAAAATCGATGATGTAGAGCACGTTATCTCTTATGCCAGTAAATCACTTACCCGAACTGAGCGAAACTATTCAGTCACGGAGAAAGAATGTCTCGCTGTAATTTTTGCTATAGAAAAATTTTGACCTTGGGTAGAAGGTACCCGTTTTACTGTTATCACAGATCACTTTTCTCTGTTATGGCTTAATAATATACAAAACCCAACCGGAAAATTAGCTAGATGGGCTGTCCGTTTACGACAGCATACTTTTGAGTTGGTTCATCGAAAAGGGAAGTTTAATGTAGTTCCAGATTGTCTTAGTCGCGCAGTTCCAGTCGTGAGTCATGTTGATAATTTAGTTGAGATCAAGTTGGATAATGTGGATCCCTGGTATGTGTCTCTTCGAGAAAAATTTTAGCTTCACCTGATGATTACCCACAATGGAAGGTAGAAGATAATTATGTATTTAAATTTCTTTCATCAAATTTACCACTCTCGTCGAATGTAAGGAATGGAAATATTTAGTCCCTAGATCACAGAAGGAAGAGGTTATTCGGATAAATCATGACCCTTCAGCGGCCGGTCATTTTGGTTTTTTTAAAACATTGGCACGCATACAAGAGAGTTTTTATTGGCCAAAATGCGTATTGATGTGTTGAAATTTTGTAAAATTGTTTAACGTGTGGTGCACAGAAGGCATCGAATAGAGGACCCCTTGGTTTAATGGGAAAGGAAAAGAAGTGAAGTTCCCTTTCAGATTATCGCTATAGACCTTATGGGCCCATTTCCACGGTCCAAGGTTGGACACAAATGGTTATTAGTTATTGGTGATTGGTTCTCAAAATTCACGTTAATGTTTCCGTTACGTAGTGCAAAAGCGCATATAATAGAACGTGTATTGGAAGAAAAGGTTTTTTTAGTTTATGGCGTTCCCAAATATATTATTTGTGACAATGGCTCTCAATTTAGTGGTAGAAATTTCAAGGCAGTATGTAAAAATATGACGTTCAAAAATTTGGTTTAATGCAGTTTACTCTCCCCAATGTAATTTTGTAGAGAGGATAAATAGAACAGTCGGAACAGCTATACGTTCGTATATTAAAGAACATGATACTTGGGACATAGAATTACCCCAAATTCAGTATGCGATTAATTCTGCAAAACATCATGCCACTGGTTATTCGCCAAATTTCTTAGTTTTTGGTAGACATGTTCCTGTGTCTGGAAGATTTTATGGTCTTGATGTGGAACCCTCAGTTGATATTGATTTTATTTCTAGTGATAGACCTTCGTATGTGTCAGATCATCAAGGACTATTTGATATTTTTATAGACGTACAGAAAAGGTTACATTTAGCTTACATGCAGTCTAGTGATTCATATAATTTAAGGAGACGTAACATTTCTTTCGAAGTAGGTGACAAAGTTTGGAGGTCAAATAAAGTTCTTTCGAAAGCAAGTGATAAGTTCACAGCTAAGCTTGCGCCAAAATATGTTTTGAGTATTGTTAAAAGAAGGTTTCAATTTAATTTATGAATTGATTAATGAAAATGGTTCAAGGGCAGGCAGATGGCATGTTAAGGACTTAAAACCTTATTCAGAGTTCAGTGGTGATATTGAAAAAGAGAACGTTCTGAACATTAATTAGTGTTGTTGATATATTTAATGGTTGATAGTAGGAATTATTTCTGTCTTATCTTTTAGTAAAGGATTTAATTATTGTATTGGAATACTGTTTGGTAGTCTAAAATTTAGACGTTGGATAAGAAGTATAAAAGAATTTTGTAGTGCAGTAAGGTTGATACTAGACTGTGCTGATATTGTTAGTTGCAAGTTATTCATTTGAGTCAAGATAAAAAGTTACATGTTTCCGTTTGCCAAATGATTTCATTTGTCGTATGATTCTCTAGTTCAAGGTTATAAAGGAATATATAGGTATTCTTATGATTAAAGTGTTTGATAAATAAAGTTGTATATATTTGGTTATTATTTTCTTTTGGATTTATGATTAAAGTGTTTGATAATTATATTGGGAATCAAGTAGTTTGAGTCCATATTAAATATTGGTTGGAGGTCAATATTGTTAGTAACTATGATAGTTATGTTTAGTATGAATGTTGTGTAAGCTGACAATGTTCTATGTTTAGTATGAATATTGCGTGAGATAGCAATGTTCTATTTTGTTCATTCATGCGTGAGTGAGATTTTGAGGAGTAAGACGTGGTGGCGTTTTACTTGTCTCTTCAGAGATAGAGATGTTTCTACATTTTGGTTGCATATACATGCGGTAGATTGTTGAACGTTAGTGATTTCAAGACATGTTTGCTGTTTTGAAGTTATGTTTGGAGTGGATCTCAAAGATAGTGAGAGTCCTTTTCTTCTTTTGTAAATATGTAAATTAAGGTTAATAAAGTAAAAATATGTTTGTCATGATAATTTGATATTTTTATTAAAGAATCATAATACGGCAGTATTATATATTTTGTTGCTTAAGTTTCGAGTATAAATGAGTGATATAATAACCCCGAATATGTATTAAATAAAAATGAAACCCTACCGATTAAGACTTCCGAATTTGTCCCCTTGTGGCGTATAGTACGCGTAGTTACTCGTCACTCATTTTCAATTATGTTGTATCTTAAGTGGTAATTTTGTTTTAGTTTGTAAAATTAATAATAATAAGTTGTGAATATGTAACAATAAATTCAAAAAAATTCTTCGCATTTATTCCAGAATTTTTCTCTTAGAAAGAGGCAGTGTAGCAATTTTATTTTCCACCTAATATATATCCGTATAATCAATCCTTTTATTAAATATTAAATAATATAATACATTATAATGTTATCCAATCCACTTAATTTAATAACATCTATTGTCCAATAAAGAACTAGTATTTAGTTCATGTTAAAAGTTAAATTCTACGGTGACAATATATAAGCTCTTGTTTGGTATCCTTCCTAAAGCCCCCTCTACTCAGGAACCGCAAGGTAACGCTGTTACCGGGCAGCGACAAGCTCGGCCCGCACTTCTAACACAGCTGGGGTTAAAGCAGGTCGAAAATTGTTCTTAGGAGCGATGTCCTTCATTGATTTTTGGTGTTGGAAGCATGCACGATGGAAGATTGCAAGTGTAAGCCATCTTCAAAAATTGTTTTGGATGGTCCATTTTTTTGTTGAAACCAGTCGTGGAGAACGATGAAGTTTTTGTTAAAGGACCGTTAGGAACAGTAAGTGAATTTGTTTCTATAACAATATTAATTAAAATTTTCAGTGTAGCTTTGGGAATAATTTAATTTAAAATATATTGCAACGTAAATTATAAATAAGCAACTTTTCTGAATGGTAGTCATGCGAAATTGATGAAAACAATTCTATTCTTGTATAATATGGAATCACAGATATAATTTATTCAAGTTAATTACAAACAACATTTGCTTTCTTGTGGTGTGAATTACTCCTGGAACATCTGTAAATTGAAACGCAGATAATGGAGGCCAAGTGACGGGTTTTTCAGAATGCAGCACAACTATTTGTTTAAAATGGAATATTCTGTTGTCAATACATACGTCAGCTTTCAAGCAGGTATTTAGGTGCAATTTGGAGTTCTGATATGTACAAAAAATTATGTTCGTATGTTGTTTGAACTGTCGACGTAGAAACGAGATAAATTTTACTTTAACCGACTTGTGTTAACTTTGAACAGGTCAAGGACAGACCTCAATTATATTTTTCGTTGTTATACGATATGAATCTGTAATTTGTTCCTACATAATTCTTTTATTAACTCAATGAAACATCAGAAGATGTCACTACTAATTAGATAAAGTAAATTCTTATAACTTTGAACCTTTAGAAATTAAATTTCTACATTTGATATTTTATGAACAATTATCTGTAATTATCTACTGTAAAATTAAGGTAGATCTACCATAATTAACTCTTTCTATAAATAAGCAATTTTATGCTTTGTCAATTTGTTATATAAACCTCACTAAATAGTAATTGGTACGGATATACTCAGTACCATTGTAATTAACTCTTTCTAATTTAAATTAACTTATAAAGGAAGACATATTTTTTGTAGAAAATTACTTTATTGGATACCAAAAAGAATAGATTCTTATTTTCGGACTAAAGACTATCTTTTATTTAAGAGGAATGAAAGTCGATTCTAATTGTATTTAATTATTTTTGAGTTTGAATGCACAAACAGTGCTTTTCTTTGTTTAATTTGTTCACAGGTGCAATGGAGGATTGCTAAGGTCAAAGTCGAGCCATAAGGTAAGATACTTCAAAGATTAGGAGGTCTTTAAAAATTATATAGCGGTTATAGGAGAAAGGTTTCCGCATTAGCCTTGTACAAGGGACTTGTATTAGGTCTCCCCAGTATAAAAAAATACGGTGGCGCCTTATTCTTATTACTAGTGGTCGCAATTACACCCCGACCCACAGCTCATTCTCTACCCAGAGCATATAGTTCGACTAGCCGCTATACCTTCGAGATTTCCTCAACATAAAGCCACCTTCCATCCGAACTTGCCGTGGGCTCCTTTTTAATTATCGGAAATTCTCTTTAAACTAAGTTTAAATTATTAGAAAAGGGTATAACGTAGGGAAGGGAATTGATAAATAAATCTAGCTAAGGTTTCGGCAAAAGTAAAAGACTCACTCCTAGCGACTGGTCGCCACTGCTACCCTTGTGGTTATGATCCGGTTTTAGCTCGTCTCCTGCCGTTCACTTCCGGGATAAAATTCAACGCACCCCAGACTAACTCGTGGAACTAATCGACCGAAGAGTTTTTTCATTGACATGATGTATACTGACCTGAGGGTGTTTGCTTACCTGATAGTGGCTCTATTACTACTCTGATGGTTTTTACACTGAAACGAATATAAATTAAGGCATTTGTTTGTTCAACACTAATTCTCACTATCAACGACTCCCATCCCGCTTTGCTCGATTAACGTAGAAGTGAGCGAATTAGAAAAAAACTTATGAAGACAATTCAATCTGGGGTATTCTTATCATTTCGAAATTTTATACTAATCAGAACAAATGCTTGGTGGCCACGCGCCGTGTTTACAAAACAAGTTGAAATCTTGAGATATGTGTGAACAATAAGTTATTTACACGGTCTTTTAATGATCAAAATGCTATTTAAAACTTTCTAAGCAAGGTTTCAAAATACCTGAATTAATTTTTATATTATTATTTGTACAAAATGAGGCGTTTGGCTTTGCACCAGCATGTGTTACGTGATCTCCAAGCCTCTCAAACGTGTGCTTTTTCAACCACAGTGGTATCCATTTACCTTTAACCTTTCTCGATCCCTAGCTACCTGGTGCAGCGAGGTCACTTTGGTTTACTTAGTCAGCTCTACCCTATATGTCGCCGCAGCCCTTAATGTATGTTCATATAAAACAGCTCCAGTTGGTGGTGTGAAAGTAAGCGGCTTATTTTCAGTAGCAAATAGGTATTTTCTGGCCTTATTTATGTCATTAGTAAACTGGACATTGTAAAGACATACCACATATTGCTCAAGTGCCCGTTGTACAGCATCCTCTAATTCTTCGCAGGCGAAAGATATTGCATGACACGCTGACGTTGTGGCTTCAGTCCACGCTTTTCACGCCGATCGTTTGCCTTTAGATGACAGAAAAGATAGTGTCGCATCCAGAGAAGGCGTGAAATTCCACGTAGAGCTTCCGCGTTTTTTTCACCAAGGATTTCTACAATACAGTGAGCGGGAATAAATCCTAGATTTTTAGAACAACTATACAGCAACCAGAGATATTCCAAGCGTAGGCGTTTCAACTGAAGAAAAAAAGAAATGGCCAAAACTAATATGTCGGTATCAACACAACAAATTAACTGATTAGACTCCATTGAGTATCATGTCCCTAACGTGCATAATTTTTCGTCTATCCGCTTCCTCCATGATACACCATCCAAATTACTAAAATTTCCACTACATAACTTGCCGCACTCGCCCACATTAGTTGCTACATGATAAGAGCTGCACTGGTTGATAATATTTTCCGCTAGAAATTTAAAAAGATCTTGTTTGTTGGAATCGTCACGGAGAGAATCCTCCCAATTAGTTAGTAAACAACCTGTAAAAAATACAGTAAACAAAATAAAGCTATACCTAAATGATAATGCAATTTTACTTTTTGTTGGTAGATCCTATTTTCGTAATCCAGATCCATGGTTTTCCTTGTGGTGTTTTTGATGCTGTTGGGGTGGTGTAAGTTCCAAACAAAATCTACATGTTCCGCTCCATGATTTTCCATTATGTCGTTAATGTACGGTTTTATCTGCAGATTAAAATATTCGAAAAATGATTTCATACTTGACCGTGGTTTTAACATGTGAACAAATGCGATACCATCGAAAACAATGCCATCACATTTGTCGGGATTTGGAAGGTTGCTGGTGACAAACTTTCAAGTATAACAGCGAAATCCGCTTTAACTCCTCCACGTATCACTCCGTTTACAGATAGAGCGGCTGGACAAACTTGATTCTCATACTCAAAAAACGTATTAAGATCCAAGTCCGCGCTGCACGTCAGCTTTAAGTACATTTACTTCAACTACGCGATTCTTGGTCAAAAATATACCTGGTTTGTTCTTTTTTAAAGGAACAGTTACAAGTTTGATTTTTCTTAGAATTCTCCAAATTGCCTATCTAGTGAAAAACCTGTTTTTCCAGACTGTAAAGAATATCGACACCTTCGTGATCCACAACAACTCTCGTATCCAGTGAATTTAGATTAATTTCTTTGATTGTGAAAAGATTTTCATGTTGAAGAAAAGAATCTTTAAAAGACACATACTTATCCAGAAAGTTTTATTGAAATAGTCTATAATCTTCGTGGTGAGTAGTTGGTCATCTACCTCAACACTGTCTTGTTGAAACAACTCTTTAAGTACTCTAACTACCTCAGGTCCACCAATAGTCCACCTTCGAAGAGCGAAAGGATCTTAAGTCAAACCAGTTGCAGCTCCCTCATCCTTTATTAAAACGTTATTTTGCTCATGCGCTTGATCGATCTCTAAACCACAAAATGGCTTTAGATTTTTTTGAACCACAAATTTACCTAAACAAATCTAAATATTAATTTATATGTCTATAAAGAACTTCGTTAACTAACTTACGATAAAGTGCTGGTGAAAAGATGGTGCCTTAACATTCTCCTCCAGATCTCATATGGACACTGAGTCAGCGTGCATAATTGTGATGGTCAAAGACAAGGTACCACTGAATCATCGATTTAAGTGCATCTTTGTAATTCTCATAAAGCCCCATTCTAATCGATTTAACAAAACTTAGTAACAAGACCTCTAGGTTAAGAACCAGAAGCCAAAACTTAAAAGTCGGCGATGATGCTGCATTTTGATCGATCCACTCCTGCGGCGAAATGCGACTTTCAGGATCTTCACTCGCGTACGCATTAAAATAGCAAATAATGGAGCACCGTAGCTGTAATTTGGTGATAACCACAAAACCTTTTAACATGTAAAAACTAAAAATGCATTCAAATAGCATAAATTTTTTTTACAAACCCTTTCTAAATTTATTTACCTTGATAAGGCCGTCAGCGTACCCATCATGTGTGATTCCAGAATTGACTACTAAATTTATCCACCCACTTCCTCCAGTAATTGCCCCAGAATTTTCAGAAATTATTATTCTATGTGAAGTGGCCCAAAGAAAATAACAAATTTGGTTTCACCATATAAGTCAGGCACTTCCACTGCAAAGATTTTGTTATGATATATAGTGACTGATCAACGCACATAACAGGAATTTGATCAGTGTTCAAAAATTCCGTGATTTGTTTTATGATATCCATGCCATGTTTTATCATGGAAAATGTGGCAGATTTTTCATGAAATAAAGGAACTAATGCATTGACAGCAGGCGGTGCTGATGCTTTGTCTTGTATATTAGCATGAAATGCAGCCCAAGTTACGTTGCATAACGTTTGATCATTATTTTCTTGGGTTTGGTCGGAAAAAATGCTATGAGAACGTACAAGCCATGGCTTTTCTTTTCGCCACTTTTTTGTAATTAGGAGATCTGAAAACATCTGATCGGCGTTTTTCAAACTACAACTAGAAATCTCAGGTGTGGTTTCAGGAAGTATGCAATCCGTCACTATAGCATACGAGTCAGGCAAACGAGAAACACTACGATTACCAGTAGATTACTCTAAACTGCTTTTTTTTTACAAATTGTTTGACAAAATGGTATTTGATATCCACATGTTTCAAGTGCTTCGGGCCCACATGTTCAAGTAATCGATACATGCATGACTGTCTTCAAACATCACAATAGTTTCTTGTATACGAACATCTTTCAACAGCCCTTTCAGCCACAGAACTTTTACAGCTGCAGACACAAGAGCTACATACTCTACTTCTGTTGATGAAATGACTATGGAGGATTGCATTTTAGTACACCACACCGATGAACATCCAAATATCATCATTAAATGTCCCGTAGTATTCCATCTGCCAGCTGTTCCTGTCCAAGCAGAATCAGCATATCCTACTAATGGCTGTTGATGACCGCAATCGGGTCATCAACAGCCATTAGTAGAATATGCTGATTCTGATTGGACAGGAACAGCTGGCAGATGGAGTAAACAATTGATTAATAGATTGATTAATAAATTGTGCTTTGAATTATACGGAATAAGAACTACTTTTACATTCACTATTAACTCCTTACTTTCGTTACTCACCAAGTCTGATTCATGCTGTCCGCCTATTTATAACTTTGTTCAATCTTATTATTTGTTCATAGGGAAAAACAGTTTGCATCTTACTTTCTGTTTGTCAGCTCATTATTCATAAATGAGTAAACAAGGTTCGACTTTACGCTTATCTGAATTTTGCAGTATCGTTCTAGTCGCGTACGATTTTTTCTAATATGTTCACAATTCTACTTTAATTTAAATATTAATTTAATTTTACATAAAATTAACATTCTATTTTCATTAGTATTTCATTTAATACATTTCAATATGTTGATAATTTGGCGATGGCTTTTGGTTTATTTGTTTGGGGTAGTTATTTTGAAGAGTGTTCAGGTGTTTTTGAAAGTTAGTTGTTTGTCAGCTATTACCTGTACGATAATTGAACTTTGTAAATTGTGGAATTTTTGTAATGTTTTCATATGGTCTGTACAGCAAGTTATATGTTGGATTTGGGATCAAACATTGTTGTAAATATTGGAAATTTATAGGTTTTTAAGAATTTGATTTGGTGAATTCATTTTGTTAAAAGTGCAGTTTCTTGTACGCGTGGAGGTTTATATAGTTTTTGACGATTTGTGTCATAAATATGGTTTCTGTAGTATGAGACGTTTTCTTCTTCTATTACAAGGTTTATTGCAATTTCTTTTAAGTTTGTAGGATTTCTAACTTTTATTTTTTCTGATAGTTTCTCTGGTAAAGTTTTTTGTAAGTCTCTAGAGCCATTTTGTCATACATTTCTGTTTTTCTCAGTTTCAAATTTTTGTTTGTTTGTTTGTTTGAGTTTTAGTTTTGTTAAAATTCAGCTTTGTACGTCTTGTATTCGCATTCCAAATTTATATGGGGTTTCGTCTTTTCTTAATCTTAAACTTAATAAATCGCGGACTAAACATTTTGCGTTTCTTTGATCTCCGAAGTATGAAATAAGAAATCTTTTATAGTCTTCCCAATAGTTTAAATCTTCCCTGTTTGCTATGAGGATTAGTGCTAGTCCCGATAGTTTGTTTATTGCAAGTCTTAAGAGCCATAAATTTTGTCTGGAATTTTTCTCGCCATAAAGGATGTTTAAAAATATTTCACACGAGGTTATAGATATTGCGATGGTTGCCTAGTTTCCTTCGTAAGTCGGTATCGCATCTAAATATAATTTTAAGTTATTGGTTGATATCGCGGCATCTTTTCTTTTGGTTTAGTTTAAAATTTGTTTTCAAGATCTTTGGGTAATTCACTTATATCTACGGTTATCTTAATTAATATGTCTCGTATTTCGATTTTTATTTCGTCGTAGGTTGATATTTATAATTTGCTTAGGTTTTAACTATTTCGTCAATGTTCATTTATTTAAGAGACTGTGTACTTTATTTTGTTAATATCACGGAAATTTGTGTTTCGTTTTGTTAAATTTATTATCTTATACGGTTTATAGTTCGTATTCAGGGTTAATGCAATAGTTGTTAATCAATATCTATCATTTAGTTAATTTTTCATAATTCAATTCAATAATTGATAGGCAAAATTGATAATCAATAAGCTGTCAATAAGCAAAAAAGGTTTTCTCAAGAAACTTGTTTTTATACGAATTAAAATTTGGTACTCACATAGAATAAATTGTTCGGATTAGGATCGATTTGTGTACCCTTCACCAGTTTTCTTTTGGGTTCTGCAAGTGGAATTCGACAAGGCTGATCTCTTTCTTGGAGTGGTTTTTGTTTTACAAGAAAGAGTAAAAACCCACAAACCAGCACACTTTTCTCTGGAGTCTGATTTTTGATGTTCGAAAAATCTTCACAAGTTTTTTGAAAATTATCTGCTGCTCTTTTGGATCCTACATGACTGCGCCAGTTATGGTTTCGACTACTAAAAATGACTTTTTAAAAAGCGTTTATTTTGAATAAAACAAAATTTTAACAATCAGAAGCTGAGCTGTTGCTTCCTGTGTTTAATTAAATGTACATCCTTAATATAAACAATTGAGATTATTAAGTTGGACAATATATATAATCAAATAAATTGTGCTTTGAATTATACTTGTACATCTCAAACACGTTGTATTTGCTGCCTACTCTTAAAATATAAAAAGTGTAACATCTAATTTTGGCGTGCTGCTCTAGTCCACATTTCAACAAAAACACAACTTGTGTTGAAATTTTAGTAGTAAATTGTATAAAATAAACGAGTATTATACCCCCGCCGGTGCGGTACGCAAGCCACTACAGTCAGTTGGTAGCAATGTTAAATAATTGTAAAAATGACACGCAAATAAAAGATTACGTCACACAATATTCGAATTATTGCAACACAATAAAAAAGTTATACTAACTTACGTAAACATATAGGGCGACTCCAGCGCAATTCCATGATGGCTACAGCGGGGCTCCGTGGTTGATCCTTTTCGGGCGTGGGTGATTCGTCGGCCCTGGTCGAATCCAAATTCAAATTATCTTCTTCCTATATGTAGAGAGCGACAGGAAACTGGTATATAAAGAACGATAATCAAGAGAAGGCAAAAGGAATCTACATAACAAAAAAAGACACGACAAGACACAAAGACTACATTTCGCCTTTCAATCCCCAGTCAAGACACGTATGTCCCGGAAATCACCGCCCTCTCTAAAGTGACAGAAATACGCGCAAGTCTTTTTAAATTCTTGGCGCGAAATTCTTACAAATTAAAACTAAATAAAAAATGTTTAGTGCTGATTTCGGCACGTAACACGAGTAGCAAACCTTAACTTTGTTTTTACTTCTTCTTTATATAGATAAAGGCAGTCTTAAAATATTGAGACAGTTAATGTAAAGTTTTTGCAGTTTAAAAAAAATGTAACCGCTTTTTTAGTGATCTACTCACAAAATTCTCATTAGGAGACTGACACAATTACTGTTTAAAAGAGTTTTTTGTTTATAGTTTAGCTTGTCAACGAACACATCAAATGGTTAAGTTTCAGCAAATAATTCAATTATATGTACAAGTTTCTACCGACAATTAAGCATCCTTTTTGTTCTTCCAGTAATAAGTTAACCTGGAGAGATATTCAGCATCTTACCGTACTAACTTCAAAACGGAACTCTCTCTTTGATGCAAAAGGACGCTTCCACTGGACTATGAACGGAGTGGGCTTAGAATTTAATCATCTCTTTGGCTTTGGCGTTCTGGACGCTGGAGCAATGGTAGCCTTAGCAAAACAGTGGAAAACCGTGCCTGCACGATACCACTGCGAAGCAGGATCCATAACAACGCCACAGTACGTATTTCATTAACTTCTATTAAATAAATTACATTTCCCGAATAGGCAAATTCAGTCCAACAAACCATTAGTTCTGCAAATTACCACTAAAGCATGTGAAGGTGAGAAAACAGAGGTGAGATATTTAGAACACGTTCAGGTTGTTATTTCTGTCAATGCAACACGTCGGGGGGATTTGGAACTATATTTAACTTCACCAATGGGAACAAGGTTATAATCATGTTATTATTATCATCGGTCAGTCAAAAATTGTGTTTGTAGATCTATGATATTGAGTCGCCGTCCAAACGATGATGATTCTCATGATGGTTTTACTAAATGGCCTTTTATGACAACCCATACATGGGCCGAATATCCCCAAGGAACTTGGTTATTAGAGGTAAGTTAAAACCTTGTTATTTGTATTGCATTTTTGATTTGGACCATTCAAAATGTGAGCCAAGCCAGATAGTTTATATTATATATATATATATATATGTTATATATATATATATATATATATATATATGTATATATATATATATATATATGGTTTCTGTAAATGCTTTTACACCTTGCATTTTTATTAAAAACAAATTTAAAGACCCGTTTACTCCTTACAACAACATTTTATAGCATGAGTAAACCTTTATATATCATCAATAAACACTTTTTTAATAATCAAAATTAATTATCCTGCACATATACCCCCTTTAAACGAGTTTTTATGATAATAAATACACCCCCAATACGTCAAAACGCTCAAACACAAAAATATCAACACAAATGTTTATACAAAAACAGGAAATTAAGTTTTTTTACCTGGAGTCGCCTTCGTTCCGCTGAAGATGGGTACCAGAAACACTCGTCGTTGTGTCCATATACTTCTATTATGCCTGGATCCAACTAATCCCCTTCTATCCAAATCTCTGCCACCACCTCTATTCTTCTACCCAGATATTTGTTTTGTTCAAATGTAACATTCCATACCAAATATACTTCATGCATGCAAATTTAGCTTTAGGCTTCGCTTACCCAAGCACCATCCCTTCATTTAATAGAGTCGTTGTAGTAACGGCACCTTTTTATCTAAATTTTAGCATCAACTCTGTTGTAAACTGCATTCAGTACAACGGGGCGTCAGAGATGATTGGCAGTTTACAAGAGGATGCTCTTGTGCCATTATTTTTTTCCTCTAGGTACTTGCATAATTCCAGTACGTTCCTTAAATAGTCTAGAATCATTGAGAAAGTATATGAATTGCCATTCATGAGCGTCACTGAGTTACTTTCAATTCGTGCTTTGGTAATAATACTGGTTTTGATTCGAGTTGTGATCTATAAAGTCATGATATAAAACAAATTAGTTTAACACGGCGTTAAAATAAATAGCTCTATATGATATAAATTGTTGTAGTAATCGATATAAATTGTTATTGCAAAAGCTTTCATCACTATATACTATAACTTGTAAGTGTTAAATAAAGCTTAGCTCACTCTTAAAAAACAAATTTTTCATGAGCTATTTTCAGAACAAGTGATATTTATTTTCTAAAATACCAAGATTCTTGTTAGTTATTATGATGTTATTTATCCTGAACTAATTTTAATCTATGAAATACTGATTTAGATATACTGTTTCAGGCAAAATTTAATTCACAGACACCGCAAACAGGATTCTTTAAAGAATGGACTTTAATGATACATGGAACTAAAGCTCCTCCATACACTGAATTATCAGTCTTAGATCCACATTCAAAATTAGCAATTGTAAAAAAGGCTCATGAAGGTCGTAACAAGCTCTTTTAATCATTCGGCAAGAAGAACCAGTTTAACAAGTATTATTTCGCAAATGTTTTAAAATAATAATGCCCAAGATAAGTTGTATCAATAAAATATTTTATTTAAATAAAATCCTAGCACATGATCAACTGCATTGATTTATTTGTGAATGTAAATAGATTTATTAATGATAAAATATTTAAAATTTAGCGGAATTTTAGGTGATACTTAGGTACACTTTTAGGTGCTAAAGGCACTATGTAATTAATTATGTAGAAAAATTTATATATAATATCTAGATGATCTCTGCAATATAGATTTAATTTATATATTTATTGTAAATTTCTCCTAAAAAATAAAAAATGTAGAGCATACATATATATATACTGTAAAAATCACAATAAAGGAAACTATATTTCGTTTGTACTTAGGTGGTTTCAATAGCCGTGGAGCGCACATTTAAGAGCTGTTGGAGTCAAATCCCAGTAAATGTATATATGAATTTTATATTATTAAAAAGTAACCAAAGCTTTTGCTGATAGACGACTAGATTCGATACCACTCCAGAGTGAGGTTATGGAAACTATGCAGAAAACACTTAGGCATAACACCTGCAAATGAGAGAAAACTGTGGGTACAAGTGCCACTATGATCGAAACGAAAGCGATTATCACTTTTGAGAAAGAGCGCAAATCGCTCCGTAATTGATATTTTAATTTAGCTGTTATTAATCCTGAAAGAATTAATAATGAACACTTTGTATTTGACGACATTAATTAATTAAAAAATATTAAATTCACTGCAAATTTTATAGAATTAACTTTTTTATAAATATATATATATATATATATATATATATATATATATTGCCGTGGAACTTACAAAAACATTCGTGCCCTCCTTGGGCCAACATAAAATTTCCGTGGAACCTCAGAAAAATTCAAAAATATAAAAAAAAAATTCCTTACCCTTTTATTTCGCCTTCGAACTCCTTCAGCTTCCCTGGATAGCTCAGCTGTGCCTCTTCTCGAATACTTAAATTTACAACCATACCTCTTTCACACTCGCACACCATTCAATAAAATCACCAAATAATGCAACAATCATACAACCTTTTATTTACAGGTATTAACAGATAAATTATATTCACATGTGTTAAAAACAGTTTGATACACTAATTATAAAACTCAAAATATGGTATGTTTTTAAGGTCCTTGATTTTTCTAATTATTTTCAAACAAATTCAATGAAATATGAGTAGATGGGTCTCACATGTTACCCTAAATTGACTGCACACTGGAGTATGGTGAGCTCATAATAACCCAGTTTAGTTTGTATATGCCTCTTACACTTTGCATAAATTAAAACAAAATTAACAGACCCGTTTACCCTTTACAATTAAATTTATATCCTGAATAAAATTTTGAATGTTTTAAATACACCTTTTCCAATATTTAACCTCAATAAATTGTCCAGTACATGTATCTTTTTTAATAAGTTTCTACAACCATAAATATGCCCCACAAAGTCAACCACACAGCACAAAATTTCACCAATGTTTATCAAACAACAAAAATATCAAATAAAACTACCTGGCGAATTCTTCAGGCTTCCTTTCCTTCGAAGATGATTGCCAGAACACCTCGGCTACTTAGCGGATCCACAGGCTCCCACCATCTGAACTTCTGCGAGCCAAGCGCCTCGTCTCACAGTACCATTCCATATATCATGCATACAAACTTTATTATTTGTGATGCTTACCCCACATATATAATGCTTCCATTTATTGATTTTTGTGCTTTGTATTGTAGTAGCCGGACTTTTATTAATTTAAAATGCACTACTCGTACTTCGCGTCAATAAATAGATGTCCGCTACTACTGTGTTACACTTTCAACCACTATATTTACGGTAATATAATCACATAAAATACTAACAGAAAGCTTTACTGTTATGGTGGTCGGCATTCAGTACTTTATCGAAGTAAAGTACAATAGTAGTGAAGAGAAGAGAAGAAGCCCTCAATAACTTAGGTTGAGTATTTATATGCTTTCAAAACCCCCTCGTGGACGCACTTCAAGCGAAAAGCTTATTTTCAATACTAATTCTAAAAATTTTGAATATAACCGTTTCGAAATTCGTGAAATTTATTCTGTGCTACGTGCCGTATATCCGAATTCGTTTTCAACCTTCGCGTGTGCGTACGTTTGGAAAACTGTCTGTTTTTATCCAATGATAAAATTCTCTGTCCTCACAAACCCCTCCTAAACTATATTTATCTCTGTCTTATGCATGCCTGCTGTCTCGTTCAAAACTCCACTTGAATTACAGAAAATAGATATTGATGACAGCTTATCTCAACTCCACGTGTATACGGTACGTGCATTTTCAATCCCAACGCTTTTATATCTGTCTCTATCTGTTGTATATAACCGATTGTGCATTTCCCTCGCTCTTTAAAATGTTTATTAGCCTTGTTGTTTATCCAAACTGACGGTTGAAAATATTTTCTATAAACTCCTATCTTAAAATGCTCTCAACTTCGTCGAACGTAACCTTTTAAAACGCAGGTGTTTCTGTCAATTAACGAACGTTTAGCATAACAATTCCTAGACTTTATATTTCTTGGTATTTGATAAACTGACGTTTGCTTTTACAACGACTACAATTGCTTTGGGATTATTGATTTTCTTACGCAAGCACGTTCCCTTATGCTTATACGTGTTGGATTAAAATTAATTATGCGTATCCTTGAACTTCTATTTGCTTTAAAACTGTTTTTTCTTTATGTAATTTTAACATTACAATTATTAATTATAAAAATACGTCAATACTTGTCGGTTTTCCCTAAATAGCATAAATTAATTTTGCGGGTAAATAATTTGTTCTTTTCTATATACAGGGTTGTTGAAATTTTATTGTTTCCCACTGATTTAACCCTTTGAATCTACAACAATATATATATATATATATATATATAATAGAGAAGAATAATCCACATTTGGAATGCAAATGAATGCTTAATATATATTAATAGTTATTAAGATGAAATGAAAACCCAACTTTGTATTTAAAATTGAATTACCATTTCAAATCGAACTAGTAATTGAAAACCACTAAAGAACGGCTACAGCAGGACTTTAGTGGTTTTCAATACTATTCGATTGAATAATTCAACTTAAATACAAAGTTGAGTTTTCATTTCATCTTTATAACTATTATATATATATATATATATATATATATATTACTGTGAGGTCCTCTGAAAATCATCGAGCCCAGCGTTGGGTCGACACGGTATTGTGAAATTTACCTCGGCTGCTCCTCTCTAAATTCCTAATTCCACCAAATCCTTTAAAACCAACACAGACGCTTATATGTTAACGCTAAATCTAAAAACTCCCGCTCATTGCTTCTATGCTGAAACCTAATAGAAATTCACACCCTACAATCACACACTCAAAATAACGCACCTCACAAAATACATCACACTCTATTTACATGAAATAAGTATTACAATTTCAAAACACCTTTCCTTATGTACATTCGTATTATTGATAGTGTCCACAATTTTATTTTCAAAAGTATTTTAATTCGATAACTTTATTTAAACAAATATTTTATTAAAGCAAGAGGGCGTTCCTCATACGTTACGTTAACCCTTTTGTCCTCTCAATTTTCATTTCAACCTACCTCACTTTTACTATTAAACTGTTTTTGAAATCAGAAAATTCCTTGGTTGATTTATCGAATTTCACGCTTAACGTCTCCCTAACTTCCTCAAACTTCGGGTTTGATTCGGCACTCATCTGCTCCAACTTCCGGTTTGATTCCTCCTTACCTATTCGTATTTCTTCTAACATTCTCATCAGCTCATTTCCTTGCTCTCTTGATTCTGTCCTCGATTGATTTCAACTACCTCCTGCTTCTTCCATTTTTCCTGATTTTTCAAACAACGCACTATCGTCACTTCCAATTTATACTCCTTCACTCCTAAGCCACTTTTTCTTAACATGCGTTCACCACACACCCAAAATTAATCTAAAATTATCACTAAAATTATTTACAGAACAATCCACCCTATCCTCTCAGATCACCAGTTTCTTGAAATAAATTTATTTCTCTGTAATTGTGCCCCTCAAGTTCGGATCGCCATAATACCGTGAAGCTTGCTCTGAAACGGCCCTCTCGTTGTGCCCCAATGTTGAATCGACATAATACTGTGAAGCTAGATCTGAAAATCATCGAACCCCAGCGTTGGATCGATATAATATTGTGAGATTTAACTCGGCTGCTCCTCTCTAAATTCCTAATTCCACCAAACCTTTTAAAACCAACACAGACGCTTACCTGTTAACGCTGGATCTAAAACCTCCTGCTCATTGCCTCTATGCTTAAATCTAATAGAAATTCACACCCTACATGCACACTCAAAATAACGCTATTCACAAAATACATCACACTCTATTTACTTGAAATAAATATTACAATTTCAAAACACCTTTCCTTATGTACATTCATATTATTGATAGTGTCCACAATTTTATTTTCAAAAGTATTTTAATTCGATAACTTTATTTAAACAAATATTTTATTAAAGCAAGAGGGCGTTCCTCATACGTTACGTTAACCCTTTTGTCTTATCATGAACTCATAATAAAACTAGTTAAATGTGAGTGCAAATTTACCGCATTACAAAAATAAAATAAGCCCCCTATACTTCTTTACAACATACCCTGATTATCTGTAAATTAATTTATCCTTGACTACCAAAATAAATTTCCTTTTCATCTAAAGTTCCATAAATTTTGAGTTCATTACATACGTCAAATTAGAAACACTCAAAAGCACCAAAAAAAATCAAAAAACCCTAGAAAATATTCGCGATACAATGTTTTTATACAATGGCATACCTGGTAACTGTCATCCAATCGTTCACCACCAACCAGCCCTTGAAGCTGATGCCGTCCAGTATGGCACTAGTCCCCGAAACAGCTCCTCGGTTGAATTACTATCATTCTAAGCCTGCTGCTATCCCAAAATCTCTTCCTTTATAATAAAACCATAAACATCCAATTTCCAAAATTTTCTCTTCGTATTCCCAAATAAATTAACCAAAAACCGCTGCCTTCACCATCTCATACTTCCAGATTTTACTAATTTTCGTGCATTCCAAAGCCACAATAATTAATCGTTTGTACTTACAACATTCACTCTTTGTATAAACTCCTTTATTCGCTTTTTAATTAACTTTACTTGTCATCATATTAACTTATGGGCAATTTTACATAAATTCACTAACTTTCACTAAAAGTAACTCGATGAAGCGCGAAGGACTGAAGAAAAATTAAAAGACCGACACCCCCTTTGAAAGTCGTTTATATAGCCATCGCTGCATCTCCCCTATTTTCCAGTTCACACATAGAAATGTTAACGTACAACAATATTCTGTGTAAAAGCGCCAATCCTACATTATTATACTTTAACTAAGCGCTAAATTAATTATTTAAAATACCCTAATTATCTAAACTGCCTAATAGATTTTGTTATAAGTTATTACTCTAATCCCAAGCTTCATTTGTGACCTTATGTATTTACAATTAGACACGAATTACAAGATATTATCCCCCTATTTTAATAGCAAGAATAACTACAAATTTTTTTGTTTTCTTTTTATTCAAATACCCTAAACTTACTTTGCTAACTTGTATGTACACCTATTATTATTCCCTATTATGTAAACCTATCACTATTATTTTATTTACACTGATTCACTATTTGAACCTAACTCTCTTCTTAATTCTAAATAATATCCTTTGTACATATTTTACAACCTTAACTCCGACAGTTTCTCCCATCTCTATCCCTATATGTGCCCTTACTTCACTGACATTTAACTTATCCTTCACATCCTGAACAGAAAATTGTTCAAACGCCTCTAAACTTATCTGTTTAATTTCGTATCCTACTAAATTTGACTCAGATAAACCATACAGTACCACTTCCGAATTTTCAATTTTTCTCTCTACACATACTCCCAGGTACCTTCTAGAATTTTCATATAATGGATTTAACCAGAGCGAGTTCCACAACTTTAACTTATCAAACTTACTTTTGCCACTCAACCTCTTTAAAATTATGCCATCACTTAACCTTATTACCAATTCAAATTTTATTTGCTCCCTGTATGCTGCGGGTCTCGCTTGTACTCCTACTAGCTCAAAATATTTTCTTAATAAATCTCGTACTCCTTCAACTTTCTCATCTGGATATTTAAAAGTATTAATTATATTAATCTCCTCTAAAACATTTACATTCAACCCAGTGTCATCCTCAGTGACCTTATAACTACTCATCCAGGGCAACTCTACGTCCCTTACCTTTACCAAACTTTTATCACAATTAATTACAATTCCCATTTTCTTAATACAATCTACTCCTAGAATACTTTTAAATTTGAGTCCAGGAACGATGATATACTCCTGCTCACAGCTCACCACTCCAATTTCTACCCTTAATATGACAATACTATTTACTACAGCAAACCTTTTTTTATTAGGAGGTATTAAATGACTCCTTTTTATCGGCATAACTCTAAAATTTTTAATTCAACCACCGGTAAACAAATTTTCTCTTCCTCGATGTCCATAGATTCGCGTGGATGTTCATATTTATAAATCTCAATTTCTAGTGGCTTGTCTGTTTTAAAAATCCTGAATAGCTCTGGTCTCTCTACTAGGTCCTGGTTGTCCTTCCACCACCTGCGCGTATGTCCTCCTACTAGTGTCCTGTCCGTCAGATCTCTCATTACTCCCACTCGTCGACGTTCTATTTATTTCTGGCGAGCTATTTTGCCTCTGTACTCCTGGTATTGGAATAGCTCCCCTCGTACTGCTATTACTCCTAAAATAATTTCCTCGTGGTCCCCAGTTGTTCCTGAAACTTTGATTTGTCCCCCTATGGTTATACACATTTTCCCTTCTACTCTCAAATCATATTGAATTTATATTCCTATCCCTACTCTCCCGAGGTCTTCCCGAAGCTATGTCATCATACCTCTGCAGGTACTCCAAAAATGTCTCCCTATCCACTGTAGTTTGTAAAGCAACGTGTTGCTTGACCTCAATCTCAAGTGTCTCGACAAGTATTTGATAATTTGACGATCTGTCAATGGTGGACTTAATGGTTTAGTGATGCTGTATTTCCTAATCGCGTATTGTTAACGGGATCATCCAAACTCTCCCTCATATTTCCCTGAAATTAGATCATCTCTAACCTGATCCTGCCTATGATCACTCCAATAATGTTTAAGGAATTTCTCTTCGAAATCTAAGTATGAATCTATATCTGACCCTACCAAATTATACCAAGCATCTGCGTTATCGTTCAATAAGGCTCACCACATTTAAATTAGCCTGTTCATCGTACAAATTACACACTAATGTCCTGATATTATTTATAAAGATTTGTGGGTTGCCCTATTGTCTCAATAAAATTTCATCTGTTGTCTACTGAAATATTACTAGCAAAAATCCTTGGGCTCTCCCCCGCTAAAGCACTTATATTTTGTTTAATTTCCGTAACCTCTTTCTCAAACCTACCTATTTCATGTCTGCGTGATTCACTCACCTCAGTCATTTTCCCATTTATTTCCTCTTCACAAAAAATTCTGACTTCCGTTTTTAATTGTCCAATTTCACTCTGAATCTCAATTATACTCCTTTCATTCCTCTCAATTTTCATTTCAACCTACCTCACTTTTACTATTAAACTGTTTTTGAAATCAGAAAATTCCTTGGTTGATTTATCGAATTTCACGCTTAACGTCTCCCTAACTTCCTCAAACTTCGGGTTTGATTCGGCACTCATCTGCTCCAACTTCCGGTTTGATTCCTCCCTACCTATTCGTATTTCTTCTAACATTCTCATCAGCTCATTTCCTTGCTCTCTTGATTCTGTCCTCGATTGATTTCAACTACCTCCTGCTTCTTCCATTTTTCCTGATTTTTCAAACAACGCACTATCGTCACTTCCAATTTATACTCCTTCACTCCTAAGCCACTTTTTCTTAACATGCGTTCACCACACACCCAAAATTAATCTAAAATTATCACTAAAATTATTTACAGAACAATCCACCCTATCCTCTCAGATCACCAGTTTCTTGAAATAAATTTATTTCTCTGTAATTGTGCCCCTCAAGTTCGGATCGCCATAATACCGTGAAGCTTGCTCTGAAACGGCCCTCTCGTTTGTGCCCCAATGTTGAATCGACATAATACTGTGAAGCTAGATCTGAAAATCATCGAACCCCAGCGTTGGATCGATATAATATTGTGAGATTTAACTCGGCTGCTCCTCTCTAAATTCCTAATTCCACCAAACCTTTTAAAACCAACACAGACGCTTACCTGTTAACGCTGGATCTAAAACCTCCTGCTCATTGCCTCTATGCTTAAATCTAATAGAAATTCACACCCTACATACACACTCAAAATAACGCTATTCACAAAATACATCACACTCTATTTACTTGAAATAAATATTACAATTTCAAAACACCTTTCCTTATGTACATTCATATTATTGATAGTGTCCACAATTTCATTTTCAAAAGTATTTTAATTCGATAACTTTATTTAAACAAATATTTTATTAAAGTAAGAAGGCGTTCCTCATACCTTACGTTAAACCGTTTGTCTTATCATGAGCTCATAGTAAAACTCGTTAAATGTGAGTGCAAATCTACCGCACTACAAAAATAAAATAAGCCCCTTATACATACTTACAACATAGCCAGGTTATCTGTAAATTAATTATTCTTGACTACCTAAATAAATTTTCTTTTCATCTAAAGTCCCATAAATTTTCAGTTCATTAATATATCAAATACGAAACACTCAAAAGCACAAAAAAATCAAAAAAGCATAGAAAATATTTACCACACAATGTTTTTATACAATGACATACCTGGTAACTGTCTTCCAACCGTTGTCCACCAACCAGCTCTTGTAAATGATGCCGTCCAGTATGGCACTAGTCCCTGAAACAGCTCCTCGGTTGAATCACCATCATTCTATGTCTGCTGCTATCCCAAAATCTCTTTCTTTATAATAAAACAATGAACATCCAATTTCCAAAATTTTCTCTTTGTATTCCCAAATAAATTAACCAAAAATCGCCGCCTTCACCATCAAATACTTCCAGATTTTACTAACTTTCGTGCATTTCAAAGCCACAATAATTAATCGTTTGTACCTACATACAAAATGTACTCTTCGTATAAACTCCTTTATTCGCCTTTTAATTGACTTTACTTGTCATCATATTAACTTATTGACAATTTTACATAAATTCACTAACTTTTACTAAAAGTAAATCGATGAAGCGCGAAGGACTGAAGAAAAATTAAGAGACCGATACCCCCTTTGAAAGTCGTTTATATAGCCATCGCTGCACCTCCCCTGTTTTCCAGTTCGCACATAGAAATATTAACGTACAACAATATTCCGTGTAAATTCCCCAAGCGTTTTCTCATTTCTTAAAACTGCTCGCTTAACCGACTCGATATTCTTGTGAAAAGCTCTAACGACTTTTCGTTTCCTTTGAATTACGATAACAAACATGTTAAAATACTTGGTAAAACGTACATAACGGTCAACCGTCCCTCTGATTTCGCGAAACTAGTCTCAACCGTCATTCACTTCCGAATACGTTCACGCCTTCAAACTCAAACATCTTTTCATCTCCCTTATTCATATAGCTCCTTTTCACACATATGCTTCCACCAGCTGAATATTTGTCCTACCTATTACAAACTTGTCGCACGTATATCTGTATCGTCCAATCATCTCGCTCAATTCCTTTCCCTTGCTTTCAATCGATGCGAGTCTGCTTCTAATATTCCTAGAAATTATTGATTTTGTTTCCCCCTCTAAAATAAGTATGTTCGTCGTTTCCCTCCTATACTACATCTACAATTAAATCTCTGTTTCTCCCTCGTATTCATACGTTTCTGCTTCGTCCTTGTTCCTCCATGACAGTTGTTTCTAGCTTATTTCCAATACTACCTTTATAATTAAAAATCGATATTTTAAACAAACACTGCTTCTTCGTCCTATTTATGTGTTTTCTGTTCGGTCCTCGTTGTGTATTGACTACGCTAACTCCCAACGGTCTTTTCCTTCTTGTAACATATTAAGCTTATTTATCGTACGAGTTATCTTGAAATATCTCCCCCTTTTACTATGCTTTGAAACGTTTTCTGGTTTTACCATTGAAAATAATAATTCTATTTCTAACGAATATGCAAAGCTTTTATGTTTTCGTATGCTACACTAAATAAAAATTAAAAATGGTATTTTTACCTCGTTGTTTTTAATCCTTATCGCCCTATCTTACAACAAATATTATGCTGCGTCATTCCTAAATAAATATAACTAAAATTAAATTAACCCTACATTGTTATTCGTTGACTAAGCTGTAAATTAATTATTTAAAATACCCTAATTATCTAAACTGCCTAATATAGATTTTCTTATAAGTTATTACTCTAACCCCAAGCTTGATTTATAACCTTATGTATTTACAAACATATAATATATAATATTCTACAAATAAATCTATAAATCTATATATCAAGAGACAAATTATTTGCAGTTCGCAATTAGGAAAACTTGTGTATACAAAATGAATACTAAGATGTATCTGTAAATAAACTCTTATGAAAATACTAAAAGCTTATTCACCTATATAAATCGAGGTAATAGTTGTATAACCATTAACAAAACAATAACTCTGTTATTTCACGAGGGGAGAAAACATTCACTGGCCGGTTGCGGCTTTCTTAAGCCTCGTCAAAGCGAATTAGTTGGAGACTTTTTCCTTTTTTCCATTTTTCTGTCTCGTAGCAGATCAATGCAGTTTTCAATTGTCAGTGGAATTGTTCCACCATGTCATTGGACTGCAGGTGATATGCTGTTTTACGGATTCTCGTGAATCCGATCAAGGTCCCTGATTTGTTGTATAGTTGCGATTGAACCCGGTGGCCTTGATCTGTTGTGACTCTGAGTGGTACGTCAAAACATGTGATCCATTTTTCTATTAATGCTTTAGCTACCTTTCAGCTTCAACTTTTTGCAAAGATATTGTCTCTGGCCATCTTGTAAATCTGTCAGTGCATGTTAATTTGCATCGGTGTAACGTAATTTTTGTTCTTACTGAACGGACCACGTTGTAAACGCCAGTGATACGTATTTTTTTTACGTAGGTAGGTGGTTTTTTTTGTTATGGGCGTGACGTCAGTGTTACTTAATTTTCCAAAAATCTTCCGACAAAGCTAGGGATCTATTCCTGGGTAGAGCAATAAGAAGTGGGGGATAAGTCGAATTCTGTTTGCAAACCAAAGTTAAGCTAAATCAAATAGGCACCACCATGTCCTGAGATAATTACGATAATTGCAAAGCACAGTTCTAAGGGCGGACGTGGAGACCCAAAGAAAAAATGATTGCCTTCGGACACAAAAACCTGTCTTAACAAAATAAGACGCAGCTCCTGCAAGAAATTGTAATGGTTAAATAAATAAAAAAGTGGAACACCATTTGTGTCCTACAAAAATATATAAAGAAATAATAAAAAAATATTTCCAATATAATATTGGCATCAATTTATTACTCAGAAAGGTTTTAGCTTTATGTAATTAGATTTGATCGCACTTGATCAAAATAAAAAGTCTTCAATTTTGAATTAATTGTTTACTAAAGAAACTCTTTTAAAATATTGTAACTTGTAACAAAAAAATTTTCATCATCAACTACATCAAGATTAAATTTTTAATTTTTTTTTTTGTCTTTCATTATTATTAATCAAGTAACTTTACTTTAAACATGAACTTGCTGTACAAATTAAAGAAATAATGGTTGGCAAGCATAACACAGTAAATTAAATTCTAACCTGGGCAGATCTTTTCAGGTAGAAAACAAATTATTAGCTCCTAACAATATCAGAATTTAAGCTTTCAAAATTACGTATAATAATTTAAGTGTAGATAAAGCTGATCGCAAAAATAGGCATGTTTATTTAAATTGCATTACAGCTGCTCAAAGCATTTGCTTTTAAGGCAACATCTGTCAGCTGTACAAAGTAGAAAAATATGACGTCGAAAACACCTGTTGAGCTTATCGACGGTTCATATGGAACAGAGTATGTTTTTTAGAACGCTAATTCAGCAAAATATCGTTTTACAGCTAGTAAAACCAGCTCAACAATTAGTTGAAACTTTTACAATTTACGTGTATTAAACATAAAAGCAAATTTAATGTGTTCTAAGTTTTGAAACACATGCAGAAAAAACTTATAGCTAATTACGAACCAAAACTGCAATAGTCGCCTCACAACAAGGCAAGACGGGATCCCCGTTCTTCAAGCAAAGATAACAGCGTTTGCAATTTAAAACGACTCCATCTAAATCAACTTCTATAATTCCTTCCTAGACAAATTTCTTGTTAGGCAAAGTTTAAATCAATTATTCTTGTCGAGTTATATTTGTTGCGTTCCACGTGTCGAATCACATCTTGTTGCATTATATTTTAAGGTAGTCGTGTTCTCAAGGTTGAATTCTAATTTGTCCCATCCTAAGTTGTATTCTAAATTGTATTCTAAGTTGTCTTCTAAATTATCTTCTAAATTGTCGCGCTAAATAAATTACCTCAAATTACATAAGTTTGTATAATATATACTTTACCGACCATTATTCGAAGGTATCTTCACCATTTGTAATGGATTCGAAGATTGCCGGCGTCTACTCAAGGGTACATGTTGATGAAGCTATCGCCTGTGGCCGACTATTCATTGAAGCCAGAGCCGAGCGGTCGCGCCGTCAGGTGCGGGGGACACGAAACAATCAAACAGAGATATGCTTGCAAATAGCTTTATGCGACACAGATATCTGAATGTAATTAGATTACTAAGGAACGATGCACGCTTAGCGCATTATTTTTGAAATTATATGCAAATAATGATTATTGAAAATAAAATTGTTACATCGGTGTGCCTCTCATACGGGTAATGGTCTATGTGTACATGCTCGAATCGTGAAGATGGTGGCGTTTCTGTGATCGCGTGTCTTGTAACTTTGGCTCTTTGATATTAGATACACCTTCGTGTTCAGGTGCGGTAGTCGTATTTGATGCCAGGGATTTTGGGTTACCAATTTTGTGGTTGCCTTTATTCCTGGGTATGATAAGTTGTGAATGTTTGCGGAAGCTTCTTTTTGTAATTTTTGTTACAAACGGACGAACTATCGTTGTTGAAATGTCACAGAAAATTATTTGGTCAGAGTTTGGAAATTGTATCAATCTGTGGGTCAAACTTGTGTAATAGTTTTCCATGAGACGTTTGAACTCTTCGTCGTTTTGCTGTAAATTTGATAGCTGTTTGAAATTGACGCTGTCCATTTTCAAATACCGTAAAAAAAACTGTCAGTTGCCCCTTTACCTCTCAAGTTAAATTGAGCTGGGCGCATTTCGTATTCTTACTTCCTCCGATGTTCATATGGACTTTACAATCCATAATCGATGTTACTTATGATGATGTGTGGAGGTGCTGTATGAGAGCGGCGCGCGGAAAGAACGCACGGAGGTGGTGCGCGTAGACGAAGGTGGAGGTGCACATTGGAGGCTATGCGCGGAGCTGCAAGCAGTACCCAGAAGCAATACTGGAAATTGTGTGGAGGTGTAAAGCGCCCGAAGCCACTTACGGAGGTGGAGGCGAAAGCTGCGCGTGGAAGCGAAGGCAAAAGTGGAGATGACGTGCAGAGGAAAAGGTCGCGCCCACGGAAGCTGAGGTGAAAAAAGATGTGTCATGTTGTGGAGCACGCGAGAAGCTCCGTACGCACCCCGACGTACTTCACACGCGCGCGACCAAATAACGGGCGTGGAACCGAAGGCCCAACAGACAATAGCAATCACTCCGACCACCAGCAATCAACACAGAACAATCAATCTAAAGCGAGAACACTGCGGCGAAACAACCAACCACAAAAAGGCAGACTGCCCAAAAAGAAGAGAACCCGGATATGCATCCCCTGCGACAAACGACAGAAAAAATGTTCCCTAAACTCTAAAGGCTGTTCGACACAGAAAATGATACTAGACAACTATAAACAATAAACCAAAACAAGAAACGGATCAACTCGTACAACATAGTGCACACAGTAACACAGAATCAAAGACAAAGAACAAAAATACGAACGACACACGAACATAAACACAAACCACCATCCTAGGTGAAAAGAGACAGATTGCTGGCACACAGCTACAGGATAAAAACACAAGGAAAAATCACTGACACCATACACCGCACACGAGCGGCAAACGGGGGCACATAAACATCGCCACACAAGAAGGGCACAGGAAACGGGATCATACAACCACAAACGGAACATCGTTTGATGCCGTAAACATAGGCAAACGACACATAAAACACGCACAGGATAATAAACAGCTTCTTCAGATGCACACCAACTGGAACGACGGGAGCAAACGAAAACACAGGCAATACACAAGTGAAGACAAAAATGCCAACACAATCGCCTACATAACCATAAAGACAACCGAGAACATAAACACACAAAAAAACACAATGAACAAAACAACGCACTAAGCTACTAACACAAACACAACTACGACCACAATTGCTGTACTTCCCATAATGTGTCTATTAAGTATGACAACTTTGCTACTCCTGCCCTGATGAGCTCAATTAGGGCGAAACGTGTCCACAGGATGCCCTCGTGGCTGAATTTGAATCACTTGCCAATAAATTTTTTTACTTTGTATTAATTAAAGACATTAAATTTTCTTATCTTTCAAATTATAGCTTTTGGCTACGGAGCCGAATCTCTTCCGTGCTGACTGTAGCTAGAACCTGCGATGTCAGGTAAACCGACACAAAGACACAAACTACGAGCTAGGTGCTGCTGTACTTCCCATAAGGTGTCCATTAAGTATGACAACATTCCTGCTCCTGCCCTGATGAGCCCCAATTAGGTCCAAATGCATCGACAGAATGCCCTCGTGGTTAAATTTGGTCACTTGCCAAAAAACTTTTTCTACTTTGTATTAATTGAGCACTCATTAAACTTTCTTATGTTTTAAATTATAACTTTTGGCTATGGAAAAAGGCAGTTGAGCCGGATCTCCTCAGCGCCTACTGTTGCTAAAACCTGCGATGTCCTGTGAAACGACACGAAGGCACAAACTGTGAGCTATGTGATGCTGCACTTCCCATAATGTGTCTATTAAGTATGACAACTTTGCTACTCCTGCCCTGATGACCCCAATTAATGTGAAACGTGTCCACAGGATGCCCTCGTGGCTGAATTTAAGTCACTTGCCAAGAAAAATTTTTTACTTTATATACATATATATATATATATATATATATATATATATATATTGTTGTGGGTTCAAAGGGTTAAATTTGGGGTAAACAATAAAAATTTCAACCACCCTGTATAGAGAAAAGAACAAATTATTTACGCACAAAATTTATTTAATTCATTTAGGGAAAACGGACAAGTATTGACGTATTTTTATAATTAATGATTGAAAGGGTAAAAGTACATAAAGAAAAACAGTTTTAAAGCAAATAGAATACGCATAATTAATTTTAATTTATTTTAATTCAACACGTAAAAACGTAAGAAAACCCACTAAATAAGTATGGTTACAAAGTAATTAGGTCTAATAACTACTCAACTTCTACGGTTCAGATAAAGACAAAGTAATAGAAATAAATTAAATCGCGAACAAGTCTCATATGAATGCTACTACAACATACAAAAGTAGGATCTACATCATTAACTTTATTACACGCAGGGGTGAATTTATTTGATACTGGTTAGAGTTCTAGAGGTACGTAACTTAAGTTTTTTATTCGTCTTTTTAATGGGTACAAAATATACCAGACTGAAGATTAAGATCTCCAATCTTATTTTAAATGTTGGTGCTTTTAGTTTTTCAAATTCTGATGCAATATGCTAAATATGTAGTTTTCATAAAAATTATTTAGGAAAGAAATTCTTGTTATAGTGGAAAGCTCAAGAATGCAAGAAGATAAAGCAAATGAGAAAATAAAAAGACAACCAAAAAATTTTTTTAGTTAAAATTAGGTTGAAAAACACAGATAAAAGTACATAAGAAAAAAGGACAGAAAAAGAATGAAATGTAAAATACAATATAGAAAACTTGGATAAATAGGCGAATTTTTTCAATTAAGTACTAAAAGAAAATGAAAGCAAAGATTGAATAAAAGAGAAAGGCAAGAAAGAATTTCCATTTCGATACAAAATAGAAAAAACCACATTGAACGTTTTCAGTAAAAAGCTTTGGAATTTATTGATAATTCGCGGTATATATTTACTTCAAAATTATTAAATAAAATAATTATAACCTTTTAGTTTGCTAACAAGTCGAATATTGTAATGTTTGTATAGATTACGTAAGCATTTCAAACAGCGGTATCTAAAGTAAGATTAACTTTTTCTTAGAAAAACTCGAGTGACATTATTTATTAACTATTTACTTGCGCATTTCTTCGCCCTTTAAACTAGAAAGCGCGTTTTAAAAATGGATAATCAAAATATGAATATATTCTCTTTCCTACAATAAAAAGAACCTTTTTAATTACGCTTCATCAAAAAATTAAAGTGCCTATGGGTCGAATTAGTTGTGCGATTTAACTTGATTAAATATAAAACATGAAGTCAGAATTTAATTTGAAAAATTTAGTCGTCTGTAAAGACTATTGAGAATGATTCCAAAACAAGTAGACTAACTTTTGTAATTGCTTTTCTTTATTATTGTACTTGGTGTGTTTGAACATTTATGTTAAATTATCAATAAATTATTTTATAGTGTGGTAGGATTTCTTTGCGGGGATATGAAATTTACAATATTTTAAATCCTTTGCATACTTTAAATATTGAAAAGTTTTTATTTCTTACAGTCATTCATGTAAAACGAACTGTTTAAAAAGTAATACTAGTTTGCTAAAGATAAAAAATAATTAGGACTAATCCACTATATCATTTTTCTTATGAATTTTACACATAAACTATGACATCTCCTAATCACAGATTAATGTTTTAATAGAAACAATTACAGCTACAAGGCCAGACAGTACACTTCATGTTGAGTACCTAATGACTAAAAACTTTGTACAGTGTTCAAATGTACGCATCATTTTTCAAATTTTGTACTCTTCTGCCTGTGAAAGCCTCTAACAACATAAATAGTAATACATAGAATCCAGATTCTATACTCTGTTTCACAATGGAATAAAGCAATGAAAAAGCACAGAGAACAAAACTTCTCAATTTCATTTGTTTAAACATAAAATAGATTTACACTGCTTAAGTATTATGATTTTGCGAACATGCCACGATAGAAATATCACCCACGGATATTCATTATTTTAACTTCCCATCATCATTAGGTCTTCAGTCCTGAAACTGGTTAGACGCGTACCATCATTGTTTCCTATTCTAAACTAACCTACAGATTTCCCTGAAATTTGCACAGTCTGCATCTATCACTATCTGATCTAGGTCTACATCTACCTCTTTTTTCCTATCTCTGCTTGTAATATATCCCATACTATTCCCCAAAATGCTTTAGAACGTATTCCGCCCTTCTATTTCTCTTTTCCCCAGATATCCTTGTTCCCCTACTATTTCTATAACCTATTTGTCATTATCTTTGTTTGTCCATGCTATCGTCCTCATACCTCTGAAGCACAGTATTTCAAAAAGCTGCTACCGTTTTTCTGTCTGCGTTTCAGACTTCCCGTATTTCATAGGCATACTGTGCTATGCTCCACACATATGCTTTCAACAATTTTCTTCTTGTTTTATGTTTGTTGTCTTTCCTCATAGTTGCTGTTCTTTCTTGTTAGATACAGTTCGGTCACCTTCTATTGTTTCACAATTATATACCCTATTTTTCCTACCTTCAGTGGTTGTGAAGGGAGGTAAGCAGCCTGTGGCTGCCAAGAGTCCCCCAACACTTAACCATTTACCGATTTAAAATATTTTCCAATCTTTTCCCACAGTCAACATTAGTTGCAGATACTTCGCAACCAACAACTAGTTGTTTATACTAACCATCAGATTTATCTGCGCTTATTTTTTCGTCATTAGGTTTTCCGTCTCAGAACTGGTTGGACACGTACCTGCACTTATTTATTTTTTATGCCCACATGGTTCCCTGAAATTCTCACACAGCATGTGTATACAGCTCGTTCCCCTTCTATTGTTTTCTAATTTTATGCCCTATTTCACCGAGATTCAGTGAAGAGGGTTAAGCAACCTGTGGCTACCAAGATCCCCCAACACTTAGACGTATGCCGAATTAATGATTTTCCTGGTTGGACACGTACTTGCACTTATTTATATTCTGAGCTAGTCTACATAGTTCCCTGAAATTCTCACACAGCATGTGTATAGAGTTCGTTCCCCTTCTATTGTTTTCTAATTTTATGCCCTATTTCACCGAGATTCAGTGAAGGGGGTTAAGCAACTTGTGGCTACCAAGATCCCCCAACACTTAGACGTTTGCCGAAATAATGGTTTTACCGTAAATCCTTTCACACTTAACATTATTCGAGAATATTGCCCCACCAATTCTTGTAGTTACTTATAATAATCATCATGTTTAAGTACAGTTACCTTCTGCGTCATTAATTTATCCATCTTGGGATTGGTTGGATGCGTACCTCCATTGATTTCTATTCTGAGCAAGCCTACACATCTCCCTGAAACCCCTACAGCCTACATCTTTTACTATCTGTGTGCAGTAGTCTAACCTAGGTCTGCCTCTTCTTTTCTTTTTCCTATCTCTGCTTCTAATATATTCCGCACTATTCCCTCATGCCGTAGTATGTGGCCTATCATCCTATCTCTCCTATTTTTTACCGTTTTTCACATATTTCTTTCTTCCCCTACCATTTTTAGTACCTCTTCGTTCTTAATTTTGTCTGTCCATGATATCTTCATCATACGTCTGTAGCACCACATTTCAAAGGCTTCTACCTTTTTCTTGTCCGCTTCTCCTACTGTCCAGGCTTCACATCCATACAGTGCTGTGCTCCACACATATATGTTTTAAGCTATCTTTTCCTTGTTCTATGTTTGTGGTCTTTGAGCACAGTAGTTGCTTTTTCTTGTTAAATGTAGCACGACCTTGTGCTAGTCTTTGTTTTATATCTTTTGTGCTTTTCCCATCTTGCGTTATTTGGCTTCCTAGGTAGCAGAAATCCTTAACCTCTCGTAAGTTCGTGTTACGTACTTGTATTCTTGTTTTTGATTTATTTTCCCCACCTTTGCATACTAGAACTTTAGTTTTAGTTTTGTTAATTTTCATACTGTATCTCTCTGTTAGAACCGTTTCCATTTCATTAAGAGCAGCTTCTAACTCTTCTTTGCTAGACGCTAATACTGCTATATCATCTGCAAATCTAAGCATATCAATTTTTTGTCCTTGCATAGTAATTCCAAATGTCTCTCTGCATTTGACAGTATTCATTGCCTCTTCTATGTACAAGTTAAAAATCAATGGGGATAGGGCACATCCCTGTCTCACCCCTTTCCTAATGTTTACTTCTCTACGTTCCTGCTCTAATTCTATTACTGCTGTTTGCTCTTTGTATAAGCTATGTACTATTCGTCTATCCCTATAACTTATTCCAATCTTTTTGAGTATTTCAAACATTTTTTTTCCATTTTACATTGTCGAAAGCTTTTTCCAAATCTACAAACCCTATATACACGCTTTCCCCCTTTTTTATTGTTTTCTCCATTATCACTCTCAAAGCTAAAATAGCCTCCCGTGTTCCCCTGTTCCGCCTAAACCCAAATTGGTCTTCTCCTAGTATTTCTTCCGCCCGTTTTTCCATTCGTCTTTGCACAATTCTAGTTAATATTTTTGACACGTGTGCTGTCAAACTTATTGTTCGAAAATTTTCACATCTATCCGCGCCTTTCTTTTTTGGTATAGTTACTATGATGCTACGTTTGAAATCTTTGGGTATCTCGCCTGTCTCATACATATAGCTTACAAGTTGGAAGAGACGTTCTGATACTGCTTGTCCAGCGGCTTTAAGAGTTTCTGCTTGCACCTTATCTGTACCCGGCGTCTTACCATGTTTCAGACTCTTTAATGGTAATTCAAACTCATCTCTAAGTATAGGATATCTCAAGTCCTCATTTTCAATGTCTGATTCCTGTTCTAATGCAGTTAGTTCCTCTCCTTCATATAAATTCCCTATATATTCTTGTCATCTACCCACTTTCTCTACGTTTTCTATAATGACGTTTCCTTGTGCGTCCCTTATATTTTTGCTGTACGGTTCTATATCCCTAAAATTCATTCTAATTAATTTGTATGCTTCGTCTATCTTTCCTATTTCCATCTTCGTTTGTACCTCTTTGCACTTTTCATCAATCCACTGTTCTTTAGCTTTCCTGCATTTTTGAATAATTTCCCATTTTATGGCTTTGTATCTCTGTTTTCCTGTTTCGTCTGATTTATTTTTGTATTTTCGTCTTTCTTCTATTAAATTCAGGATATCCTTTGTTATCCATGGTTTCTTATTTTCTTTTTGTGTATAGCCCAGAATATCTCTGGCCGCCATGTCTAGGCTAAATTTAATGTTATTCCATTCTGTTTCTACTTCCTTAGTATTAGATATTTTCCCGATATCTTTGAGCAATTCATTTGACTTTTTTTCGAATCTTTCTTGAATATCTTTATCTTTTAGTTTCTCTAAGTCCAAATGCCTTTTTTCGCCCCTTTTTTCATATTCTTAAATTTAAGTGCGGCCTTCATAATTACGATGTTGTGGTCAGTATCTATATCTGGTTCTGGGTAGCTTCTACAGTCTTTTACTTGATTCCTAAACCGTTGTCTAACAAGAATGTAATCTATTTGATATCTTCCTATATCTCCTGGCATCTTCCACGTATATCGTCTTCTAGCATGATGTTGAAATAACGTGTTTGTAATGATTAAATTTAACTTCCCATAAATTTTAATTTCGATTTTTGATTAATATTGCAAAGGATAACGCCCTTAAGCCAATAGAGTAGAAGTTAATGGAAGAAGTACAACAAACTTTTCAGTGACCAAATAAAAAGATCTACCAACGTAGCGCTTTGTAATATCGAGTCATGAAGTAACGTTTATGAATTTTTGCAGAACAGGCTGGTAACTAACTTAAATTTGTTGTTGCAACCCATCAAAAAAGGTCTACCAGTCACGTGTTTCCATCGCAGATCTTTGTATTATATGAAATATAATATGCACTTTCCGTTACTTTCTAATTCATACCATTATAAAGCATTAGCTTAAATGCAAAATAAAACTTTTTTTAGAACAATTATTTATTGTTTACAGAAATAATTTAACTGCAAATTTAATGTTTATGTCAAGTAGCATCCAATAAATATATCGTTCTTTATTATTTAAAGTGTGCCGATTTTTTTCTATTTCACCCTACTGTGGCCCGTTTCGGCTTGCACTATTCTTAACAAATATTACTATTTAGTTGCTCAAGATGTTGTAAGATTTTTTAAAAAGGCAAAGAAACGATTTACTTTTTGTATCCGAAATAGGTGTGGGCATGAAAACTATGCACATTAAATGTCAAATTCAAACCATAACATATGCACTTACGTGTACTTACTATTTCATTCATTAATGTTGATTTTTCTTAATCTTCTTTGGTATTTAAACCACTCAGACTTGTTAAAATCGTCTTTATTTTAAGTTTGAGATTGACACAAATTGAAGGTGACTTTAATTTATTAATCTTTGATTTGAATACATTAGCTGAAAATTTTAAAGTTAAGAAGAATGAGTACCTTCAATTTGTGTTGCGCCCTGGGAGCGACTTTTAAGTTAGCCAATACGCTTAACGTGAAATCAACTGATAAATAGAAATCATGCATGTAGGCTGTATTTCATGTCAATATCGCAAGGGAAGCCCAGGAAAAACTTGCAATGCTACCTAGATATTGGGGGCATTTGATTTTCATTTGTTATTTCTTTTAGTAATGGAATCCATTATTCACTGAAAGTCACAGATTCGTTTGCTACACAGTTATTTTTATGTAGGGTTATATAAGTAGCTTCTTTAATTTTTCGTTTTTGGTGGTTTTCTTCTTAGTCAATAATTTTTGCGACCTCCTATTTTATTTTGTGACTGGAGTCCCATGCATGTTGGCAAATTATGCATTTTTCAAATTTTCTATTTTTTATACATGATTTATGTTCTTTTAATCAAACTTCAAATACTCTGGAATACTTTTCTCTATGTAAAACTTGTTACATTCGCACGGTATTTTGTAGATGCAGTTTTTTGAACTTTGTATTGCGTTTTTGAGTTTTGTTTTTGTAAGTTGTGTTCTTAGTGTATTGTGAGTTCTAAATACTGTTTTGATTTTGAATTTGTTTCCTATTCTTTGGATTTTTTCAGAAAATCCTCTTTATGTATGGTATTGAGAGCATTTTTTGATGCGTATCGTTGTTTCTGTTTTCTTCTTTTTTATTTTTTGGGACTTTATTCATTTCTTTTTCTATTATTCTTGTAGGACACTTGTTTTTTATAAGTGCACATTCGATTAAGCTTTTCTCTTTCTTTAAAATTTTTTCGTTTGATGATATTAATTTTGCTCTACCATATATGGTTTTGATAATTCCTCATTTGACACTACAAAAATTTCATAAGTGTGGTTGTTAACTTCTATAAAAAATTATGGATGACTTCAATAAAAGAAACCTTTAAGACAACTTATTATTCCTTCTATTAATTTAGAAAAAAATATATATATATATCACTTGTACAAAGTTATACGTACTGAAACTTTCGAGATAATTAGTTTTATTAAGATCTAGTATTAGTCTCTGATTATTCATAGGAAATTTATAATTGAAAATTTTATGTTAATTCTCTATAAGAAACATACTGTTTTCATTATTATTTTACAATTTATATATGATACTTGAATAGGATCCTGTTCGAGTTTACAATTAATTGAATACATGTTCCGACTTTCCGTAGATTACCGAACTACATTTTTAATTAATTTATTTGATAGAATCAAAAGTCAAAAAATACTTATTGTTTGATTTAAGCTGTACTTCAAGTGTATTGCCAAAAAAATTATACTCTATAATGTGACAAACAAATATCAACGTATCACGTGTTTAGTTACGAATACATTTTTGTATAACCTTGTAAATTCAAAAATTATCTTATAGAAATTCCTTAGTGATTATAAGAACTTTTATGAAATATCCAACTATTAAATTCTGAACAAAATATTACGTGTATCAATTTAAATTACCATAAAAATTTTACAGAAATTTCGTGTACCAATTTAAATAAACATACTGAATCTACAAAAATTATATGTACTTTTTTAGTATAGTTCCATGAAATGAAAATTGAACTAAAATTGAGAATGACTCACCACAAACAATCTGCTAGGCATTCAAGTTCGTCAAACATCTTGAGTACTTACAGTAGCAGGTGCGCGCGGTAGACACGTGTGCCCGGGCTTGACTTCTATACGAACCAACATATGTGGAAAATTTCACCCTCCTGCATAGTAGCATTTGAGGCTCTGCACCCTCAATACGACTAACAACAAATTGTGCTCCAGTGTTCCATAACAATTACATATTAAAGATTTATTGCTCCACAATTTTATACATTACGTATTTGGCCTTCAATACCGTATAACATAAAACTTGTTTTTACTTGCTTTGCTTGCGCTGAAAAGAAACGAGAAAAATGTCTTGAAGGTAAACTTGAAAATTATTCACCTACCGTAGATATATTTCCTTTTCACTCTAGGTCGATACAACAACTAAAATGAGGCCATGGTATCCGTCGACACTATTTCACTTTTCTTTGGCGCATGTTTTATCAAACCTGCTAGCCCACGTTTCAATACTTCTTCGCTGACTACATTCGGATCGAAAAATAATAAACTTATGCCACGAGGCAATTAAACTATCCAAACACGCGCAAAATGGAAATATTCTATCAAGATACATACAAATAGAAAAAATCTTAAATTTTACTTTGAGTATTTAAATATAGGTGGAGCTATAAGTATGAATTGGTAATATATTGTTACTATCGCATTTAAATATTTTCTGTTTAATAATGGATATTTGTTAAATAGATATATAAACAAAAGTGTATATTTATGAAACATGTAATTGTATTCGTTACAATCTCAAAATAGAAGTTTTCCATGTTGCTCTAATTTATAAGTGAATTTAATAGTTGGTTCTATTTTGTTAATTGAATCTACAAAGTTTTTAATTAATTCTGTATTATGAGGCCAAATAGCATAAACATCATCTTCGTATCTCCACCAGATTAGTGGTTTGAATTCTTGTGCGAATATTATATATTTTTCGAATTCCTCCATGAATATATTACTAAAGATTGGCGATAATGGACTTCCCATCTCCATTTTGAAGCTCTGTTTGTAGAATTGGTCATTTATTTGAAAATATGTGGTATCGAAATGGCATACTTTACACATAATTCGTGGTTGTTTCGTACAAGACCCTTTAACAGCTGGCGGAGCTGAACGTTTACGGCTTAATGACATACCGTGCTGCTTTTCCTTGTGTTCTTCCTTGCTAGACGCTAATATCGCTATATCATCTGTAAATCTAAGCATATTGAAACGAGCTACTGCTACCGCGTTTCTTTAATTTAAAACAAGTAATAATAAAGGTCTTTATTACTCACTGTTCACAAGTCTAATTAACAGTATATGCCTTATTTATAGATGTTTTCAGTCCACTTAACAATGAAGCACTATTACACTAATGAATTTACAAGAACTAATTTCTTCTTAAACTAACTTCTTTACCATAGGTCCATTAACAAAACTAACACAACTATTTGTTTATACACTTCTATTTATTTATGTATACTATAAGCTGCATGTACGTTAGACACAGCATATAACATTTATGTATACTTCTAAAAGCTCAACTACTATTATTTTACAACGTTATAATTTATATTAGATATTCCAGTATAGACTGACCCTTGCATTTCTTAGCGGTCTTATATATACTCAGATTTAAAGTTATGACTCATCTTCTGGTACTTACGAGAAGCTTCCAGTTCTGGCAAGAATGAACAGTGCCGGCGGCGTTTTGTGTGTTTGATTGCTAGAAGCATCTAGAATCCTGAAGCCTATGCAGACCCTACAACGCTTGTGTGTTTGACGGGTTGCCTAATAGTAGCTCGCAACACTACCCCCTCTTTAAAACCGTTACGTCTCGTAACTGTAAATACATTTTGGCGCCAATTCGATGAATGATGACGGTATCGGCAGCTATCTCCTCTGGTGCATCCACCGCGTCGTTGGAAATAACAGTCAACACTCTTTTCTTGGTCTTGGTAGGCAACCGGTTGATAACAACAAACAAGGACCTGGACGTTGTTTTCCTGGAAAACTACTTCTAGCATATTTCGGACTATCCTCCAATCTAAGCGATCCAGTCCACAACCTAGCTTGGGCACCGCTAGTTTCGTTACTCCATTTTCCATCATCTGAGCTTTAAGATTCAGCAAAGCCTCCCATAGATGTCCATAACTAGGTCTCTGCCATGAAGAATTTTTGGTGACCAGATAGTAAACATAACGATTTTTATCCTGAAGAACCAAAGCTTTTCTTACAGTTGGCTGCTGTTGTACTAATTCATCCACATATCCAAACTTTTTCTTGAAAACAACAGCTATTCCTCTTGACATTTCCAGATCTTGAGCTACGCAGTGTGCAAGGGAATACTCTTCTGGTGCTCTAAACAGGTCTTGCTGTTTTTCAACAACAACGCCAAATCTCGCCTTAGCGGAACCACCATACGCCGCCATAAAACTCTCGAAATCTACATTCGGCTCATGATTAATAACTTGTCGAATGCCATTCTCTTTATTCGAGCCTTCCTGGTTGTTGCCAGCGTAGGATGTTAAACGGTCAAAGTGTACCACTTTCGGTTTACCACGGGGAGATCTTCTGATCCGGTACACTACATCATTAATCCTTTTCATCACTTCGCACGGGCCTTCCCATTGTCTTTGTAATTTTGGCGACAACCTCCGTTGTCTTTGTGGATTATACAACCACACCAAATCTCCAGGTTGATAACCACCTTCTTGTGCTCTCGTGTCATATTGTGATTTCATTCGATCGCTTGCTGCCTGGATATTCTTTCGGACGTTTTCGTGAATGCTATTTGATCTTTCACGAAGCTTACTAACGTAATCTTCACCTGCGATCTCTTCTCCAAGTTTAAATCCAAACTGAAGATCACATGGTAGCCGCAATTCACGTCCTAGCATTACGCAAGCGGGCGAGTATCCTGTGCTGTCATGTACCGAAGATCGGTACGCCAGTAGGAACAAATGTAAATATTGGTCCCAGTCTCGTTGATGTTCAGAGACAACTTTGGTCAGGTACTTCCCTAACGTCCTGTTCATTCTTTCAACCATTCCATCCGATTGGGGATGAAGTGGCGTGGTTCTAGTCTTCCTGATTCCAAGGTGCTTGCAGACGTTTTGAAACAACGCCGATTCGAAGTTTCGATCTTGATCGGAGTGTAATTCCAACGGAACTCCAAAACGACAAAACAACTCCCTGACTAGTACATCTGCAACCGTCTCGGCTTCTTGGTTAGGTATAGCATATGCCTCCGGCCATTTGGTAAAATAATCCATTGCAACCAAGATGTATTTATTTCCTTTCTCTGATTCAGGAAACGGACCAGCTATATCAATGGCTACCCTCTCAAAAGGATTCCCCACGTTATACTGTCTCATTGGGGCTTTCCGTTTTGAGACCGGGCCATTTGCAGAGGCACACAATTCACATTTCCGGCACCACTCGTTCACATCATCTTTGCAGTTCAGCCAATAGAATCTTTCTCTCACTCTCTCGAGAGTTCTTGTCACGCCAAAGTACCCTCCGGAAATACCATCGTGCAAGTGCTGCAACACTTCCGGCACTCTGCTTCTCGGCACTATCACTTGAAGTCTCTCAGTGCCATCTTCAAATTCCAGGCGCCGTTTCAAGATTCTATTTTCCATCATCAAGGAGTCCCACTGTGCCTAGTATGCCTTCAGGCTCCTACTTAAAATACTAATTTCTTCCCAAGCTGGTCGTTGTCCTCTATGTTTCCACTCAATAATACGTCCCAATTCGGCGTCATTTTCCTGGTCTTCTCGTATTCTTTCGAGTTGCCAAGTATCATCGGTTACCGTCATTCTATGGATGACACTTATTTTCTCTTCCATCTTGGAGAAATGATTGCAGTCCAACGGACAAGGTCTCCTTGATAGAGCGTCTGCATTCCGATGGCTAGTTCCTACACGATGTTCTGTGTTAAAGTTATATTCCTGCAGCCGCTCTATCCACTTTGCCACTTGCCCTTCAGAATTTCGAAACTGCAGTAACCATTTTAGTGCAGCATGGTCTGTTCTCAACAGGAATTTACGGCCGTATAAGTACTTATAAAAGTGCTCTACGGATTTGACGACGGCCAACAGCTCCCTTCTTGTCACACAATAGTTCCTTTCTGGCCGCGACAAGACCTTGCTGAAATACCCAATAACTTTTTCTTGTCCGTCCTGCACTTGAGAAAGAACGCCTCCTATAGCTGTGTTACTGGCATCGGTATCCAACACAAATTTCCCCTCCATCCGTGGATAACTCAAAATTGGTGCTGTAACTAGTAGCCGTTTCAGTTGTTCAAATGCTCTGTGGCAGTCGTCATTCCAATCATATTCTTGTCCATCTTCGGTTAATTTTGTTAACGGTTTGGCAATGTTCGCAAACCCAAGTATAAAACGTCGGTAATATGTGCACAATCCTAGAAAACTGCGTAGTTGGAGTATATCTGCTGGTGTAGGCCACTCTTGTACCGTTTTTATTTTGTCAGGGTCAGCTCTTATTCCGGTCTCCGAAACGATATGTCCTAAGTATTTCACCTCTTTTCCAAATAGGTGGCACTTCTTGGGACTTAATGTAAGGTTTGCCCCGCGTAATCTTTGGAATATCTCCTCTAGGTTCTTAAGATGTTCTTCAAAAGACCGGCCTAACACTATCACGTGGTCCAGGTACACCAGACATGTCTTCCAGGACAGTCCACGCAGTACCGACTCCATCAATCGTTCAAAAGTAGCAGGAGCATTACATAATCCAAATGGCATGACCTTGAACTGCCATAATCCAGTCCCAATTGTAAACGCAGTCTTTTCTTTATCGTTTGGCTCCAAACCTACCTGCCAGTATCCGCTTTTCAAGTCCAAGGTCGAAAACCATTTAGATCCGGATAGAGTATCTAAGGTGTCATCAATTCTGGGCAAAGGAAAGCTGTCTTTCTTTGTCACATTGTTAAGCCGCCGATAGTCTACACAAAACCTTGTCGACCCGTCCTTTTTTTTGACAAGCACTACCGGGGATGCCCATGGACTATTCGAGGGTTCAATCACTCCCTGTTCTTCCATATCGGTGATAATTTGTTCAGCTTCCTTACGTTTTGCCAAAGGAAGCCGCCTGGGGTGTTGTCTTATCGGTTGCGCATCTCCAGTATTGATCTTGTGTTGCACAACATTCGTCCTTCCTTTCTCACTATCATCCAGTGCAAACACACCTCGATATCGTCCGACCAGTTCTTTTACCTTGCCCAGTTGGTCGCCATTTAATCCTTGACACGAGGGTATCAACATATCCAGCAATTTCTGTGAGCAACCGTTGGTTGGTTTATTTTTCGTGTCGTCCACACAACGTTTAATATGACATACTGGAATGCAACTTCCCACAATCATGCCTTTCTTCAGGGTCACTGTATGGGGATTAATGTTCAGCACCCTTACTGGTACCATATTTCAAGACTTTACCAGCGTTCTTCCAATCAGAAGTCCCTCCCGACCTATTCTCGATTCAGTTGCTTCCATCATGCATACTTGTCCTTCCCGGAGCGTACCATCCGGGCGTCCCATTACTATCATTTCCGCTTTCTCGGGTATTTTCATATCGCAAATCATTCGAACTTGCATCGTCTGGTTACTCCTACCTTGAAATAGAATCTCATCATCATCTATCCGAAGCACATTTTCTTTCATGTTTACATGAAACCCATATTCTCTGATGAGATCCATTCCCAAGATCACTTCTTCTGTAATTTCAGCTACCAACACTCGATGATTAATTAATTTGTCCCCAATTGTTAACAAAACGGCAGTCTCTCCGTGAGTACAAATTTTCTCACCACTTGCCGTTCGAAGACACACCGATACAGGTATCACTTTTCCACGACCAACCAAATCTGGTCTCACAATAGTTTTTGTCGCTCCTGTATCCACGAGTAATCGGACACCCCTACCATTAATTCTTCCATCGATATAAATGCTGTCCATACTCCCCATCAACGATGCAGCACGGATGATAATCTCCGGGGCACTACGTTGTACTGTCGACGTTCGCCCCCTTACATCGACTTGCTTTAGTTTTCCTGCTGCTCAACCGGTTGTTTTTTTGGTTGAGTGCAGCGTCTCTGTATATGACCAACTTCGCCGCAGTTCCAGCATCGCAGACCCCATCTCCGCGGTCGTTGTCTTTCAAGCTTTTCCACACGGTTGATTATTTCATCTATGCTGTTCTGCGCTTGATCAGGTTCCTCTGAGGCAGACCGAACTTTGTGACTCATTCTGTGTGATGTCTGCTTAGCTGCTTCAAATTCAAGCGCATGAGCCAGTGCGTCATCTAACATTTTTGGCCGTGCTAATCTTAGCGCTTGCTGTATTTCGCCATCTTTAACGCCATCCACAAATGTTTGTACAGCCAGTTGTTCGAGGAAACTATCTGGTGCCGTGGGATATGCCAATCTAACTAATCTGGCGATGTCAGCTTCGAATTCTTGCAGGCTTTCACTTGTCTTTTGCGAGCGGTTCTTAACTTGTGCGTGGTAAACCTGTTGAAGGTGAGCATCTCTATATCTCATCTCAAGCTTCGATGTTAAAAGGCCGTAATCATTCTGCTGGTGATCAGGAATCGTTTGTAAGATGTTAAGAGCTCCCCCTCCCCGTAGGGCCACTATTAATGAGATAGCCTTCTCTTTGTTGCACCAACCGTTGGCTATTGCCGCAGCTTCAAATTGTTTCAAATATGTGGGCCAAGGTGTTTTGCCATCAAATGTGGGTGGTTTAACTTTAAATTTAGACGGTATGGACTCGCTTCTTTCCATGGTTCTTATTTCTGGAATGTTCTCATTTACAACTTGATTTGCTATTTCAAGTGGCCGTGTTGTTAGTGAAATCACCTGTTCTTGAAACCTCATCATATCTTCTTCCATTTTTACCAATTTACTGTCCAACTTTTGCTCAACTGTTTTTACCTGTTCAGTGAAATCTTCTTTCAATGCAATGGAGCTTTCCATTAACCTTTGTTCTAACGTGGATGTATTTTCACTTAACTTTTCTATTTTCTCAGCATTTTCACTAAGTGTCATTTCTATACCGTATTTAAACTCTTTAAAGGTCGATTCCAGTTCAACTGAGTTCACTAAGTTTTCACTGAGTGTCACTTCCAGTTTAGCCGACCTCTCCTCCATGCCGGATTTAAAATCCTTGAGGAAGTTCATTAAAGTTTCTGCCTCCATTTTACTTTGATTTCTTGTAACTGGCATATACAAACTATTTAAATGTCTTTAGACTTGTGTTTTAAATTAATCACTATATACCCCGCACCTGACACCAGTGAAACGAGCTACTGCTACCGCGTTTCTTTAATTTAAAACAAGTAATAATAAAGGTCTTTATTACTCACTGTTCACAAGTCTAATTAACAGTGTATGCCTTATTTATAGATGTTTTCAGTCCACTTAACAATGAAGCACTATTACACTAATGAATTTACAAGCACTAATTTCTTCTTAAACTAACTTCTTTACCATAGGTCCATTAACAAAACTAACACAACTATTTGTTTATACACTTCTATTTATTTATGTATACTACAAGCTGCATGTACGTTAGACACAGCATATAACATTTATGTATACTTCTAAAAGCTCAACTACTATTATTTTACAACGTTATAATTTATATTAGACATTCCAGTATAGACTGACCCTTGCATTTCTTAACGGTCTTATATATACTCAGATTTAAAGTTATGACTCATCTTCTGGTACTTACGAGAAGCTTCCAGTTCTGGCAAGAATGAACAGTGCCGGCGGCGTTTTGTGTGTTTGATTGCTAAAGCATCTAGAATCCTGAAGCCTATGCAGACCCTACAACGCTTGTGTGTTTGACGGGTTGCCTAATAGTAGCTCGCAACAATATCAATTTTTTGTCCCTGCATAGTAATTCCAAATGTCTTCCTGCATTTGACAGTATTCATTGCCTCTTCTATGTACAAGTTAAAAATCAATGTGGATATGGCACATCCCTGTCTCACCCCTTTCCTAATGTTTATGTCTTTACGTTCCTGCTCTAATTCTATTACTGCTGTTTGCTCTTTGTATAAGCTATGTACTATTCGTCTATCCCTATAACTTATTCCAATCTTTCTGAGTATTTCAAACATTATTTTCCATTTTACATTGTCGAATGCTTTTTCCAGATCTACAAACCCTATATACACGCTTTCCCCTTTTTCTATTGTTTTCTCCATTATCACTCTCAGAGCTAAAATAGCCTCCCGTGTTCTCCTGTTTCGCCTAAACCCAAATTGGTCTTCTCCTAGTATTTCTTCCGCCCGTTTTTCCATTCGTCTTTGCACAATTCTAGTTAATATTTTTGACACATGTGCTGTCAAACTTATTGTTTGAAAATTTTCACATCTATCCGCGCCTTTCTTTTTTGGTATAGTTACTATGATGCTACGTTTGAAATCTTTGGGTATCTCGCCTGTCTCATACATATAGCTTACAAGTTCGAAGAGACGTTCTGTTACTGCTTGTCCAGCGGCTTTTAGAGTTTCTGCTTGCGCCTTATCTGTACCCGGCGTCTTACCATTTTTCAGACTCTTTAATGCTAATTCAAAATCATCTCTAAGTATAGGATATCCCAAGTCATCATTTTCAATGTTTGATTCCTGTTCTAATGCAGTGAGTTCCTCTCCTGCATATAAATTCCCTATATATTCTTGCCATCTACCCACTTTCTCTACGTTTTCTATAATTACGTTTCCTTGTGCGTCCCTTATATTTTTGCTATACGGTTTTATATCCCTAAAATTCATTCTAATTAATTTGTATGCTTCGCCTGTCTTTCCTATTTCCATTTTCGTTTGTACCTCTTTGCACTTTTCATCAATCCATTGTTCTTTAGCTTTCCTACATTTTCGAATAATTTCTCTGTTTTCCTGTTTCGTCTGATTTATTTTTGTATTTTCGTCTTTCTTTTATTAAATTCAGGATATCCTTTGTTATCCATGGTTTTTTATTTTCTTTTTGTGTATACTCCAGAATATCTCTGGCCGCCATGTCTAGGCTGGATTTAATGTTATTCCATTCTGTTTCTACTTCCTTAGTATCAGATATTTTCCCGATATCTTTGAGCAATTCATTTGACTTTTTTCGAATCTTTCTTGAATATCTATATCTTTTAGTTTCTCTAAGTCCAGGTGCCTTTCTCCGTTTCTTTTTTTCACATTCTTAAATTTAAGTGCGGCCTTCATAATTACGATGTTGTGGTCAGTATCTATATCTGCTTCTGGGTAGCTTCTACAGTCTTTTACTTGATTTCTAAGAAGATAAAGCGAATGAGAAAATAAAAATACAACCAAAAAAATTTTTTGGTTAAAATTAGGTTGAAAAGCACAGACAAAAGTAAATAGGAAAAAGGACAGAAAAGAATCAAATATAAAATACAATATAAAAAACTTGGATAAGTAGATGAATTTTTTCAATTAAGTACTAAAGGAAAATGAAAGTAGGGGGCGAATAAAAAGAGAAAGGCAAGAAATAATTTCCATTTCGATACAAAATATTTTTAAAAAAACAGCACTAAACGTTTTTAATAAAAAGCTTTGGAATTTCTTGAGAATTTTGCGGTTTATATTTAATTCAAAATTATTAAATAAAATCATTATAACCTTTTAGTTTGCTAACAGTCGAATATTGTAATGTTTGTATAGATTACGTAAGCATTTCAAACAACGGTATTTAAAGTAAGATTAACTTTTTTTTAGAAAAACTCGAGTGACATTATTTATTAACTACTTACTTGCACATTTCTTCGCCCTTTAAACTAGAAAGCGCGTTTTAAAAATGGATAATCAGAGTACGAACATAGGTCTTTTTCCTACAATAAAAAGAACCTTTTTAATTACGTTTCATCAAAAACTTTAAGAGCCTATGGGTCGAATTAGTTGTGCGATTTAGCTCGTTTAAATATAAAACACGAAGTCAAAAATTAATTTTAAAAATTTAGTCGTCTGTACAGACTATTGAGAATGATTTCAAAACAAGTAAACTGACTTTTGTAACTGCTAGGTATAATACACATTTCTTTTTTTATTATTGTGCTTGTTGTGTTTGAAAATTTATTTTAAATTATCAATAGACCATTTTGTAGTGTGGTAGGATTTCTCTGTAGAGATATGAAATTTACAATATTTTAAATCCTTTGCATACTTTAAATATTGAAAAGTTTTTATTTCTTACAGTCATTCATGTAAAACGAACGGTTTAAAAAATAATATTAGTTTGCTAAAGATAAAAAAGAATTAAGACTAATCCACTATATCATTTTTCTTATGAATTTTACACATAAACTATGATATCTCCTAATCACAGATTAATGTTTTAATAGAAATAATTACAGGCCAGACAGTACACTTCATGTTGAGTACCTAATGACTAAAAACTTTGTACAGTTTTTCAAATGTACGAATCATTTCTCAAATTTTGTACTCGTCTGCCTGTGAAAGCCTCTAACAACATAAATAGTAATACCGTTGATTGAGGTATTAATACCTCAATCAACGGTAATACACAGAATTCAGATTCTATACTTTGTTTCACAATGGAATAAAGCAATGCCACGATAGAAATATTACCCACGGGTATTCATTATTTTAACTTCCATAAATTTTAATTTCGATTTTCGATTAATATTGCAAAGGATAACGCCCTTAAGCCAATAGAGTAGAAGTTGATGGAAGAAGTACAACAAATTTCTTCAGTGACCAAATTAAAAGATCTAGCAACGTGCGCTTTGTAATATCGAGTAACGAAATAACGTTTACTAATTTTTGCAGAACAGGCTGCAAATCTAAGCATATTAATATTTTGTCCCTGCATAATAATTTCAAATGTCTTTCTGTATTTGATAGTATTCATTGTCTCTTCAATGTACAAGTTAAAAATTAACGGAGATAGGACCATCCTTGTCTCACCCCTTTCCTAATATTTACTTCTCTGTGTTCCTCCTCTAATTTATTACCGCTGTTTGCCCTTTGTATAAGCTATGTACTATCCGTCTATTTCTAAAACCCATTCCAATCTTGTTGAGTATATTAAACATTTATTTCCATTTTACATTCTTGAATGCTTTCTCCAGATCTACAAACCCTATATGCGCGCTTTCTCCCTTTTCTATTGTCTTCTCCATTATCACCCTTAGAGTTAAAATAGCCTCTCATAAATACTCCCTGTATGTTTGTTGTGGTTTGTTTAGCATTCTTCTTAATCTACTTTGGGAATGAAACCACTCATAGTTTTTAAAATCTATTTTATTTACGTTTCGATCCATGACCTAGGATCGTTGTCAAAATAATAAAAACTTCAAGTTTGACGTTTATGACATAAATTGAAGGTTACTTTGATTTATTGATGTTTGAAATATTTGGTTTGAGTACACTAAGCAAAAATTTTTAAAGTTTAAAAGAATGATTGCCTTCAAACATCAATAAATCAAAGTAACCTTCAATTTATGTCATAAACGTCAAACTTGAAGTTTTTATTATTTTGACAACGATCCTAGGTCATGGATCGAAACGTAAATAAAATAGATTTTAAAACTATGAGTGGTTTCATTCCCAAAGAAGATTAAGAAGAATAGCCTCTCATGTTTCGCCTAAACCCAAATTAATCTTCTCCCAGTATTTTCCATTTTACATTGACGAATACTTTTTCCAGATCTACAAACCCTATATACACGCCTTCTCCTTTTTCTATTGTCTTCCCATTATCACCCTCAGAGCTAAAATAGCCTCTCCTGTTTTGTCTAAACCCAAATTGATCTTCTCCCATTTCTTCAGCCTGCTTTTCCATCTGTCTTTGTACAACTCTAATTAATAATATTTGACACGTGTGCGGAAAACTTATTAGGTAGGTGGTATGCATATGACTACTATGCCTAAGGTCCCGGGTTCGAATTCCGATACGATCCGCTTGAAAAATGTTAGGCGAGCATTTTTCATAAAAATATGCCCTCGTTCGGATGAGAGATAAAATGGAGGTCGTGTGTGTGTGTGTGTGTTGTGTGTGTGTGTGTATTTGTGTATGAGTGTGTGTAGGTGTGTGGGTGTGTGCATGTGTGTGTGTGTGTGTCCGTGCGTGTGTGCGTGTATTGTTAGGCACAGTAAAGATCCCCACCTTGCATGGAACAGCAAGGGTTCGGCAAAGTTCAACAATTTTCAAGGTAAAAAAAAATCGCTTCCTGGCCAATGTATCACCTTTGAGTGGAGGATTGATATATCAAGTCAAACTTATTGTTGAAAAATTTCCACATCTATTCGCGGCTCTCTTTCTTGATATAGTGGCTATGATGTTACGTTTGAAATCTTTTGGTATGAAGGTTATGAAAGTTAATATTTTTAAAAACGATTTCAAACTCCGTAACACAAAAAAATAAAAAGGAATTGTCACTAATGCACTATATCATTTTTCTAATGAATTTTACACATAGATTATGATTTCTCCTAATCAAAGATTAATGTATTTTTAACAGAAATAATTAAAACTACAATGATAAGCAATACATTTTATATTAAGTACCTGGTGACTAACAACTTTGTACAATTTTTTAGGTATATGAATCAATTCTCAAATTCTGTTGTCTTCTGCTTATAAAAGCAGTTATCAATATTAATTGCTAAATATTGGGTACCTTATCGTAGATTACAGGGACTGTTATTTCCCCTGCTAGCAGGATTATACTACCATCGTATGTCTTTAATTGCACATTAGTAGAATTTAACTTGCATTCTGAAAACTTAATTTTATACAATTTTTTGGTAAAATACTGTAACAGTCATTCTATGACCGCTACAAAATTAATACAATTTCTGTATATAATTCTGTACATAAATTTGTAAATGTCTAGTAATAAAGAAATTTATTTAATTGATTGGTGTAACGTTGAGGAACGCACTGTATTGTCAAAAGGAAGAAAGTTATTTTAAGGAAATTTAACCTTTGTTTAAACTATATCTTAATGTTTGAAGGCGTAGTATCGCATCAATGTGTTGTATAAAGAGTCGGGATATCAGTACTTGTTTGTTAACATGATAGCAGACTGCGCGGACATAATTATTGATTTTACGAACAGAAGAACGTTAGGTCCACGTAAAACACGCTTGGTGGCTTACTAAATTAAAAGGGTTTCAGAGTTGAAATTACCCGAACTTACGTTGTAAGGATTTTTACGAAATAAATGGTAAGCACACCTAAATTTACTGAACGGATATTTCTAGTTGTTGGTACAAATTAAAATTCCACATCTGTTCGGACCGCTTATCGGAAAGATAGTTTGGCGCGAGTGTCCATCTTTTGTGAGTAATAAACTTTGTCTTTATGGTACTAATATTAAATGCTTTAGATATTAGCACTTCTGTCTATATTTCAACAGAGCAAGAATTTATTGGTATTGTATAAGAACCCTTTTTAACGAAGGTAAAGAGGGGTTATAATTAACAGGTGGTTAATTGTATTATTGCAGGGTTTTTAGGTTGTTCTGAATTATTAGTTGTTAGCGCATTTGTGCGTTTTGTAAATGTCTTTCTGCGTTTGGTTCTGGAATTGGTAGTAGAGTTGAAGAAGAGGGTTAATCGCTAGTTGGTACTGCTGACGTTGGATATTGGATCAGCTGTTCCGGAATCCAATTCGTCGGTACAGGTTCATGTCCAAGGGGTGATCGTGAGTAGCCCTAGAAAATAGTTTACTTGTGGTGCGGAGTAGTAAAGTTATTTATTTCTAACTAGAATAAAATATTGGTTGGTCTTAAATTTTTCATAACTGAGAATAATTATTTAAGGGTGAAGGGATTTATATGTGACAATTAACTATCTAGAAATGTAAAGCTTATAAAAGAAAATTGCTATTTTTAAGCCTAATTGTGAACACAATTTGCGCACATTGTGGGATATAAATATTTGGTAACTTATATTCACAACACTCAATTTTAAATTTTAATACGAGCCTAGGGGCTTTTGTTTTGAGTTACTCAGTGTCATGATTACATTGCCACTGGTTCACATTATCTTATATTGCTTAGAATCTGTCTGGTTACTTTATTTATAAATATTAAAGAGATTGTGCAAGTGTGTACGACACAAAGCTTTTATTACTTGGAAATCAGGAGCTGTTAAGATAATTACTGCGGGGAATTCTAACCTGGATTACACAGTCTTCCTAATCGGGTTGGGTGTGGTTGACTTTTTGCTTGAGTAGTTTCCTGGGCGGAACCTAGCCCTGGCGCCCATATTTACTTACCTCTTATGTAGCACTCCTACGACCCTTGTGTGCTCTTTGACTAGCCGCGGAACAGGAAGCAACAAATTAATCTCTCCGAGTTCGAGCCACTTTCATCGGTTCGAGCACAGCGTTGCTACAATTTACTCCTAGTACGCCTTCAGCGGGGCCTTATACTTTACCCCTCGCATTTAGGTGTGACAGGAATTTGACGTCCAACGTCTGGGGCTGATTTTCGGTAAAGTAAATTCAGATTTTAAAGTGCTAGCTCCGATTGTAAAATATATTAGATAGTTAGTTGGTCTTTACCCACATTAAATAATATCATATAATTATTTTATGGTATGAAGATAGTATTAAATTTTTTTTATAGATAGGAGACACCGTGGTTACATATTTTATTTATATTCTATTTATAGTAAAGTGTAAGAATAAAAGTATTCGTAAGTAGAAGGATAAATTTAAAATGGATCCTTATAGATTAACTAAAGACGAGCTAGAATACGAAATTTTAGTACGGGGCTGTAAACTTTCTACCACAGAGACGGTTAGATAACTTAGGAAAAAATTGAAAGAGGAATTGTCTAAAGAGTTATTTGGTGAATTGAGAACGGCAAAGAATTTTAGTCCAGAAATTAAAGATGAGCTCATAATTTGTGAAAAGAAAACTTCAGAACTGGAATTAGAATTTAAAATCTTACAGTCAGGAGGAACATCTTTAGTTTTAAAACTTGAGACAAAATTAAAACATTTACTAGGTCGGTTAACAAGATTACGGCTAGATGAAGGGGACAAGGAATTTTTTAGTGCAATAGATGCGCTATTAGAACGTTTAGGAACACTTGATAAAATCCTCGATGAATTCGACATCGAGATGGAAACGAAAAACGTTGAGACTTCTTCAGTACCGGCAGGTGTAGTAAATGAGGCAGCAGGAGTTACAATAAATCCGGTTGTTGTATCGAAAGGGATACCTGTAGTTAAGTAGGGGATAAAATTTTCCGGGGATTCTCAAGATATTAGTGTTAATGCTTTCATTGAAAGAATTGAAGAATATCGTATTGCTCGAAATATTACCGAGGTTGAGTTGAATAATTCTATTATAGACTTACTTCAAGGCAAGGCGCTTATATGGTACAGGTCGGTTCGTTCTTCGATCACTTCATGGACGCATTTTGTCGACGGTTTACGCAAGGAATATTTGCCCTTTGATTATGAACGCGAGTTATTATATGAGTTGAAGTCGGAAACAATTACCACAAGAAAGGTGGGAGACTATTTTCTTGTAAGATCAATCTTGCGAGACTTTCTGTAGCGTTACCCGAAGATGAAAAATTAGCAATTTTGCGTAGAAATATTTTGCCATATTATATTCACGGGTTAGGTTTACACGATTTTTCGACGGTAGAAGAATTACGTCTTTTGTGCAAGAAGTTAGAAATAAATAAACAGCTAGCTACTGAGTTTCGTCAATCGACGGTTAATCTAATTTCTCCCTTAGAGCCCGAGTTATCAGGTATATCACCATGCAAAAATAAAAGTAGACAGGTTTCATCGGTTGTTGTAGGGAAACCCATTAACCTTGACATACAGTGTTGGAATTGTCGAAGAGTTGGGCATTCTTTTAAACGTTGTTCTCGCCCTAGGGATAGGACGTTTTGTTTTGGTTGCGGACAAGAAGGTGTAACGAAATATGCATGTAGTAGGTGTTCGGGAAACGAGTATTCAGGTCGTTGAGAGGCCGGTCGTCGATCTCAAACACAAATTCGGCAACAAAATTAGATAGTTCTTGGAAATCATGGTTAGACTTAGTCCGGGTGGAATTTCAAAAAGCGAAGCTTAATGAGATGTTTGTAAAAGTAGGCGGAGATCATCGTCCATTCGTATCTGTGGGTGTATATGATATTAAAATGGTAGGATTGGTTGATACCGGAGCTAGTCAAAGTGTATTAGGGAAATCGGGGTGGAGTAAACTAAAAGAAATTGGCGTTAGTTTAGAACAAGACGATTCGTTAGTTCGAGTGGCAGATGGAAGGACATGTAATGTTTTAGGAAGCGTTCAATTACCGATCAATTTGGGGGGTAATATTAAAGTGATAAAGACTTTGGTTATCTGCGATGTCGTCGAAGACATTATTTTTGGGATTGATTTTCTATATCAGATGGATATCGTACCGTTCGGGAAGGACAACAAGTGGGAATTTCGAAAGGATATCAAACTGAACGGAATTTCTGTGAGAGACTCATTAAACGATTCGCAGAAAACAGAGCTAGATGAGCTTGTAACATTTTTCTTTAAAGAAATAGGTCAATCTTTAGGCTGTGCTAAAAATGTGCACCACGTTATAGATACAGGGGATCATTTGCCAATCAAACAGCGGTACTATCCAGTATCACCGTATGTACAAAATATTATTAACGAAGAGGTTGATAAAATGTTAACGTTAGGTATAATCGAAAAATCCAGATCACCTTGGGGCTCTCCTATTGTGATGGTCAAAAAACCCAATAATGAGTACCGTTTCTGTATAGACTTTCGGAAAGTAAATCAAGTAACTAAGAGAGACGCTTACCCCATTCCATATATTTCTAGTATCTTAGATCGTCTGAGGGATGCAAAATATTTATCGACCATTGATCTTAAATCAGCGTACCATCAGATTCCACTGGAAGCGAGTAGTAAAGAGAAGACGGCTTTTGTCGTACCAGGCAAAGGGTTATATCCGTTTACGAGATTACCTTATGGCTTACATAACGCACCTGCAACTTTCCAGCGGTTGGTAGACAATATCTTAGGGCCAGAGTTGGAAAAATATGTTTCAATTTATTTGGATGACATTCTTATCGCTACGCCTGATTATTCTACACATTTGAGAGTTTTAAGAGAGGTGTTTCAAAGATTAGCGGCAGCAGAACTTACGGTGAATGCCGAAAAATGCGAGTTTGTTAAAAGTAGTCTTAAATATTTGGGCTTTGTCGTGGACGCAGATGGGTTAAGACCAGACCCTGCGAAAATCAAATCAATGGTGGATTACCCAATACCTAAATGTGCTAAGGACGTACGTCGGTTTGTAGGTCTTATTTCATGGTATAGAAGATTTGTTAAGGATTTTTCATGTCGGGTGGCTCCGTTAAATCGCTTAACCAGGAAAACTGCTAAATTTGTTTGGGATGAAGAGGTTAATAAAGCATTCTTAGATATTAAACAATGTCTTATATCATCGCCAATATTATCCTGTCCAGATTTTTCAAAGAAATTTTGTATACAGGCGGATGCTTCTCAAGTTGGTCTAGGGAGTGTATTAACACAAGATTTCGAAGATGGGGAACATATTATCGCGTTTGCCAGTAGAAGCTTAACAGCACAAGAAAGAAAATATTCATCAACGGAGCTCGAGTGTTTAGCCGTAGTTTGGGCGATCGAAAAATTTAGACCCTACATTGAAGGAGTTCATTTTACAGTAGTGACCGACCATTTTTCATTATTATGGCTGCACAAGCTTCAGAATCCTTCAGGTCGCTTAGCCAGGTGGGCATTGCGGTTGCAAGGATACGATTTCAATATAATTCACAGAAAAGGGACTTCTCACCAAGTGCCCGATGCTTTGTCAAGAGCTATTTCACTAATTTGTGTAACAAACCAGAATTTAGACGAGTGGTATTCAAACTTAAGAACTAGTATTTTAAATAATCCAGGTAAATATCCAAGGTGGCGGGTGCACAAGGATCAAATTTTTAAATTGGTTGATAATACTGGAATTTCTTTAAATGATGACGATGCTTGGAAGATTGTTGTGCCGAAAAAAATTAAGGTCTGAGGTATTGCTAGAAAATCATGATGCCCCTACAGCTGGTCACATGGGTTACTTTAAAACACGGAAGCGGATTTCGCAAAATTATTATTGGCCAGGTATGAATTACGACATTGCCAAATATGTTAGGAAATGTGAAGTGTGTCAGGCACAAAAAGTAGAACAGAAATCTCCGCATGGGGTTATGTATAAACGAACGATTTCTCGACCGTGGGAAGTGGTTGTTACAGATCTAGTTGGCCCCCTTCCTTTGTCGAAAAAAAGGAACAGATTTATTTTAGTTGTCGCAGACTGTTTTACTAAATATGTTTTGTTCTTCCCATTAAAATCGGCAACCAGCTCGGCTGTAGTAAAACATATCGAGGAAGACGTTTTCTTGGTCTATGGGGCTCCAGAACGAATTTTATATGACAACGGTAATCAATATGTAAGTTCAAAGTTTAAGGATATGGCGAAGGGGTATAAAACTAAAATCATTTTTATGGCGAGATACCATCCGCAGGCTAACCCTACGGAACGGGTGAACCGAACTCTAAAGACTATGATCGGCTCGTACGTGGACAAGGACCACAGAAATTGGGATACGAGGCTTCCAGCTTTAGGTTTTGCAATTCGCACAGCTGTACACGAGGTGACGGGTTTTAGTCCCTGTTATCTGAATTTTGGTCGTGAAGTACAATTATCAGGAGATATATTTCGCGCAGGGGGAACGGATAAAGAAGGTGCTATAAATTTTAGTATAAGAGAATACCTAACCGATCATTTGAAATCTATCAAGGAATTGATGCCGAGGGTTAAAAAGAAACTGGAGATTGCTTACGGAAAAAATAGCAATCGCTATAATTTGAGACATAGGCCATTATCTCTGGAAATCGGCCAGATAGTTTGGAAACGGATTTACACACTGTCCAAAAAAGCAGACTTTGTTGCTGCCAAACTCAATCCAAAATTTGTAAAGTGTCGCGTGAAAGGGAAGGTTTCGCCAAATGTTTATCAGTTAGCAGACTTTTCCTCGGGGCGTGATCTAGGCCATTGGCACCTTAAAGATATAAAGTTAGATGGTAGCCAAAATGAATGAATTTTTGTGACAGGCTATAAAAGCAAATGTTTGAGTTTTTGGAGAAGGCTTAAGGTAAGATAAAGGGGAGTTGTAACAGTCATTCTATGACCGCTACAAAATTAATACAATTTCTGTATATAATTCTGTACATAAATTTGTAAATGTCTAGTAATAAAGAAATTTATTTAATTGATTGGTGTAACGTTGAGGAACGCACTGTATTGTCAAAAGGAAGAAAGTTATTTTAAGGAAATTTAACCTTTGTTTAAACTATATCTTAATGTTTGAAGGCGTAGTATCGCATCAATGTGTTGTATAAAGAGTCGGGATATCAGTACTTGTTTGTTAACATGATAGCAGACTGCGCGGACATAATTATTGATTTTACGAACAGAAGAACGTTAGGTCCACGTAAAACACGCTTGGTGGCTTACTAAATTAAAAGGGTTTCAGAGTTGAAATTACCCGAACTTACGTTGTAAGGATTTTTACGAAATAAATGGTAAGCACACCTAAATTTACTGAACGGATATTTCTAGTTGTTGGTACAAATTAAAATTCCACATCTGTTCGGACCGCTTATCGGAAAGATAGTTTGGCGTGAGTGTCCATCTTTTGTGAGTAATAAACTTTGTCTTTATGGTACTAATATTAAATGCTTTAGATATTAGCACTTCTGTCTATATTTCAACAGAGCAAGATTTTATTGGTATTGTATAAGAACCCTTTTTAACGAAGGTAAAGATGGGTTATAATTAACAGGTGGTTAATTGTATTATTGCAGGGTTTTTAGGTTGTTCTGAATTATTAGTTGTTAGCGCATTTGTGCGTTTTGTAAATGTCTTTCTGCGTTTGGTTCTGGAATTGGTAGTAGAGTTGAAGAAGAGGGTTAATCGCTAGTTGGTACTGCTGACGTTGGATATTGGATCAGCTGTTCCGGAATCCAATTCGTCGGTACAGGTTCATGTCCAAGGGGTGATCGTGAGTAGCCCTAGAAAATAGTTTACTTGTGGTGCGGAGTAGTAAAGTTATTTATTTCTAACTAGAATAAAATATTGGTTGGTCTTAAATTTTTCATTACTGAGAATAATTATTTAAGGGTGAAGGGATTTATATGTGACAATTAACTATCTAGAAATGTAAAGCTTATAAAAGAAAATTGCTATTTTTAAGCCTAATTGTGAACACAATTTGCGCACATTGTGGGATATAAATATTTGGTAACTTATATTCACAACACTCAATTTTAAATTTTAATACGAGCCTAGGGGCTTTTGTTTTGAGTTACTCAGTGTCATGATTACATTGCCACTGGTTCACATTATCTTATATTGCTTAGAATCTGTCTGGTTACTTTATTTATAAATATTAAAGAGATTGTGCAAGTGTGTACGACACAAAGCTTTTATTACTTGGAAATCAGGAGCTGTTAAGATAATTACTGCGGGGAATTCTAACCTGGATTACATAGTCTTCCTAATCGGGTTGGGTGTGGTTGACTTTTTGCTTGAGTAGTTTCCTGGGCGGAACCTAGCCCTGGCGCCCATATTTACTTACCTCTTATGTAGCACTCCTACGACCCTTGTGTGCTCTTTGACTAGCCGCGGAACAGGAAGCAACAAATTAATCTCTCCGAGTTCGAGCCACTTTCATCGGTTCGAGCACAGCGTTGCTACAATTTACTCCTAGTACGCCTTCAGCGGGGCCTTATACTTTACCCCTCGCATTTAGGTGTGACAATACGAATACCAGCACCTGAATCGATTTCTATAGAAATCGGAATTTTATTAATAATAACTTCTGCAAGAAATGGTTTCCTACCAACCTCAGTTAAGCTAAATAATTCTAATACATTTGGTGTCTCACACATCATTTCCGATTGATCGAGAATAGCGGACAACTCTACCACCACAAAATTATTAGCTTTATACTTACAAATTCAAGCTAAATGCCCTTTTTACGGACCTTACAAGGAAGCTTCTTGTATTTACAATTTGCAAAATTGTGATTAGCGCCACCACAATGACCACATGTAGCTTGTTTTTGCGTCTTCGTTTTCTTGAGAAGTTGTAGGTTTCATGTTGACCCTCATATTGATATGGTGTACTTCAATTTTTTCTCTATATGCTGCTTCTCTTTTTAGAGCCATTTCTAATAATTCCCGCAATGACTTTGTTTCCTCGTCTTCACATAATTTATCCAACACCAATCCCAATTTAAAACCTGTGATAAATTTATCTTTTAAAATTGCTTCCAGCATATTACCAAATCTGCATTTAGAAACACTATTTTTAATCTTCATACAATAATCACTTATAGCGTAACTGTTGACGAATGCATAAAATTCCATTCTATAACGATAAATTGATGTTTGTAACAAAAATTACTTCTCCACAATATCACATAATACTATAAATATTTTATTTTTAAGTAATACAGGATCGCACAAATCACGTAAAATTGTATAAGTTTGCAATCCCAATACCGTAATTAAAACTGCAACTATCTTAGCCTCGGTTACGTCACTAGTGTCTAAATACTGCTCCGATTTTTCTTTATGAATAGACCAATCTTCATTAATATTAGATTCAGACAGCGTTTCTAACAGTATCTGTAGTTGAGTAGCTACCGTAACCATAATTAAATCTCTTGCTTTTTGTATAAAGCAATATCAAAAACGTGTTCCGACACTTTTATAATATATTATACACAGATCGTACTTACCTGAAAACTGCAGACACCCTTTTGTAAACTAGTTTACCTCATCGCCAAAATGCTATATATTGGGTTGCTGGGTCCGTCAAGTTGCCCCCCCCCGTTTGCTTATAGCTAGCACCAGCTAGCACCAAAGCAGTTTCAGAAATATGGTCAATTACATTCGGGGGAGGGCAACTTGACGCTAGCCCCCCTTCCAGTGCTCCGATTTGCTCCAAAATCTAGCACCATGTAGCTTAGAGATGGCACCAGCTAGCACCCAAGTAAGAAAGCTAGCACCTTAAAAACTAGATTGCGGCGATTTTTTAAAATATTTTGCCAGCCCCCCAGTTGTCTGATTTGCTCCAAAATCTAGCACCGATTTGCTTATAGCTAGCACTAGCTAGCACCAAAGTTGTAGAGCTAGCACCAAAACAGTTTCAGATATATGGCCAATTACATTCGGGGGGGCCAACTTGACGCTAGCCCCCCAGTGCTCCGATTTGCTCCAAAATCTAGCACCATGTAGCCTAGAGGTAGCACCAAAGCACCCAAGTAAGAAAGCTAGCACCTTAAAAACAAGATGGTGGCGATTTTTTAAAAAAATGTTGCTAGCCCCCTCAGTTGTCCGATTTGTTCCAAAATCTAGCACCGATTTGCTTATAGCTAGCACTAGCTAGCACCAAAGTTGTAGAGCTAGCACCAAAGCAGTTTCAGAAATTTGGCCATTACATTCGGGGGGGGCCAACTTGACACTAGCCCACCCTCAGTGCTCCGATTTGCTCCAAAATCTAGCACCATGTAGCTTAGAGCTAGCACCCGAGTAAGAAAGCTAGCACCTTAAAAACAATATGGCGACGATTTTTAAAAAAATTTGCCAGCCCCCCTCCCAGTTGTCCGATTTGCTCCAAAACCTAGCACCATGTAGCTTAGAGGTAGCACCAGCTAGCACCCAAGTAAGAAAGCTAGCACCTTAAAAACAAGATGGCGGCAATTTTTTAAAAATTTTGCTAGCCCCCCAGTTGTCCGATTTGCTCCAAAACCTAGCACTAATTTGCTTATAACTAGCACCAAAGTGGTAGAGCTAGCACCAAAGCCCATTATATTTGGGGGATGGGCAACTTAAAGCTAACCCCTCTCCCCCCGTGCTCTGACTTGCTCCAAAACATAGCACCATATAACTTAAAGCTAGCACCAGCTAGCATCCAAGTAAGAAAGTTAGCACCTTAAGAACAAGATGGCGGCGATTTTTTACACCCAGTTGTCCGATTTGCCCCAAAACCTAGCACCAATTTGCTTACAGCTAGCACTAGCTAGCACCAAAGGTGTAGAGCTAGCACCAAAGCAGTTTCAGAAATATGAGTATTATATTCAGGGGTGTCAACTTGACTATAGCTCCCCCCCGTACTCCGATTTGTTCCAAAACCTAGCACCAAGATTTGTTCATCTTCACAAATAGTTTCTACCTATGTGTAAATAGAATTGTTATATGATATAGATTATTATGATATCAATTAAACGCCAATATTCTATTTGCAGCTCTCGTAAGTTTCGTTTTGGTTCTTCTTACGAGCAGTAAGCAAACCATGTGATTAGTAATATAAAGTGACAGTGATAATATATTACTCAGTATCTTAGTGTTTGAATTAATGTTATTCAGTTAGCTTTTAATTGTGTTAAGACTCGCCAATTTAAAAATAATCACCCTGTTCGTGTTAGGGTCCTGGCAAGTTGACGGCGATTTGTTGCTTAAGCCTTACCATAACATATAATTTAACACTTTTCCTTTTTTTGGAGGGGATAAACAGGTAATATTTCATTTCCTTATAAATGGGAATCATATAAACATGTTGGAGTTCTTCAGCAACCATCAGGTTGCTAATATCTATGTAGAACCAGGAAGCCCTGAAAAATATAGAAGAGTATAAGAAGACCTAGACCAAGCTATATTAGTCAAATTATTAGAAGTTTAGTTTGTGAAGGGAGGTAGAACTTTTTAGATTAGCACAGAATAGAAAAGAAGTTAGAGCTGCGTCAAACCGACCTTAAGTAAGGTCGAAAACAAAATTATGATAATGTTCGTGTTTTTGAGGTGTTAGTTTTTTCAATTGAGCGACAGCAAGGTTAGACCTACTTAGTTTTGGAACAATTCGGAGTAGAGATGGACTTGAACCGAACCAAACTGAACCTTGTCGTAGGTTCGGATCGGTTGGAAAGCTTTTTAGTACGGTTCGGTTCGATTTTTTGAACCGAATCGAATCTAGGTACGGTTCGTGTCCGTGCATTTATATTTCCAATGCTCCACCCGAAGGTACTGCATTGGCCAGGAAGCGAGCGTTTTTTACCTGAAAATTTTGAATTTTGCCGAACCCTTATTGTTCCAAGCAAGGTAGGGATCTTTAACGAAACACACGAAACCTTCATTTAACCTCTCATCCGAACGACAGCGTATTTTTGTAAAAATGCTCATCTGCATTTTTCAAGCAGTCGTTCATGTCATGATTCGAACCCTGGACCTTGGATCCACGACGACGTCCGTACGGTTCGTGTCCATCGCAAAACCGCACATAATTGGCCACATTTCTGAAACGGCTATAGTACTAGCTCTAAAACTTTGGTGCTAGCTGGTGCTAGCTATAAGCAAATGGGTTCTAGGTTTTGGAGGAAATCGGACAACTGGGGGGCTGGCAAAATTTTTTTAAAAATCGCCGCCATCTTGTTTTTAAGGTGCTAGCTTTCTTACTTGGGTGCTAGCTGGTGCTAGCTCTAAACTACATGGTGCTAGGTTTTGGAGCAAATCGGACAACTGGAGGGGGCTGACAAAATTTTTTTTAAAAATCTCCGCCATCTTGTTTTTAAGGTGCTAGCTTCCTTACTTGGGTGCTAGCTGGTGCTAGCTCTAAGATATACGGCGATAGGTTTTGGAGCAAATCGGACAACTGGGGGGCTGGCAAAAATTTTTTTAAAAATCGCCGCCTGCTTGTTTTGAAGGTGCTAGCTTTCTTACTTGGGTGCCAGCTGATGCTAGCTTTAAGCTACATGGTGCTAGGTTTTGGAGCAAATCGGAGCATGGAGGGTTAGCGTCAAGTTGCCCCCCCCCCCAATATATTGTCCATATTTCTGAAACTGCTTTGGTGCTAGCTCTACAACTTTGGTGCTAGCTGGTGCTAGCTATAAGCAAACGGGTGCTAGGTTTTGGAGCAAATTTTGTGTTTATTTAGAATTGATAGAGCATTATAGGCTAAAGAAAATTTATAAAAATGGAATTTTAATAGTAAGATTAAATCCATCAAACATAGCAAGAAAATGAATCATATAATGGTAAAATAGATGACACCTTTGTAATTTGGACCTGTGGAAGAAAATAGACAACTTTTTACAGCTTCTAAATAACATACACCACAAATTCAAGTTTGCCATGGAGGTAGAGCAGAACAATAAACTACCATTTTTAGATGTCTCAAGACCAGAAATGAAATATTCCATTACATTACCAATTGCTACCTAAATACAACAAAACATCACAATCCAGTATAGCTGCAATCACTACTAACCCACTACTAACACAATTTCGAAGACTAGCCACAGATGAATCAGGAAATAAAATACTATGATTGTCTAAAACAAATTATATTCTCATACAAGCAAACTATGAAATCAGAGACAAACCACACTCAACCAGCAACACAAAATAAAGAAGACTAACTCATCGCCATATGTTATGAAATATAAGATTTAAAAGAAGGATAACTACTTCTAGTGTGTAACCCCATTTCAAATTTATTATAATGGTTTCTAAAATAGATACATTAAATATTTTATACAATATGGACCTGCACCTTGAAGAAATTCTAGAATACTAAAACAGAATGGCTAGTGTGGTTCAGTGATCTAAAGAGCCGAACTATAGGTTTAAGCAATTTAGTAGGGTCTTTAGTAAGATACAAGACTAAGACAGGCCCCTGAAAAAGAATAACAGCTTTTTCAGTACTTAGAAGAGTGTACAAAAAATTGCCATCAGACGATAACTTTATTTCAAGTATCGCTTGTGGTGGGGGTTATCATATAGAATGCTCCGAGAGTGGCTGAGACCATAGGGGTAAGTATAGCATTCTAAAACACGCTACTGTGATAAAAAAGGCAACGGTAAACCACCACATTATTTCCCAAGTACACACACTATATTTGATTCTCCAGTGCTTCACCCAAAGGTACTACATTGGTCAGGAAGCGAGTTTTTTGCCGAACCCATTGCTTTTCCAAGCAAGAAGGGATCTTTAACGTCCGTGACAACACACACATGACATCTACATTTTACCACTCAACCGAACGAGGGCGTATTTTTATGAAAAATGCTTGCCAAACATATTTTAAGTAGACCGTGTTAGAATTCGAACCTGGGACCTTGACATTAGGAACCAAAAATTAATGGTATGAATTCTTCTTAATCTTCTTTGGGAATTAAACCACTCATAGTTTTTAAAATCTACTTTATTTACGTTTCGATCCATGACCTAGGATCGTTGTCAAAATAATAAAAACTTCAAGTTTGACATTTATGACATAAATTGAAGGTGACTTTGATTTATTGATGTTTGAAATATTTGGTTTGAGTACACTAAGCAAACATTTTTAAAGTTTAAAAGAATGATTGCCTTCAATTTGTGTTACGGCCTGGGACCGACTTTTTTTAGGTAGCCAATACGCTTAACCTGAAATCAGCTGATTAATTTTTATTGGTGAATTTTATATAAATTCAATAATTTGGGAAACATTTTTAACATGTTTCTATTTATACAATTGAGAGGATAGTTATTATAGAAGTGTGCGATTGTGTTACCGTAAGGCTTAAGCAGTCGTTTTTTTATATTTATTTTGAGAGGGAAAAATCATTTACCAAAGAAGTAGCCTAAATCATAATGCGTCATGAATCGAAACGTAAATAAAGTAGATTTTAAAAACTATGAGTGGTTTAATTCCCAAAGAAGATTAAGAAGAATTCTAAACAAACCACAACAAACATACGGGGAGTATTTAATGGTATGAATATTCTGGTACAGCTGCCTAGAGCAATATAAGGATGCTTGCTTAATAGAAAATGTGAATTTGTGCCCTTTTTCCTCTTTGGCTAGCTAAGCAACAACTATCCTGTGGATCTTACAAAAATGAAATGAAACAAAGAAATCTCAAGAAGCATTTATGAGCAATCCTGTATACATTCAAAACATCTTTCTTTTACACACATCATCTAAATAATCAACTTACACTCAAGAATATAAATAACTCTTATAAATGCAATTTACAGTTTAAGTTTAGAAAAACGAAATCATCTTATCACTACTTACGTATTCAAAATAATCTTCACCTAATCCTTGTTAATAATTAAAGAACCCAAAAACATCTCATATGCGAGTCACAAAATTTACTTAAAAATTCTGGATAATTTAAATATACTTGAATTACCCCATCTATGTGTGTAGTTGATCAACGACCCTGGACGGAAAATTTTGTAAAGGTCAAAACGCTTCGAGCTCTGACTCAGAATTGCTGAAATAAACTATTGACAAATAATTTTTTTACGCAAAATAAAATCTTATTCTAGCTTAATCTACTTAATAATACTCAAATATCTTTTTAGGTTACAAAACAAATTTATATTTGCAGTTTGGATCGTTAAATTCTTCATTATGACTACCTGTCCTCGCTTAGAAATTTTGTTTCCATTGGAATTGACTGCATTGAAAAATTCTTAATTCCAAATTTTTATAGCTCCATTTTGATTAATTTTCCATCCGTCAAAGTATACATCTTAGAAAGTACATTTATTTTTAGTAGATCAAAATTAGCATGTGATCTTGCACTAATATTATTTATATTAAAGCAATGAATCGTAGTTGTGCTCTATACAACAATTATGCCTCATAACTTATGGCCAAACTTCTTATGTTATATGTGGAACGCAGACAGAATGAGTTACATATCTTGAATTAATCTTACAAGTTGGATGCTGAAAAAATGAATAACCCCCTCCTCATTTAAATTCCTCTGTATATAATAACAAATCTAATACGTTATAGGTCTAAATTTTTTTGATTATGTACTCGAAACATTAGTCGCCGCATAATGTAACAATTACCGCAATTTCGCGTCCTTTATCTATTTAGTGAGCTCTCAGTTTAAAATTTTTCGCCATCGTAAAAATCTTGCATTCTTTATTAGTGAACGAAAAGAACTTACTATCTCTCTCCCTCAAACTTCTGTAATAATTAAAGCTATTAATTCGTTACCTTTTCTGGTTTTATAGTCGGTCGGTACTACTATGTTCCGCGAATCGGGTCGTTCATTCATACAAAATAATTAATTAGCATTTTTTGCTTATAATTCATAGCTTTTCAAGATAATCTCAAAGGATTGCCGTATTTTTATATTAATTAACGTAAATATAATTTATTCCAGAATCGTCCCAAATAAACCTCTTCGAAAGAAAAGCTTCTCACACTTGTATTATAACGTTTTGAATAAACAAAGTTTATTTGTTACGTTTATTTTCAACATACATTAAATACCCCGTTGCCCCTTCTTAATTCAATACCCGTTCGAATAAATTCCGGTAATACTTTTAAATCCTTCAGGATAATTAATAATAAATAAGCTTTCTAATAATTCCTTAACTTAAATTTACTTGCTTGGAAACGATAAGTTTATGCTATAACTAAATAGTTTATATCCTGTTTTAGGTACTCGTTAACTTGTTATACATTACGACCGCGTACAATTGCTTTCTTTTGGGTTTCCAATCTCAAGACGCGTCAAACCTAGGTCGCGAACTATTATTTGATAGCGCGTTTTCCAGTTTTAATCGCATTTGATAACGCGAGTATTGTAGTAAAGCCTTGCTAGAAAACGATTCTTCTACTCGATTCTTTCTGTGCTATGACAACTTTAATATTTTCTTTGTTGTTATCTCCATAAAGTGCACACACTGTGTGGAGAGTATTTTATTTTTAAAAAAAAGGTTGTACTTTTCGGCGTAAATAAATTAATCTTTACCCGTAATTATTGTACCTTCTTCCGTCGATCTATCTAACTGCCCGTGAGGTTACTGCCCCTTTTTGTTATGGGAGGACACCACTGTGTGTTTTCGCCGTTGGACAAGATGGTCTGATGAGTTGCCGCCCCTTTTTGGTGTAGAAGGGTGCACAGGTGTCGTGGTCCCAGACAGCTACCATATTGGTCCGTATCTATTTATATCTAAACATTACTAGACTATGTTGAATGTATGGAAACTGTTGGTTTCTTGTTAAATTTATAAATTAGTGTTAATTAAGAGATATGTGTTGGTAATATTCGATTAATTAAGAATTGGGTTTTCCTTTGTTGGGATTTCAAACTGTTGTTTTCTTGTTAAATTTGTAACTTTATTTTTTAATTAAGGGATATGGGTTGGTACGATATAATTCATAAGAATTTTTAGTATATAGCTTTAAGTTTACTGTGGGAATTACGAGTAGCTGTTTTTAGTGTCGAGTTTGGGTTATTTTTATGTTGTTGTTATTTAAAAGGGGTAGCGACCTAAAAACTGCAGCTCGCCATTTTTGTCGTACTTTTGTTGTTCTGCCGAACAGATGTATATTGGGGTTATTAATTTTTTTGTTGATGGTTTGGGGAATACTGTGCTTTGTATATATTTTGTTTTAATTAGAGGCTGTATGATTATATTTATGAGCGTGTAATTTTTTTATTTCAGGCCTTTCTTTAGTTTTTGTAGGTATTCTACCCCGCGCACTCATCGATTGAGCCCGGTCAGTTTCTTACTTCATTGTTCTTTTTTCTTCCGGCTACGTCTAGATACGTAACACATTGACCTATATTTCTAAAGAGAATGCAAGTATTTTCATTTTAGCAAAGTACGGTTTTTTGTTTTTGCCGGCTGGAACTATTTGTCTTTCATAAGTGCGTATTACGTTTATTAAATGATGAACATCTAAGTTATTTAGTGTTCTTACACTCGATTTACAGTCCTTATAAATGCAATGAAACTTGTTTCAATGGTATTTTTCACAGGAACGAATATTTACACACGGATTTAAATGAACGCTTTACTTTTACGGATTAAACTTGTTTTTAAAATATTTTTCTAGAGAATACTTATTTACACAAAAGTTGGGCTTCATCCTTAAATGGTACTATCAATGCTAAACGTACTTGAAGCGTGTGATTTTGCACGGGAATATATTAATCTTGTTAAAGGAATCTTATGAGATTTAGGTAAGAGAAGAGCCGTGGTAGGAAAGAATAACTGGGACCAGCATCCAACGAGAGATAAAATAGCTGTTTTGCGCTGACTGAGAGGACTGTTGTAGCTGGGTGACAAAGGTCCTATAGGATTGCTGTGCTATACTTAATACTGCTAAACTGTTTGACATAGTTTAAGTGAGTGCTTCTTAAAGATTTTTTTATTATTTTTGTATTGGAAAGTTCCTTTCAGCGGCAGCAATCATATCAAGCAGTGTTAAGTACTATAACGTACTACGATTTAAACTTCTTATATTGGTTTAATTAAGTACAAAAATTTACGTGAGATCCTTAATCCATTGAAATTCCATTACTCACAATATTTAGTCCACTTAGGTCGTTCTTAACACCATGTTGTTGTTGGGTTCTCAGTCCGCAGACTGGTTCGATGCAGCTCTCCATGCTAATATACTAAGAGATAACCTTTTGGTTGATACGTAATTAACACATCCTACATCTGTCTGAATATGCTTATCGTATTCAAGTTTCGGTCAGTAAAATCGAGGTTTACTTAACGATCCACAATCGGGTTCAATGCACAAACAACCAAAATGTGTAACAGGTGGTTACCAGATAGCAGTCGAAGACTCAACTTTATGAATCGCCGTAATCCCAATTAGGCAATAAAGAAAATTATATTCTATCACCTCAGAATAATTTCCTGTCAAAATTAATTCGCTAAAATCCCTTCAACGAATAGCCTTATTCATAGCTAACTCATAGCCTTATGTTCCCTCTCTGCCATGACCTATAACTGCTTTAAAATCTTTTATAAATAGCAATCCCGTTCTCTTAATAAGAGTCCTAAATATCCTCTTAAATTTGTTTTACATTTATTCAAATTACTCATACTAACGATCGGATTTAAGAATTATACCTGAATTACTAATGTGCCTTGTGATTTAACGCCAAGCATGACTAATATCGTATCTGTTAAAGATTTTCAACTTTCTTACTGTTTTCTCATTTAAAAGAAAACTCACAAAACATGTCATCAACCCCGGTGGATGACTTTAAATTCTCCTAATCAAAAAATTCCTACTATCAATCACCTGACTTCACTTAGCACCTCCAAATTCAGGTTTAGGCCTTTCGATTCTGTAACTTCCTTACGTCCTACTCTCCAATCCGTAGAGCGCTAGTGCGTTGAAGCTCATGACAACATTTTATTTGCAACTCCTGCAAAGTAATTATCCAAACCGTCTTACAATTTAATCGCTCTATCCAAATTACTACTTGTTGAATCAAAAATTGTTTGAGCCGAGTTGGCAACATAATTTTTATCTTTATCGGGTAAGTTGTTATCTATAATTAGAGCACGATTGCTTTTCACCTAAAAATGAATTATTTACTTCAATATATAAGTAAGTTATTAGCAACAGGTGTTGAACGTGCAATATTATTTTATTACTTTCTTATGAGCTTTCAAACTTTTATGGTCGTTGTCATTGATCCAAGAGAAGATTGAACCTAATTAAATTTAAAATCAATGTTATAATATTTAAAACTGACAAATTAAAATGAGGATGACATATACTTAAAAGAATAAAAATAAATAAAAAACTTTGAATATTTAAATAACAGTTTAGTTTTTTAGATGTCCACATTCTAATGTGTTAGTTTTTGTTATTGTACCAACAATTTTAAATTTAACTAACTAGGTTAGATCTTTTTTGGGCCAGTGATAATATCAGTAAAAGAACAAAATTGTTTTGATCGACTTGGAAAGTAATAAAATAACTTTGCAAGTGCAATGCCATTTGCAATTTTACTCAAAGTTATTAGTGTGAATTTGAGAATCTTTCCTTTTCTCTGCAATAAAATAAAATTGTAAATTTCTTACTTTATTCACAATTTTGTACAATGGATCTTCTACTGCAATTTGCTTTTCTACACCTGCATCTATACAAACGAGTGCACCGATTTAAGTGCAACAACAAAATATAAACTATTGGAGAATATTTTGGCAGCTTGTGACTTTGTAATTACAAGTACAAAGTAGAGAACGTTTCAAATAAAGACCCTTTCTTGAATATATGTTACTCGTGGAAACATATACATTATATAATCTTATTTAATGTCTAACTTCCTTATGTTTTACGCTCCAATCGGTGGAGCACTAATATAAGAAACGAATTTGAATGATTTATGGATGCTTGGAAATATTTAACCATTTGCACTATTCTTAAGAACACATTTACAAAAATATTAGTATATAAAAGTAAAATAAATATAATAGCTTTCACACATATATTACAAAAAATGTGCTATATTTTATAACATGATTTACAAAAATTAGAAAATTATAGCAAGTTGTAAACATATAATGCTTTAGTGATTCATTAACACTGTATGCCAAAAACAGCTACATATACTCCGTTTACTAACAGAGTTATATAATAACTTTGATAATAAGCTAGTGCACTGAAGCTTACGACGACATTATTTGCAACTCCTGGAAAGTATTTATCCAAACCATCTTGCAATTTAACAGCTCTATCCAAATTGTTACTTGTTGAATCAAAAATTTGTTGAGCCAAGTTTGCAATATAATTTTTATCTTCAGGTGGTAAGTTGCTGCCTACAATTACAGCACGATTGCTTTTCACCTAAAAATGAATTACTTACTTCAATATATAAGTAAATTATTAGCAAAGTAAGCAACTGGTGTTGAACGTGCAATATTATTTCATTACTTTCTCGTGAGCTTTCAAACTTTTATGGTCGTTGTCACTGATCCAAGAGAAGATTGAACCTAATTAATTTAAAATTATTGTTACAATATTTAAAATTAAAAAATTAAAATAAGGATGACATATTTAAAAGAATAAATATAAATGAAAAAATTCAAATATTTAAATAATAGTTTAGTTTTTTAAATGTCGTCCCCATTCTAATTTGTTAGTTTTTATTATTGTACCAACAATCATAAATTTAACCAGGTTTAATCTTTTTTTGGATCAGTAATAATGACTCTAGAAGGATGAAAGCGTTTTGGTTGACTTAGAAAAATAATACAATAACTTTGCAAATGCAATGCCATTTGCAAATTTACTCAAAATTATCAGTCTGGATTTGAGAATCTTTCTTTTTCTTTGCAATAAAATAAAACTGTAAATTTCTTACCTTATTCACAATTTTGTACAATGGATCTTCTACTGCAATTTGCTTTTCTACACCTGCATCTATACAAACGACTGCGCTGATTGTAAGTGCAACAACAAAAAGTACACTATTGGAGAACATTGTGGCAGCTTGTGGCTTTGTAATTACTGGTACAAAGTAGAGAACGTTTCAAATAAAAACCTTTACTTGAATATACTCTACTTGTGGAAACAAACACATTATATACCCTTGTTTAATCTAAATCTACTTAAATTACTGATTAGATAACATTGATCGTAATTCCCCTGTGAATCACTAAGTTAGTACTTTATTAAAACAAATGTATAAGAAAATCAATACGTTTTGCTAGGATGGTAGCAAAATAATTAGTGAATAACTATTCAACTTCTAGCATTCAAATGATGCAAAGTAATGGAATAAATGAAATTGTGAGCAAGTTTCATATGAATTCTACTACAACATAGCAAAACAGGATTTAAATCATTAATTTTTAGTACACGCAGTGGTCAATTTATCGGTACAAGTTGCAGTTAGTTTTTATTAGTAGAGGTACGGAATGATAAAAAAATTTCGTATTGTAGTGGTCTAAGATCAAAACTGTTTTATCGTCAGTGTATAGGGTGGCCATGCCGTCAACAACATAACTTCGTTGATATCTTGTCTAGTAATTACTAAAATTACTCATGCATTAATGATCTTATTCCAAATGGTGTTACTGTTTTTACATAGTATAAACGATTATAAAACAGAAAACAAAGACAAAATTAATAGTGCTCGTAGTATATGTACAATTTTTATTACGTTTATAAAAACTTGTTACTCTTTTAAATACACGTAACTTTACCTTTTCAATTCATCTTTTTAGTGGGTAGAAAATATACCATACTGAAGATAGAGATCTCAAATCATATTTTAAATGTTGGAGCTATTAGTTTTTCAAATTCTGATGCAATATGCTAAATATGAGTTTTCAGAAAAATTTTATTCGAAAAGTTGAAGAAAGCAAAAAGATAATTTCGCTATTTATACTTAACTCACATTTATTAAATGAAGTTATTATAACCTTAATTTGGCAAAAACTGAGATGTTTGTATAAATTACAAAAGCAATCCAAATAACGCCACCTAAATCTAGATTAACTTTCCTCTGTAAAGACCGTTTATAGTGTGTTGCGTTACGCTAGAAATAAATTAGAAGCCAAAGGAAAATCTTTAAAATGGAAATAGATAAACTAAAATGTGGACGTGCTGGATATAATAGATTTCATAAATATTTATTCGTGATTACACATCAAATTTCAAATCCTGTTTCTATAAAAAATAATTCTAAAAGTAAAGTATAACGTTATTCTTTTAAATACATTGTATCATAAGAATTTAGAACAATGACATTAGAAAACCACAAATGAAAACAGTTTTCATTATGACAAAACACTGCGTATACAGTTTCCATGGATAAATATATTGTGATATACTGCTGTATGATGACAACCTTTGTAGTAAGCATAGATTAAACTGAATATAATGTATTAACTTACATTTGATGTTCCAATGCTCCACCCGAATATACTACTTTGGTCAGAAAAGCGAACGTTTTTACCTGGAAATTTTAAAATTTACCAAACCCTTGCTATTCCAAGCAACGTAAGAATCTTTAACGTGCATGAGACCTAAATTTTACCTCTCATCTGGTCGAGGGCGTATTTTTGTGCAAAATACTCACCTAACATTTTTCAAGCGATCTGTGTCGGGAATCAAACCCAGGACTTTGGGCTTAGTAGTCACATGCTAACCAACTAAGCAACGGTGCCGCCTGATATGTATACTTCAGCTTGTGTTAAATACGATCAGGCTGATAAGAATTGAAATTGGTGATAACATTCATACTTTGTGAGCTAGAGGGTTACAAATTAGTTTCTAACCTTTCTCAATTCATTAATAATTTATAGTTTGATATTGTTATATGTAATTTGTTTTGGATACTAGGTAAATATGGTTAAGCGTTAATTATTTTTTCAGTTACCTAATTACTTTGAATCTACACACATTAAATATATTAGGAAATATGTTGCTGGTATTTCATCTTTATTATTATATGACACCTGTTACCAAAACCTGGTATTTAAATTGGTTAAGCCAGATAGTAGTGCACGTAACGTTATAACACTAGAGTAATCTCTTACAGGTTTAGTTATTGTTCAGTATTTTGTTTTATAAGTTTTCATATTTTTTTGTATAACTGAGACCTGGTTAAATAAATATGTTCCGAGTAATAACCTAAAAATTGATTGTTATAGATTTAATTGTTCTGACAGACGCACAAGGTGATGGTGATAACTTTGAAAATAGAATACAATTAAAAACATTACCTTTAATAAAATCGTCAAGTGAAATTTTATCTACCATTCATTTTAGATGCTGTAAGTAAAGTCAAACGCTGGTTAAAACTTGTCAACAAATAGACAACCCCATCTCTTCTTCCCCGCCTTCACAGCAATTAATTCTGATGTCACGGAATGCATTTGGAAACCGGCAAACAGTTACTGTGCTGTCCAAAAATACCTTCAAATATCTTCATGTACACTATAATTTCTGCAGTAATTATCAACCAATGAGAATCGACCTGGGAAATACTACGGTTCACTAAAGGTTATATATTTATTCGTTCTGACAAAAGCACACAAGATGGTGAAAGTGGTGTGGGAATTTATTTAAGATCTCCAATACGGCATGCGATTCTTAATATTGATACACCTGTAGAACAATTTTAGATACAAATAATATATAACGTGGCAATCGCAATGGTTTATAATCTATTGAAATTATTTTACAAGTCATTTGTTGATTCACTTGAAATCACACTCTCTGATGTGCTTGTGGAAATAGATGATATTTTTAGCTTAGAGGACTTCGATATAGATCTGCTACAAAACAGTACAATAGAGGCTGTGTATATATATATATATATATATATATATATATATTACTCAAATTTAGACCAGGGTAGAAAATTAATTAACGACATCAAATAATTTTAGTCACCGTGTATAAGGACGCTTTCTATAAAAAGAAGCAGAATTAAAATGCTCAACGTGTATTTAATTTAATTGTTCCAAGAAACAAATAGAAATTACGTGCAAAATTTATATTAATTAATTCAAGTTTCAAGTAACGAGTATTAAACAAAATGTACAAATAATACTTAATATTTAATTAGAATTCACTAAAAATTAAAGGGTAGAAGTCAATGCCATTCATTATTATTTTAATTGGAGTTAATTGAACGATTATTAAGGTATAATAGGCATAAAAGCTTTTAAAAAACCCAATAATTTTCAAATCGTAGAAGTGTTATTTAAAATGTTACGATTGAACACCTGCGTATTTTAAATGTCAAATTCTAATAAATTCGAGCTGATAAACATGCAGATTCTGCGTATATTGGAAACGGTCGGATAAACCGTAGCTTATGTTAACGGGAAGGCTAGATACGGGGTTATTTAACCCAAATAAGAATACACGTGGACTGAAATAACCGATAGTAAAGAGTATGGATTTGCACCACTAGGAGCAAGTTAGAAAAAGACAGATAAAATGCACAAGGCAGAGACACAGATAATGAAAGGCGTGATTTCAGCAACGTCACGAGGAAATGATTGGTTGTAATAAGATGCAGATATGAGAGGTGTAAACGTAACGATTTCTATACAAAATTAATTAGTTATTCTCGGACGTGTTTGCGAGCCGTGTGAAAATTTCTTAGATTTTCAACTGGCGCGTGTGCAAATTTAATAGAACCGCGTGCCGGACTGTCGAAAAGGGAACATAGTATGCGAAATTCTGAAAACTGGCCGTCGCGGGACAAAACCGACATACAGGCGAGCTATTATATAAACCCGGACTTTAAACAGTTTCGCTCTCTTAGATTTTTGATTATTCGATGCTTTAAACAGTGCTCTCTTAGATTTTCGATTTTGAATACTTTAAAATAGTTTGCTCTTTACGTGCTACGATACAAGTTATTATGCATTAGTGCACTTAGAAAAGAAGATACAAGGTAATAAAGTCTAGTTATATTTGCGAGTATTACTGTACCAATTATCGAAATTAGTAACGATAAATGAATAAACAAAAGTAGGCAGTTTTGGGTATAGCGTGAAAGAATTATGAATTTCTTTGCCATTTTTCGGGGGTGTTAATAATCAAATGTTATTCGTAATCGTGATTGGATCCACAAAACAAGATTTTGATATACTGTTACGTGCAATTTGCACTTAAACAGTATTTTTAGGTTTTTAAGTTCTGATGTATGGAAGTTTCGCGCCATATTTTCAAAAGGCGCGGTGCGCGGGAATTTTAAATAGACTAGGCGGTACTTCCGTACGTCATAGTAGTGCATTTGCGCAGTGTGCGTGTCCCTACAGGGTTGGATGAATACTAGACAAAGAGTGGGGAAAAGTGGTGAGAGTTTTCCTTTTTTCTCGAGAACGTGGCCTTTTGCCTTTGTTCTTGGAGTGGAGTGGTCGTTTTGTGGTGACGTATCGTAGCTTTACCTATGTAGATTTCCTTTGCTTGATTATCTTTTGTTTGTCGTACCTTATACCTTTTTCCGTCATTCCCTGCATAGGTAGGTGATGAATCTGCAACCTTAGGCGAAACTGGACTCCACGACCCTGATGCCGATGCCCCGCTAGCAGCTCCGGAGGAATCGCCATCTTTAATCCCTCCGGGATGTAGCCGGATGGACTTCAATAGAGGCCTACCCTAGCGCAACTTTGTGCGAATGCCGGATTTTTGATGTAAGTAGATTATTAGCTAATTTGTTTGCTTTTATCGTGTTTAATTATGTAAATTTCCGATTATTGCGCAATATACCTTTGTTATCGGTGACGTCATGGTAGTTGGCCACGCGAAACCTGAAAAAGGGGTTCGCGCTGCCCTCCGCTAGAGGCGTCACTCGCTTTTCTTATTGCGCTTGCGCGATGTATCTTATGAACTTTGGTAACTGTATTACCGACTTTTAGGAACTATCACCATATAAATGTATCACCATCTAAAGTGTAATACTTTGCAAACTGTTTTATCGACCATATAAATGTATCACCAATTGAATTGTAATACGTAATACGACCAATAGAAGTGAAATAAGAATACTTAGATAAGTTCCTGAGAAGCCCTGAAACAACTTTAGATGAATGGTGGTGTACAAAATTTTAAAAGCGTTCGGAATCTAAAGCCGTAAACATAACCCAGTTGGAATGGTGTGATTAACAAAGGACGATGTACATTGAAGCCACGAGTGCAGTAACCTTCAGGTAAATTATACAATTTTGTTCGATTTTTGATGTTTTGGTGTGTGTTGAATAACTTTATAATTTGTTTGCTAAAAAATGGACAGTAGTGAATTTGTACAAACAACAAATTTTTAATTTTAAGGTGAAATTTTCTTGTTTAAGTAGAAAGGAGTATTTAGCAGTTTATGTTCTTGATTATGATGAAAATTTGGATGTCTTTGAGCTCAATTAGACTAACCTGTTTGATTAACGTAAAGGGGTGGGAGATGCTCCCTTCGATTATCAGAAGAGATAAAAGGAGGGTTTCACAGCAATATATATATATATATATATATATATATATATATATATGATAACGCCGTACTCGGTGTAATGAACGTTTTTTACTTAACGCCACCGCACTGTGATCTGACTTCAATCTTACTACTTTTATTATTATGCCACGGCTAGCCCTTTTTAATCTACACAGAGCAACGTTACGATGATCAATTTTCTCTTTTCACCCCTTTATGATTACCTATTTAAATTAATAAAACGAAGTCAATTAATTTCATATAATGAAAAGAAATATTATTTACAATTTTTGAAATTCTTTAAATACACCCTTCAATCAATTAATATCATATGTATTATTTATCCCCAAAATTTATATACTTTTAATTCAATCTAAAGTCACCAAAAACTACCTCTTTACAAAAACATCTGGAACGTTCGAGACCTCTTTATGATTTGTTTAACGTATGTAAATGTTTCTTGTTAACTTCATTACAAGTTTGGATAAATTGAATAATTTCAGTATTAAAATTTACGTTGAAAAATATCATAAAATTAAATAGATCTGACCTGTGATATGTTGTTCGTGTTGTGGATCAACACCCCTTTGTTGTCTTCAATCGTCTACCAATGGTCTGCTTAGTTGAACCAATATTTGAGTACAGTTACCCATTGTTTTCCAGAAATTACCTCGTGCTTCTTTATTTTATGTTTGTCTGCAAATGCTTTGAATCTCTTCCCTTAAATGCTTTCGACGCAACTCAGAATCGTACCAGAATTGTACCAAAATTCGATTAGAATTGTCCCCTTAGAATCCACGCAGCTTTGAATTATCCAGAAATACACCAGAAGTATTATCGTCAACGCAGACTTGAAATATTATGGTTGACACAGACTTGAAATATTATTGTCGACGCTGATTTGAAGTATTATGGTCGACACAGACTTGAAGTGTCCAGTATTATTGTCGACGCAAATTTGAAGCCCTATCATTATAAATATTTCATTTAAATCAATTATCCAAATTCTACTCACGTTTTCTATAAAAAGCGGCAAACATTCTTCGTAATTGTTGCACTATTTTCACTGTAACATAAACTTGATACTCTACTATACTTCATTTATTTTATGTGTGGATTTTTGGTTAACAGTGTTGCAGCTTCGACGTGCATCAGTTGTGAACTGAGTTGTGTTATCACTGCTGTGTGTTAAATAGCCTTTTCCCACTACATGTGGGCTGGGTTTTCAAGCAGTTCTGCTGATTATCTTAACCAACCAGGTCTTGTCTTCAATATTCCTTGTATTTTGAAGCGGTTTCTGATGTAATTAATTCGGATTTCCGTGTAATGGTGTTCATGTGCTATTGATACTTTGTTATCTTTGCCAGACGTTCAACTTTAAGTCTGTTGTTTTGTGTAGATATTGCCTTTTGGATAATTAAACAAAATAAATGATGTAACTTTAATGCTGTTTTCGTTAATGTATTTATGCATCTTTGAAACTGCGTTTTCTAATCAAAGCGCTTATTATTCCAGCGTAATTGCTTAAGTTTTGTTAGGTTTTTATCTACTCTACTGCGTATTTGTTTTATAACTAATTAAACACTTCTCAACGTATGTTTAATTACATGTACGATTATTTCTCTGTATGCGTTCTATTGTTGAAAGATGTGCTCACTGGCATTACTTAAAGCTAATTACGGTCTATATACAGGATGTTAAATGCTTGCTATTTACATAATGTACGAATTACCTATTTTTCTGCTAAATAAATGAAGTTTTCTGATTTCTATTGCTATTTATAGTTGCTACACAACCCTTGCTACTCAATACACCCCTAAACAACCCCTTATCACAGCAATATATATATATATATATATATATATATAGCCACGTTCTTTGGTTGGAAGGGTTCCAAAATTCGTGCCCCTTTCATTGGGTTGATCATATAAAAATGCTACGTACTCACCTATTAAATCGTTTTACTAACTTAGGAAGTTGTGCCTCTCTTTACGTCGCTATACTCTAGCTGAAAATGAAATAAAAAAAAACTCCACCAATTTTCACTTAAAGAAAATTTGGAGTCTACACTATGCTTATGATATGTCTAAGTTGAGTATTTTCTGAAAATGTTTTCCAAGTTGATAATACCACGGCTAGCTCTTCTCACTGCATCCCCGGGATACTCTCCACAACTACTCATTCTTTCAATACCTTTGTAATTAAAAAAAAATAAAAAATCTTTTGACAAAAACATACAGCCCTTTTATTCTACTAACACAAATAATAAATTCTCAAAAATCTCAATATTTACAATTAATATTCAAGTTAAAATATTTCATATTTCTGCTCAATAGTAAAACATCAATCTAAAATCCCCGTGATTTTTATGCTCCTTTACATTTCATATTTTTATTTAAAAGTAGATGGGCCTATCCTGTACCCTTGATTTACTTCCCCTAGGTCTTTGTAGATCTCAATATAAACCTTTTTATTTTCTGTGCATAAATTATTTGCATTGTCAAATTATAGTAAAGACCCATTTACTTCTTACATCTATAACATATTATTCAAGTATTTACACCCTCAGATTAATAATAGAAAAATTGTCCATAACATATGTCCATAAAATTACTTTTTAGTTTATAAAAATTATCACCATAAATAACTCAAATCACTCATAGTTTAAAATAACTAAGCACCAGCACAACAGTTTCAATAAAAAAAAATCGTTACCTGGAGTGTGTTCTTCCAGATCACCATCTCTGTAGATGACTTTCCACCAGACTGCTCGTTCCTGGATTACCCCATCTTGCTGCTTTCCAAGTTGGACAGCAATTCCATCTCATACACGTTCATCCAAATCATTAACAATCTGAAGATGCTTTCCACCAGACTGCACGTACAACATCCAAACCACACATCTTCTTCTAATTAATGTGCCACCAGCACCCTCGTTCAAAATGTAAATAATTCTTTTACTTACGTAGCATCCTGCTTTAATTATTATACTTATTTATTCCAGTTTAGCCCGTTTAACTATTTTGCACCCACTTGTGCATTAACAAAACACTTGTAAAATTTTAGAGCGGATTGCACTGTCACGCGGTATCAAAGCTAGGATGTGATTCAAATTATAATAGAGAAGTCAGAAAATAATCGAAAAATAAGAGAGCGAATCTACCTCCGGTAGTGCTTATATATTCTTAGCATCACTTACGGTGCCCTTATTTTCACTATACATTCCATGAAATGTTGTCAACTGCCACAACAATTCCACAAATTCAATCCGTACAAACATGCAACGAACTTTCAAAACCTAGAATTCATCCACTCCAATATTGTTTTACCACGAAAAGCTCTATAAAACTCCAACCGTTTAAGTTTTTCTTGAAATCTGTAGTCTGCTATTACCCCCAAACAAACCCAATCACGCCTCTGATGTGCGCGTCTATACTGTTAACGCAGTCACGCTTTCATAACAACCTTTCCTATCTTTGTCTTAATTTCCTACCTAAATTGTCGACGTTATTTCCACTCTTTTGATATCTTTGTCTGCCACATGTTTTCTGTTTTTCTTATTATCCTACTATTACTATGTTTTTTGCTGTTAATTCTCCCTTCATATACGTACGTGCGCCTTGAAAAAATGGATACTGTCCACAAACATGTTGCATTTTTGTCCTGCTTATTGGTATTTAAAATATACTCGTCTGACACGCGTTTAAAAATGTTTGTCATTTACCCATCTGTTATTCTTCATCTTACTCTGTTACATAGTAAAGATTCTCTGTCGCCTAATTTTATCGATTTGTTTTTGAAATAGTCATCTGTTATTGTTAACCTTGTGTCTTTCCGTTACCACAATACTTCGAATTGTTTTCTCAACGTATTCTAGCCTTAGCAGAATTATTTATTTACCCCAAGCTTGCGTTCCTTGAAATCTTTTAACGTTTTAACTTGTTTGCCATCTTAAACCTTGTAGCTTTCTACGAATGCTTTAGTTTCTGATATTATATAAATGTACGTTGCTTAAATTAACGTATACAAATTAAACCTACATTAATAACATGTAATTTTATTCCAATCTAACTATATTGATGCTTAATAAATAAATTATTTGTTTTTTCATACTGGGTCCCCAAATAAATAAATGCTTGTCCTATTTACACATGTTTACGCTTTCCCGTACACAGTAATATATATATATATATATATATATATATATATATATATATTCTTATGCTGCACCTCGCTCTTTTTCGCGCCTTTTCTTAATTAATTTAATGATTTTATCTAATGTGCAAATCTTTATTTTACGTTACGTGCTTTAACAACGTTTGGTTGGTTAATAAATCAAAATGTTTTAAATATGCCTCGACTATATGAACTCTTTCTTCGCAGGGTATCCACCTACTTACCGTGGGTTCAGTGGTAAGTAGATGTGCAATGCCCAACCAAACTGCACTATCTTTTGTTTTAGTACCTTTTTATAATTTACTTTTGTATATGCCAAATTTTATATGATCCACGTAGCCTTGTGCCAAATTAATTACTACCACAAAATTTCTGACTTTGACGTTATATCACACAGTACTCACCTGTTCTATACGTCGTTAACGGCCTCTCTGAATGCTGGCTCAAAATCCTTCTCGCCGTATGCGCCTTCACAAGGTTTCACTATCACTTTGAAAACTGCCGTCTAGCCTCCAGGTATCTTTGACTCAATTTTGCTGCGCCCAAATCTAAAATAAATATGACCCGAATTTAGAATTTAGAATACCCTTTTTTATTTACTTCCCCTGCGCTAATTCTTCCGGTGTTACTTCTTCTTTGACTCGTACGATTCCACTTGCTGCTCTCACGTTGTCTTCTAATTTTGCTTCTCTCGTTCTAAATCCCTGCTTCCGCCTTTTAATACTCTCGTTCCAAATCAATCCTCGCTTCTTTTTAAAACCACTCGTTCCAAATCTATCCTCGTTTCTATATACCACTCGTTCCAAATCAATCCTTGTTCCTGTCTACCACTCAATGCCCTGCTACACATAAAACCATATCCAATTCACTCCTTATATATTCTTCACTCTTATAAATCCTGTTCGATGCCTTCTGCCTATATAAATCTCGTTCCAATTCAATCTTATTTTCCGCCGGTTCGCTGTCGTACTAATTCCAATCTTAACTTTTACTCGTCGCCGCTATTAATTATTTATTCACTATTACTTGTCTTTACTCTTCCTTTATAAATTAAACTCGTACAATTCAAACTCATTTATTTCTTCAAAAAATATTTAAACAATTTAGCGCAGTTTTATAAACACGTCTTCATACAAAAATATTTCGAAATCGACTCCCTTGTTTACTTATCCTAGGTGATAATTACAATATTTATCTGCCTACTCTTTATTACATAGTATATAAAAAACCATCCAATAACGTCGTATCACCAAGTTCGTGTCACTAATACCTAAAACTTTGTCTTTTGCACTTTCCTATTTTTATACATAATGTTCAATCATTGGTCCTAAATATCGCACAACCCTTCAATCATATTTGACACTGCTATTACTTGTAATTTTAATGTTACATGTTTGTCCAAAGGTTGATTCTAGTAAAAATAAATGCCGAAATGATACACATATGAACCTGGATCTGCGTGGTTAATAGTGGACATCCATAGACGCATCCGGTTTTCGGTTGGCAAATGTACGTTCAATGGCCTATTAAACTACAACTCAGTATAAAACCTTGAATACTGTGTGTTTTATCACGTCATCAAGTCATTATAATTTACGTCTTGGCACTTACATTTCAACTAACATTTCAAATACTTTAACGTTTGTAAAGTACGGCAAACATAAATTTCTCAGTTACGGGATCTGATATTTGGTTTACTTTATTTGGCATACACTACCTTCAACAAAACAACCCTTAGAACCCTTTTAACCCCTACTAACATTACAATATATATATATATATATATATATATATATAAATATTTTAGGTAGTTTTTTTTACACAAGGTAAGTTGATAAATAATAACGTATTACAATTATTAAGATGAAATATTAACCTAGACTTTTATGCAAAGCCCAAATGATCATTTCAAATCGAGCTAGTAATTGAAAGAAGGAAAATATAAGGTTTTGGACAGGATTTGAACCTGCATCTCAGTTTTGCCGGAACTGTCCCTTTGAAGCAAATAAAAATTTATTAAATTCATGCAGATTTTACCTGTAACATATAGAGAACGATTCTAAGATAAGTAAAATGACTTTTGTAATTGATAGGTAAAATTCGCATTTTTTTTATTTTATATTTAAAAAGTTACTTTAAATTATCAATAAGTTCCTTTGTTGTTTTCGTGGTAGAATTTCTTTAGAATACTTTAAATCCTTTGAATATTTTAAATATTGAAAAGTTTTTTACACTTATTTGATGTAAATTGAACAGTTTTGAAAGTTAATATTTTTAAAAATCTTCTAAAACTCCTTAATATAAAATGATAGAAAGGAAATGGCACTAAGGCACTATATCATTTTTCTAATGAATTTTACACATAGATTATGATATCTCGTAATCAAAAATTAATGTAATTGTAACAAATAATTAAAGCTACAATGACAAACAGTAGATTTCATGTTGAGTACCTGGTGACTAACAATTTTGTACAGTTTTTCAGGTGTATGAATCAATTCTCAAATTTTGTAGTCTTCTGCCTGTGAAAACATCTAACAATATTAATATTTGCCTATTTAATGGCAATGTCTATCAAATTGAAGTAGATTATTTAACTCGATAATAACCAGGTGATGACTTATTAACCCCAAACAGACTAAATTTAGTTTCTGTAGTTGTACAATTGCAAAACTATACAGCTTTGTAACCTTCGTTTATATATTCTTATATGAACTGTAGTACACATTTTATTATATTGATTTGATAAAGTACGATGTGACACATTACTAAACAGCTAGAAAGAATAATATTCTAAAAACAGCTCTCAGTTATAAGTATAAGGATAAACCTTTAGAGAGAACGATGAGACACTCTTCTCACTGTCCAAGAACGTCTGTTTCAATTGAAACTGTCCAGCACCTTAAGTCTACTTACCGGACACTGTTCAAAAGTTGTGTGAATTTATTAAAATCCACGTTTAACTACGTGAGTAATATGGCAATCGCTCAAAAAAAAGTTGCTTGTGGTATCAGTAACAGCACCCGTAAACTTTGTATTGTTGCAAGGAAATTTTATTAATATCTTTAAAAAATTGTGCTTTAAAAGATATGCATGCATTGGAACAATTTACGTCACTCTATAAATTTGTTCTTTTTTATTACATTCAAATATGTATTGTGTGCAGATAATGTTATACAATATGCATGCAACCGATTAATTAACATGCTGGAAGTGGTTACAATAAAGTCTAAAAAAGGAATATGTTTCTTTACAAACTGTATAACAAAATTAATAAGAACCAGGATATAACTACATCTGTACCTAAAATCCCATTAAGTTATTTTAAACCGATATGAGTATCATTTGTCATTTATATATAGGGCTTTAGGGACGAAATACTGATGTTGTTCCAATTTGTAACGACTTTGGACAAATTATATGTTTTGAAATATGTGATAAAGTTTTAGAGCACATAAGACCACATTTTTAGTGAAAATAAACTATTGAAAAGTTTTTGAAGAGGCTGAATCGGATTGGAGTTCGAAAACCTACTAGCAGGAGTCTAATGGGGTACTGGCTGAGAGTGAAGGTTTGGCACCAATCAAATCAACTTGCATGTAACATTTTGAATTTTGAGTTTTAAATGCATTGTGGATAACATAAAATTACAACATATAGAATTTTCATTCTTTTCTACATACATTCATATAGGATACAAAATTTTGAAAATAAACTTTCTTAAAAAAGCCCCCAAAAATATTGTATTACAGATTTAGTTTTAGCAATATGAAGGTTACAAGACTTCCCCGTAATGGTCCTATTCGGCGATAAGATAAAAAGGGATTAAGGTTAATACACGTTTACGAATTTCGTCCTACTGTTGCATCACCTTTCTAATCTTAGAGCAAAATATCGCAACATTCGAAAAACAATTCTAAGTATTGTAAATAGAAAGATACACTTGATGATAAAACTGAATATTCCATTTTAAACCAATACTTCGAATCCTTAATCACTTTAAAATTTTGTTCTCATTTGTTTATATAGATAACAAATCTGTTTTTCTTAACTTTCTTCATCCTCAGCTTAAGAAACGAACAACATTCAACGTTTTAAATTAAAAGAGGTGTTGCTACGTGCACGTTGATCCCCAGCCATTGAAATCTGTCTAGTGTTGATATTGAGCATCATTTTGTTTTCGTAATATTGTCATTTTAAAAGACTGAAATCTGCAACGATCCGATACGAGATCTCCAACTTTGTTTAAGTTTAAAAATGAAATTTTGATAGTGATATTAAATTCATCCAATATACCAAGAGAAATGTATCATACGATGGTAAAATAGATGACACCTTTGTAATATGAACCTGTGAAAGAAAACAGACAACTTTTTACAGCATCTAAATAACACACCACAAAATCAATTTTGCCATGGAGGTAGAGAAGAACCATAAAGTGCCGTTTCTAGATGTCTCAAGCATGGAAATGAAACCTTCAATTACAATACCAATTGCTACATAAATACCGCAAAACATCACAATCCAGTACAGCTGCAATCAGTAGCCGAAACACTACTAACATAATTTCGAAGTCTAGCAACAGAGGCATCAGGAAATGAAAACCACGATTTGCTAAGGCAAAATGGAATCTCGTACAAGCACACTATGAAAGTAGACAAACCACACTCAACCAACAACAGAAATTAAAGAAGACTACCCGGTTGCCATGTGTTATGAAATAAAAAATTTAAAAATAGGATAACTAGTTCTAGTGTGTAACACCAGTTCAAATTTATTATAATGGTTCCTAAACTAGATGCATTAAACATTTTATACAATATGGACTTGCACCTTAAAAAAGTTCTCGAATACTAGAACAGGTAGAATGGTTGTGTGTTTTAGTGAGCTAAAGAGCCGAACCGTAAGTTCAACTAAATTCATGGGATTTTTAGTGAGGAACCAAACAGTAGCTCTTTTGCTACTTAAAAAGTGTATGATAAAGAAGTCATCAGATGGTAACTATATTTCACGTAACATTTGTGATGGTGGTTATCATATAGGATGCTCCGAGAGTGGCAGAGACCATAGGGGTCAGTATAGCATTCTAAAACACACTACTGCGATTGGGAAGGCAACACACTACATTTGATTTTCCAATGCTTCACCCGAAGGTATTACATTGGTCAGGAAGCGAGTTTTTGCCTGGAAACTTTAAATTTTGCTGAACCCTTGCTTTTCCAAGCAAGGAGGGATCTTTAACGTGTGTGACAACACACACACACACGGCACCTACATTTTACCTCTCATCCGAACAAGGGTGTATTTTTATGCAAAATGCTTGCCTAACATGTTTCAAGTAGACCGTGTTGGAATTCGAACCCGGGCCCTTAGGCATAGAATTCACACGCATATCAACGACACCATGAAGTCGACTTCCAAGTACACAGCGTACAGAAAGTGTTTTCAAAATGATGACATTGGGAACCAAAAATTAATGCTATGAATATTCTGGTACAGCTGCCCAGACCAACATAAGAATGTTTGCTTAATAGAAAATGTGATCTGTGCCCTTTTTCCTCTTTGGCTAGCTCAGCAACAACTATCCTGTGGATCTTACAAAAATGAAATGAAACAAAGAAATGTCAAGAAACGTTTATGAAGAATCTTTTATACATTCAAAACATCTTTCTCTTACACACATCATCTACATAATCAACTTACATTAACGGATACAAATAACTCTTATAAATGCAATTTACAGTTTAAGTTTAGAAAAAGAAAGTATCTTATCACTACTTACGTATTCAAAATAATCTTCACCTAATCCTTGTTAATAATTAAAGAACCCCAAAACATCTCAAATGCGAATCACAGAATTTACTTAAAAAAATTTCTGGATAATTTAAATGTACTTGTTTACCCCGTCCCTGTGTATAATTGATCAACAATACTGGACAGAAAATTTTGTGAAGGTCAAAATGCTTCGAACTCTGATCCCAGAATTGCTGAAATAAACTATTCATTGACAAATAACTTTTTACGCAAAATAAAATTTTATTCTAGCTTAATCTACTTAATAATACTCAAATATCCTTTTAGGTTACAAAACAAATTTATATTTGCAGTTTGGATCGTTAAATTCTTCATTATGACTACCTGTCTTCGCATAGAAAAATATCATTTCCATTGGAATTAACTGCATTGAAAAATTCTTAGTTTCAAATTTTTATAGCTCCATTTTGATTAATTTTCCATCTGTCGAAGTATATGTCTTAGAAAGTACATTTATTTTTAATAGATCAAAATTAGCATGTGATCTTGCACTAATATTATTTATATTAAAGCAATGAATCGTAGTTGTACTCTATACAATAATTATGCCTCATAACATATGGTCAAACTTCTATGTTATATGTGGAACGCAGATAGAATGAGTTACATATCTTGAATTAATTTTACATGTTGGATGCCGGAAGAATGAATAACCCCCTCCTCATTTAAATTCTTTTTATATAATAAATAATCCAATACGTTATAGGTCTCAATTTTTCTGATTATGTACTCGAAGCGTTAGTCGCCGCATAATGTAACAATTACCGCAATTTCGCGTCCTTTATCTATTTAGTGAGCTCTCAGTTTAAAATTTTTAGCGATCGTAAAAATCTTGCACTCTTTATTGGTGAACGAAAACGAAGTACTATCTCTCTCCCTCGAACTTCTGTTATAATTAAAACTATTAATTCGTTATCTTTTCTGGTTTTATCGTCGGTCGGTACTACTATGTTCCGCGAATCGGGCCGTTCATTCATACAAAATAATTAATTAGCTGTTTTTGCTTATAATTTATAGCTTTTCAGGATAATCTTAAAGGAATGCCGTATTTTTGTTTTAATTAATGTAAATATAATTTATTCCAGAATCGTCCCAAATAAACCTCTTCGAAAGAAAAACTTCTCGCACTGGTGTTATAACGTTTTGAATAAACAACGTTTATTTGTTACGTTTATTTTCAGCATACATTAAATACCCCGTTGTCCCTTGTTAATTCAATACCCGTTCGAATAAATTCCGGTTCTACTTTTAAATCGTTCAACATAATTAATAATAAATACGCTTTCTAATAATTCCTCAACTTAAATCTACATGCTTGGAAACGACAAATTTATGCTATAATTAAATAGTTTATATCCTGTTTTAGGTACTCGTTAACTTGTTATACATTACGACCGCGTATAAATGCTTTCTCTTGGGTTTCCAATCTCAAGACGCGCCGAACCTAGGTCGCGTACTATTATTTGATAACGCGTTTTCCAGTTTTAATCGCATTTGATAACGCGAGGATTGCAGTAAAGCCTTGCTAGAAAACGGTTCTTTTACTCGATTCTTTCTATGCTCTGACAACTTTAATATTTCCTTTGTTGTTATCTCCACAATTTCGTGCATACACTGTGTGATGAGTATTTTATTTTAAAAAAAAGGATGTACTTTTCGGTGTAAATAAATTAATCTTTATCCGTAATTATTGCAGCTTCTTCAGTCGATCTACCTAACTGCCCGTGAGATTACTGCCCCTTATTGTTATGGGAGGACACCACTGTGTGTTTTCGCCGTTGGACAAGATGGTCTGATGAGTTGCCACCTGTTTTTGGTGTAGAAGGGTGTACAGGTAGCGTGGTCCCAGGCTGCTACCATATTGGTTCGTATCTATTTATATCTAAACATTACTGGACTATGCTAAAATGTATGGCCGTAATAATTAAGGCATTGCCTTTTGTTCCAAATGACCCAGATTGGTGGTGACAAAATGATTATTTTCAGTGCGGGGGGTATAGGTTGGTAATATTCACGTAGTTAAGAAACTGGGTTTTCCCTTGTTGGAATTTCAAACTGTTGGTTCCTTGTTAAATTTATAAATTGGAGTTAATTAAGAGATATGTGTTGGTAATATTCAATTAATTAAGAATTGGGTTTTACTTTGTTGGGATTTCAAACGGTTGTTTTGTTGTTAAATTTGTAACTTTATTTTTTAATTAAGGGGTATGGGTTGGTACGCTATAATTACGTAAGAATTTTAGGTATGTAGCTTAAAGTTTACTGTGGGAATTACGAGTGGCTGTTTGTAGTGTTGAGTTTGGGTTATTTTTTTGCTGTTGTTATTTAAAAGGGGTAGCAACCTAAAAACCGCAACTCACCATTTTTGACGTACTTTTGTTGTTCTGCCGAACAAATGTATATTGGAGTTATTGAATTTTTTGTTGGGGGTTTGGGGAATACTGTGCTTTGTATATATTTTGTTTTAATTAGAGGTTGTATGATTATATTTATGAGTGTGTATTTTTTTTTATTTCGGGCCTTTCTTTAGTTTTTGTAGGTATTCTACCCCACCCACTCGCCGATTGAGCCCGGTCAGTTTCTTACTTCTTTGTTCTTTTTTCTTCCGGCTACGTCTAGCTACGTAGCACATTGACCTATATTTCTAAAGAAAATGCATGTATTTACATTTTAGCAAAGTACAGTTTTTGTTTATGCCGGCTGGAACTATTTGTCTTTCAGAAGAGCGTATTACGTTTATTAAATGATGGACATCTAAGTTATTTAGTGTTCTTGCACTTGATTTACAGTCTTTATAAATGCAATGAAACTTGTTTCAATGGTATTTTTCACAGGAACAAATATTTACACACGGATTTGAATGAACGCTTTATTTTACAGATTAAACTTGTTTTAAAATATTTTTCTAGAGAATACTTATTTACACAAAAGTTAGGCTTCGTCTTTAAATGGTACTGTTGCGATCCACTATTAGGCAACCCGTCAAACATACAAACGCCCGGGGCACAGCGTATTCTTCAGCATTCGAGAATCCTTCTACAAAGTTCTAGATAATGAGTCATATCTTAATGCAGGGTATATATAAGGCCGCTTATGAATGTAAGAGTTAGTCTATTCTTGAATGTCTAATATAAATTATGTCGTTGTAAAGTAAACGTAGTTGAGTTTTTAGAATATATACATAAATGATATGCTGTGTCTAATGTGCATGCAACTTGCAGTATACATAAATAAATAGAAGTGTATAAACAAATAGTTGTGTTAGTGTTGTTAATGAACTTATGGTAAAGGAGTTAATTTAAGAAGATATTAGTACTTGTAAATTCATTAGTGTAATAGTGCTTCATTGTTGAGTGGACTGAAAACATCTATGAATAAGGCATATACTGTTAATTAGACTTGTGAACAGTGAGCAATAAAGACCATTATTATTACTTGTTTTAAATTAAAGAAACGCGGTAGGAGTAGCGCGTTACACTGGTGTCAGGCTGTGTTGGGTGATTAATTAAGTCTAAAGACATTTAAGTAGTTTGTATATGCCTGTTACAAGAAACCAAAGTAAGATGGAGGCAGAGACTTTAATGAATTTCCTTAAGGATTTTAAATCCGGTATGGAGGAAAAGTTAAGCGAAAATACTACGAAATTAGAGGAAAAGTTTAGTGAAAATGCTGAGAAAATGGAGGAGAGGTCGGCTAAACTGGAAGTGACACTAAAAGAAAAGTTGAATGAAAGTACAGCCACGTTAGAACAAAGATTAATGGAAAGTTCCATTGCATTGAAAGAAGATTTCACTGAACAGGTAAAAACAGTTGAGCAAAAGTTGGATAATAAATTGGTAAAAATAGAAGAAGATGTGATGAGGCTTCAAGAACAAATGATTTCACTAACAACGCGACCACTTGAATTACCAAGCCATGTTGTTAATCAGAACATTCCAGAAATAAGAACCATGGAAAGAAGCGAGTCAATTCCGTCTAAATTTAAAGTAAAACCACCTACGTTCGATGGTAAAACACCTTGGCCCACATATTTGAAACAATTTGAAGCTGCTGCAATAGCCAACGGTTGGTGCAACAAAGAGAAGGCCATCTCCTTAATAGTGGCCTTACGGGGGGAGGCTCTTAACATCTTACAAACGATTCCCGATCACCAGCAGAATGATTACGGCCTCTTAACATCAAAGCTTGAGATGAGATATGGAGATGCTCACCTTCAACAGGTTTACCACGCACAAGTTAAGAACCGCTCGCAAAAGACAAGTGAAAGCCTGCAAGAATTCGAAGCTGACATTGCCAGGTTAGTTAGATTGGCATATCCGACGGCACCAGATAGCTTCCTCGAACAACTTGCTGTCCAAACATTTGTGGATGGCGTTAAGGATGGCGAAATACAGCAAGCGCTAAGACTAGCACGTCCAAAAATGTTGGATGACGCACTGGCCCATGCGCTTGAATTTGAAGCAGCTAAGCAGACATCACACAGGATGGGTCACAAAGTTCGGTCTGCCTTAGAGGAACCTGGTCAAGCTCAGAACAGCATAGATGAAATAGTCAATCGTGTGTTTGAAAAGCGAAAGGCGGAAAGGCTGAAAAGACAACGACCGCGGAGATGGCGTCTACGATGCTGGAGCTGCGGTGAAGTTGGCCATATGCAGAGACGCTGTACTCAACCAAAGAAACAACCGGTTGTGCCAAAGCTGGTCCATGTAAGGGGGCGAACTTCGACAGCACAGCGTAGTGCCCCGGAGATTATCATCCGTGCTGCATCGTCGGTGGAAAGTCTGGACAGCATTTATATCGATGGTAGAATTAATGGTAGGGTTGTCCGATTACTTGTGGATACAGGAGCGACAAGAACTATTGTGAGACCAGATTTGGTTGGTCGTGGAAAAGTGCTACCTGTATCGGTGTGTCTCCGAACGGCAAGTGGTGAGTAGATTGGTACTCACGGAGAGACTGCCGTTATGTTGACAATTGGGGACAAATTAATTAATCATCGAGTGTTGGTAGCTGAAATTACAGAAGAAGTGATCTTGGGAATGGATCTCATGAGAGAATATGGGTTTCATGTAAACATGAAAGAAAATGTGCTTCGGATAGATGATGATGAGATTCCATTTCAAGGTAGGAGTAACCAGACGATGCAAGTACGAATGATTTGCGATGTAAAAATACCCGAGAAGGCGGAAATGATAGTAATGGGACACCCGGATGGTACGCTCCGGGAAGGACAAGTATGCATGATGGAAGCAACTGAATCGGGAATGGGTCAGGAGGGACTTCTGATTGGAAGAACGCTGGTAAAGTCTCGAAACATGGTACCAGTAAGGGTGCTGAACATTAATCCCCATACAGTGACCCTGAAGAAAGGCATGATTGTGGGAAGTTGCATTCCAGTATGTCATATTAAACGTTGTGTGGACGACACGAAAAATAAACCAACCAACGGTTGCTCACAGAAATTGCTGGATATGTTGATACCCTCGTGTCAAGGATTAAATGGCGACCAACTGGGCAAGGTAAAAGAACTGGTCGGACGATATCGAGGTGTGTTTGCACTGGATGATAGTGAGAAAGGAAGGACGAATGTTGTGCAACACAAGATCAATACTGGAGATGCGCAACCGATAAGACAACACCCAGGCGGCTTCCTTTGGCAAAACGTAAGGAAGCTGAGCAAATTATCACCGATATGGAAGAACAGGGAGTGATTGAACCCTCGAATAGTCCATGGGCATCCCCGGTAGTGCTTGTCAAGAAAAAGGACGGGTCGACAAGGTTTTGTGTAGACTACCGGCGGCTTAATAATGTGACAAAGAAAGACAGCTATCCTTTGCCCAGAATTGATGACACCTTAGATACTCTATCCGGATCTAAATGGTTTTCGACCTTGGACTTGAAAAGCGGATACTGGCAGGTAGGCTTGGAGCCAAACGATAAAGAAAAGACTGCCTTTACAATTGGAACTGGATTATGGCAGTTCAAGGTCATGCCATTTGGATTATGCAATGCTCCTGCTACTTTTGAACGATTGATGGAGTCGGTACTGCGTGGACTGTCCTGGAAGACATGTCTGGTGTACCTGGACGACGTGATAGTGTTAGGTCGGTCTTTCGAAGAACATCTTAAGAACCTAGAGGAGATATTCCAGAGATTACGAGGGCAAACCTTACATTGAGCCCCAGAAGTGTCACCTGTTTGGAAAACAGGTGAAATACCTAGGACATGTCGTTTCGGAGACCGGAATAAGAGCTGACCCTGACAAAATAAAAACGGTACAGGAGTGGCCTACACCAGCAGATATACACCAACTACGCAGTTTTCTAGGATTGTGCACATATTACCGACGTTTTATACTTGGGTTTGCGAACATTGCCAAACCGTTAACAAAATTAACCGAAGATGGACAAGAATATGATTGGAATGACGACTGCCACAGAGCATTTGAACAACTGAAACGGCTACTAGTTACAGCACCAATTTTGAGTTATCCACGGATGGAGGGAAAATTTGTGTTGGATACCGATGCCAGTAACACAGCTATAGGAGGCGTTCTTTCTCAAGTGCAGGACGGACAAGAAAAGTTATTGGGTATTTCAGCAAGGTCTTGTCGCGGCCAGAAAGGAACTATTGTGTGACAAGAAGGGAGCTGTTGGCCGTCGTCAAATCCGTAGAGCACTTTTATAAGTACTTATACGGCCGTAAATTCCTGTTGAGAACAGACCATGCTGCACTGAAATGGTTATTGCAGTTTCGAAATCCTGAAGGGCAAGTGGCAAGGTGGATAGAGCGGCTGCAAGAATATGACTTTGATACAGAACATCGTGTAGGAACTAGCCATCGGAATGCAGACGCTCTATCAAGGAGACCTTGTCCGATGGACTGCAATCATTGCTCCAAGATGGAAGAGAAAATAAGTGTCATCCATAGAATGACGGTAACCGATGATACTTGGCAACTCGAAAGAATACGAGAAGACCAGGAGAATGACGCCGAATTGGGACGTATTATTGAGTGGAAAAATAGAGGACAACGGCCAGCTTGGGAAGAAATTAGTATTTCAAGTAGGAGCCTGAAGGCATACTGGGCACAGTGGGACTCCTTGATGATGGAAAATAGAATCTTGAAACGACGCCTGGAATTTGAAGATGGCACTGAGAGACTTCAAGTGATAGTGCCAAGAAGCAGAGTGCCGGAGGTGTTACAGCACTTGCACGATGGTATTTCCGGAGGGCACTTTGGCGTGAAAAGAACTCTCGAAAGAGTGAGAAAAAGATTTTATTGGGTGAACTGCAAAGAAGATGTGAAGGAGTGGTGCCGGAAATGTGAATTGTGTGCCTCTGCAAATGGCCCGGTCACAAAACGGAAAGCCCCAATGAGACAGTATAACGTCGGGAATCCTTTTGAGAGGGTAGCCATTGATATAGCTGGTCCGTTTCCTGAATCAGAGAAAGGAAATAAATACATCTTGGTTGCGATGGATTATTTTACCAAATGGCCGGAGGCATATGCTATACCTAACCAAGAAGCCGAGACGGTGGCAGATGTACTAGTCAGGAGTTGTTTTGTCGTTTTGGAGTTCCGTTGGAATTACACTCCGATCAAGGTCGAAACTTCGAATCGGCGTTGTTTCAAAACGTCTGCAAGCACCTTGGAATCAGGAAGACTAGAACCACGCCACTTCATCCCCAATCGGATGGAATGGTTGAAAGAATGAACAGGACGTTAGGAAGTACCTGACCAAAGTTGTCTCTGAACATCAACGAGACTGGGACCAATATTTACATTTGTTCCTACTGGCGTACCGATCTTCGGTACATGACAGCACAGGATACTCGCCCGCTTGCGTAATGCTAGGACGTGAATTGCGGCTACCATGTGATCTTCAGTTTGGATTTAAACCTGGAGAAGAGATCGCAGGTGAAGATTACGTTAGTAAGCTTCGTGAAAGATCAAATAGTATTCACGAAAACGTCCGAAAGAATATACAGGCAGCAAGCGATCGAATGAAATCACAATATGACACGAGAGCGCAAGAAGGTGGTTATCAACCTGGAGATTTAGTGTGGTTGTACAATCCACAAAGAAAACGTGGATTGTCGCCAAAACTACAAAGACAATGGGAAGGGCCGTACGAAGTGTTAAAAAGGATTAATGATGTAGTGTACCGGATCAGAAGATCCCCCCGTGGTAAACCGAAAGTGATACACTTTGACCGTTTAACATCCTACGCTGGCAACAACCAGGAAGACTCGAATAATGATGATGGTGTTCGACAAGTTATTAATCATGAGCCAAATGTAGATTTTGAGAGCTTTATGGCAGCATATGGTGGTTCCGCTAAGGCGAGATTTGGCGTTGTTGTTGAAAAACAGCAAGATCTGTTTAGAGCACCAGAAGAGTATTCCCTTGCACATTGCGTAGCTCAAGATTTGGCAATGTCAAGGGGAATAGCTGTTGTTTTCAAGAAAAGTTTGGACGTGTAGATGAATTAGTACAACAGCAGCCAACTGTAGGAAAAGCTTTAGTTCTTCAAGATAACAATCGTTATGTTTACTATCTGGTCACCAAAATTCTTCATGGCAAAGACCTAGTTATGGACATCTATGGGAGGCTTTGCTAAATCTTAAGGCGCAGATGATGGAAAATGGAGTAACGAGACTAGCGGTGCCCAAGCTGGGCTGTGGACTGGATCGCTTGGATTGGAGGATAGTCCGAAATATGCTAGAAGTAGTTTTCCAGGAACCAACGTCCAGGTTCTTGTTTGTTGTTATCAACCGGTTGCCTACCAAGACCATGAAAAGAGTGTTGACTGTTACTTCCAACGACGCGGTGGATGCACCAGAGGAGATAGCTGCCGATACCGTCACCAGTCATCGAATTGGCGTCAAGATGGATTTACAGTTACGAGACGTAACGGTTTTAAAGAGGGGGCAGTGTTGCGATCCACTATTAGGCAACCCGTCAAACATACAAACGCCCGGGGCACAGCGTATTCTTCAGCATTCGAGAATCCTTCTACAAAGTTCTAGATAATGAGTCATATCTTAATGCATGGTATATATAAGGCCGCTTATGAATGTAAGAGTTAGTCTATTCTTGAATGTCTAATATAAATTATGTCGTTGTAAAGTAAACGTAGTTGAGTTTTTAGAATATATACATAAATGATATGCTGTGTCTAATGTGCATGCAACTTGCAGTATACATAAATAAATAGAAGTGTATAAACAAATAGTTGTGTTAGTGTTGTTAATGAACTTATGGTAAAGGAGTTAATTTAAGAAGATATTAGTACTTGTAAATTCATTAGTGTAATAGTGCTTCATTGTTGAGTGGACTGAAAACATCTATGAATAAGGCATATACTGTTAATTAGACTTGTGAACAATGAGCAATAAAGACCATTATTATTACTTGTTTTAAATTAAAGAAACGCGGTAGGAGTAGCGCGTTACAGTACTATCAACGCTAAACGTACTTGAAGCGTGTGATTTTGCATGGGAACATATTAATCTTGTTAAAGGAATCTTATGAGATTTATTATACACGGTAAAGTTTGATGCACTCGCCTCACAGGCACATCAACTAGCTCTTCCAAATTAATTTCTTGATTTTCTTTGTTGTCAATTGTAATAAATGATGGGCAGGGGGGACTATATTAGGTTAATACAGAGCTTGCACCATGTGGGAAACAAAATTTAAAAAAGTTCATTTGTTTGGCTGAATCTATTGAAAATTGTGAGGTAGAATATGATTTGGACAAAATGAGGTCAAAATTATGTAATTAGGCACAATTAAATTTGTTCTATGTTGGTCAACACAAATTGCTACTTTTGGAAAACATTTTGGAAAGTTTGTCCTGCTGCTAATAAGAATTCTAGAGTTGTACATAGTGAATTTGTAAAATGTCACCTGTAAAGTGGGGTTTCTATTATTAAAATCGGGTGGGTTTATTTAAATATACGGATGGGGAATTAGTTTAACGTTTGAATAATATATAAAGTTAAATAAATTGTATTAGTATGTAATTTTTAGATGTTGCCATGGGAATTTGTGTATAACAGGTTGGGTAGTGAGACAATGTTTTAAAAATAATAAAAATAAGTGTGCTCATTCTGAATATGGGGCGGGGTTACGGTGGTAATATAAACAAACAGAGGAAATTAATTTTAGGTTTTATAAAAGGAAAGACGTGTTTTGTAAATTGAGTGTTAAATTTAAAATAAAAAGTTGTATACCAATGAAGAGGTTTTATTTGAGATTAAGTTAATTAAATTAATAAAAAGCGGCAATAGTGAAAGACTAGGAGGTCATAGTATTACAGAAGGAGAAGTTGGAAGAGTTTTATGGTAGCAGGTTGGTATTTGGAAAGGAAGAAATGAAGAAAGAGTACTACAAAGTAGGAGAATCAAAGAGTGGAGTAAGTCTTTGGAATGCAGGTAAAAGGAGTGGTTCATAATTCAAGAAAAAAGGAAGAGAATTTGAATTTATTTTGGTGATGCCTACAATAGAGTTTGAGGAGAAGATTTTGTTGTATCTGAACCATCCTTTGTTGGTGCATTTGAAGACCATGAGGTAAGAGAAGAGCCGTGGTAGGAAAGAATAACTGGGACCAGCATCCAACGAGAGATAAAATAGCTGTTTTGCGCTGACTGAAAGGACTGTTGTAGCTGGGTGACAAAGGTCATATAGAATTGCTGTGTTATACTTAATACTGCTAAACTGTTTGACATAGTTTAAATGAGTGCTTCTTAAAGATTTTTTTATTATTTTTGTATTGGAAAGTTCCTTTCAGCGGCAGCAATCATATAAAGCAGTGTTAAGTACTATAACGTACTACGATTTAAACTTCTTATATTGGTTTAATTAAGTACAAAAATTTAGGTAAGATCCTTAATCCACTGAAATTCCATTACTCACAATATTTAGTCCACCTAGGTCATTCTTAACACCATGTTGTTGTTGGGTCCTCAGTCCGCAGACTGGTTCGATGCAGCTCTCCATGCAAATATATTAAGAGATAACCTTTTGGTTGATACGTAATTAACACATCCTACATCTGTCTGAATATGCTTATCGTATTCAAGCCTCGGTCTGCCTTTACTATTTTTGCCCATCATATTTTTCTCTTATATTAAGTTAATCAATCTCGCATTACTCAAGAAATGTCCAATCATCATATCCTTTCCTTTCTCCATATTTCACCACAGAGTTGTTTTCATCACTGCGCCTCAGTATCCTCTCACTTGAAACCCAATCTACCGACCTAATGTTTAATACTTAAATTTATATCTGACGTCATCAAAAGACCCCGCACGATTCTTATGGAAAAACTACCCCGGTCAAATTAGCTGAATTTTTAGAATGATGTAGTTCGTGACGTCCTGATCAAAAGTCCCAATGGGTCCAAGACCGACAAATGAAAGGTTTCCGAAATACAGGGGGGCCAAAAGTCAATAACAGTGTCTATTCGAAATACTATCATTTAAGCATATCCGTGTTTAAGGAATGCTATAGTGCGCTTTTTACCTACTTAACCTCCTAAAATTCAATAGTAGTACTTTCTTAAATATGACTTCCTGCCCCTCTGCCCGACCATCTAAAGGCAAAATTCTTAAAAAAATATATTTTTCGGCCTCGACTAGGGAATGAATTACTGTGTCATGTGACTTCCTTTTGGGAGTCCCCCCCCCATAATAATAATCTGAACACAAAATGTAAACATTTCTTCAAATTGTACTTTTGTTATAAGACTTATTACAGAACACTCATCATCACTAAAAGCATTAATATCATCAAAAACAGTTCGACTTTTATCATTCATCCTTTCACAAAGTTCTTGAAAAAAAGTTTATACTTCAGTGCCATTTAGCCTATAAGGTTGGTTGATGAATTGTAAACCTTGATACAGAACTGTCAAAACGTTACCCTTATCATCTAGATGATGTTCACAACAATAAGCTGGACAAGGAACATAAATATTTGTATCAATAAATATCTGAATTCTGCTGTTCAAAGATAAATAACGTATTTGCGCAGGTTCATGATTGCAAATTATGCAAGAGTTATTTCTATGCTTTTTTAGAACATCGAGTCTTAAACAATCAGGGTTGTGTTCCAGATCTTCTATTTCTCTATTTAAAATGTTATCACAGTTAATGCAAATACGAGAATTGTTTATTTCAGCTGGAGGTTTATTTAGATTTTCTCAATGGATTATGCATAATTGAAATTTCTGCTAATTGTTAAACATAATGAGCCGTTTCATTACTCGTGCAGTAAAAGCTTGATCGCATATGTAACAATGATTCCTATTACAATTGTTCATTTTGCTATATTTCTTTCTCTCTTTCTCAGAACAAGTAAAATATTCAATTTAATAAAAAGAAAACGTTTCACGTTTTTGGTACGTCTTATTAGTTCGAAAAGGAAAATATTAAGAACATATCGTGAAATATAGCATGGAAAACCAACACGTGTCTTATTATAACTATAGACAACGTTTGTAAGTTTAAACGCAAAAACACGTCACAGATAGGTCGTAAAAGTGATTGAAGGTGGTTGTGCCGCATGCGCGCGTTGGTATGCTAGTACAATTGTATAAGCATTTGTATATCTTGTTCGTACAAATATATTTGTGTCTAGTATTATGAATGGGCGTGTGTTTAAATTTGCTGAGATTAGGCGACATGTGAATCGATTAGAGTCGATTGATACTAATTGGGGGGGGGCTCCCAAAAGGAAGTCACGTGACTTACAGTGATTCATTCCCTAGTTGAGACCGAAAAATATATATTTTTTAAGAATTTTGCCTTTGGAGGGGTGGGCAGAGGGAGGGGGCAGATGAGCAGAAAGTCATATTTAAGAAAGTACTACTATTGAATTTTAGGAAGTTAAGTAGGTAAAAAGTGCACTATAGCATTCCTTAAACACGGATATGCTTAAATGATGGTATTTTCGAAGAGGCACTGTTATTGACTTTTGAACACCCGTATTTCGGAAACCGTTCATTTGTCGGCCTTGGACCCATTAGGACTTTTAATCAGGACGTCAAGAACTACATCATACTAAAAGTTCAGCTAATTTGACCGGGGTAGTTTTTCCATAAGAATCGTGCGGGGTCCTTTTTTTCCTTTTCAGAAATGCTTTCCTTGCTTGTGCCAACCTACACTTTATATCCTCTTTACCTCAATGTTTCCCGGTTATCTTACTACCCAAGTAACAGAGTTCTCTACTTCCTTCCTTGTTTTATATTCCAATCTGATCTTCGTTGCTTCACCTGATCTTTCACGACTGCACTCGATCACTTATATTTTACTTTTATTAAACTTAATCAAATAGACATTTTTCAACAAATTCCATAGATCTCTTGCTGACTCTGATAACATGGCACTATCATTTGAGAACCTGTAGTGTTATAAATTCGTCTCCTTCAACTTTAACACCTTTCCCAAATTTTTCCTTAATTTTCTTCAATGGTTGTTCTACGTGTTACGTTGAAAAGAGGGGAAACGTATATTTAAAAAAAACCGTAACTGGAATCTAGATATATTGGACTAGCTGTAAAAGCGGAGAGTTGGGGAGTCAGGGTGCGCCAAATTTTCTTACTTAAGAAAAAGCAGGCGGCATCAGGTATAAATTTTATTTACAAGCTATAATTCGCACAAAAGAAAGATGTGGTGTAAGCAAATAAAATAACAAAAATCAAAATCAGCCGTGATGAAATAATTAATTCATATAGGACAAATTATCCCAAAGGATTTTTTCCAGAATTATACACAATAAATAACATTACAATCGAAATTACGATGTTAAATCTTGGTTCTCATAACCATATAACCATTTACGAGTAAATTGAAAATAAATTACTTACGTGATTTTGATTATCACCAGCAGATGACTGTCGGAATGCACTCAGGTCACCAGCATATGAGATAGTGGTGTGTCTGAAACAGGTCACGTAAGAAAAGAAAAACAACTCATAAGCGGTAGTGGTTAAACTTAATTGCTACAATCAACAACAAGAAAAACCTGAAGGAGACTTTCAGCCGTGTTAGGACTTGCTTCTTTTCCGACAGTAATAAACAAAGGCATAGAAACGAGTAGAACATCAGCTACAATCAGATTTGCTTCCTTGTCAACAGCATATACACAAACAGGAGCAGGTAAAATCTTCACAGAAACTGCTACAAGCACCATCGATCTGAGCTCACTAACTGCAAACCAAAACTTTTTTTCAGCATTACATGTTGCAATCATTTTAATTACCCCTATCATGTCAGGCACAACAAAATTTTTTTTGACAGAATCATTTCAGGCAATAACAAGCTTTTTATTGGTTACAGTGAAAATTCAAAGGGCCTGTGACTAAGGACAGATCAGACTATGCCCAAGACCTAAAAAGAAAAACCTCACTAGTATGAATCGATGCGCCAGGACTTACCAATACATCCAGCAAGATCTCCTTCATGAAACTGCAATGGGTGCACTGCTCCTGAAAGACAATGACGGTGTTCACCCTGTAAAGATTTTGTATTTCACTGTCAAGAGCAGGATTGAAAATGAATGAAATTTTGGACCACGAAAAGATAAGCAATCCCGATATTTTGTTAACATGTGTAAGGAACCTTAAAATAAACAAAAACTGTTCGGCAGGGTGTAATTGAACGTAACATATGTATAAGTTAAACAACCCTGCTTTTTTACCTTCTGAACTTTTGCGTCTCATTCGTGTTCTTTGACTTTTATCACTGCAATCTGCTTTCAGTACGAATTGTAGATAACCCTTTCTTCTCTCGCCATAAATGTACTATAGTATGGCTAACCGTGTATGTTGTATTGGATTAGAGTAACGTTAATTTATTATTACACAAGCACTAATCGATTACAAATAACACACTGTTATGTTTTAATTTATTTGAATACTAAAGTATTTATTTCCACAACTTGATCAATCAGTTTATTGCATATATAATTCGCGTGATGTACGTGGTAGAGTGAACGTGTTGTTAAATACCACTCCGTTATCTAGTAAACCTAGTATTGAATATAAGGTATAATTTTATTAAACAACAACTGTTAATTTAATTTCGGTTATCGTATTAATTAGAGCTTGCAAGATGCCATTCACGAGAGAACAGGTACATGATATTCTTGCAATAATTAAACAATCCATTAGTGACTTAATAAATGATGAAAGATTTCTTGCTCAATTGACTGATAAGGTCACAACGAAAATTTCGGAATCGATTGACAGGAAATTTCAGGAGCATGAACAATTTATTAATCTACTACAACAAGAAAACATCGCTTTAAAAGAGAAAGTAGACGACCTGGATAGTTATAATCGTGAAGTTGTGTTAGGATCTTTGGAATTACGGAGAAAAAAGATGAAGTGCTGGAAAGTGTGGTGTTGCAGCTGTTTAATGATAAAATGGGTCTGCAGATATCGGCAGCGGGGATTGAGTGATGTCATCGTTTAAGAAGGATAGAATCTGGAAAAAAACGTAGCATAATAATCAAATTTCTAAGTTACAAAAAGAAACAAATGGTTTTTAATAATAAAAAACTACTAAAAGGTACTGAAATTTCCATCACTGAGGATCTAACCAAATCCAGGTATATACGTTTTAAGGAAGCCTAGAAAAACTAGGTAGGAATAAAGTTTGGACTTATGATGGTAGAATATATACATTCAAAGAAAACAAAAGATTCTGTATTGCTAGCCATCTGGATTTATAATGTTATTGTCATCATCTAATGAAGATTGTACGGTTAATGGTCTCTCAAATATGTATGTTTGATTTAATTTTCAAAGTTATGATGTTAAATATGTGAAACGTAATACAATTTGAATTACAACTTGTAAATAGGTATGATGGTTAGTAACAAACTTATAGTGAATTTGCCAATCCAAACTTGTTTATTTAAATTTACGTTCTTTCTCCCAGTATTAGTCCAAATATTATACAACATGTTATGAGCAGGTGTAATGACGATCACTTATCTATCTCTATTTTCTCTTTCTTGTTTAAAATATACATTTCAAAAATATCTAACTTAATCACATAGTTACACATGCAAAATTTTAGTATAGCACACCTGAATATTAGATCACTGTTACTACATTTTAATGAGTTTAGAGATTGTGTATTACTTAATAATTACGATATAGTAGGTGTATCAGAAACTTGGTTGAACGACTGTATAGCATCAGATACTATATCAATTAATGGATACTCACTTATTAGAAGGGACAGAGTTAAACGCGGAGGTGGTTTAGCAATTTATGTGAAATCTTATATTAATTATGTAATATGGTCTTCAAGTGCAGATATTGAGCAGCTCTGGATTAAATTTAAACTAAACCAACAGGCAATTGCTTTTGGCACTACGTATAATCTACACTTAGCTAATTACAAACACTTCTTTGATAGCCTTGAAAATTCGATCATAGACATCAGCATGCAAGTTGACTCTATTTACTGCGTAGGTGATACTAATGTTGATTTGCTTCGTATGGATACAGTTGAAGCCAAATATGTTTGTAGTGCTTTAGAAAGTTTTGGGTTAAAACAAATTATAGATCAACCTACTAGATATACAGATAAGAGCTTAACCTTAATAGATTATATTCTATGTAGAAAGCCTGAAAAGGTTAGTTCAGCTGGAGTTATGCTTTTTTTTTGCTCAGATCACGAATTAGTCTTTTGTACCTTGAATTTTCCGCAAACAACAGTCAATAAACCCACATATAAAACGTATGGAGATTTCAAAAATTTTAGTTACTCTGATTTTAAGCAGCACTTACAATCTATCCCATGGCGAGTAATTTACAACTTAAACAATATCAACAGCAAAGTTGATTTCCTAACTAATAATATACTGATTCTTCTAAATATGCATGTCCCATTTGTGAAACGTAAAATTACTAGATGCTATTCACCGTGGCTTACTGCAGATCTGCGGCATGTAGTGCTCAAATCCATTGCTGGCTACGTCTCTAAAAGAACACTAACAAAAATAATTACGAATAAAAATCACGAACTCTTTATTGTAAATACAATCTCAGAAGATTCTTGGACAAAAAAAATGGATAGCTGGAACGACATAAACGCTATTTTAAAAACTAATAATAAACAATCTAATAACGTAAGACGTTTTTCTACGTCTTGCAACATTCAAAGCTCAAACCCGAATCCCCACTTATCAGTCCACTTCACACTTCAGCGCCTATGCACTATCAGATTTCCTGACTATACACGCCTCTTCCGGTAGGAGGCAATATTTAAATTGTAGTAACACATGTCCGCACTACATCACCCCCCCTTAAAATTGTAATATGGATACATATGAAAATTTTAATAATAAAACCTTTTTTTTAATTTACATCCTAACGAAGCATTATTAACAACCCTACAATAAAATGTATGCAATACATAAAGGGCGAATAATTTTCTTTAACTTCCTATAACCTAGACGATTACTACAACACTATAATAAACTTATAATTGTTATTATTTTCACATCATACCACCAAGGAATCCAAACTATTTACAGGAGCACAATAAGATTTTAAATGTTTAATATTATGCGTGCCCTTCAAGATTCCTTGATCATCAATCAACTGATAGGAATTTGCACCAACCACTTTATTAACACTATATGGGCCCTCGTAAATAAGGAAGAACTTTGCAATACTTGAGTCAAGTGCTGATGATACTGAATGCGTCCTTACAAGTACTTCATCACCAGTTTTAAAAATACTAGGTTTAACGGTCTTTTCTAATCTAATTTTCCTCTTGGCCGCTTTCGTTAACACCCGCTCTTGAGCTAAATAAATGATTTGTTGTGGCGATAGACCACTTTTGGCTGTTTTTGGATATTCAATTATCTTATGGATGTCACTGGGTACTTTTATCCCAAATTGCAAAACCATAGGGGAAAAACCGGTCACACTATGTATTGCTTGATTTATTTGACGTTCCACTTGGTCAATAAAATATGCCCACTTAGTGTGCTTGTCGAAACAATAGGTACGTAATAAACGGCCTATTTCTTTATTAACCCGTTCGGTTTTGTTACCTTCCGGGAAATATACTGAAGTAAATTTTGTTTTAATTCCTCGCTGACCCAGTTCCTTTTCCCATATTTTGGAGTGGAATTGAGTTCCATTATCCGTTAATATGGCCTTCGGCATCTGAACATTTTCAAAATAATCCTTAATCAGTCTATTTAAAATTGACTTTGCCGTGGCTTTCTTTAACGAGTATAGTTTGACAAACCTCGTAAAAGAATCTACTATGACTAACAAATAAGTTACACCCCCCCCCTAGATACTGGTAACGGCCCCATTAGGTCTAAACATACCAATTCCCCAGGGCTCTGTGAAAGGACTGAATTCACCGTACCTACAGTTCGCTTACAAACCTTCGCCTTTTGGCATAGCCCACATGTACGCACCACCTGGCGAATATGGTGGTACATTTTTGGCCACCAAAAACTCTCTTTTATTTGCCCATACACTTTTTTTATAACCAAAATGACCCCCTTCTATATGCTGTTGCACAATTAAATCGAGTATTTGGGCACGTGGGACACACAATTTCCATCCTGGAGACTCCTGGTTACCCTGTCTAAATAGAATGCCTTTATAACTCTGAAACCATGGCCCTCTATCTTGTACCGTACACCCATTTTCATTTCCCTTTAGCATTTCCAACTTTTTGTTTATCCATTTTTCTTTCAATTGATCTTCGTTTAGTGTTCTGAAATTATTTTTCAGTTCCTTATATTTTATCGTTAGTTGGCGGCAATACAAATCTAGTGTAACTCCGTTACACTGAGGAACATTTAATTTTGATTCAAACCCTATACATCGCGAGAGTGTATCCGCTAATACATTGTCTTTTCCATGACAATAAGTAATTTGAAAGTTAAATTCCTGGGCAAACAAAGCCCAACGAGCTAATCTGCCTGTCGTTAACTTCATAGACAACAAGAATGTCAAAGCCTTATGGTCCGTGACAATAGTAAGGCGCTGACCCAAAACAAGGGTACGCCACTGTTTGAGTGCAAAAATAAAAGCTAAAGCTTCTTTTTCCGCTATTTTGTAATTTAATTCAGCCCCATGTAATACACGACTAGTAAAAGCAATAAATTGCTTGTCATCATTATCCAACTGAAATAATACTGCAGCAATTGCACGTCCCGAGCTATCGGACTGCAAAAAAAATTCTTTGTTAAAATCAGGGTGAGCGATAAACGTTACTTCCAGGAATAATTCTTTGACCTGCTCAAAAGCTTTTTGGTAAGTTTCGTTCCATTCCCAACAGACGTTTTTCCTCAACAGTTCCAATAAAGGACAAGATGTTTCAGCTAACTTTTCGCAAAACCTGCGTTCATAGTTCACGAACCCTAGAAACCCTCGCAGTTCCTTCATATTTTTAGGGACAGGGAATTCTTGTATAGATTTTACCCTACTGGGATTTATACGCATTCCCTTTTTGGAAATTATGTGACCAAGGAACTCGCTCTCTAACTTATCGAAATTTGATTTACGCAACTTAATGGTGAGATTACATTCTTTAAATCTTTTAAATACTGCTTCTAAATGTCGCAGATGTTCCTCTGGATTTGACGAAAATACTAGAATATCATCAACGTACATTAAAATAAACTCGTCAAAAGCTCCACCTAATACTTTTTTCATGCAACGTATAAAGCTAGCAACAGACGTCGATAATCCAAAAGGTAATACGTTGAAACAATATGTGACCCCATCGTACAAGAAGCCAGTGTACTTCCGATCCTCTACTTTAATGGGTATTTGATAGTATGATGACGTCATGTCAAGGGTAGATTGAATCTGACCCTGCTTACATTTTATTAACAACTCGTCAGGTAACGGTGGGATAACGTGGTCATTTTCCATTTTCCCGTTCAAAAACCGTGCATCTAAACCTAAACAGATACGAATAGCCCCATCTTTCTTTTTAACGGTCACCAATGGCGACACATATTCCGTTTTACATTCAGAAATAATGCCATTTATTAACATAGCATCGATCTGGTCCTTAACCTCATTGCGATAAGCAACTGGGATAGGATAGGATCTTTTGAAAAAAGGCGTTTTGTCTTTCATGACAGTCGTATGTTCATACAAATTAGTGCGGCCTGGTGTTTCTGAAAACACTTGACTATAGTTTATTAATAATTGGCAGAGTTGGTTTTTCTCTGCATCATGTCTCAGCCGTACTGGCTGCCCTTTCTATTTCAGCGGCGGAATATTCATGTTTTGCATATGCATTACGTAAATTTATGAAGTTAAGTTTTAACAAGTTTTCCGTTGCGTTTACTTGGCAAAATTCTAATTGTAATTTGGATTCGGCTAATCTAATAACCCTTCCCGCAAAATCAATTTCTGCTTTTGTTTGAGCCAACCAATCGCTACCTAAAATAATTTTTTCGTTTAGGCGTGGAATTACCACACAAGGAATATCAAACGTTGTATCATTCAACGTCACGGGTAACAAGACTTGTTCTCGAATCCCGGTTAATTTTCCCCCAATAGCTACTGCTACCGATACATTAGATAGAGGAAATACTGGTACCGTATTCCCCAAGGTTTTCAGATATGTGTCTGATATTGCAGATACTTGACTGCCGGTATCGAGTAAAATATCTATCGTCTGATCTTGTACTGCCCCTTTAATTATTGGTGCTACCTTATTTATTTGTGAAACCTCCTGTTCGTTATCACTTAATAACTCCTCTGGTTCAATGGTACACTTTTTAATAAGCCTAACTTCTTGAATTCCCCTTCGTTCATCTTTACGCTCCTCTTCGTTTCTTTTCAAATTTTCTCTATTTTCATTTGAGCTTGACTTGAACCGATCGTTGTTTAAATAACCTCTATTACCTCGCCAGTTTTCATTACTTCGATTATGCCCCCAATTTCCCTTATAATCAGTATCCACTCTATTATTACTATCCACTCTATTATTACTATTCCAATTAGAACGTGTATTGTTTGCATTTTGGCTACTGCCCTTTTGCAAATTTTGATTTGTTCTGTTCCCTAACTCAAAAGTTTCATCAATTTTTCGTACAAATTTTTCCAACTCGTCGATTGAATCAATGCCCCGCAATAATATACTTCTCTGTACATCCTGTGTAAAATGTTTACCTAACCATTCTACCAAAGTTTTCTCACTAACCTTCTCAGTCAAAAAATCGGCTTCTGTGACCAACCTCAATACGTAATCCGCGCGACTACCTGTTTCAAATTGTCCGTATTTTAATTTATAATATAATTCTCGTTGATGATCTACATTCCAATACCTTTCACCAAATAATTTTTCAAACTTTTCATAATTATTAAACAAACTTTCCGTGCAGCTGCACATTCTGCCGCTGATCCCTCTAAACAACCAATGGCCAAACTAACCTTTGCTGTTTCAGTTACACCAGCACTCTCAAATAATTTATTGATTTTCTTTAAAAATTGCATGGGGTGCATCTTTCCATCAGACCTAAATTTTATTTCTGACCCCCCCCAAATCACGCCAAACTGAAAGAAATTTCTTATTTTCCACTTCTAATTTAGGTACTATAATATCTGTAGGCAATAACTGTACATTTACCGGTTGCTTATTTTCAACATTTTCACGAACTGTTTCAGCTAATTCCGTAATACTACTTTGCATTTCAATCATATTATTTGATAGGTGTAATAACACCGCTTGCAATTGGGCTAAACCCAATCCTGTAGATTCGTTTGATTCCTCGTTGTTATGCATTCTTTTTAAGCAAACTATTATTATAGCAAAACTTAACCTAAACCGGTAAAAATTTCTATATGAAACAACGTTCAAAATTAATTGTAATTACAATATAAAACACCTTTATTTATTTCTCGGGTAACCTTAAAACTACTACACGAGAATCGTTTACTTTAATTATTACGCTAACTTTTTTTATTTTCTTAAAATGCAGCGCACGCTGTTCGTTGACCTCTCATTCTGAACGTAAACAACATTGTTGCACCACTGCTATGGAATAAAGTTCAAGGTTATATTTGTGTTATTTGTTTACGCAGCCCGCTGCGTTTTCCTTTTCAGACAAGTTTAACGGTTACATGCAGCACTCAAAGTTTTCGACATGCATTAATTACAATTGTTCATATCAAACCTGATACGTTGAAAACTTCGTTGGTCGACTGTAGCCCTTACACGTATTTGGTTTTTTCCAAGTATATTTCTCCTTTAAAATGCATAAGCTTTTATTCGTTTTACGTTTTTTGTCGGCAAATCCAACCATTTATTATCCAAGCCCCACGTTGGGCGCCAATTTATGTAGTGCTCAAATCCATTGCTGGCTACGTCTCTAAAAGAACACTAACAAAAATAATTACGAATAAAAATCACGAACTCTTTATTGTAAATACAATCTCAGAAGATTCTTGGACAAAAAAAATGGATAGCTGGAACGACATAAACGCTATTTTAAAAACTAATAATAAACAATCTAATAACGTAAGACGTTTTTCTACGTCTTGCAACATTCAAAGCTCAAACCCGAATCCCCACTTATCAGTCCACTTCACACTTCAGCGCCTATGCACTATCAGATTTCCTGACTATACACGCCTCTTCCGGTAGGAGGCAATATTTAAATTGTAGTAACACATGTCCGCACTACAGGCAGATGATGAAAATTCGAGATCTAGCACTCGCTTGGTTTAAAAAAGACAAAAGAAAAAATTCATGGGACAATTACAAGCAGCTTAGAAATTTAGTGAATATTGCAATAAGGAAGCAGAAAAAAAATTACTTGAAACAAAAGCTTAGAAATGCTAGCAATACATGTTTTTGGTCTGAAATAAAAAGTAACATATTTAATACTAGTAAATTGCAGAAGTTACCCGATTATCTCAATGATGTTGAGGCAATAAATAATCATTTCTTAGATTCATACCTAATATAAGCCCAAATAGTGAAGTTATCAAATATTATGAAAACAATTTTCATCCTAAAGCAGCATCATCTTTTAATTTTCAAACCGTCACAGAGAATGACATATTTCGCGTAATAGAAAGCATAAAGAGTTCTTCAACAGGTTTGGATGGGATAAATATACTAACGATCAAACTCTGCATTCCCTTTCTTCTCCCATACATAACCCATGTTATAAACCAGTGTATTGTTAAATCAATTGTTCCGGAAAAATGGAAAATAGCTTACGTTACGCCTATACCAAAAAATTACAGTCCCAAAACTTTGTCAGATTTAAGGCCAATAAGCATTCTTCCCACGTTTTCAAAAATTTTAGAAAAAGTTCTAGATATACAACTTCGTGAATATTTACAGACTTATAATGTACTACCACTTACGCAGTCAAATTTTAGGCCAAATCACAGTTGTACAACTGCAATGTTAAACATAACTGATGATATAATTCGGGCTTGCGATAATAAAAAAATAACGTGTCTAGTTCTACTAGACTTCAGTAAAGCGTTTGACACCGTTAGTCATGTAATTCTTGTTGCCATTATGCACTATATTGGCTTGCTTCCTAAGAGCTCTAATTTGATCAAAAACTATCTGAGCTTTAGAAAGCAGGCTGTTAGAGTCGAAGGAGCAACGTCCCATTTTCGAATGATAGCCTCTGGTGTACCACAAGGTTTCATTTTGGGACCTTTGCTGTTCATATTGTATATTCACTGTGTTGAATATTCTCTTCTTTCATCTCAATGCGCATGTATGCTGATGATATTATAATATATATGCATTTCTTCGTTGATGAAATAAAACAAGCTGCTGCCACTATAAACTTGGATTTAATGAATATAGTGAAATATTGTAACAATCATTGTTTAAAACTTAATTCAAGTAAATCTGCGTTTGTTAAATTTGGTAATGCAAGTGATAGACATTTTGCCTCAAAAATCTAGATCTATTCATTGAAGGAGAGTTGTTGCCAAAAATAGATACTGTTAAACTATTGAGATTAACCATTGACTCGAATTAAAGATTTACTAAGTATATAACAAGACATTTAAAGGTGGCATATGGCAACTTGAAAGTTTTGTTTAATAATCGTGATATACTAAGTGCATCGACAAAAACAATTCTATGCAAGTCATTGGTTTTATCGTGTGTAGATTATGCTGATGTAGTATATGGTCTGTGCTTAACATCTGTTGATATTAACAGAATTCAGAAATTGCAAAACTCCTGTATTAGGTTGATTTATGGCTTGAGAAAGTATGATCGTATTAGTTGTAAAAGAGCTGAATCTAAGTGGCTAACCATGTCTGCAAGACGAAACCTGCATGCTGCATCTCTATTTCATTCAATAATAATCAATAAGGCTCCACAATATCTGTATGATAAGATTACCTTTCGAATAGACGTACATAATATCAATATTCGACATAAGGGAACGTTGAAACCTCCATTTCACCATACTGAGCTATTTAAACGTTCGTATACGTACAATATAACAAAACTGTATAATTCAATAGTGGATGAAATTAAATCGGTAGGCATTATAAGATTTAAAAAATTAATGTATCAAAAGCTTCTTTGAGAGGCATCTTTCGCTTTTATAGTTTGTACTGTAACTCTATAAGCTATTACTTATATGAAATGTGTTTTTATGTATTAATTTAATTTTTTTTCCTTTTCTTTTCTTTTTTTGTATACATTATTTTTGGCTTTTTGTTTCTTGTTTTAAGTTTTACAATTGCGAATGGGGGTTAAGTGGAAGAACATCTAGTACTTTTGCTACCAAGATGAACTTCATTGTTCCTAAAATTTATTTCTCATTCATAATTTGCTTTAGTTTATATGTATTCTGTATAAATCAATTGCAGGTGATATAGCGGTATTAGCGTCTATCAAGGAAGAGTTAGAAGCTGCTGTTAATGAAATGGAAACAGTTCTAACGGAGAGATATGATACGAAAATTAACAAAACTAAAACTAAAGTTCTGGTATGCAAAGGTGGGGAAAAATAAATCAAAAACAAGAATACAAGTATATAACACGAACTTACAAGAGGTTAAGGATTTCTGCAACCTAGGAAGCCAAATAACGCAAGATGGGAACAGCACAAAAGATATCAAACAAAGATTAGCACAAGGTTCGTGCTACATTTAACAAGCAAAAGCAACTACTGTGCTCAAAGACCACAAACATAGAAACAAGGAAAAGATTGCTTAAAACATATGTGTGGAGCACAGCACTTTACGGCTGTGAATCCTGGACAGTAGGAGAAGCGGACAAAAAAAAGGTAGCCTTTGAAATGTGATGCTACAGGCGTATGATGAAGATATCATGGACAGACAAAGTTAAGAACGAAGAGGTACTAAAAATGGTAGGGGAAGAAAGAAATATGTGGAAAACGGTAAAAAAATAGGAGAGATAGGATGATAGGCCACATACTACGGCATGAGGAAATAGTGCGAAATATATTAGAAGCAGAAATAGGAAAAAAGAGAAGTAGATGTAGGCCTAGGTTAGACTACTGCACACAGATAGTAAAAGATATAGGCTGTAGGGGTTTCAGGGAGATGTGTGGGCTAGCTCAGAATAGAAATCAATGGAGGTACGTATCCAACCAATCCCAAGATGGATAAACTAATGACGAAAAATAACTGTGTTTAAACATGATGATTACTATAAGTAACTACAAGAATTGGTTGGGCAATATTCTCGAATAATGTTAAGTGTGTGAAAGGATTTACTGGAAAACCACTATTTTGGCAAATGTCTAAGTGTTGGGGGATCTTGGTAGCCCCAGGTTGCTTAACCCCCTTCACTGAATCTCGGTGAAATAGGGCATAAAATTAGAAAACAATAGAAGGGGAACGAGCTGTATACACATGCTGTGTGAGAATTTCAGGAAATTATGTAGGCTAGCTCAGAATATAAATAAGTGCAGGTACGTGTACAACCAGTTTTGAGACGGAAAACCTAATGACGAAAAAATAAGCGCAGATAAATCTGATGATTAGTGTAAACAACTAGTTGTTGGTTGCGAAATATCTGCAACTAATGTTGACCATGCGAAAAGATATATTGGTAAATATATTAAATCGGTAAATGGTTATGTGTTGGGGGAATTTGGCAGTCACAGGCTGTTTACCTCCCTTCACAACCACTGAAGGTAGGAGAAATAGGGTATATAACTGTAAAACAATAGAAGGTGACCGAACTGCATCTAACAAGAAAGAACAGCGCCTATGAGGAAAGACAACAAACATAGAACAAGAAGAAAATAGTTGAAAGCATATGTGTGGAGCACAGCACAGTATGCCTATAAAATACGGGCAGTCTGAAACGCAGACAGAAAAACGGTAGCAGTCTTTTGAAATGTTGTGCTTCAGATGTATGAGGACGATAACATGGACAGACAAAGATAATAACAAATAGGTTATAGAAATAGTAGGGGAACAAGGATATCTGGGGAAAAAGAGAAATAGAAGGGCGGAATACGTTCTAAGGCATTTTTGGGGAATAGTATGGGATATATTACAAGCAGAGATAGGAAAAAACAGGTAGATGTAGACCTAGATCAGATAGAAATAGTTGCAGACTGCAAATTTCAGGGAAATCTGTAGGTTGGTTTAGAATAGGAAACAATGATGGTACGCATCTAACCAGTTCCAGGACTGAAGACCTAATGATGATGAAATCAATTTAAGACAATAAAGACCTTTATTAATAATAATAATAATAATAATAGTAATAATTTGGATTACGATTAGACTTTACTCGCGTCGTTTCGAAGTGGTTTATATATTAAACTTCTACACCCTTCTAGAATTGGCCGGAATATACTCATATCTATTCTATTCACTCTTGTTACATATTCGATTTTATGAAAAGCTCTGTCCTGTTTTTAATACACATACAACAAATGCTAGTGACCGTATGTTTTGTATTTAGGACAAATATCCAGTACAGTATTTGACAGTTTACAATTTCAATACATATTATTTAAGTATATGATAATAACAAATAATGTATTACGGGCTTCACATACATATATCCACGACCGTATCTTATACCGAACTGCATCACAACAAACGGCGCAGACAGCAGAGCGCGATAACCATATTGACAACAATATATAAATGGACATGATGTGTCACATATGTTGCACGCCCTTTTTTCAAATAAAAAAAATTAAAAAAATTGATTAGTCACTTATAGTTTAATCTATCGGGTGGTTTGCTGACTCTACCACTTCTTGTAACCGTTAGGTTCTCTTTAGGCGCAGTGGTTACTGGGGGCTGAAACAAAATAGATTCAGTGTCCTTTGCGTCATTTTGTTTGATATTTAAATATGTTGGCAACGACATTCGCAATAGCCTGAGGTGTTGCCTGTTTCTTCGATAAACGGTTCCATCTATTTCAAAGTTATAATCATTTGGGCCAAACTTTTTTAAAACACTACCGGGACGCCACTGACGCGTTTTTTGTTGAACTGCAACTGGTTGTGTGGGTACGAGTTTGGTTAGTTTATGTGTTGAAACGTCGTAACGCTCCTTCTGCTTTTGCTGGGAAAGTTTTGATGTTTCCTTTATACCACTTATAGGAAATATAGGTTTTAGAACTTCCTGACCAACAGGTAGAGTTGACCGTAATCTTCTACCCATCAACAAATTACACGGTGCAGGTAAGTTTTGTTTGGGTGTAATGTTATACTGAAGAACAGACAAAAACGGATCTTTTCCGTCTTGTAAACATTTAGTTAATAGACCTTTAGCTGTTTGTACAGTTCTTTCAATCATACCATTTGATCGAGGATAATACGGACTAGAGTTAGTTAATTTTATGTCGTATAATTTTCCAAAATTTTTAAATTCAAGCGAATCAAAAGGAGGTCCGTTATCAGATACTAATTCCTGCGGTAAACCATTTACCGAAAATATGTTTTTTAGGCCTGATATTACAGTAATTCCAGTTTTATTAGGTATTTTGTTTACAATAATAAATTTGCTGAAGTAGTCAATAATCACAAGAAAATCTTGTGTATTGAGAGATTTAAAATCTACTCCAATTTTTTGCCAAGGCAAATCCGGCACTTCATGGGGAGTGAGAGGTTCTCTGGGATTTGATTTTGAATAAAACTGGCAAATCTCACATTCTAAAACTATTTTTTCTATGTCAGAACTCCAACCGGGATAATACATGCATTGGGATGCTAGTTTTTTACAGGAAACTACACCCTGGTGAGATTGGTGTACCAAGTTGAGAAATTCTGATTTTAAACTTTCTGGTATTATCAGTCGCTTGTTATAAAATAAAACATTTTCGTGTAGATAAATATCATTTTTAATGTTCCAAAATTTTTGAACTTCTAATGAGGCATTATTTTTATTACTAGGCCAGCCATTTTTAACAAAGTGTTTAATTTGCTGTAATGAGCAATCTTCGTTAATTGCATGTTGTAGCCGTAGCTGGTTTTCAGGTCTGGTAGCAATAACTGAATAAACTTTCAGGTTGGAATCTAAGAAATCGGTATTAATGATTTCTTGTGTAGGGTTACGGCTTAGAGTATCAGGAACCTGAAGTTTTTTCCCAGGAACGTAAACAAGAGTAAAAGAGTACTTTAAAAGTTTGACAACAAGTCGTTGAATTCGTGGAGACATTTCGTCTAATGGTTTTTTTATAAGACCCAACAACGGACGGTGGTCACTTTCAATGTGAAAATGCTGCCCAAAAGATAGTAATGAAAACGTTCACACCGAATACAACGGCTAAAAGTTCCTTGTCGATATGATTGTAGCGTTGTTGTACTGATGTTAAGGAAACGCTAGCAAATTCTATAGGTTTATTATTCTGGAGTATTACCGCACCTAGGCCATAGGGGCTGGCATCTACTGATAAAATTGTAGGTTTAGACGGATCAAAGTAACTTAAAGTAGTTGCTGAGGCAACGAGATGTTTTAAGTTATTAAAGCATTTGTTTTCGACGGCAGTCCATAGAAATTCGTTTCTTGAACTTAAAAGTTTTCTTAAAGTATTTGTTTCTGTAGAAATATTGGGAATAAATCGAGATAAATACATAATCATTCCCAAAAAACGTTGCAAATCTTTTACAGATTTAGGGGAACTCATCGTGCGGATTGCTTCAGTTTTCTTTTCGTCCGGTGAAATACCGGTACTATCTATTATATGTCCGAGAAATTTAATCCGGGTTACACAAAACTCCGATTTTTTTCTATTTAGTGTTAGGCCGCTGGTTCTTATTGTATACAAAACGACACTTAGATTGTGATTGTGTTCCTCGATAGTAGCACCATACACTAATATATCGTCAAAATATGTTAAACATCCCTTTGTGTCACCTAAAATTTCATAAATGCAGCGCTGAAACATTTCAGGAGCACATGAGATACCATAGGGTAAACGCAAGTATCGATACCTGCCAAAACTCGTTGCTATAGTGCAAAGCAGAGAGCTTTCGTAATTCAACGGTAGTTGTAGAAATGCGGACGAAGCATCCAGTAAGCTAAAATATTTTGCACCTGCTAATTGTGAAAACAATACTTCTTGAGTGGGAATTTCAAAATGTTCTCGTTTAATGTATTGGTTCAATTTTCGTGGATCCATACATATCCGCATGTCACCATTACTTTTGGGTACAAAAACAATAGGATGTACCCAATCAGTAGGTGTGGTCACTGGCGTGATTAGATTATCAGCGACCATTTTATCAAGTTGTTTTTTAACGTTTACCTTGATCGCGATCGGAATTTTTCTAGCGGCGCTAATATGAGGTACAGCATTCTCTGACAAAACTATATTAAATTCTTTATTCACCCTCCCCACACCAGAAAAAACAGATGCATTTGTTTGTATAATATTTTCCAAATTATTGTTTTGTTTAATTGAGCAAACATTATTGGAAAGCGATTCGTCTTTAGTTAAAATAATTCCCAAATCGTAAGCAGATTTTAGTCCCAGTATAGAACAGAATTTTTTTGATTCTAAAACATAAAATAAAACTTTTGGTTTTTTCTTTGTAGTTACATTTTAGATATATTTGACCGATTACTGGTATTTTGTGTCCAGTGTAAGAAAATAAAGTAGTTGGATTTTTGAAAGTTCACTTCAGACAAATTCATAGATTCAAAATCCGATATATTTAAAGTGTTCACTTGACTACCGGTGTCTATTTTAACATTTATCGGCACTTTTCGATTAGCACGGATTCAACCCATTCTACAAAATTTTGTCTATTGCAGAAACCGTGACAGTCCAAACTACTAAATTATCGCTTTCCTGTTGTGTGTTATCTTCACAAAATCTGAAAAATTATCAGTATATTCACTGACCATATTTACTGTTGAATCGGTTATTTCGTGAACGTTTACGCGTTTACGACAATAATTCCGAAAATGTCCTTTTCGTTTACAAAAACTACAAATCTTCTTGAAAGCAGGACACTTACCTCGCTCATGAACTTTCCCACAGTTCATGCAATTTCCAGGATTACCTGTTTTTGATGATGAGGTACCGTCATAATTTTTGATATCTGCATGGAAATTCCTGAAATTTCCCACATGTCTTGATTCGTTTTGGTCCTGCCTGCTAGTAGAAGGGGTGTTGTAATTATTTTTAAGAAAGTTCCTGCGACTAACAGCGTTTACAGAAACCATTTCCTTTGATATTTCCTTTAGGGTTGCGGCACTGTTTTCCATAGCGCGGCTGATGTTAATCGCTTTTTCAAGTTGAAGATCACTTTCCTGTAAAAGTTTCTCTTGTATACGAGAATCTCGAACACCCAAAACAAGACGATCTCTAATGAGGATATCTTTTTCTTGAAAATCACATGTTTTTGCTAAATGCCTTAGGGCGGTTACAAACTGATCTATAGTTTCGCCCGGTAATTGTTCTCTCTTAAAGAACTTAAAGTGTTCGTATACAGGATTTACAACCGGCGTACAATGTTTTTCAAACTTTTCTAGAATCACATGTAATTTTGTGCTGTCTTCACCCTCGGCAAATTCAAAGGTATTGTAAATTTAGATACCTTCATCCCGAGTAAATTTAGTAAAACAGCAATTTTAACATTGTTTTCTACTCCTGCTTGCCGCTGCTTCAAACTTTTGCTTCCAAAGTTTCCAGTTTGCAGTAATATCGCCCGTAAAAGAAAACGGATCGGGAGTCCGACACTGATCTGTCATTATGCCTAAAATTAGCGGAGTATATTCAAAAAGAAAAAAATTAATAAATATCAATTATTTCCAGAGCACGGCAGTATTTAACGTTAGTATCATAACCTGATACCCGAAATATGTTATTAATTATACACGTGTTGCTTTTGAATCTCCTAGTTATAAATAACTATTACACAAGGTTATTAATCCTAACCTTTATTATCTCAAAGCACCTGTATTCGTACACGTATTGAAGGTTTTTATTTTCGCACTATACTATTTCCGTATGTTCCAGTGGGAAACAAAAACACAGAACAATACCGGCACTGTTAATACACGTTTTACCGCTATCACCATGTTACATATTCGATTTTATGAAAAGCTCTGTCCTGTTTTTAATACACATACAACAAATGCTAGTGACCGTATGTTTTGTATTTAGGACAAATATCCAGTACAGTATTTGACAGTTTACAATTTCAATACATATTATTTAAGTATATGATAATAACAAATAATATATTATGGGCTTCACATACATATATCCACGACCGTATCTTATACCGAACTGCATCACAACAAACGGCGCAGACAGCAGAGCGCGATAACCATATTGACAACAAAATATAAATGGACATGATGTGTCACATATGTTACAACTCTGTTGCATTTATTCTATCTGCTCTTTAAATACACCTTTGTAGCCGTCAACCATTGCATAACTATTTAATTTGTTTTATGAGTTTCATTCTTAGACGCTCCAGCAACCGAGTTGCAATGCACCTTCTCTTAGAGCTGTTCTATCCCAGACACTCTGGAACATGTTACATTTTTAACGTTTTAAATTGTTAGAAATTTATGTGTTGTAATTAATCTACACTATAAGGTAGTTAATTACAAAGAACACGTGTTAGGTAAATTTATTTTACCTTACAGTTATCTCAGATGACAAGATTTTTATTGCTCGGCAAACATTCCCTCACATAAAAATCCTAGGTATAAGATAATTAAGACAACATAAATGGTAAGGGAATACGGGACCGCATCTACATCGTCACACGTTTATATGCAATAAAGCACCGATAATAAATGTTCTATCCCTTGTGAAGGATTATCATAGGATAATATTCCGCCCCCATCATTTCAAAACAGTCCTTTTCCATTAGCTGACTAATATCAGGTACCATTAACAACCGACCACACAATTCCCCACAAGAAGTGACGAAAATGTTCATAAAAAAAGCTTAACTAAAACATAAAGTAATAATAAAGATATATACAAAAAAATTCAAAGGAATTCGTTATGCATCAAAGTGACAAGCAACATCTAGGTCGCTAAGAACTTTTGTTGCATGGATTTGTTAGTATGTTATTTTGCATGCTAATAATGTCTTTATATCAGCCTTTGATACTACTGTGTTGAACTTTATACTGAATTTAGGAAAGTCTTCACTGAAATGTTAATTTTATCTTTTGTTAAGTGTCATAAATTTTGTGATATTGCAATATTACCTACAGATCATTTTACAGAGATGTTGAGTGACCAAAATTTTCTAGTAATCTAATATGTGGCATTTTTATTAGTTTAAACATAAAAGAATTGAAACATCAGAATTTATGAATAAGACGTAATAATGAATAAATTCTGATTCTCCAGATTTTGTTAGGCTTTACATTTTGATGATAAGTTATATAGTATAAAACAATTAAATTTTTTGTGTTTTCGGACTCTGGAATAGGTAGTACAGATTGATTCCAGGTTAAAAATATGTTTATTTAAGGTGGTGAAAATTAGTTGTTATTGTGTTGTAGTTATCCTGTTCTGATGGAACAACTTGAACAAGTTTAAAAAGGTTTAGTATTGTTGAATTGATTAATCAAAAAACATTTATAATTTCAAATACATTTAAAGTATGTTTTCTTTATAAGTTGTCAAGTTGGAAGAATTAAGTGCCAAAAATTAATTAACGTATTTAAGGATTTCAAAAGTAGGAGAAGAAAGTGTTGCGAATGTAGTACAGTACTTAATTTATTTATTTATATCGTAATTAAAATTATATTTACAAATCTTTAAAAATTAAAATTTTACAACTTATATAAAATTCAGTAAAACTTAAATATGATCTATTTTCAAATTCAAACTACTGAAGTTCAGTACATAAATCTTAAACTACTGCTTTTTTCTTAATTTGAAAGGTTTGTAAGACAGGGGTGCTTTAATACAAAGAAGAGATGCCACAAAACCTGGCCTTTAAATACCACAATAAATATCTTCATTTAACAATTTTTGTCTGTAGTTTTACAGCTGCTGGTATCAACCCTTTTTTGGTTACAATCCGATTTACTGCGTTTTCTATCCTGAGCTAACTCTTTTGAGACGTTATTATCTTTATCTGTCTTTTTAAATCTGGTCTATATGCTTAAAACTTTACCGTCTCTATGTACATTTCCTTATGCATTGTACTTCTTCGATACCTTACAATATGACCTAACATTATGTCACTCCTTCTTTTAATTACAACGTAGTACTTATATTTTCCTGCACCAATTCTAGAACTCTATCATTACTAATTTCTGTCCAGCTTATATTAAGCATTATGCTAAAACACCACAACTCAAAAGTACCTAACCGGTTAGCTTCTTTGCCTAATGTGTATGCCTTGTATTTGTACAGTACTAAGCTCCAAACAGGCATTTAGGATTTCTTAAACATCGTATTGACTATAATTATTTTTGTTACGTAACCGTGATAACCACTGATAGAGTAAGGTGGACAGTTTTATGTAATAAAAGTTTTGAAATTAATTTAGCCTTGAGTTGTAAAAAAGATAAAAAAACAAAAGTTATTTTTATTCTGTAAGATTTTTGAAAGCTTGAAAGTTGTAAATTAAAAAATAATTTTCCTGAGTTGTAATAGTGGTTGGTTTCTTCATTCACTAAATAGAACACGGATTCTAGAATCCTTTACCATTACGGTAGTTTTAGTAGTGATAGAACATCTGGCGACCGTGACAGGACGTGTTCTATATAATTTATGGACAAGATTGAAAGATCGAACTTCCTTGTTTGAATTACGAAATAGAGACTACCGTTTTAACTTTATTTTAAATGGGAAGATTAAAGAGGTCGACAGCTGTTCAACGCAGTCTTTTCACGAAAAGCACAAACCTATTAACCCGATTGCTGGAAGATGAAAATGTTTTTGTCCTGAAAATGAAAAGAACTTATGAAATGTTACAACAAAAGCAAAATTCACTTTGGGAAATAGATCAACAACTTCATGACTCCATGTTAGAAGCGGTCATCTCTGAAGATGAATTGTTAAAAGAAATTACATCTGCCGATGAATATTCGTCCACTTTTACAAAATTTATTTATTTATTAACATTTACGGTAAAAACCTCTTAACAAAACAAATTGAAATAAGTTACTAGAAACAATATAAAATAATTTAAACAATAAATTTAACAACATGGGGTTAATATTCATAATTGCTAGTAGATTAAAAAAATGTTGGCGAAAGAAAAAAATAAAGACTATGGGTATGTTATCTTCCGAAGTTGGTTTTTAAAGTTCAAAATTGAAATTGTAAAATAGTCAAAATTGTACTTGTTCCCAATTCTTAGAAATCTGGTTATTGGGAATCGAGACCATAATTTGCTCGATGATATGGAACATGGAAGAGATTTGTATGACGAGTAATTTTTTTGGGTACATTAAATTGTATTAGTTCCAATAATTCAGGACTCGTCTTGTATTCTCAGAAGGTCCCTTGAACTTATAATAGCTAAAAATAGCTTCATATCGTCAGCAAATAACAATACTTTTGTTGTCAATACGTTATAACATTCTAACTATAGAACGACACTCACCGTCTGCAAAGACATTAGCGATTAGTAGAAACGTACTTCGGTCTCCGATCCAACAACGTAGTTTTAAATTACCAAAGATAGAGCTTAAGAAGTTTGGTGGGGATGTGCGAGACTGGTTACCGTTTTGGGGTCAATTCCGGAAGATAAATGATAATTCAGGTATCTACCCGGAGGACAAATTTCAATATTTGTTACAGACTACTATACCTGGTTTCAGAGCAAGAGAACTTGTAGAAGGTTTCCCCCCCGAGAGCCGATAACTTCGATAAGGCTGTGGATAGCTTAAAATCACAGTTTAGTAATGAAGAACTACAAGTGGAAGTATACGTTCGTGAACTACTTAAATTAGTTCTCAACAAAGCGTTTGGTGCAAGAAGAAGTACCTTTAGTTAGCTTGTATGACAAAATCGAAACGCAACTAAGGGCATTAGTTAGTTGCCCAAGGTTTTGGTCAAAACGTTCATGTGGTCAAGACAAAGAAAGTGAACGCCAAACAACCCGGTACACCCGTTCCCATCGCAGCGGGGTTGATTAATACTCAATCCTCGACAAAATGCGTTTTTTGGGATGGGACGCATAACAGTGAAGATTGTTTTAAGACGCAAAAGATGACACTTAAAAAAAACAGAAACATTTCTAATCTAAAGGAGCATGTTTTTTATGTTTAAAAATTGGACATTTAAGTCGTAAGTGTAAAGTTCAAATGCGTTGTCATTTGGTAAAAGACACTTAATTTTACTCTGTCCCAAGTTGGCCAAACATCAAGGTGATCTATCATTACAGGGTGATAAAACTGAGAATAATGTTCCTAGAGAAGAAATCTGCAGAACTGAGGTGTTAAGCAATCAAACACACATGCATGTGTTTCTACAAACCCTTAGAATTAAAGTAAGGAACGATATTTCAGAGCGGGAGGTACACACTTTGATTGATACTGGATCACAATGATCTTATATCCTTAAATCTACAGCTACAGAAATGGGATATTCTATTAAGCGGAAAGAAAAGTTTATTCACGCACTTTTTGGTGGATCACTTTTACTCGAGAAATGTTATTCTTGTTATGACATATGGATTTTAAGTTTAGATGACAGTTATGCTTGTCGTTTTGAAGTTTTTCATCAACTAAACATCTGTGATGGGATTGCTTCATTATATGAAGGTAACTGGTCACAGGAATTAAGAAAGTTGAACATTAATTTAACCAATTTACGTGATTCTGGAAAATTGAGATCCTAATTGGGGTAGACGTAGCCCGAAAACTTTTAACTGGAAAATGACGTATATAAAAGTGTGGTACAGTAGCAGTAGAAACTTTACTGGGATGGACGTTAATGGGTAAGGTTCCAAGTGACAACCAAACAAAGGTAGCTCAAAACAGGAATGTTAATGAGTTATGGTAAATTATATGTGCGTGGCATCACCGAACCATCAGAGAAAAGGCCACAAAGAGAATTAGAAGACGTTATAAACAAGAATTTCTTAAAAACCATTAAAATTGATCATGTTGGAGGGTATGAAGTGTAGTTATTATTGGAAGGACACCCACCACTGTCTTCGAATTTTGTGGTTGCAAAAACACGTTTTGATGCTGTGATACGAACGTTAAACTCGAATGGGTACTGTGATGATCATGATGAAATTTTTCGTCAATGGTTAGATGAAGGTATCATAGAATTAGTGCCAAACGAAGAACTCTTCAATCCTGCACAATATTTGCCACACCGGCCAGTTATAAAAATTTCAAGTGCGACGACCAAGATTCTTTCAGTGTTTGATGCATCGTCGCATGAAAGAGGACAACCTTAGTTAAATTCTTGTTTAGAAAAGGGGCCAAACTTAATAGAGCTACTTTCTATTAGCATGATGAGATTTAGAACTCGTTTCGGAGTGGTTTCTGATATAAGAAAAGCATTTCTGCGAATCGGTCTTTGTAAAAGAGATAGAGATTTTCTACTATTTCTATGGGTGGACGAAAAGCAAGGGCAAATTGTTTATCGACATCGAAGAATGGTTTTTGGTGTGTTGTAGTCCTTATTTGTTGGGTATGACCATTCAGTACCACTTAGATAAAATGTTGAAAGAATACACAAATTTCTCAAATACCATACAGCTTTTGACGAAAAGCTTCTATGTTGATAACTGTGTCGCTGGTCTTTCGAGCAAAGAAGAACGTGACTTTTTATAAAAGAATAAACACAATTAATGGTCGGACAATTTGAATTGCGAGGGTGGGAGTGCACCCATAATCAAAGTATTGATGGAGCATACGTACCAGTACTTGGTTTAAATTGGGATCCGCTTAAGGATATTTTGACACTCAACAAACTATTAAAATTGGATGTAGAGATATTAATAAAAATGTAACAAACAAATATTATGTCTACGGCACTAAGTGTATTTGATCTGTGTTTAGCCCTTTTTCATGCTGTAAATTAATTTATGAATTATTATTTCATGTTTAAATTTAGCGCGCTCGCCCTCTGGTGATGGCTTGCGAATTTACATGTTTTCTTTAATTATGAGCATGCATTCTCAGCGAGACGTTGTTGTTTTCCCGCCGCCGAGAAAGCATGGCGTGCGAGTTGTTTCAAATAATTTGTACACATTTACTACTTTCAAGATTATCAAATTAAAGATTGTTCAAGTGCAAGTCAGTTTTGTTTATATACTTTTACAGGTCCTTTGTATCAAGCTTCATTAACTAACAATATAGATCATCAAGCATCTAACATGGTAGACTTCGAGCCATATTTAATACAATAAGGAATTCAGCATTACAAAATTACTTCCACTAACTTCAGTATTTTAAATGAAAACGGACCTGCAATTTTACACTCATTATTTACAAAAAGAAAATCAGAAAAGACAATAAGTGAGGAAATAAAACATTTTGCAGTAGCATAAACTCAAGAAAGAATTTAATGCTCAAGGACAACTTTCTTGCAATTCTGGGTATGAATAACAAGTTTAATGCACTAAAAACAGCAGACCAGTTAGAGGTGAGTCCTACCAACGTTTCTTTCTAATCCTCTACTTCCATAACTCATTGTAATTCTTCTGTTTTGTAGATAGTGTTGGACATCTCATCAAGGTTAGGTTGGGTGGGTCAATGGACTGTTGTCTGCTCACTCTTTCCCGAATTATTTGGAATTTTATTTATTTATTTATTTATTTATATAGTGCATCTACAGGACAAAACTCCTAATTGGCACAAAATACAATAAAAATATAACCGTAAATAAACAAAAGAACGTAAAACTACACAAAAAACCTATCTAAATTGATGTAAAAAAAAATCACCAGGAAATTCCATTTTTAAAACTAGTTATAGTGATACCAAAAATATCCCTGCTATTGCTCTTATTAAATGCCCTTGTTATTTGATCGATAAAGGCAGATCGTCCATAATTAGTTCTGTGAGAACGTTCTTCAAAAAAATTGCTGTTGCGTGTAGCCTTATTGTTGACACGGATAAAAACCATATCCAATAAAGGTGAGCAATCGATTTGACCATTCACCAATTTATATAAAAATACTGCCTTGGCCAAGTTTCTTCTGAAGGTGAGATCTTTCATACCAACCAGCAACAAACGAGTGGACCTGGGCACCTCCTTATAAGGAAAGTGATATTTCCATAAGACGTATTTAACAAAACTGTCTTGCACTCTTTGTAACTTAGAATTATAGCAATTATAGGACGGTGCCCATATAATACTATTATACTCTAATACGCTAAGAACTAAGCTGTTGAATAAAACTATAATTGGATGAATGTTTTTAAAGTGTATGGTGCACCTACGTAGGAAACCCAACATCTTGTAGCTTTTAAGCACAACATTATCCACTTGTTTAGCGAAAGTCATACCTGAGTCAAAAATAATTCCCAAATCACTAATACTGTCTACGGTTTGGATTACACCCGTAATGGTGTAATTAAACTTCACGAGCTTGTTACATTTAGTGAATCTCATGACCTTACACTTACTTTCATTAACTTTCAGTAGATTATTATCACAATATTGTAAAAAGTTATTTAAATCGACTTGGATCTTGGAGCAGTCCTCAATGGATTTGATACAGGCAAAGAATTTTATATCGTCAGCGTACATTAGAAATTTACTGTGAGTGAAACATGAAACCACATCATTTACAAATAACAAGAATAATACTGGTCCAATGTGTGACCCTTGTGGCACACCAGAGGGAACATAAAACTCTTGAGATGTCGAATTACCCAACTGAACAAACTGTCGTCGGTTTGTTAGGAACGAAGCAATCCACAATAAATATTTACCGAATACACCAAGATATTCCAATTTTTCTTATAGCAAAACATGACAAACACTGTCGAAGGCTTTGGCCAAGTCTGTATATATGACATCAACTTGATGGCCACTTTCCATGGAGTTTATTATAAAATCTTGAAACACAGCTAAATTTGTAGCCGTTGACCGACCCTTAATAAATCCATGCTGTTCTTCTAGAAAGGTTAACCGAAAAACCTGTAGTAACTCTTCAGCTATAATTGCTTCCATTAATTTGGGTATAATGCACATGAGTGAGATACCTCTGTAGTTGGTTATCTGGTGTCTGTTACCATTTTTAAGAATTGGGAACAGAACTGAACATTTCCAACAATCAGGAAAAATCCCAAGATTAAAAGACTTCTGAAAAAGATAGCACAATGGCTTTGCTAAAGAGTTGTTACACTTAACGAGTAAAAGTGTAGGAATACCATCCGGCCCACCTCGCTTTTTTGTATCTAGTGTCTTAATTTTAGCAATAATTTCTTCGAATGTAAAACAGTGTTGAGATAGGGATACAGACCGATTGAGAGAAAACTTATCAAACACTGGCTTCAAAGAGTGTTCAGAATAAACAGACTGAAAATGCCTGGCAAAGGCCTCTGCGATACTTTGAGGTGTGTCAAGTACTGTGCTATTATACTCCATATTTGCAGGTACACCATCTTTCCTCTTTAGTCCTTTAACAAATGCCCAAAAGTATTTAATGTTAACTGGTATGTTCTCTTCAATATTGGAGATATATTCCATATAGCATAAATCGATGAGCAACTTACAAGTATGTCTAGCTTCAGAGTATTTCCTATAGTCTGACTCTAACTGTGTATGTTTATACGTTTTATATAGTTTATTCTTTTTGCCAAGATGCTTTTTCAGATCCCAACTGTACCACCTAGGAAATTTTTCCAGATGAACTGTTTTCTTGGGTACATGTTTGTTTATCCCGTCAAACAAAATGAAATAGAAAAGATAAACGACTTCATTTAAATCAGTTATTTCTGTAATGAATGACCAATCTTGTGAATCATAATACTGATTTAATTTTGAAAAATCTGCTTTATTAAACAGAAATACTTCTGTGCTGTCCCTGAAGTCTAGTGAAGCACTAGCTCCTTGACTTGAAAGCGATATATACAATTGCAATGGCGGATGGTAATTATCCACACCTACCAAAGGGCATTTGGACATGCTCACTTCACAGTTTAAACTATCACTACAAAAAATAAGGTCAAGCATCTTATTAGATGCTGTAAAAACCCTATTCGCCTGATTTAGCTCAAGGAAAAACATACCATTTATTAATATTTCAGTTCTCATAGTAGGTAGAGTGTTAGGATTATAATTAGCTTCTTCCCTAATCCACAAAATTTCAGGAAGGTTAAAATCACCGCTAATGACAAAGTAGGCATTTGGATATTTTCTATAGATTGATTCACAGGTGTTAATAAACTTTTTGTAAAATTCAGCCTCCATGGTTGGAGGAAAATAAACAACTCCCAGAACAAACTTATGATTAGACACTGTTAGATGAACCCATATATCTTCAAAATTTGGATCAGTGCCTCTACAAATTTCTTTTTTTAACCAAACATTATAAAAATGTCTGCATATTACACACCAATTTCTGCATGCTTAAAATTTTAATTTTGGTGTTATTATAATTGACATTAATTTATGGAAATTTTATCCATTTCATTTTCACATTTGTTTATGGTGTTGTACTAAACACTAATATAAATAGATACTGCTATTATACGCATTTTTCGGTTCTTAAAAAACATTTTCACAATGAATACTTTAAAACTACAAAGGGCGTCTATTTATTAAACGCAATCTTACTAATTTTTCAAAATATATTGAAAAAATTGATGCCCAATTTATAATCAACAAATTGGCAGAATCGTCAAAGGTTTTAATTGAACTTCAAAAACGGCTCAATAGTGTGATGCCCTTGCTAACTCAATTTAACGACATTCAATTACAAATTGAAGTTCAAACTGAGGATCCAAATGTTGAATATGCCACTCAAGAAGAGTTTACTGATCTTTATTATGCAACAATCTCGTCTGCAGAATACTTGTGTGATAAAATCAATCCACATCCACTACGGCCACAGTCGCCTATAGGTTCAAGCATTTCTGATAGCAACCAAGCTTTTACAAGCAAAAATGCTATAAAACTTCCGATAATAAATCTTTCAAAGTATAGTGGGGAAATTGACTGCTGGCTCGAATATAGATACCTGTATGCGAGCTTAATTCATGACAATGACTCCATTACTGATATCCAAAAATTTCATTATTTTCGTGCTTCGTTGACTCATGATGCACTGCTTACCATTAAATCTTTAGAGTTTATATCAGAAAATTATGCTTTAGCGTGGAGAAGTCTTTGTCAAAGGTATAACAACCCACGAATGCTTGTGTATAACCACATCAAATAGATACTGAATCTAGAATCGTTGGGCAAGGAATCAGCTAAGAAACTTCGTCACCTGCATGACATGTTATTTAAGCATGTCAATGCACTCAAATCATTATCGGAAACACAAGAGCTTGTAATACATTTAATGACAAACAAACTTGATCCTCACACCGCAAGGCAATGGGAAACCCTTATAAACACTTCTGGCACAGAATTACCCACCCTTGATGAGTTTAAGGGCTTTCTAAGAAACACTGCGGATTTGTTAGAAACACTCAATTTAAAACAGGATAATGTGGGTCCTGATAAAACTAGGCACATAGCGAAAACATTTGTAACCAACACCTACTCGTGTGCATTTTGTAACAAAACACACTCCCTCTACAGGTGTAACGATTTTTTAAAACTATCAGCTACAAGCAGGTCCTCTAAAGTAAAGGATCTGAATCTGTGTTATAATTGTCTTTCACGGGGACATTTGAGTCAGCAATGTTCTTCTAAGTATGCATGTCGAATTTGCAAATCAAGACATCATACTCTCTTACATGATCAAACTAAGGTCAATCCAACTCAAGAATCAGAACCTTAAAATAAAGCCAGTCAATCTGTATCAGCATTTGCATCGAACACTGTTCAAGTTTTGCTTCCAACCGCTACAGCCCTCGCTTGTGATTTTTCGAACAAAACTCACTCTGTAAGGATTTTGCTTGACTCTGCTTCGCAGTCAAATTTTATAACTTTCAATATGTGTAAAAGATTAAATTTACAAATGGCACCAGTCAAGGTCAGCGTAACAGGTTTATCCTCGGCTTCTTTTCAAGTTCATTCCAAATGCAACGTGCAATTGTCAGCTCAGCATTCTCCATTCAAGATAGATCTTTCGTGTCTAGTAATATATTGCATCACCAATGCCCTACCTGGGTTTCAGGTGGACACTAATCGCATTTGCATCCCAAACAATATTCGCTTGTCGGATCCTCTCTACTACAAGCCTGGGGAAATTGGCATCCTCATAGGTTCGTCTGAATTTTGGAACCTTATGTGCATAGGACAAATTCGTCTAGGTCCAGAACTTCCAGTGCTCCAAAAAACCAAGTTCGGCTGGGTAGTGAGTGGTTCTCTTCCCGGCAAAAATGGTAACTCAGTGCAGTGTCAGCTTTCCCAATGTGACGTACAATCTCAGCTTGCTAGATTCTGGGAAGTTGAACAGTCTACTACAGAAAAGACATTTTCTCAGGAAGAGAAATCTTGTGAAGCCCCTTTCATCAACACAACTAAACGTGCCTCTGATGGGTGCTTTATTGTAACAATTCCCTTTGAGCAATCACCATCTGTTTTGGGTGACTCATTGCAAACGGCAACAAGACGTTTTTTTTTGTTAGAGAGAAGGCTTCAAGCCAATTCAACTCTGCGTGAACAATATATTTCGTTCATGGAAGAATATGAACAATTAGGTCATATGACCAAGGTTCAACAAATTGATTCTGAAATGTCTTACTACTTACCTCATCACGGGGTATTAAAGGAAACTAGCCTTACTACAAAGCTACGTGTGGTTTTTGATGGCTCTGCTGTAACTGCTAGTGGACATTCACTTAATAGTATACAAATGACTGGTCCTACTATCCAACAAGATTTGTTTTCAATTCTAATCCGATTCAGAAAACATGAATATGCAATATCTGCAGACATCGAGAAAATGTATCGACAGGTGCTTGTCGAACCAAGTCAGAGACCACTTCAACGTATTCTTTGGAGATCTTCACCGCACTCTGCGCTTCAGGTGTATAATTTAAACACAGTCACATATGGCACTGCCTCTGCCTCATTCTTGGCAATTCGCAGCCTTTTTCAACTTGGTATTGAATGTGAAACTTCTTATCCAGATGTTTCCCGAGCCATAAGGGAGGACTTTTATGTTGACGATCTGTTAACTGGATCTGATTGTTTCGATTCGGCAAAAACCCTTTGTCATGTCTTATCATCAATGTGTTCCAGTGGTGGTTTTAGGCTACGCAAATGGATAGCAAATGATCCTCAAGTTCTTTGCCATATCGATAAGGTCGATACACATCCAGGTGTTTATGAATTTGGTTCACACGAAAACACACATACCCTTGGCCTATTGTGGTCATTTCACGATGATGTGTTCATGTACTAAATTTCTACTCCTACGTTTGACGTTATCACCAAGCGAGCTATTCTCTCTGGCATATCACAAATTTTTGACCCTCTGGCTTCTGGGGCCATGTACCATTTTGATAAAAATCTTACTGCAATTATTATGGTTAGAAAAATTATCATGGGATGATCCTGTGCCTCATCATGTAGGTAAAAGGTGGTTATCATTTTGCCAAGACATGGCCACTCTTAACAATTTCAGAATTCCACGTCACGTTTTATGCTCCCATTCAATTGAGGTAGATCTCCACGGGTTCTCAGATGCATCTGTGCATGCATATGGCGCATGCATATACCTTAAATCTACTGGTCAGGATGGTACCATTCGCATTAATTTACTATGTGCTAAATCAAAGGTTGCACCATTAAAGCCTCTTACGGTCCCAAGATTGGAACTTTGTGCTGCTACTCTACTCGCTAGACTTTACTTAACTGTGTGTAAAGCACTCAATATAAATGTCACGCAACAAATTCTTTGGTCTGATTCTACAATAGTGCTTGGGTGGCACAACACAGCACCTAATCTCATGAGAACGTTTGTTTGTAATCGTGTTGCGGAAATCCAGGATTTAACGCCCCATTGTACCTGGCGTCATGTTCCAACCAAGGACAATCCTGCCGATATACTCTCTCGAGGCACCTCTCCGCCTCAACTTATTGAATCATCTTTGTGGTGGGCTGGTCCACACTGGCTGAACGAAAATGAAGGTTCATGGCCTCCTCCTAGTCCCATTCCTGAGGGACTTCCAGAGTTCAAGAAAGGAATCCAGTCTTTTACCACGTTTTGTAATGATTTCATTATCATTGCAAACCATTCTGTTCTTAAAAAATTAATAGGCATTGTAGCCTATTCCTTGCGTTTTGTGCACAACTGCCGCAATCCTAGCCCAATGAGACGTTTTGGTCCTCTAACCTCCAAGGAACTAGAGAATGCTACTATACTTTTGGTAAAAATCTCACAATCGGAGAGTTTTCCAATTGAACTCGACAATCTCAAACGCAATAAATCAATCAAACCTTCTAGCACTATATTAATGTTAAATCCTTTCCTTGATTCCAATGAAATTCTTTGTGTCGGAGGTAGACTTAAGGATTCCAAGTACGAGTTCTCTAAACATCATCTCATCTTGCTCCCTAACAAACAACATTTAGCTAAACTCATAATGGTGCATAATCATTTGCATAATCATCATGCGGGTCCTCAACTTTTGCTCTCAATTGTTAGGGAACGATACTGGATTACTTCAGGTCGCAACTTATCTAAGCAAGTTGTTCATAGCTGTTTTAGATGCTATCGATTTTCTGCCAAGACAACTTCTCCAATCATGGGAAACCTTCCTTTATCTCACACTCAGCCTGCTTTACCGTTCTCCACTGTTGGTGTTGATTATGTAGGCCCCTTCACCATCAAGGACCGTAAAGGTCGTGGTTATAAAACCACAAAGGCATACTTGTGTCTATTTGTGTGCTTCGTTATAAAGGCAGTTCACCTTGAACTTGTAACTGATCTATCCACCAACACATTTTTACTTTCTCTAAGAAGATTTGTTGCCCGTAGGGGTTTGCCAATATATATATATATATATATATATATATATATATATATATATATATATATATATATACCGACACAAATTTTGTTGGTGCGAATTCTGAGTTAAAGGAATTAGGCAATTTTTTAAAGAACCAGAAAATGGATATTCTAGAATCTACTGCTCGTAATGATATACATTGGCATTTTATTCCTCCACATTCACCTCATTTTGGAGGATTATGGGAAGCTGGAGTGCGTTCAGTCAAACACCATTTAAAAAGAGTAGTAGGCAACTCTATCTTGACCTATAAGGAGCTGTCTACACTATTGATTCAAATAGAGGCAATTTTAAATTCCAGGCCCTTAACCCCCCTATCCACTGACCCCAACGATCTAGATCCTTTGACACCCGCTCACTTTTTAATTGGACATTCATTAACTTCATGCCCTGACCCTGATGTTACATCAATTCCTGCTTCACGCTTGACAGTTTACCAAGCCGTACAAGCTATGCAGCAGCATTTCTGGGAAAGATGGAGTAAGGAGTACATTTCGGAGCTGCAACATTGCACAAGATGGAAGGCGCATCAATCCGAGTTGAAAATTGACTCTTTAGTTCTCATCAAAGAAGATAATCAACCTCCCACCAAGTGGAAGTTAGGAAGAGTAATAGCACTGCATCATGGTATGGATGGGATTGCTAGGGTGGCCTCTATTCGCACTGCATCTGGAGTCATCAAACGTTCCTTCTCCAAGATTTGCCCATTCCCTATTGACATTTCATCCTAGTGCTCTGATTAGTGATGTGTTTTGTGCAGTTTTATGTAGTTTATAAGATATATATCTCATTTGGTTTTCTTCTCTTGCCTTTGAAGGTTAGACCCTTCAAGGCGGGGGGCATGTTTAGCCCTTTTTCATGCTGTAAATTAATTTATGAATTATTATTTCATGTTTAAATTTAGCGCGCTCGCCCTCTGGTGATGGCTTGCGAATTTACATGTTTTCTTTAATTATGAGCATGCGTTCTCAGCGAGACGTTGTTGTTTTCCCGCCGCCGAGAAAGCATGGTGTGCGAGTTGTTTCAAATAATTTGTACACATTTACAACTTTCAAGATTATCAAATTAAAGATTGTTCAAGTGCAAGTCAGTTTTGTTTATATACTTTTACAGGTCCTTCGTATCAAGCTTCATTAACTAACAATATAGATCATCAAGCATCTAACAATCTGATTGGATTTATATGTCCGGCTATGTTGTTTCCTAAAATATTACTTCAATAAATATGGGAAATGAAGTTAGGATGGGATGATGTTGTAAATGAGCAAACTAAGGGTGTGTTCAATACTTGGGTAAATGAGTTACAGTATCTGCAAAATATTCAGATACCTCAATGAATACATGCTGACACCGAACCTACTGATGGTACAAATTTTCATATATTTTGCGATGCCGGTAGTGAAGCTTATGCAGCAGCAATATTTTTGCGGGTAGAAGAAATGAAAGGCGTAAAAATTAGCTTAGTGACCGCTAAGGCCAAAGAAGAAACTTACCATCCCTAGGCTAGAATTACTAGCTGCTACCCAAGGTGTTCGACTACCGTCTGACGAATTTCCGAATGTTAAATTTCAAGAGGACAGAGTATGATGAAATACAAATAAATGTAGAAAAGAAGAAAAAGGTATTGACGACGTTAACTGTTGAACAACCTTTATGGTACTGTGATAATTTATCAAACTACTGTCAAATTGTGAGATTAGTTACTTGGATTCGTCGATTTGCACACAATTGCCAAAATCAAAATGACGTTAAAAGGGGTGAACTGTCTTTTAGAGAGATTGACAAAGCCAAATTAAATCTTTTAAGAATATTACAGATGAAAATCTTTATAGGCATGGAAGATCCAAAAATTCGTTCATTACAGCCATTTGTAGATGAAGATAATGTAATTCGATTACGAAGCCGTATTTGTGAAAGAGAGGCTCTTCATTTTTGTCATCCTATTATATTACCGAGCAAACATCCATTAGTGACCCGATTGATTCGACAATATCATTTAAAGAACAGTTACGTTGGTATACAATAGTAAGCAGCTTCAATCAGTTTTAACACGGTTCCCTCTCAATCGAGTTCTAGATGCAGCAGCATTTGAAGTAACTGGTGTTGACCTAGCAGGTCTAATGTATTTGAATAGTTCACAAAAGATTTGGATATGTTTATTTATGTGTGCAGCGTATAGGGCTGTACATTTGGTTGTGTAATGGCCTTGTCGGCAGATAGTTTTGTAGAGGCCTTGAGAAGATTCTTAGCCCATCGTGGGCGTCCTAAAGTTGTATAGAGGATCAAGGAACAAACTTTGTTGGAACAAATAATAAGTTTCAAAAGGTAGATTGTGAATGTATAGCGAAATACTGTGCCATTTATCAAATTGAGTGGAAGTTTAATCCGACTACCGCTGCCTGGTGGGGTGGTTGGTGGGAACGTTTAATAGGCCTCCTAAAACAATTACTGAAACGTGTTTTAGGAAGGGCAATGTTATCTTTTGAGGAATTTTCTACTATTTTATGTGATGCCGAAGCAGTTTTGAATGCACGTCCTATTACTTATTTGTCAAAGGACCCTCCAAAGCTGGTAAGTTTAACACCCGCTATGTTCATTCAGGATGTTTGAGAAACAGGAATGCCAGATCGTGATCAAATGAATACCAAATCTCTACAGAAAAGAGTACAGTATCGCCAACGACTGTGCGAAGATTTAAAGTCACCATTTCGCAGTGAGTACTTAGGTCAACTACGACAACTGCCTCTGACAAATCCAGTCGTGGGGTTGTGGTAAGTGAGGCCGTAATGATCGGATATGATAATAAGAAGCAGTTAGATTGGCTGTTGGGACTAGTGGTAGAATTGCACAGGGGAGTGATGGTGTAGTATGCCTGGTTCGGTTAAAAACTGGCCAAGGTTATACATTACGACCTGTTCAACGTTTATTCCGGCTGGAGTGCCAGCAATGTGGGGAATATAAACAATGGGAGAGATTAAACCGGTATTAGATGTTGTACCTAAGAATACAGAACTTTGGGAAATGTTTGATAGTCCCAAAGTGATGCGTAGCAGTCGAATTACGCGACGACCGTTAAGATTTCCTCAGTTAGATGTTTCTGTTGGAATTGTGTCTCCGGTTGGTGACAGGTGAGAGGATGTTGCGTAGCTATGATTACATCTGATATATTAGGGGTGGCTAGGGCAGTCTTATGTAATAAAAGTTTTGAAATTAATTTAGCCTCGAGTTGTAAAAAAGATAAAAAACAAAAGTTGTTTTTATTCTCTAAGATTTTTGAAAGCCTGAAAATTGTAAAATAAAAAATAATATTCCTGAGTTGTAATAGGGGTTGGTTTCCTTCATTCACTAAATAGAACACGAATTCTAGAATCATTTACCATTACGGGTAGTTTTGGTAGTGATAGAACAATTTTCGCTTCTGATGTAGTACTTTATGAACTTAGCATCTCTTTCATTCCTCACTCATAGCCTTATGTTCCATCTCTGCCATGACCTATAACTGCTTTAAAATCTTTTATAACTAGCAATTCCGTTCTCTTAATAAGAGTCCTGAATATCCTCTTAAATTTGTTTTACATTTATTCAAATTACTCATACTAACGATCAGATTTAAGCATTATACCTGAATTACTAATGTGCCTTGTGATTTAACGCCAAGCATGACTAATATCGTATCTGTTAAAGATTTTCAACTTTCTTACTGTTTTCTCATTTAGAAGAAAACTCACAAAACATGTCATCAACCCCGGTGGATGACCTTAAATTCTCCTAATCAAAAAATTCTTACTACCAATCACCTGACTTCACTTAGCACCTCCAAATTCAGGTTTAGGCCTTTCGATTCTGTAACTTCCTTACGTCCTACTCTCCAATCCGTAGAGCGCTAGTGCGTTGAAGCTCATGACATTTTATTTGCAACACCTGCAAAGTAATTATCCAAACCGTCTTACAATTTAATCGCTCTATCCAAATTACTACTTGTTGAATCAAAAATTGTTTGAGCCGAGTTGGCAACATAATTTTTATCTTTATCAAGTAAGTTGTTATCTATAATTAGAGCACGATTACTTTTCACCTAAAAATGAATTATTTACTTCAATATATAAGTAAGTTATTAGCAACAGGTGTTGAACGTGCAATATTATTTTATTACTTTCTCATGAGCTTTCAAACTTTTATGGTCGTTGTCATTGATCCAAGAGAAGATTGAACCTAATTAACTTTAAAATCAATGTTATAATATTTAAAACTGACAAATTATAATGAGGATGACATATACTTAAAAAAATAAAAATAAATAAAAAACTTTGAATATTTAAATAATAGTTTAGTTTTTTAGATGTCCACATTCTAATGTGTTAGTTTTTGTTATTGTACCAACAATTTTAAATTTAACTAACTAGGTTAGATCTTTTTTGGGCCAGTGATAATATCAGTAAAAGGACAAAATTGTTTTGATCGACTTGGAAAGTAATAAAATAACTTTGCAAGTGCAATGCCATTTGCAATTTTACTCAAAGTTATTAGTGTGAATTTGAGAATCTTTTCTTTTCTCTGCAATAAAATAAAATTGTAAATTTCTTACTTTATTCACAATTTTGTACAAGGAATCTTCTACTGCAATTTGCTTTTCTACACCTGCAACTATACAAACGAGTGCACCGATTTAAGTGCTACGACAAAATATAAACTATTGGAGAATATTTTGGCAGCTTGTGACTTTGTAATTACAAGTACAAAGTAGAGAACGTTTCAAATAAAGACCCTTTCTTGAATATATGTTACTCGTGGAAACATATACATTATATAATCTTATTTAATGTCTAACTTCCTTATGTTTTACGCTCCAATCGGTGGAGCACTAATATAAGAAACGAATTTGAATGATTTATGAATGCTTGGAAATATTTAACCATTTGCACTATTCTTAAGAACACATTTACAAAAATATTAGTATATAAAAGTAAAATAAATATAATAGCTTTCACACATATATTACAAAAAATGTGCTATATTTTATAACATGATTTACAAAAATTAGAAAATTATAGCAAGTTGTAAACATATAATGCTTTAGTGATTCATTAACACTGTATGCCAAAAACAGCTACATATACTCCGTTTACTAACAGAGTTATATAATAACTTTGATAATAAGCTAGTGCGCTGAAGCTTACGACGACATTATTTGCAACTCCTGGAAAGTATTTATCCAAACCATCTTGCAATTTAACAGCTCTATCCAAATTGTTACTTGTTGAATCAAAAATTTGTTGAGCCAAGTTTGCAACATAATTTTTATCTTCAGGTGGTAAGTTGCTGCCTATAATTACAGCACGATTGCTTTTCACCTAAAAATGAATTACTTACTTCAATATATAAGTAAATTATTAGCAAAGTAAGCAACTGGTGTTGAACGTGCAATATTATTTCATTACTTTTTCATGAGATTTCAAACTTTTATGGCCATTGTCACAGATCCAAGAGAGGATTGAACCTAATTAATTTAAAATTATTGTTACAATATTTAAAATTAAAAAATTAAAATAAGGATGACATATATAAAAGAATAAATATAAATGAAAAAATTCAAATATTTAAATAATAGTTTAGTTTTTTAAATGTCGTCCCCATTCTAATTTGTTAGTTTTTATTATTGTACCAACAATCATAAATTTAACCAGGTTTAATCTTTTTTTGGATCAGTAATAATGACTCTAGAAGGATGAAAGCTTTTTGGTTGACTTAGAAAAGTAATACAATAACTTTGCAAATGCAATGCCATTTAAAATTTTACTCAAAATTATCAGTCTGGATTTGAGAATCTTTCTTTTTCTTTGCAATAAAATAAAACTGTAAATTTCTTACCTTATTCACAATTTTGTACAATGGATCTTCTACTGCAATTTGCTTTTCTACACCTGCATCTATACAAACGACGGCGCTGATTGTAAGTGCAACAACAAAAAGTACACTATTGGAGAACATTGTGGCAGCTTGTGGCTTCGTAATTACTGGTACAAAGTAGAGAACGTTTCAAATAAAAACCTTTACTTGAATATACTCTACTTGTGGAAACAAACACATTATATACCCTTGTTTAATCTAAATCTACTTAAATTACTGATTAGATAACATTGATCGTAATTCCCCTGTGAATCACTAAGTTAGTACTTTATTAAAACAAGTGTATACGAAAATCAATACGTTTTGCTAGGATGGTAGCAAAATAATTGGTGCTAATAACTATTCAACTTCTACCATTCAAATGATGTAAAGTAATGGAATAAATGAAACTGTGAGCAAGTTTCTTATGAATTCTACTACAACATAGCAAAACAGAATTTAAATCTTTCATTTTTAGTACACGCAGTGGAGAATTTATCGGTACAAGTTGCAGTTAGTTTTTATTAGTAGAAGTACGGAATGATAAAAAAAGTTCGTATTGTGGTGGTCTAAGTTCAAAACTGTTTTATCGTCAGTGTATATGGTGGCCATGCCATCAACATAATAAATTCGTTGATATCTTGTCTAGTAATTACTAAAATTACTCATCCATTAATGATCTTATTCCAAATGGTGTTACTGTTTTTACATAGTATAAACAATTATAAAACAGAGAACAAAGACACAATGAATAGTGCTCGTATTATAAGTACAATTTTTATTACGTTTACAAAAACTTGTTACTCTTCTAAATACACGTAACTTTACCTTTTCAATTCATCTTTTTAGTGGGTAGAAAATATACCATACTGAAGATAAAGATCTCAAATCACATTTTAAATGTTAGACCTATTAGTTTTTTAATTCTGATGCAATATGCTAAATATGAGTTTTCAGAAAAATTTTATTCGAAAAGTTGAAGACAGGCAAAAAGATAAAACGAATGAAAAAATAAAAGGAAATCGGTAGAATATTTTGTTAAAATCAGATTGAAAAGTATAGGCGAAGGTAAATAAGAAAAGAGGACAAAAGGAATGAAATATAAAGTACAATATAAAAAGCATCGACAAGAACTTTTTCGATTAAATACTAAAAGAAATTTAAAAGTAAGAAAGAAACAAAATGGAAAAGCACGAAAAGTTTTCCCTTTTGATATAAAATTGAAAAAACAATGCAAAACGTTTTCAATAAAAGTTTTGGAATTTTTTGAAAATTTCGCTGTTTATATTTAACTCACATTTATTAAATAAAGTCATTATAACCTTAATTTGGCAAAAACTGGGATGTTTGTATAGATTACAAAAGCAATCCAAATAGCGCCACCTAAATCAAGATTAACTTACCTCTGTAAAGACCGTTTGTAGTGTGTTGCGTCATGCTAGAAATAAATTTAGAAGCGAAAGGAAAATTTTTAAAATGGAAATAGATACACTAAAATGTGGACGTGCTGGGTATAATAGATTTCATAAATATTTATTCTTGATTACACATCAAATTTCAAATTTTGTTTCTATAAAAAATAATTCTAAAAGTAAAGTATAACGTTATTCTTTTAAATACAGTGTATCGTAAGAATTTAGAACAATGACATTAGAAAACCACAAATGAAAACAGTTTTCATTATGACAAAACACTACGTATACAGTTTCCATAGATAAATACATTGTGATATACTGCTGTATGTTGACAACCTTTGTAGTAAGCATAGATTAAACTGGATATAATGTATTAAGTTACATTTGATGTTCCAATGCTCCACCCGAAGATACTACTTTGGTCAGAAAAGCGAGCGTTTTTACCTGGAAATTTTAAAATTTACCAAACCCTTGCTATTCCAAGCAACGTAAGAATCTTTAATGTGCATAAGACCTAAATTTTATCTCTCATCTGGTCGAGGGCGTATTTTTGTGCAAAATACTCACCTAACATTTTTCAAGCGGTCTGTGTCGAGAATCAAACCCAGGACTTTGGGCTTAGTTGTCGCATGCTAACCAACTAAGCAACGGTGCCGCCTGATATGTATATTGCAGCTTGTGTTAAATACGATCAGGCTGATAAGAATTGAAATTGGTGATAACATTCATACTTTGTGAGCTAGAGGGTTACAAATTAGTTTCTAACCTTTCTCAATTCATTAATAATTTATAGTTTGATATTGTTATATGTAATTTGTTTTGGATACTAGGTAAATATGGTTAAGCGTGAATTATTTTTTCAGTTACCTAATTACTTTGAATCTACACACATTAAATATATTAAGAAATATGTTGCTGGTATTTCATCTTTATTATTATATGACACCTGTTACCAAAACCTGGTATTTAAATTGGTTAAGCCAGATAGTAGTGCACGTAATGTTATAACAGTAAAGTAATCTCTTACAGGTTTAGTTATTGTTCAGTATTTCGTTTTATAAGTTTTCATATTTTTTTTGTATAACTAATTTTAATATGAATGTACTTACAATCACGCATTTAAATGTTCAATCATAAAGTGCACACTTCGTGGATGTTAGGGATATTGTTCTCACAAATGATTTTGATATATTCGCAGTAACTGAGACCTGGTTAAATAAAAATGTTCCGAGTAGTAATGTAAAAATTGACGGTTATAAATTTAATCGTTCTGACAGATGCACACAAGGTAAGTTAACTTATTTAATACTCCTAGCCTTTTCCAAAGCATTTGATACTTTAAACCATAAAGTCCTGATAACCATTTTGCATTACATAGGTTTAACCCCATCTGCAATTGCTCTGTTTGAAGACTATTTATCTGACAGGGTTCGGAGTGTTAAATATTTGAATAAGTGTTCATCATATACTCGAATAACAATGGGTGTCTCGCAGGGGTCAATTCTGGGTTCCTGTTGTTTATAATTTATACATCTAGATTAATAATTGAATTATTATCCTATAACTCTCGCGTGTATGCGGATGATTCACGATTATACAAGCTTTGCACGTCATAGTAGCAATTAACTTCGACTTGTGTAGTATACTTAATTTCTCTTCAAACCAGTCTTAAAAAATCTGCAATACTAATTTTTGGAAGGAAAAGTAATAGGGAAACTATTTAGAATATTATAACTATGATTATTAATCAAATTGTAATTCCATTTCTAAACTCTACTAATATTGGGTTGTTTATATTGATTCCGATTTAAAATTTACAGAACATATTCCAAAATGTCCTCAAAAACGCTACTACAATCTCAAATTTATCGGCGACTGAAGGTTTTACTGTGTAATTCAGTAGTATCGTCTCATCTAAATATCGCTGATACTGTATATGGTCCATACACAGATCAGATTAGTTTTTTACTTAAAAATAGTTTGAGTGTATTTCTTGTAAGTTAGGGGAACTGCCGTGGCTAAATATGTCTAATCATTGCTGCCTGCATTCTGCAAGTCTATATTATAAAATAATAACAAATACAATACCCAATTTATTGGCGTTGGGAATTGAAACCTGGGTTAAGGAAAGAACAGCAGATGGCTTTCCCATTGTGTTGAACTTGGCCCAGTTTAATTAAATGTTAACTTTGTATTTTTGTAAAAATAATCTTCTTGTCAATAAAGGCCATTATTATTAATATTATTCATTGTATTAACCAGATATTGACCGTAATTAATGATTTACAGTGAAAGAAAATAAGTTAATTGAACTCAACAGAACAGAAATCAATGAAGTTATTTGAGAACCGGTAATAAATCAACATCAAAATGCAAAGATATGCGCGAATAGAAAAGAGGGGTCGGATAAGTAATACAATGTTAGTTTTTGTATGGGGGTTTGATATAATCGGAATTTAAAAGTGAGGTTGAAAAACAGAGCTCCTAGAAAAGTTTGAAAGCAATCCCACAGGGATACAGGCAGCGATCGACATGAAAAAGTGAAATACACCACAGATGCAAGGTGTAATGCCTTACGTAGGCTGTCAGTTCAAATCTCTATTTTCTTTTTAATTTTATACTACAATACACTGTAGAATAATACTGAATACGGGTCTGTACTTAATATCCTGAATACTTAAATTTACTCTAGATTTGGGTTACTTGTTATGATATTCAATGGAAATTTCCATGGCAACTGTGCATTCTTGTTAGAAATGAAGAATATTTTTTTAATTGGTTCTCAGCTGGTTGATGCCAGCTTAATTCCGACCATTTTGAAAAATAATAAAGTAAAGCATGCAAGCGAGGGCTTTTTACTTTTGGCCGTTGCCTTTTGGGCCGTTCTGCCTTGAGGGAGTCTGCAAACTCTTTCGAATTTGCTTAAATTTATCAAACAAAAATCTTGCAAATGTGTTGAATTTATTAGAAGAGAAACAAAACGTGTTAGTTTAATGATGCTTTGGCAGCCAATTTGCAGACGAGAAGCGTGATGTAAAATTTACTGCTACTGAAAATTAATTAAATCAATGAAGTATTCAACTAAGTGCTGAAAAGTATTTAAGTATGCTTTAAAATAGTGTGTCTTATTTCAGATACGGAGTACGGGAACTCGTTGAGGGTAGCATCGTGTGAGGACCTTATTACTGGGACAATGGTGATTCAGCTTAATATAAACGACGAAAGAGATTTTTAGAGTACTAGATAAAACATTGAATCTATCTTAAATTTAATGAAATATCAGTTAGCATTGCATTACCCTTTAAATTACAAGCTCTTAATAAAACTAGTACTGATTACTTAATATATTTGAAGTTACCTGGAGAAAGTGCTTTGAGAATATAATTTGCAATATTTGCCGTTTTTGATTCATCTTACAGGTGTTCATAATTAAATATTTAAATATGGTAAAGCTCTCCAGCAGCCCTTGATTCCCGATGAAACTGCCTACTTCGATAACTTTGTGGAAGATGTCGTCGAATATTACACAATTGATAATACGAAATATTCTATTTAAGTATAAGTAGTATCAGGATACTGGTGAGTAATATTTAGAAATGTACTCTTATTGAATTTTCACCAAAATATTCAGGTCTTAATTAGTATATATTAGACAAAGCAGTGACTACTTGTTCAGTGTACTTGATAAATTGTTTATGATGACCCTAACCAGAATTAATACATAAATACCATTTGTTTACAATAAGGTATTTTGAGTGTATCTCTTTATATTCATATATAACTGATTGTTAATGTTTAATTACAGAACAGGTGATCATTGGCTGTTAGAGCAACGGTCAGGTAATGTAGGCATTAGTCTTCAATTCGAAAGCTAATATTAGTTTGTAACTGAAGTAATATAGAATAGATTTTTAGAGTAGATGTTACTATGGTAGTTTCACATGGATATAATGCCGTGAGGACCGTTTGAAAAAGGGGTTACGATCTAGTGAGTTACCCATCCATTAAATTGGAATTTTTTGGGGTGTTAGTACAAGGGAGTTTTCTGTTTTTGGATAGTTGTAAGAATGATTGCAAGCAAACAGTGGTGTTCTTGGATACCCTGTAATTACACAGTGAGTATATTGAGTTTTTATGTTTAAGGATTTTTAATTATGCATTCATCAACTGGGATGTCTATTTGTTGTCAATTGTGTAATTGGGGAGTTATTCAAAGTGAAAGTAGTTACTAGGTTAGACCGATTTGTAACAGAGTTGTGTATATTCATTTTATAATGCAAATTCTAGTGATAAGATTCAGTATTAGTTGAAGCATACAGAAAATTTTAGTATTTTGGAATGGACAATGAAATGATGCAGAGAAAAGTTATATGGTGGTTATTTTATTATTATTATTTTATTTCTTCTATAATTTTTCCCTAGAAACCCATTTCCGCGCCATTGCAATTATCCGATACACCTTTATATTGTTACGGGGTATTCGTCCCTTCAACGCCAATCGAAATTTAATTCTTTTAACACGTATTTTACCTGTAGCAGCATTTTTAGCGCCCCACTTGGCTGTTTTTAATTCTTAGATGATATTAAATTTTTGGCATCCAACTTTAGAGTTTATTTTATCAGTAGTACATTCTCTTAACACAAAACTGTTTTTAAATTTTTTAGATGTTATCAAATTTTTAAGAATTTTTTTGTCCCTTTTTATTGGTAGGGTTTTTTTTTAAATTTTAGATCGTCATCATCAGGTTTTCAGTCCTGGAACTAGTTAGATGCGTACCTCCACTGTTTCCTATTACGAACTAACCTACACATTTGTCTGAAATTACCAGAGTCTGCATCTTTCACTATCTGCGTGCAATAGTTTGATCTAGGTCTACCTTTATCTCCCTTTTTCCTATCTCGGCTTGTAATATATCCTGCAGTATTCCCCAAAAATGCTTTAGAACATAGCATGCCCTTCTATTTCTCCTATTTTTTTGTTTTCCACAGATATCTTTCTTCCCCTGCTATTTCTAAAACCTCCTTGTTATTAACTTTGTCTGTCCATGCTATCATCATCATACATCTAAAGCATAACATTCCCAAACGCTTCTACCATTTTCCTATCTGATTCTCCTACTGCCCCTATATTTCATAGCCATACAGTGCTATGCTCCACACATATGCTTTCAACAATCGTCTTCTTGTTTCTATGTTTGTTGTCTTTGAACATAGCCACGGCTCTTTCTTGTTACATACAGTTTGATTCTCCTTCCATTGTTTTATAAATAAATACCCTATTTCACCAATATTCAGTGGTATGTGAAGGGAGTTAAACAACCTATAGCTACCAAGGTCCCCAACACTTGAACATTTTCCAAATTAATAGTTTTTCAATAAATCCTTTCGCACAATCAACATTAGTTGAAAATATTGCAAAACCAACAACCTGCAGTTGTTTATAATAATCATCGGGTTTAAGTGCAATTATTTTTTCTGTCATTAAGTTTTCCATCTTGGAACTGCCTGGACGCATACCTCCACTGATTTCTATTTTCAGCTAACCCACTTAGTTCCCTGAAATTCTCACAGCCTAGATAGAGCTCGAGTCTCTTTCTATTGTTTTATAAATATATATCCTATTTCACCAATATTTAGTGGTATGTGAAGAGGATTAAGCAACATGTGGCTACCAAGATCCCTTAACACTTAGACATTTGCAGAATTAATACTTTTCCAGTAAATCCTTTCCCACAATTAACATTAGTTGAGAATATTACAAACCAACACCTATAGTTGGTTATAATAATCATCAGGTTTAAGTACAATTATTTGTTTTCGTCATTAAGTTTTTCATCTTGGAACTGGTTGGACAGAGTACCTCCATTGATTTCTATTCTGAGCTGGCTTGTATATTCCCCTGAAATTCCCATGGCCTACATCTTTCACTATCTGTGTGCAATAGTCTAACGTAGGTCTACCTCTACCTCTCTTGTTTCCTATCTCTGCTTCTAATTTATTCCACAGTATTTCCTTATACCTTAATATGTGACCTAACGTCTTATCTCTCCTATTTTTTTACTATGTTCCGCACATTTCTTTCTTCCCGCTACCATTTCTATCACCTCTTTATTCTTAACTTTGTCTGTTCATGATATCTTCATCATACGTCTGTAGCACCGCATTTCTAAGGTTTCTATCTTTTTTCTGTCCACTTCTCCTAATGTCCAAGTTTCACAGCCCTCCAGTGCTGTGCTCCACACATATGCTTGAAGCAATCCTTTTCTTGTTTATGTTTGTTGTCTTTAAACACAGTAGTTGCTTTTTCTTGTTAAATGCAGTACGACCTTGTGCTAGTCTTTGTTTTAGATCCCTTGCAAAAGTCTGATCTTAGTCTACCTCTAACCCTCTTTTTTCCTATCTCTGTTGGTAATATATCCTCCAGTATTCCCCAAAAATGCATTAGAACATGTCCTGCCTTTCTATTTCTCCTATCTTTTTTCCACAGATATCTTTTATCGTTCTCCCCATTCTAGTAATATGGAATTTCTTCAAGGTGCGTCCATTCAAAATGGAAATTTTAGGTGTACTTCTAATTTTTGGCGAACACCTTCAAAGCTTTTTTATTATTGCGGCATTTTTTCAGATGTTGGGGAGTTGATCAAAATGAAAGTAATTATTGGGCTGGACTGATTAGTGACAGCATTGTGTATATTGATTTTAGAATGCAAATTTTAGTGGTAAAAGTTAGTATTAGTTGAACCATAAAGAAAAATTTAGTATTTTGGATTGGACAATGAAATGATCCAGTGGAAAGCGTATAGTTAATTTTTTTTTTTTATTATAAATGACATTTCCAACAGTTGGGATTTATAAATGTCAAGTAATTAAATATTGAAAAAGGAAAAATGTGGAAGATGAATAATAGCTTTGTTAATAGCTTAGTGTTAAGGTCTTTTAGGATTTTTTTTCTTTTACCAATACCTGGCCAGATTTGAGGTTAAAAATTGTTGTTAGGAAAGTAAATTTGTATTTTTATTAATATTATTTTGTTATTAGAGTTTGAGTTTAGGTTAAATTTTTATTTGAATTTATTTAGGAATTAAATAAAATCAGTTAATTGAAAAGGATATCCAACTGTCCCATTGACAAAGTCTTATTTGCAAGAGACATCTTATTTTGAAAAAAAATTTTAAGTATGACCAAATTAATAAGTGTTTTTAAAGTATTTCAAAAAAGGCAGTATATAAAAGGATAAAATTCAGGATACCCTAGTAAGGAAGATTTATTTGGAATAACTGTCTTCTGTGTAAAAATAATATCAAAAGAATTGCTGTGACTGACGGTTTGACACCTCTCTATTTTGACAAAGAATAATCTTTTGGGATAAGTACTAATGTAACGTAGACTTTTTATTTAAGCCATGTTATTTATTTTTTTTCTTTATTATTTTTATTTCAAATTGTTCTATATTTTCTTTACTCATTTACCCCTAAGAACCGTTCCTGCACCACTGCAGTTAGATGACACATCCTCATATTATTACGAGGGTCCCAACCCCTTTGAAGCAAATAAAATTTATTAAATTCATGCAGATTTTACCTGTAACATGTAGAGAACGATTCTAAGATAAGTAAAATGACTTTTGTAATTGATAGGTAAAATTCGCATTTTTTTTATTTTATATTTTGTATTTAAAAAGTTACTTTAAATTATCAATAAGTTCCTTTGTTGTTTTCGTGGTAGAATTTCTTTAGAATACTTTAAATCCTTTGAATATTTTAAATATTGAAAAGTTTTTTACACTTATTTGATGTACATTGAACAGTTTTGGAAGTTAGTATTTTAAAATCTTCTAAAACTCCTTAATATAAAATGATAGAAAGGAAATGGCACTAAGGCACTATATCATTTTTCTAATGAATTTTACACATGGATTATGATATCTCGTAATCAAAAATTAATGTAATTGTAACAAATAATTAAAGCTACAATGACAAACAGTAGATTTCATGTTGAGTACCTGGTGACTAACAATTTTGTACAGTTTTTCAGGTGTATGAATCAATTCTCAAATTTTGTAGTCTTCTGCCCGTGAAAACATCTAACAATATTAATATTTGCCTATTTAATGGCAATGTCTATCAAATTGAAGTTGATTATTTAACTCGATAATAACCAGGTGATGACTTATTAACCCCAAACAGACTAAATTTAGTTTCTGTAGTTGTACAATTGCAAAACTATACAGCTTTGTAACCTTCGTTTATAAATTCTTATATGAACTGTAGTACACATTTTATTATATTGATTTGGATAAAGTACGATGTGACACATTACTAAACAGCTAGAAAGAATAATATTCTAAAAACAGCTCTTAGTTATAAGTACAAGGATAAACCTTTAGAGAGAACGATGAGACACTCTTCTCACTGTCCAAGAACGTCTGTTTCAATTGAAACTGTCCAGCACCTTAAGTCTACTTACTGGATACTGTTCAAAAGGGTGTTTAATTTATAAAAACCCACGTTTAACTACTTTATTTATTAAGGATATAAATACTATATCATGACTAATATGGCAATCGCTCAAAAAAAAGTTGCTTGTGGTATCAATAACAGCACCCGTAAATGTTGTATTGTTGCAAGGAAAATTTATTAATACCTTTAAAAAATTGTACTTTGAAGGATATGCGTTCATTGCAACAATTTTCGTCACTCTATAAATTTGTTCTCTTTTATTCCATTCAAATATGTATTATGTGTGGATAATATTACACAATATGCTTGCAACCGATTAATTAGCATGTTGAAAGTGGTCACGATAAAGCCATAAGAAAAGGAATATGCTTCCTATAAACTGTATTACAAAATTAATAAAGCACCAGGATATAACTACATCTGTACTTAAAATCCCATCGAGTTATTTTAAACTGATATGAGTATCATTTGTCATTTCTATAAAGGGCTCTGGGGAAGAAATGTTGATGTTGTTCCAATTTATAACGATTTTGGACAAATTATATGTTTTGAAATATGTAATAAAGTTTTAGAGCACATAAGACCACATTTTAAGTGAAAATACTCTATTGAAAAGTTTTTAAAGAAACTGAATCGGTTTGGGGTTCTGAAACCTACTAGCAGGAGTCTGATGGGGTACTGACCGAGAGTGAAGGTTTGGCACCAATCAAATCAATTTGCACGTAACATTTTGGATTTTGAGTTTTAAATGCATTATGGATAACATAAAATTACAATATATAGAATTTTCATTCTTTTCTACATTCATTCATATAAAATACAAAATTTTGAAAATAAATTTTCCTTAAAAAAGTCCCCAAAAATATTGTAATACAGATTTAGTTTTAGCAATATGAAGGTTACAAGACTTCCCCGTAATCGTCCTATTCGGTGATAAGATAACAAGGGATTAAGGTTAATACACTTTTACGAATTTGTCCTACTGTTGCATCACCTTTCTAATCTTAGCGAAAAATATCGCAACATTCGAAAAACAGTTCTAGGTATTGTAAATAGAAAGATACACTTGATGATAAAACTGAATGTTCCATTTTAAACCAATACTTCGAATCCTTAATCACTTTAAAATTGTGTTCTCATTTGTTTATATAGATAACAAATCTTAAGATTATGTTACTGTTTTTCTTAACTTTCTTCATCCTCAGCTTAAGAAACGAACAACATTCAATATTTTAAATTAAAAGAGGTGTTGCTACGTGCACGTTGATTCCCCAGCCAATGAAATCTATCTAGTGCTGATATTGAGCATCATTTTGTTTTTGTAATATTGTCATTTTAAAAGACTTAAATCTGCAACTACCCGACACGAGATCTCCAACTTTGTTTAAGTTTAAAAATGATCTGTTCATTTAGAATTGAAATAGTATTAGGAACTAAAAAAAAGTTATAAAAATGAAATTTTGATAGTGAGATTAAATTCATCTAACATACCAAGAGAAATGTATCATACAATGGTAAAATAGATGACACCTTTGTATTATGAACCTGTGGAAGAAAATAAACAACTTTTTATAGCATCTAAATAACATACACCACAAAATCAATTTTGCGATAGAGGTAGAGGAGAACAATAAAGTATCATTTTTAGATGTCTCAAGCACGGAAATGAAAACTTCAATTACAATACCAATTGCTACATAAATACCACAAAACATCACAATCCAGTACAGCTGCAATCAGTAGCCGAAACACTACTAACATAATTTCGAAGTCTAGCAACAGAGGCACCAGGAAATGAAAACCACGTTTTGCTAAGGCAAAATGCAATCTCATAAAAGCAAACTATGAAAGTAGAGACAAACCACACTCAACCAACAACAGAAATTAAAGAAGACTACCCCGTTGCCATGTGTTATGAAATAAAAAATTTAAAAATAGGATAACTAGTTCTAGTGCATAACTCCAGTTCAAATTTATTATAATGGTTTCTAAACTAGATTCATTAAACATTTTATACACTATGGACTCGGGCACCTTGAAAAAGTTCTAGAATACTAGAACATGTAGAATGGTTCGAGTGTTTCAGTGAGCTAGGAGCCGAACCATAAGTTCAACTAAATGAGTGGGGTTTTTAGTGAGGAACCAGACAGCAGCTCCTTCGATACTTAAAAAGTGTACGAAAAAGTAGCCATCAGATGGTAACTTTATTTCACATATCACTTGTGATGGTGGTTATCATATAGGATGCTCCGAGAGTGGCAGAGACTATAGGGGTCAGTATAGCATTCTAAAACACACTACTGCGATGTGAAAAGCAGCAGGAAACCACAACATTACCTCCCAAGTAAACACACTACATTTGATTTTCCAACGCTCCACCTGAAGGTACTACATTGGCCAGGAAAAGTTTTTTACCTAGCAATTTTGAATTTTGCTAAACCCTTGCTGTTCCAAGCAAGGTTAGGATCTTTAATGTACACAAAACCTACATTTTACCTCTCATCTGAGTGAGGGCGTATCTTTGTGAAAAATGCTTGCCTGACATTTTTCTAGCAGACCGTATTGTTGTTGTGATTCGAACTCGAGACCTTGGGCATAGTAATCACTCGCATACCAACTACACAACGGAGCAATCTACCAAGTACACCGTGTACCAAAAACGTTTTCAAAATGATGGCATTCTCTCGGATAAAAATTCCAGAGTTAAAATAGTCCCCAATTTGCATCTCTGAAAGGGGACTACTTGAAGGATGTGATCGGTAAGCTCAAGATGAAAAGCAAAACTAGGAACATTTTGCTAGTAGAGGTATGCAATGTTAGAAGCATGAATCACATAGGCAAGCTAGAGAATTTGAAGTTTGAAATGGATAGGCTAGCATTAGACATAGTAGGGATTAGCAAAGTTGTGTGGTCAGAAACGTGGAATTTTTGGAGCTGACTTTAGGATAATTTATACAGGATCAGAGAAAGGAAATTCGGGCATGGAAAAAGATAGAACACTGTAGAAAACTACTTACAAAAGAACAAAAGAGCACTCATAGTTAGATCTACAAAGATATCGAAGGTAAACTAAGATTCGTAAAAAGACATGAAAATTTAATAATTATGGGAGATTTTAATACAGTGGTAGCTGAGGGTAGGGAAGGAACGATAGTAGATGTATTTGGGTTAGGCACAAGAAACAACAGAGTAAATAAGCTGATAGAATTTCGTGACAAAAACAATTTAACCATTAAAAACACATTATTTCAACATCATGCGAGAAGGCGATACAAATGGAACATGCCAAGAGACATAGGAAGATATCAAATAGATTACATTCTTATTAGACAACGGTTTAATTATCAAGTAAAAGATTGAAAGCTACCCAGATGCAAATATATACACTTACCACAACACAGTAGATATGAAAACCGCACTTCAATTTAAAAATTTAAAAAGAAAGAATGGAAAAACGCATTTTGACTTTGAGAAACTAAAAGATGAAGATACCCACAAAAGATTTGAAAAAAAAGTCAAATAGATTGCTGAAAAACATCGAGAAAATTTCTCAGACTAAGGAAGTAGAACCAGAATAAAATAACATTAAATCCAGTTTAGACACTGTTGCCAGAGATATTGTGGGATATAAACAAAAGAGAAAATAAGAAATCATGGATAACAAAGAATATTCCGAATTTAATAGAAGAAAGGCGAAAATACAAATACAGACCAAACAAAGCAGCGACAAATCAGAGATACAAAACCATAAAATAGGGAATTATTTGCAAATACAGGAAAGCTAAACAACAATGGATTGAGGAAAAGTGTAGACATGTACAGACTAAGATGGAAATAGGAAAGACAGACGAAGCATACAACTAATTAGAATGAATTTTAGTGGTAAAGACTATACAGCAAAAATATAAGGGATGTGGGGGATACCTTATTATAAAAAATGCAGAGAAAGTGAATAATAGGAAACAAAGTATAGGGAATCTATGTGCAGTACAGGAACTAGAAGTACTTGAACAGGAATCAGACATTGAAAAGGATGTCTTGGGATATCCTATACCTAGAGATGAGTTTGAACTAGTGTTAAAGAGAAATATAAACAATAAGGCGCTGGGTATAGATAAGGAGCAAGCGGAAATTCTGAAAGCCACTACACAAGCAGTAACAGAACATCTGTTCCAACTTGTAAGCTCTGTGCATGAGACAGCCGAGATATCCAAATATTTCAAACTTTAAACCATAGTCATTTTAATGCTCCAAAAAAAGAGGTACGGATAGATGTGGATATTTTCAAACAATAACTTTGAAGCCAAATATGTCAAAAATATTAGCTAGAATTGTACAAAGACGAATAGAAAAACGGGCTGAAGAAATATTGAGAAAACATCAATTTGGGTTTAGGCGAAACAGGAGAATACGGGAGGGCATTTAAGCTTTAATGGTGATAATGGAGAAAACAATAGAAAAATGAGAAAGTGTGTATATAGAGTTAGTAGATCTGGAAAAAGCATTTGACAGTATAAAATGTTCGAAATACTAAAAACTATAAGAATGAGTTATAGGGATACACAGATAGTACATAGTGTATACAAAGAGCAAACAACGGTAACAGAATTAGAGCAGGAACTGAGAGAAGTAAATATTAGGAAAGTGATGAGACAGCGATGTGTGCTATTCCCATTAATTTTTAACTTGTATATCGAAGAGGCAGGATACTGTCAAATGCAAAAAACATTTGGAATGATTGTGCAGGGACAAACGAATGATATGATTAGATCAGCAACTAGCAAAAAAGAGTTAGATGTAGCTGTTACCGAAATGGAAACAGTCAGTACTAACAGAGAGATGCGATACGAAAATTCGCAAAAATAAAACTAAAGTATTATTATGTAAAAGAGGAGGAAATAAGTCAAAAACCAGAATACAAATAGGAAACGATAACTTACACGAGATTAAGGATTTCTGCTACCTAAAAAGCCAAATAGTGCACTATGGGAAAAGTGCCAAAGTTGTACAACAAAGATTAGCACAAAGCCGTGCTGGGTTTACAAGAAGAAGCAACTACTATATTTAAAGACAACAAACATAGAAACAAGGGAAAATTTGCCGAAAGCATATGTGTGAAGCCCAACATTGTACGACTGTGGAACATAGACAGTAAGAAAAGCGGACAAGAAAAAGATAGAAGCCTTTGAAATGTGGTGCTACAGACGTATGATCAAGATAGTATCGAATATATTACAAGCACAAAAAGGGAAAAGAGAGATAAAGGTCGATCTAGATTAGACTATTGCACACAGAGAGTGAAAGTTGTAAGCTGTGGAAATTTCAGGGAAATGTGTAGGTTACCCCGGAGTAGAAAATAATGGAAATACACATCCAAACCGTTTCAGAATGGAAAACCTAATGATGAAAAAGTATTTGTATTTAAATCTGATGATTATCGTAATTAACTGCAGGCGTTTATTTTACAATACTCTCAACAAATGTCCATTGTGCAAAATGAGTAATTGGAAAACTATGGATTCGGCAAATGTCTAGCTGGTGTGGTATCTTGGTAGCCATCAGGTTGCTTGTACCCCTTCGCTTACTATTGGATATCGGTGAAATACGGTATCTTTTTAGAAAACAATAGAAAAAGGAGAAAACGTGTGTATAGGGTTTGTAGATATGAAAAAATCATTCAACAATGTAAAATTGGGAAAAATGTTTCAAATGCCCCAAAAGATAGCAATGAGTTATAGAGATAGACCATAGGTTCCCAACGGGGGCGGTACCGCCCCCCAGTGGGTGCTGTAGCTTTCAAAGGGGGCGGTAGCGAGTACAGGGGCAAAAGGGGGGCGTTAGGAGGATCAAGGGGGGCGTTCGTGACGTACTTACCTTTTTAGAAAATAAATATATTAAAATACTTTGAAAATACCTAGTTGGCATGAATAGACAGTTTATTTAGCTATCTAAAATGTCTATGTTATTGTTATCGAGAAAATATACTTTAAAACATTTAATTCAGCATTAGGTCTATGAATACCTAATTCCGTTTAATATTGTCCGCAACAAGTCTTTGCAAGTTGATAAGCAAAGACGCGATATGACTTGCTTACAAAGTGCACCGCATCGCAAACAAGATAAAACATACAAGTTGATGCTTGTATGAAATCAAACGTATAAAAGGCAGGGATAGCTCTAGGAATGTGTTATTATTTTTGTGCTTCGCAAATAATCCATGTTCGTGAGTGATAAGTTATATAAGTCATTATAACCATTAATTTTATAATTATCTATAAATTCGTTGAAAAGTTAATTTATTTTAAACCGTGGCAAGTTTTGGATTTCAAAATGTCTGAATCTAAGAAGAAATGCCGGCAGTACAGTCTTTTGTATTTGAAATATGGATTTACGCACTCTCCTGTAAACCCATCATTACCCATGTGTTTACTTTGCCAAAAGTTTTCTCAAATGAAGCCATGAAGCCTTCTAGGCTACAAGAACATTTAAATAAAATGCATACTGATAAAAAGGACAAAGATTTGTCCTATTTTCAAGAACTGTAGAAGAAATATTTGAAACAGCCAACTATATCAAACCTATTTGCGTCGTCTTCTAAACAAGAAGATGATGGACTACGAGCATCATATAACATTTCATTGTTAATCGCAAAAACGGGAAAATCACATACCGTTGGCGAGGAACTTATCTTGCCGGCAGTCAGAGAGGTAATAAAAACTGTTCTTCATCATAAGACATCGGCAGATGTCATCAGAAAAATTCCTCTGAGTAATAACTCAGTGCAAAGGAGAATAGACGAAATGGCTCAAGACGTTGAAATATCATTATGAGATTACTTAAAAACTTGCAATTTTTCCATTCAACTTGATGAATCCACTCTACCAAATAACGAAGTACTGCTGTTATCATACGTTCGGTTCATAAAAGACGAAAAAATTTATCAAGAGTTATTATTTGCAAAAAATTTGGAAACTGATACAAAGGGAGAAACGATATTTAATACCATGAGTACGTTTTTTCAAGAGAAAGAAATACTTATGCATAATATTTTGTCGGCAGCTACTGATGGTGCTCCAGCAATGACGGGACGTCATAAGGGTTTCATAGCTCATTTGAAACAAGCAGTACCAAATGTACTCGCTATACATTGTATTATTCATCGTCAGCACTTGGTTGCAAAAAATCTGAACGAACGTTTGCATTCGTCGCTTCATTACGTTATTAGAGCAGTAAATACGATTAGAAGCAATTCATTGCATGACAGATTATTTAGCCAACTTTGTAGTGAAAATGATGAAGATTACAATCGCTTGCTGCTGCACACAGAAGTTCGTTGGCTCTCAAAAGGTACTTGTTTGAACCGTTTTTTCAACTATTTGATTCAGTACTGGACTTTCTTGAAAACAGAAACGAAAAATTGCGCGAAAACCTGATTATACATAAAATGACATCGCTTATTTGACAGACTTGTTTAAAATATTTAATGAAGTCAATTTACAATTGCAAGGTGACGAATTGAATTTAATTAAAACAAAAACGTCATAGCTGCTTTTGTGGGAAAACTTCTTCTATTCAAACGAAATCTAGGGAGAGGTGAATACAGCCACTTTCCCACATTATCAGCAGTCTCTGCAAAACATGAAGATTTACTTACTTACTGCCAACACTTGGACGTTCTTCATGTTGATTGTGTGAGCGATTCCAGGATATTTTAAACATGAATATACCGGGTTGGGTTTAGATCCTTTCGCAAATGCAGATACAGCAGAATCATCAAATTTAGAAGAGGAACTCGTAGAACTCACAACTAACGAAGAACTAAAAGTAAAATTCAGAAATGGATATCAAGAGTTCTGGCTTCAAAACCAATACCAGTTCTTTACCCTGGATTGTGGTCAAGAGTACAGATATTTTTAATTGCATTTCCTTCATCTTATTTGGCTGAGCGTGGGTTCAGTTCAGTAGCTAATTTATTGTCTAAGAAAAGGAACAGACTGCACATTACTGAACGTGGCGATTTGCGGCTGATGTTAACGAAATTGGAACCCGACATTAGCAAATTGTTAAAACTTCACCAGCCTCAACTATCTCATTAATTTTTCTTCTTAATCTTTTTCTGTTCATTATGTATTCATATTTAAGTTTTTAATAAACAAGTTTGTACTACATTTGATAGTCGTTTTAATTAAGGTTTACTTTTGCGATTTTTAATATATATACCTTGTCCAACGCTTTAGTGAACGCTTGTAATAGCAGTCAAAAGTGCAACGTTCGTATATGAGTATCTATGTATATATATATAGATAGATAGATAGATAGATACTATGCAACAATATTTTAATATTCGTTATAATGCACTATGATGAGGAGGGGGGCGTTGGAAGTTTCTTTTCCAGTAGAGGGGGCGGTGGTTCAGAAAAGGTTGGGAACCTATGAGATAGACGGATGGCACATAGCTTATACAAAGAGCTAACAGCGGTAATAGAATTAGAGCAGAAACATGGAGAAGTAAATATTAGGAAAGGCGTAAAACAGGGCTGTGTAGTATCTCCTATCACGAGTGAAGTAAGCGTTAAATGAGTTAAATTTTGATTTGCCCTAAAGGAATAGGGACTCCGTAACAATATAAGGATGCTTCGACTAACTGCAGTGATGCGAGTTTTTCCTATTGTCAAAATCGATGGGTGCCAAACAGTCTGTTACAGAAATTCTTTTGATGTCATTTTTATGCAGAAGACTGTTATTAAAGAAGTTTCTTAAAATAAAATACTCCTTCCAAATAAGACTATCTCCGGGGTAGCTATGTATCCTTTATAAATCACTGCCCTACCTACTTCCAAAATCAATTAAACTAAAAATCAACTTAAACTTAACTTCTATAAACTTAAAAATTATTTCAGTACACATATAAATATCCTTTCCTAAAAAAATTATTACCCGTAAATCTGGCCAGGTATTGCTAAAATAAATTCTAAAAAAAAACCTAAATCTAAGCCATCAACAAAACTATTAACCTATTCGCCTTAATCGAATAGTATAACTCCCTCTACCACATTTTTTCCTCTAATGGAACTTCTAAATACGTATTTCAACCACTAAGTGGTCATCATCAGTAAAAAATAGCTAAAATTAAAGCTAGTTTTTACTTCTGAAGGTATTCTGCTCACTGATTAGACTGAAGTGAAACTTAGCAAATACAATAATGATTGATGCTGACCACTTAGTGGTCGAAGTACATATTTAGGGGTTCCGTTAGATAAAAAAATGCTAAAAAAAGAAGTTATACTTTTCGATTAAACATTACGCCTCGGAGTTCCTTTGATGTTTAAAACTGTTCGTCAATTCAAATTTTCCTGCTTTCCTATTTAATTATAAGACATTAATAAATCCCAAATTATTGGCAACGTCGTTCTTATAAAACAAAACAAAAAATAGTTGAATACCAACTTTGTGCTATATCATTGTCCTTTCCAAAATACTTAACACCTACATATTTCTTAATGTATTAACCTAATACCCTTCTACCTAAATTTAACCACCATACGTCCTGTTGATAAATCATTAAGGGTGGTTTTGTGGTGCAATTGGTGTGCGCATGACTACTATGCCCAAGGTGTCCTGGGTTCGAATCCCAACACGGTCTACTTGAAAAATGTTAGACGAACATTTTTCACATTTTACATCCTCGTTCGGATGAGAGGTAAAATGTAGGTCCCGTTTGAGAGTGTTGTCATGCACGTTAAGGATCCCTACCTTGCTTAGAACAGCAAGTGCCTAGCAAAATTCAGAATTTCCAAGTAAAAAACTGGCTTCCTGAGCAATATGGTACCTTCGGGTGGAGCATTGGAAAAGCAAATTTAGTGATAAATCATTAATAAATAGAAATCAATTACTGTGATGTTCAATTAGTGTACTACATTGTAAAACATCAAACATATTTACATCTACACTCATATAAATTATACCGAATCATAAACAAGCCGATAACATTACTTACAGTTTGAGTCATCTAGTTTAAGGTTGAGAATGTCCAGACCACACCAGCTTCCATTTTGTTAATAATACACTTCCTGATTTTTTTCCATCTTTTGAATGACAGCTACCACACAACCCCAAAATTTCAATCTAATGGTGGGATGAACAATTTCAGTTTCACTCCCTAAAACGGTCATCACGACGCTAATTTCACCTGCAGATATATTGAAAAAACCTTGTTATACGCAAATGTAAATTCAGATAATTTGTTGTATGCCATGTTTCTCTTCCAATAAGCTGTGTTCCATTCAACTGTCTACAATTCCATCACCTCACTACATTTCTAAATTCTAAACCAACTTCCCTAATTTTTACTTTCTAAACTTAACTGGCCCTATGGCCTCATTCAGAACGGCCGATTCTCCACCTGCAATATCATATTCTCGAATCCCTACATAATTGATGTTTTCATGTCAATGTTTCCTATAAAACTGACGTTAATTCTTCTTCTGTAGTGTCCAACATAATCTATGCACACTGTAACTCATATTTTATTACGGTCAGTATCTGATTAATACAATGTATCGAGTTTAATCTAAGCTTTCCTCACTTCACCATTTTCACGCTTACAGGACAAATGCTAGCTCAAGTTTAATAGAAAAGATAGTTTTAATCAGATAGTTTTGGCATACCGCTGAAGTCTGTGGTATAGGACTCTGAATTCTCACTAGTATTAAGAAGAAGGTATCCGAAGCACATGAAGTAAACCAACCCACGCAATCGTGTAGTAAGAAAGGAAAGTGCATCAAATCGAAATCTTGTGATGTAGACGATTTTGTTAAAAATTGTATAAAGAGAAAAATCTACGATGTGAATTCTAAACGTAATAAAGATAATATTAATTTGGAATATATTTTATAACCTATTTATTTTTTTTAGGACTTCACGTAATGATAAAAACCCTAAACAAGAACTTGCTTTGTCCGGAGTATTTACTTTTAGTATAAGTAGTTTGAAGAGGCTTTCATCCACCATCAAATGATGATTACAGATGGGAATTATTTGAATTGGAACATGTTGCTGGCAGCATGAGTACAATTCTTAAGAGATTACGAATTAAACAAACAAAAGCAATTATACAAGCTTGTTTTCTTAGACAAATCGTGGATTTTCAGTCGACACTCAACAAAAAAAGTTGGATTGATAACACAAAACAAAGTATTAAGAAAAACCCATTCAGTGAAGGAAAACGGTGAGTTTCTGATTACTTGTTTTAAATAATCTTCTTTATTTTGTTAATGTTTTAAGTTCATCCTGCTGCATGCGGGAAATAAAGATGGATTTGATAAGAATGCGTCTCATTTGTTTTCTACTAAATCATCAAACGCATACTATATGGTGATATAATACCGAACTGTTTACATAGTGGTTTCAAGAAAGTTTAATTCCAAACTTAAACCAACCCAGCCTTATTATATTAGATAATGCATTTTAATCATCCCAAATTAATTGAGAAAATGCCAAATACAACCTCTAATAAACAGGAACTAATGGACTACCCGCTGAAACATAAAGTACCTTTCGAAACTAATGTTAAAGAGAGAATTGTTGATCTTATATGTTTGTTGTGGTTTGTTTAGCATTCTTCTTGAAGTTTTTATTATTTTGACAACGATCCTAGGACATGGATCGAAACGTAAATAAAATAGATTTTAAAAACTATGAGTGGTTTCATTTCCAAAGAAGATTAAGAAGAAAAAAATTGTTGATCTTAGTCCGAGAGAATCTGTTATATTTGTGTTAATGAAATAGTTAGCCAAGATTTTTATATTGCTAGGTATCCTGAAAACAAGCTTGTCATATGTAAATTCATATCATATACAACTTTTAAAGAGTGCTCAGATTAAATACTTCTACTACTTCCAGAATTGTTTAATATATTATTAGGGCATACATTACACAATTGGCGACGAGGATAAAGTTATGGCTAATATTGGAAAAATTGAGAAATTTAATACTACTCAACCTGAAGCATGGAAACCTATGCCGAAAGATTAGAGTTCTTCATGGAGGCTAATAATATTAAAGAGGACAAACTTAAACGTACAACCTTATTAACAGTTTGTGGTTTAGAATACTATTCTACGAATAAGTTGATTTGTGCTCCCAAAAGAGTACTGGAACATTCTTATGGAGAAATAATTACAAAACTAACTGAACATTTTTCTCCTAAACCTTCTACAATAGTTCAGCACTATAAGTTTTATAAAAGGGTTCAAAAACAGAACGAATCAATTGCTAATTTTGTTGAAGAATTGCGACTTATGGCCGATAGTTGCGAATTTCCAGGTAATTTCTTAGGTAAAGCCATACGAGACTGCATCGTTTGTGGGGTAGAAAGTGAATCTTTACAGCGTCGTTTACTTGCTAAAACATCTGACTTTAAAAGTTGCTTACAGAGTTGCAATTACTACCGAAACTGCCTCGAAGAATATAGTTGAAATAAAGGATGATTGCAGTAGTACCACAGATTCGTGTTTTTTTTTTATAAAAAATAAGAATAAGGATAATGCAGAGCAGAAGTGTTACAGCTGCGGTGGTAATCATTCGCATTCAAAATGCAAACTCCGATATTCTAGGTGTGTTGCCTGTTATAAAAAAGGTCACATTGCAAAAGTTTGTTTTTCAGAGAAAAACCATTCAGCTACTACAAATGTAATATCGGATAATAAAAATAGTCGAAAAAAAGAATTTAAACAAGAAATAAATATTCTTTCTGCTTCTTGTATTGCTCCTAATACAATGGAAGTTTTAATTGATGGTCAACAGTGTTTGTTTGAAGTTGACATTGGTTCAGTAGAAACATTACTGCCGGAAAGATGTTTTAGAACTTTATCCTATTGTAACTCCTAAACTGGATCGTTCGAAACTTAATCTTATAGATTACAACAAGTTCTCTTGCACTGCTGGGGTTGCACGTGCGTGCATGCGCGCGTGTGATGTTAATGTTGATCATGGGAATACGAGTGCAAATCGTTGCCGGCAATCGAAAAAATTTGCTAGGATGGAAATGGTTTAACGCATTGGGTATCAAGCTAATAATAAGAGACAATAAGGAAGTTGTGTAGAATAGCACTGAGACTAATACTGCTAGTATTACAAATGACTCAAGTACAAATCGAAAATTTGCAACGCTATTCGATAAATTTGTGGACGTTTTTCTGTAGGCATAGGTACTTTTAGCGGTGTCCATGTATCACTCGGGATAGATCCAAATTTTAAACCTATCTACATGAAGGCCAGGTCAATACCATTTGCTCTAAAGTCACATGTTGAGGCGAACTTGTTCGACTAATTAAGCAAGGTGTTCTTGTTCCTATTACGTACTCAAAGTGGGCTACTCCAATTGTGGTAGTGCATAAGAAAGAATCAAACAAAATCAGAATATGCGGAAACTATAAAGGCACGCTTAACAAAGCATTGTCCAAGCATCCATATCATATTCCTTCTGTGAAGGAATTATTATCTAATTTGGATGGTGGAAAGGTGTTTGGGAAGATTGATTTATCCAATGCTTATCAACAACTAGTAGTTGATGAAGAGTCTGCAATTGCTCAGATGATTATTACTCATAAGGGAGCATTCGCTGTTAGGCGTCTACAATTTGGTATTTCGGTGGCTCCTGGAATATTCCAAAAATTTATGGAAAAACTCTTGCGGAATGTTGAAGGCGCTGTGCCATTTTTTGACAATGTTCTCATCTCTGCTCAGACTGAAGAGGAATTTGCAAATCGCATTACTCGAGTTTTACAATTTTCAAAGATAGCGGCCTAAAACTGAATAAAGAAAAATGTATTCTTGAGTCATCATCTGTTACAATCCTAGGGTTTCGTGTTGATTCTGTAGGCATCCACTCAACCGAAGAAAAGTACAAGGTTATACATGATGCACCAATTCCCAAATATATAGAGTTGCAAGCATTTTTGGACATGTTTAATTTTTATCACATTTTTCTAAAGGGCAAAGCCACAATTACTGAACCTTTACATAGGCTCCTGGATTGTTCAAGCGAGTGGGTTTGGACTGCTATCCATGACAAAGCTTTTAAGAATGTAAAAAAAATTAATTATTTCAAATGTGGTGGTGGTACACTACGATCCAATGAAACCAATAACGATTACTTACGATGTTTCTCAATATGGCGTTGGTGCTGTTCTTGGCCACGTTTTACCAAACGGAGTGGATGCTCCAATTGCATTTTACTCTAGAACAATGAATTCTACAGAAAGGGGTTATTCACGCTTGGATCGGGAAGCTTTAAGCATTATTGCAGCAATAAAAAAATTCCATAATTACTTGTATGGCAGGAAATTCACAATTGTTACGGACCACAAACCACTTTTGGGTCTTTTTGTTCCGGAGAAGCCAACTCCAAATATTATTTCTCCTAGAATGCAACGTTGAATAATTACGCTAAGTACAAACTACAAACCTGGCAAGCAAATTTCTAATGATGGGTTAAGTAGACTGCCTTTGCCTACCATAGAAAAAAATATTGAAAACCCAAAAGAAGTTCTATTATTGGAATTGATGGAAAATCCGCCTTTAGATGCTAAGCAAATTTTTTTGCTAACTGCTAAGGATTCCATTCTGGCACGTGTGTTAAACTGGATATTGAAAGGATGGCCTGAAAGACGGGTATCAGAAGAGTTCAAAATTTTTTATGCCTGCAGGAACGAATTATCGTCACATAAAGGTTGAATTCTCCACGGATATCGCGTGATTATACCGTAGGAATTCTTGAAGTACTGCATGCATGTCATCGTGGCATCGTCAAGATGAAAGCAATAGCAAGAAGTTGCTAGGTATCCTAAAAACAAGCTTGTCATATTATATAAATTCATATCATATACAACTTTTAAAGAGTTCTCAGACTAAATACTTCTACTACTTCCAGAACTGTTTAATATATTATTAAGCCATACATTACAGAATCCAAAACCTAAAGCTTATGAACGAAGATTAAATTGCAGCAAAGCATGGTCATAAAGTTTTACAATAAAAATGTGGAACGATTTAACGAACAATACAATGATTATAACGCAAGAATGATACGACTTGAATCACTTCAACAGATAGATACTGCATATTGGGAAAAATTTAAAACAACATGCTCACAAATGTACGGAGAAATATTGAAAAACAATTTGACGTAGTTCAAACATTAATTATAAATGGTAGCAATGAAAGCAGTAGTAGTGACAATGACACTGACTGTAGTAATGATTGAGGAATAAGTGAATCTAAACTTTAAAATACTAGCTTACTGATCTAAGAATTGTAAAATTTCATTCTGGCAATTATTTATGTAAATATTTGTTGTATTGTATTGTAGAACATAAGTAGTAAATATTTCAAAATGTTGATTTAATGGTTAATGTTTCAATGCAAAAACCCACTACCATATTATAATACTGCAGGTTTCAGTAGTTGAATCACATGCAAATACGAGATATTTTAACTTATTGTTGAAATACATCAAATGTATATGGTAGAGTTACTATGTCAAATATTAAGTATATAATTATAGAAAAAGTATTTAAATACTGATTGTTTAATAATTATTCTTTTGAATACAACACAGGAATAACAATTTCTAAGCTCATCGCAGATAAGCTTGTGAAACATATGCTTAATACATTCCAACTCTGGAAAATAAGCATTCGCATGGCACAGAAGACTAACAGAACACTTTACTCTTACTATCTCACTTAGAAAAAGGTAATTAAAATTATTAACTTTCCAGCATGGTATGGCATCTTCACTTGTCTCCCCAATAACGTCTTCGAGATACAGTCGAAGCTAATGTATTATATCACACATTTACAATTCTAATATGATTAATTATTTCGATCGATATTTGACATAAAATTTGTAAGCTTAAAAGTTTTGTACAGGTTTTAGTTTGAATTTGTATTAATGATAGACTAAAATATTTTTCTCCACTAACAAAACTGGTTGCACTTGCAGAAGGTATTAAAATTTTACCTAATTCTTGAACAGTATTCCATTTGCAATGCTAAGTGCAATATGAAGTCGGCATCAATATAATAATATGTCGTTTATTAATGGGTTTAGAAGAATCGTTGGCTTGCTATAAATTATAAAAACATTTTTTAAATGACTTTTATTAAGACGTACAATAACTTACTTTTGATATAATGAAGACTTGTTTCGAAGTATCCGGTCTTGAATATCCATTTACTTGCTAATAAAAGCATCTCTACTCATCAAATTATTTATAATACTGTTCAAATTCTTTGAATTAAGTAAATTCTTGAATAAACATTTGTTTATAAGACTTACTAACCTATGTTTGTTTACAAGTCGAAATGCGACATAAACTAACCTATGTTACATCTGTCAATGTTAATAAAACATTATATTCCAAGGTCGCATTGCATTCTGGAGCTTGCTGGATATGCGTTTTAAGGGTATCGCAGCATACCATTATGAACAACGAGTCATAAGCAACTTTGTTTGGTTTTGAATATATATTTTGTCCCATCAAAATTAAATTTTGTTCCTTTCACGTCCAATTTATTATTAGCGTAACACATCGCGTTACATTCCATTCATTTTTAACTTGTATATCGAAGTGTCGATGAATATTGTCAAATGTAGAAAGTCATTTGGAGTTATTATGCAGTAACAAACAATTGATATGGTTAGATTCGAAGATGATATAGCAGTATCAGTATCTAGGAACATAGCTCTTAATGAAATGTAAACCGTACTAACAGAGATACAGTATGAAAATTAACAAAAATAAAACTAAAGTACTGGTATGTAAAGGAGGGGGAAATAAATGCAAAACAAAAATACAAATAGGAAATGAGAATCTACAAGAGGTTAAGAATTTCTGCTACCTGGAAAGCATAAGGCAAGATGGGAAAAGTGCAAAAGATATAAAACAAAAATTAGCACAAAGCTATGCTGCATGTAACAAGAAAAATAACTACTGTTTGAAGACAACAACCATAGAAACAAGTCAAAGATTGCTGAAAGCATATACGAGCATCTACACATTGCTCAAGCTCCGACGTTTATGCTGTAAATATTAAGAATAATTAACATAATAACTAAAAATCCACCCTCTAAATAAGCATCTCCATCATAGAAACGATACTATCATCATACATGATTTTCCCATAAATAAGTGCAAATGTTATGGCATTGATAATCAATGGTTATAGGTTATATTGACGGTCTGTCTTAATTTTACAAAAATTGCAACGTTGTAGCTTAAGCAATGTGTAGACGCTGTGATACGTGACAGTAGGAAACGTGGAAAAAAATAGAAGCATTGAAATGTGGTGCTACAGATGTATGATGAAGATATATATATATATATATATCATGGGCAGACAAAGTTAAAAACAGAGGTACTGGAAATGGTATAAGAAAGAAATATCTAGAAAACAGTAAAAAATATGAGAGAGAGGGTGGTAGGGCACGTTCTAATGCATGAAGGAATAGTGCAAAATATAGTAGAAGCAGAGAAAAAGAGGTAGAAGTAGACTTAGATTAGACTATTTCACACAGATAGTGAACAATGTAGACTGTGGGAATTTTAGGGAGATGTGTAGGTTAGCTCAGAATACGAAGCAATGGAGGTACACGTCTAACTAGTTTTAAAGCTGAAGACCTAATGATGATCGATAATTAAACTAAAACCGGAACACTGTTTTCTTATAGTCAGGAATGCCCTCCTCAACAATCTCCAAAGATGTAAACATCAGCGATTTAGAAGTGATTGCTACAAGTAGTTTACCATCTCAAACTAATAAGCTTTACTATGCACTGTAAAAGAAATAGAACCTGTTTTGGCAATTTATGAATATGTACGTATAATTTCTTCAATGCAATCATAATATTAATAAAATGTGAATTGCATTAATAACATACACATTAGGTAATAAAGATACATTCATAATATTAATAATAAAAAATCTAATTGAACAAATTAAATAAATAATTGGTTATTGTATACCTTTTTGATTTATTTAATGTACTCTGAGAAATAAGCCACAAATATCAGATTTTAAGCAATTGTTCTATACTGTTAAACACTTGTTTTCCATTTCTAAAATTTTGTTGTTTGCCCAAATTATGATAACAGGGATTGCGGCGACGAGTGAGGTGGGGGTGCGGAAGCAAAATAACATAACCCAAACTGCCCCAAAAATTATTAGTATGTATACAACATATACATATGGAGAAAGCATTAGTCAGTCCAATACAATAGAAATACAACATTCAACTAATAACAGAGAAAAATAAACAGAATAATTATGAGGTTCATTCCAGAATGTTTATACATATTTAACCCTGTAACACATACCAATAAAAAAATATCACATAAATATAAATATGACAAAAATCTTACCTACTTACTACGCTGATGATGATAAGTTAGCCCCAGTAGAATCTACTAAAGTCTAAGAAACAGAATAAATATTTACAATAATGCATTTAGGTGCAATCAACAATTCAGCACTAATAACAGCTGATGAATAATTATCAATTCTATATATGATTTCAAAACCAATTAACTCGTTTACTCATCAATAAAAAAAACAATATCAGACAAATCTACAATAAATCCTTATTCTAATAATGTCTTAAATAAATTTGCTGATTAATTTCTTAATATTTCTATAAGACATAGTGAGTAAAGCAATTGTTACCTGTTGGCTATCATAATATTCCCTGACTTAAACGTTTAAGGGTTATTGGTACGTGTAATGTACTTAATCTGTGTACAACGGCTGCCAGACGACATTGTTGTAACAACAATGTGAGATTTCTGTGTTAAGGTCAAGTAAATATTGGTAAAAAGAACCGAAGAATGTTAAAATATTGACTAAAAACATTAAAATTTCTATTAAAGGAACATCGGCTTCAAATACATATCAGTCACATAAAAACTGCTTGGTTGAACACCATTAGTACACATGTAGAACACCATTTGTGTCCCATAAAAGTATCAAAAATAAAAAATGTATATCCAATATGATATTGGCACAAAATTATTACCCAAAAATTCTATCTTTATGTTATCAAATTTGATCGCATTTGACCAAAATAAAAGTCTCAAAGTTTAACTAATTGTTTACCGAAGTAAAAAAACTTTCTTTTACAAATTCATAACTTTTTAACATGTAAAAAATTCTCAACAATAATGTTTATAACAAAATCAAAATTTGTCTTTTTAAAGCAAAAGACTGCTCTCTAAACATAAGCTTGTTTTCAATATTTAATCAAAAAACTTTGTAAACACAATGCATTGAACTATCATTTCTATCCTGGGCAGATCTTATCAGATAGATTACAGTTTCATAATTATTACGCAGTGTGTATTTAAATTTTGCAATGAAGTGAAATAAACTTCCATGTACATAACAAATTAAAAGTAAACAAAAGTTCACTGCTATTACTTATCAAGTACTTTTTGTATTAAGTATATAAATTTTCATAACCTAAAAATTTTTGTATGAACACAAATGCAAACACTTTGCAATTGTCACTAAACGAAATTAAATTTCTATACTAAGTTTTTATAATTTATATGTGAATAAAAGCTAACTTCAAGATTGAAGAATGTTTAATTTGAATTTTAGGAAAGCTACACGAAGCATCTGCTTTCATCACAAAAAAAATATAACGTCGAAAATATACTTCAAAATTTATTTGAAGTTCGAATGTAAACAAAGCCTACAAATATATAAACCTAACCTAACAAGAATTTCTTTCTGCGGTTTGTAAAACCAGTTTAACAATAATCGAAAGTGAAACAGGTCATATGGTCATAAACATGATAGCAAATTTCGTGTTTTTTATATGACCGTCTGTTTATCAAAGACTAACGACATTCTAAACACATGCAAAATTTCTTAAATTTAAGAACGAACCAAACTGCATCTGATTTTCATAGACAAATCCCATCAGAAATTTCATCAGCTCCAAACAACACCATAAACCATTTCAAACTTAGGAAACCGTAACCATTTCTTGGGGTAACAGCAATCACGACCACATGTCCGCAATCTCCAATCCTTGTACAGAACAATATAACTTACAAAACAAAATTCTCACTTGTACTTTTCTATTGTTTTTCGTAGGTGCGCGTTAGTAGAAGTTATTGATATTTATTCAAGTCTACCATAACTTTAACCACTCACACAAATAATTTAATCAAAGGTCGCAAGCCTCTAGTCTGGAAAACATCTTGAGGAATTGATAGCGTGGCTGCGACTAACGAACAAACGAGTAACGAACGATAGTGACGATTCAAAGACTCGCCGTTAGAGGTGGGGAAATACGAAAGCAACAAGATTGCTAGAGATGCTCGACAAAATAACTTTATGTCACACAGATATTTTACTACAAGAAGATTATTAAAACGAAGCGTTCCATTATGTACTATATGGAACATTAATAAAGAATAGGGCACGCTTGGCGCATTATACTTGTAATTCAATGCGAATAAATACTGATCAAGTTAAACATGCTTCAACATGAAGTATGTATGTGTTTTATACAAGGTGGTTACGAACACAAATTTCACTCCACTAAAATTTTCACTTTGCTTATTTTTACACGGTATTATTAATTGTTATATTGAATTTCTGTAATTTTATGAGAAAACTTAGGTAACACATCCTGCGGGTACTTAATATCTCCATTAGTTTGATGAACTTTCGTGTTGTTTTGCAGTGATGCGACTGATTCTATTGACAGACGTTAACCGGGTTTTTCCATTATCAATTGTAGTTTTGCTTGTTAGATTGAACCAATAAGTTGATTGTATGGCATATATCTTGGATGATTGCTTTTTAAGAAACAATTAGTTTCGTTTGTGTAAAATTAGAAATATGCTATTTCCTTTAATAAGGTAAAAATGCAATTTGTTGAATGTTTTTAGTGAAACAGTGACATAAGAACGTAAATAAATTCGTGTGATGATATTTTCATATTCAGTCAAGCGGTACTAAAATGAATTTTGTTAGGGTTACCACTAAGTAATATGTTATATAATGGAACACTTTAGTGAATTTTGTTGTTTTCGAAATTATAGTGTAAAATGTGATCTAGCAGATGTCAACTACAAAAGTTGTTGGCCCCGACAGTGAATTATTAGAATCTTCAAGACCATGTTTCGATAGCTTAAAACATGAACGTCATGCCAAACTGTACGGCTTACTGTTTCTTCTCTACATCGTTCTGATGATTTCCCTAGGAGAAAATTGGGTCTGAAGTTTCTTTTTTAAGTTTTTTTAAAGTTACTCATGGCACAACTACAGATGTTCCGGTGTGGAAATTGAACTTACTTTGCTCAAATCGTCGGAATATGTTAACGTGACAGCAGTTATTGATCGAGTATGAATTATAAAATAACGTCATGCCAAACTGTACGGTTTACTGTTTCTTCTCTACATCGTTCTGATAATTTCCCTCGGAGAAAATTGGCTCTAAATTTTCTTTTTTAAGTTTTTTTAAAGTCACTCATGGCACAACTACAGATGTTCCGGTGTGGAAATTGAACTTACTTTGCTCAAATCGTCGGAATATGTTAACGTGACAGCAGTTATTGATCGAGTATGAATTATAAAATAAGATTAACAATTACTGTTCATAAAATGCTCTATATAAAAAAATTTAGAGTTACACTATTGTTTAGATCTGACATTACCTAATACTTTTTTGTTACAGCTGCTGCAAAATGCATTTCGGCCAGTAGATGGTTCTTTTTCCCTTTTATTGGTGTTGTCTATTATTATATAATTATTTTAGGGTTTACTTATCAGGAATTACTGTTAAGAAGTGCTTGCAGACACTGGGTAAATATATACACTTTTTATGACCATTTTTATATACGAGAATGTCAAATATTTAAAAATTGTGGAAAACCAGTGACTGAAAATAATCCACTATATATTGTTTTGGTGTTTTGTTTAATTTTGTTTCATGTAAATATTAGGATTGAGGTTAAAAAACAGTTTGAGGTGATTAAGGAGTGTATTAAATATTTTTTCGAAGATTTTTGTACTGTGTAAATCCTCTGGGATATGATGGATAAATATTGTTTTTTTCACGGGTTGGTTTTCCATTTTGTAACATGTTTTTAATTTGAGGTGTGTAAATAAACTTTCTTTCTTGAGGTTTTCTTTTCTATCCTTGTGACCCACTCCACTCTTTGAATTCCTTTTTTGTTGCAGTACTTGGTGTGGGCTAATTTTCTTTGCTAACTTTACTTTTTTTTCTTGTCCGCACAGAATATCGTAACAATGGTCAGAAATATTTGGAGTTGCTTCAAAATGATAGTGGGCCCGCCATCGATAATGTTGCAAGACCTGCTAAGGAAAATATTTAATTTCAGTAGTATGGTTGTTCTGCTCATTTTACAAGTGATACAATTGCTTAGATAAATGAATCATTTCTTAATTCATGGATAAGATGTGGGGTACCAGCCCGATTTATCACAAAATGACTTTTTTCCTGTGGGGTCATTTGAAATCAAAACTTTAGTGCCAGACATTCCTTAGAAAACAAAATTATTGAAGAATGCAGGAAATTAACTAATCGGCTACTTGCCAACATAAGAAGAAACTTTTATTAGACTTCATTCTATTTGGCAGCAAATGGTGAATTATTTGAACATTTGTTGGTTAAGTGTTAACAGTTTCTTGCTTATTTTTGATATGTATTTATAAAAACTTTGAAATAAATTAATGTACGCCTGTATTTGGTCATATTCCATTACGTTCATGTTATTGTTAGTCGGTTGCGAAGAACGCCTGGTCAGAGTGTCACTGCAGGCCAAATAATGGGGATCTGACCATTAAAACACACATTTGACCTAACCTGACTGCCTAAAAATGAAGTTTTAAATTTTAAACAATTTGTGTCTTGCCGTAAAATAAATAGGGAAGCAGGAAATTACAAATGCATGATTTTAGACATTAAATCCCTATATACATCAAAGCAATTCGCCAACTAGTATATCATTTGTAACTGTTAACAATGTGCACAAAAGGAAATGTGCATATATGAAGAGCTGCAAACACTGTAACAGATGTGAACTGTTACTTGTTTATAAATTACTAACATAGAGCTACGAACAATTTATTTGTAATAAATGTATGATTTGGTTTAAACTCTCCTTTTATTATAATAAATATATAAATGCGTAACACTAATGCTTATTGTGATTTTTTTTTAATGTACATTTTGCAATTGATATACACTTCCTCTCAATCGACTTCGTCACCATGTTAAGAAATAACCTAAATCAAACAAAGCCTGTACCTTGTAATATTTATAATCTCATTGGTTTAATTTTTGAGTATTCAACAATATTGAGAGTCATTTTAAAAATGTGGTGCATAATAATCGAAAGAACAGCTCATAAGGACTTGAAGTTGCTAAAATTCACCTTCGTTGTCCTACTTGGTATAAGATAAAAAGATTAGTGTTAATTCTCTTTATCAGTTTTCTAGTGTTTAGAAATTCTAATCAATGAGCAAACTGTTCCATAACTATTTTTAATTTGGAAATATCTCAGGTGTACAATGAATAATTTTGCTACACGTGTATTTTTATTATCTATTATTGGCAATTTTTAAGTTTCAAGTCATGGCATTTGTTTAACGAAAAAGTACGATTTTCGAATCTTTTTATTCAATTATTTGATAGCTATCATAAGAGCCAAGGTATGTAATTTCATCTGGTACAAGATCGTGCATAATCTTCATATCAAATTTCAAATCGCCTAAACCTTTTTTACCATTAAACTTTGACCTTTATCAATCAACATGTTAAGCATAGTTTTGTTTAGTCTATTTCCTCAGCAATCGGTCATTCTGAGCAAGGTTGAATGAACATGTTTCTAGTAGTGGGGAAGCTGAGGGTTGTAGATTACATACAACAAAGTTTATATGAGCGTCGAAAGGATTTGCTGTTCTTGCACCTGCCATGCTTAGGCTACATTTTACACTTATTTATTTCAGTGTACTCTCCAATGACTCATTTTTAGGGCACTAAAATCTGCCTAATCCAAATATTTATGTTCATGACACATGGATGGTAGCTCTTTTAAAAAATAGATTTGTAAATACTTGACAAGTGATCTCACCATCCGGTAAAATTTTCTACACATTTTAAAAACCTATAACAATATTTTGGTGCAAAGAAAATTTTAAAAAATAGAGGTTCAATACAGAGGATTCTGTAGCTAATAAAAGTTCCATTTCCAACTAAAAAAGGAAATGTGATAAATCATATTGATAGTAAGGTCCTTGTTTTACAACCAATGGGTTTCCAGTCTTTATTTCTGCTGCCATAGTGTACAAGTCACTTCGAGTTAAATTGAAACAATTTGATTTAATAATAGGTGCCAAATATTTAACTGAAAATTTAACTGAAATATTGTTGTTGTTACTGCAATAGGTCGTATGTCAAGAAAATAGGCGTTTTCAGCTTGATGTGCCATTCGAACCAAAATAATCAAGCCTACCTACTGAAAAAAAACGGCTATGGCAAAGAAGCACGGGGTAGGGTGGGTAAACAGAAACAATACGTTTTATGTAGCAGTTGTCTCATTTTGGAGAGTGCAATTTCATATATCGAACTCACGTTGATTCTTATTAATTTATTTTGTATAATCTACCACATTTATAAATAACTGATTATACTGTGTTTGAGTGTTGTTGTTGGTGTTTGTTGAGTACGAGATGATTATTCTCACGAATACATATTTTACAAAGCTTTTAATAAATTAGTTAACCTAACCTGAGAACCCTGTTTTTGAAGTTCCAATGCTCTTGATACATTTACACTTCACAATTATGTAGTAAATACGTTAGTTATTTTATAAAAATTAGAACACTGCAGCATAGATTTTATGAGAAAGGTTGTGGGTGGGTGAATGAACTTCTTGACATACATATTGTACATTTCCACATAAGATGTTTTGCAATTTTTTATTACTAATAATCAAATTAGTAAGTAGTAATTGATAAGCAACTCCTTATATAATTGCAAAACACAAGTGTCTACACGTTGGCTCCAACGTTGCCATTTTCGTAAAATTGAAACGGACTATCAGATAAGAAAAATATAGACTATAACCTTAAATTCTCCATAGTTTAAACTATGTTTATATTCTGTTCAGATACAGACAAATATTATCGCAGGTCTGCCTTATAATAAGCTAGAAAGAGACCCAATGAACATTAAAGGAACGTGAGAGACACAATACTTTACTGATCTTGCCACTTGTAGATATTGTTAGGCACAAAATGTGAACTAGTCAACTCTTAAATCAAGCTTCAACAATCATTTCCAAAGAAACTAAACCAATTAAAATGAGAAAGCTGCATATTCGTTCATACTATTAAATAAAATTTTCTTTTTAAATTACAATAAACTACTCAGTTGTCGGGCTATTACCATTAGAAGTTTAAGTGTAGATGTTGCTCAAACACTACATTTGATTTTCCAATTGGCTCCACCTGTAGGTACTACATTGGCCAGGAAACGAGTTTTTTCTACCTGGAAAATTTTGAATTTTCCCAAACCTTTGATGTTCCAACCAAGGTAAGGATCTTTAATATGCACGACAACACTCACACACCGAACCTACATTTTACCTCTTACCGGAACGTGGGTGTATTTTTGTGAAAAATGCTCGCCTTACATTTTTCAAGCGGACCGTGTCGGGATTCGAACCTGGGACCTTCGGCATAGTAGTCATACAACCACAACAACAACAAAACCAGTTTATTAAAGCTTCTTAAGAACCTAATATTTACAGATATGTATGTAACATAAATATATGTTAGGGTGTATTCTTTTAGGTTGTTCGTGCCTTTGTGACTTCAAATCCTTTTCTGCATATTTGTTTGTCATTCTTTACTAATGTTGCTATACAGTGGCTGTTCTCAGTTGTCTGTGTTTGTTTTTGATTTGTGTGTTGTTTTTGCAGGAAAACTCGATGAGTGAAAACCTACATTTAGATGGTTTGGGCTTGTTGCCTATGTTACTTGCTCGCTAAATATTGGTAAGTTTTGATATGGCAGTTTGTGCTTGATATGGTATTGTGTGTTGTGTTGTCTAGTTAAAGTTATGTTTTCTAGGAGTCTATTATTGTGAATTTTTGTGCTATCTTGTCAATGTAAGTTCTTAGTGTTTCAATTTTTGCGAGTTCGTGTAGGTCTCGTATTCTTGTGTACCTGTCCCGTCCGGTAATTAGGTGTAGGCATTTATTTTGAAATCTCTGCATTAGTAAAAGTGCCGTTTGTGAGATGTTGCACCAGACTGGTGCGGCGTAAGTTATGATCGGTCTAATTATTGCCGTATACACCAATTTTTTGTTCTTTTAGAACATTTTGCTATTTTTTTGCTAGCAAGGGGTATAATGCCTTAGTACTTGCGTAGTCTTTTCTAATAGTCTGTTTAATGTGATGTTTGTAATTAAGTCTTTTGTCTAGATGTACGCCTAGGTATTTAACTGTATCTGTGTTCTTTATATCTGTATTGTTTATTTTTATCGGTTTGAATGTGTTGGTGTTTTTGAATTTTCTAGCGAATGTGATAACTTCTGTCTTTTCAGGGTTTACTGCTATTTTCCAGGTTTTATAATATTCTTGTACGATGTCTAAGTGAAACTGTACTTGTGAACTTACTATTGCAATGTCAGAGTGTGCGTATATAACCGTGTCATCTGTGTAAAGTGCAGTTGTAGTCCGAGTGAATTCTGGAATGTCTTGCATGTAAATATTGAATATTTTTGGACCAAGTATGGAGCCCTGTGGGACTCTGGCGTTAATTGTTTTAATGTCTGAAAGTGCTGTGTTTGCTTTGACGGTGAATTTTCGATTTGTGAGGTATGAATGTGTTAGTTTGATAAGGGGTTTTGAAAATCTTAGTTTTATTAGTTTAAGAATTATTCCGGGAATCCATACCTTGTCAAAAGCTTTTTGTATGTCCAGTAGTGTCATAGTCGTCACCTTGTTCTTGTTGAAATTGTTAATAACGTCAGTTGTGATTCTTACTAGTTGTTGCGTTGTACTGTGTCCTTTCTTGAATCCAAATTGGCAATCTTGAGTAATGTTGAGTTGTTCTTCTGCTGTGTTTATTCTTTGTAGTATTATTTTCTCACTTAGTTTTGCCAAGTTTGATAATAAGCTGATTGGACGATATGCAGTTGGGTCTTGCCTGTCTTTGCCTGGTTTTGGTATACGGATACCTCTTGCTGATTTCCATTTTTGAGGGAAATATCGCAGTTTAAACATTCCATTTATAATATAAACTATTTGTAGAATAGCCTTTCTGGACAGGTTTTTGATTACAATATTTTGTATGTTATCCTCACCTGATGCCTTATTTTTTTAAAGTGTTTTGATTAATGTAGCGACTTCCTGCGGGCTTGTAAAGAGTTCTGCAATTTCTTCTTCTTGTAGTGCATCGATCTCTAATAGAAATTTGTTCACTTCGTTGTGTATTCTTGTGTTGTGCTTCATCGGGAGTTGAGATGTGGACGCTTTCGAATTGGTTTGCAAGAATGTTAGCCTTTTCCTTGTCTGTGATATATTTTTGAGTATTGATTTTTAGTGCTGAAATAGGTTCGTAAGATTTTTTAAGGGCTTTTGTAATTTTCCAAAGCGAACTATCATGTGGATTTAGTGCTTCGAGTTTTTCTGTCATTACTTTATTTCTGTGGTCTTTGATTTGTGTTTTTATTATGGTGTTATAACTTTTAAGTTGTTCTTTTATTAGTGGATCTGCTGTCTACTGCCAGCGTTTCCTAATCCTATTTCTGATTATTACTGTCTTTTAGTTCTTCTGAGATATCGTCTTTGGTTGGGTTGATTTTAATTATTTTGGTGTGCTTTTAAACGGTTTTTTGTATCAGTTGCGTGAATTCATCCACTTTAGCGTCTAGCTCTGCAGGAGTTTCATAATTTGTGGTTAGCTGGATATAATCGTCTAGCGTTTCCCTAAACCGTTTCCAGTTGGTGTGCTTATATGATCTTATCTTTATAAATGAATTTGGCAGTGATTGCATTTTTATTTTGAAGAGAATTGGATTGTGATCTGAGCAAATTCTGAGTGATTCTGGTGTGATTGTGTAGTTAATGTTTTTGATTACCAGGATATCTATTGTTGTGGGGGGTGGTGCCATTCCATAGGTATAGTGTGGGAGTGTCCGGGTATACTATTTCTAAAGTGTTTCTATTTACAAATTCCCATAGGGTGAGTCCGTTACAATTGTTTCTGTGACAGTTCCACGTATAGTGTCTTGCGTTAAGGTCACCAACTAACACTACTTTGTTACTTACACTAGTTATGTTTATGAGATCTATGTCACTAAAATTGTTCTGGAGGGAGTTATATGCACAGATTAAGGATGTGTTATTTACCAGTCTAATACCTAATGTTTGTATGCTGCTTTGGGGTATGTCCACTTCACAATTGGGTACACTATTTTTAATCACTATGGCTATGCCTCCTTGTGCTGTGCTATTATTGCTATCTTTACGTAGTATTTTTACATTTTGCGAGTTTTTAATTTTGTTTCATTTAGGAGTGCAATGTCTATATTGTTTGTTTTTATAGTGTATTAACTGCCCTAGTTTACCCAACAGTCCGTCTGCATTCCAGGTCATGATTTTGGCTTTATAATCAATATTGATTTATATTTATTGCAAAGTTGTTGAATGTCGTGAATTTTTCAATTGGTATGTTGCAGTTTTTTAAAATAGCATTTAAATCTTTGACGGCTTTTAGCATGCCTTTGACATTCATTAGTTTGTTTAACTCTACCAGCTCTTTAATTAGTTCTTGGAACTCTTCTGTGCTGTCTGGATTAGTTGTTGCTTTTTCCGGCGTCTGCTGTTGAGGTAGGGAATAGTTTTGTGTTTTCCACGGGTTTACGTTGGTTGAGATATTGGGAATTGCACTCTACTTCTGATATCTGGAGTTATTTGTTTGGTTAAATGTAGGTGTTGTCTTAACTTCTTTTTCTGTTACTTTTTCTGTTACTTTTTTAATTATTTTAATGTATTCTGGACATTCGTCGCTGCTAGCTGGATGGGGACCATTGCAATTTGCACATTTTGCAGGAGTATCTCAAATTTTGGTGCAGGTGTACGTCCAATGTTCCCTGTAGCGTGAGACCATTGCTGGCATCTTCTACACTGGATGATGCGTTTTTGGTCATGTTGTCGTTCCCACGAAATCCTTGTGTATACGACATTCTTAATTTCTGTTTGCAACTTTTTAAGTGTGATGCCGTACGTTGTAATTACTACAAACAGTGGTGTAAATTTGGTTTTCATTTTGTAACAGTTTGTTACAGGAATATTCTTATTTATCAATTCTTGCTCAATTTCTTCCGGTTCGACGTCACTTGTTAGTCCGCGTAACATGAACGCGTGCGATTTCTCGTCCGAGTCTGCAAATGTTTTATAAATTCTTTGTGCTCTTCTCTGTCTTTTATGAGAATATTTGTATTATTTGAGGTGTATTTTATTATAAATCCCTTATGTAACCAGTTATTTAAATTAGTTACAAGTTGTTTTACCGTGTATTACTATTGGAGGTGGTGGTTTACTTCGTATTTCAGTTCTATCGAAATTACTAACGCACTTTCACTTTCTGAACTATAGTCCATGTTTCTATCCGGTTCATCTTGAGCTTTCTGTGTATTTAAAAGGTCGTATCGATTACCAGATACTATTTCTATTTTGATTGGATTGTCTTTAGATTTTGCATATTTTTTAGGTTTACTAAAACCTTCATCGTCAATGTCACTGCTTGTGTTGCTTTTTGCTTTAAAATTGTTCATAAAAGTGGAATTTATTGCGGTGGTGCTAGTCATTGTTGATGAATCATTCACCTTTGCGTCCGTGACTTTACACATGGCATTCTCACATTCTTTCTGAGGGTGGTTATCCTTGGGATCTACCTGCATTTCCATTTCTCTGTCAGAATTTTGCATGTTAATGACTTGCACACTTGTATTTCTAGCATTTTCAGTAATTACATTTTCCTTAGCGTGATCCACTACTGTTTTCACTTCCATATAATTCTTATCTTGTAGCTTTTTGTTTACAGCTTTGAACACAATGGTATTTAGCGAATTTAAGGATTTGGTTGTCACTTGTTGGACAATGTCACTAATTATTTTGTTATTTGGCGCAATAATATTTCTTATATCACTATTGAGTTCTGGTTTGTCATTGTGTTCTATCTTACGATTTATTGCACCGTTGATTTTGTGTATTCTGCCGGTTTTCATAAAGTTAGTGGCTGCAGGTTGTTATTGTTTATGCACTGGTTTTAACTAATTAACTTACACCTATAATTATAACTGCATTACATTATGGACTAATGATATTCACTAAATATTAAAACTAACGATTGTTTATTATGTGAACTAATACTACTAAAAGTTATCGCGAATTCGAAGCGAAAACTTGAGGCACGACATACACTCTTGGTATCTCGAATGCGACTATAGTAGTCATGTGCATACCACCTACGCCACGGAGCCACCTTGTGTTGCTTGGACACCAATACCTACGCTTAAACATCAAATGGTAATACTATGACATGGTTCGGGTACTGCTCGTAAAAAGAACCAAGAAGAAACTTTCAAAAACTACAAACAAGAACATTAACATTTATAGTAAAAGTTTAACTTTATCATAACAATTCTCACTGAAAATCAACTATTTATAAAAATGAACATGTTACCTTATAAGCTGTTGGAAAATCCACCACCTAATCAGTGATAAAATTCATTTGGGATGTTTCCTATTATTTCATGTGTTACGTTTAAGAAGTCTATAGTTTTAACACAAAGTTCGTCCAAATTGTGAACACATTCATACCTATACCCATAAATTTAATGGGTTACGCCTTTAAAGGAAAAATTCGTTCGACATCAAATCAGGTGAGCAAGGAGGATATTTGATAGTAGAGTAGTATTATTATCTCATGGCGGGTGACGTCACATGCGCAATAGGTTCAATTTAAACTTAAATCTCAAGATTCACAACGCTACAGTACAACCTACAAACATCTTGCTAGCAATGTGGCTTTAATACGTCGTCACGAATATCCCATTTATTACGTTAAGTAAAATATTGTTTGTAAGGACCCCGTTTATGCTGGCGGTATCTAGAAATTCATAAATATATGAAATAAATCCAGACCGCCATATAATATCGGAGCTTTTACTTGTTTTTACTTATAAACAATTCTAGGTTCGTAGTTTCTTTATCCGTAAATATTTGCTGTGGCAACAGTGCACATACTCAGTGGATCCCAATACTGTATATACCGAATGTGAACCGTAACTGTCATTGTCATTCTCGCTCTTATCAAGGTCTTATTGTTTTCAGTTTTCCGTTTTAATATTTGTATCAAGTAATAGTCATCAAAACAGTTTTTTTCAAAACTAACTGATAGTTAATTTCTTCAGCAATGTAAGTATTTAAAAAGAATGTTTGTTCAATGATTAATTATGATATTTTTTAGAGTAATATTATGAATAAGAAGGAGGTGATTCATAGTCAAGGACATGGTCATGTAGTATTGCGTTTACCTCCATATCACCCAGAACTAAATCCTATCGAGATGATTTGGGCGTTACTTAAAAACCGTGTCGCTGCATGTAAAGTAACCTTCAAAATAGATGATGTATGGAAGTTGGCAGAAGAACATATAAAAAATATTGAAATCAACGAGTGGACTAAAGTATGTCTGCACGTAGAGAAAATTGAAAAGGATTATATGGAACGAAAAACTTTAATAGACGAGGTTCAAGGCCTAATTATACGGGATGATGATAATAGCGATAATTCAAATGGATACTTATCCTCAGGCGATGAGTCTGATGATGGGGATGAAAGTTTAGGATGTGTACCCATTTAAAATATAATTTATGTAAAATAGTTGAATGATGGTCTTTATTTAGTGTTGTAGAAAATATGTGTCATAAATACATTTTTTTGTACATTATTATTTATTACTGAGGTGTTGAAATAAAACTTGCTTAAAGAGGGAAGCAGTCTTTATATCAAATTATGTTCAGTAGTGCTGTAACAATCGATCACTTTTAAAGCTGAAAAATCAATGATTGGCTTTCAAAGTGATTGAATCATTTTACATTTTAACCCAATCATAATCAATTCTGTTACGCTTGTCCATTCTTTGTCTCCAAAATGGATTCTTATTGACTGTATTTATCTCGGTGCTTCTATCCGATCGTGTTAAGGTTAAGATTATTAATTATTCAAGGAATTATTTTATAGCTAGATTATCGATAAAGTGCGTAAAAAATATATTAATTTAGCAAATATTTCTAAACTATAAATGAGGTTATGTAAAAAATAGATAACCTGACAAGATGCAAACCTTAACTACCTTTCTTTTCATACTATAACTGTTCCTCTTCCTTCAATTCTACAGCACTGAATTGTTGATTCTATGATCCATTAAAATAAAGCACGAGATATATGCAATTTATTATAATATTAATATAATAAATGATATAAAAACCTTTTGGTATTAATTAAAAATTGTTTTTGTTTTGTTTCTGTTAGTTACAACACCATGAGTGTCATTGTGTAAACATTCTTAAAACGTTTTTGTAATAAATCTTAGTAATACTTTCGAGGTAGGCATTTGACAATTTTATAGTGTTTATAGTTTATAGTTTGTGTTTAAAACAAAAACGTCTATTGATTTGAAAAAAACGAATATGTAGTACTACCAAATTGTTTTTGTTCTACTAGTGACTATAAGTGATAAAATATCTTGTGTACACTAATCCAATCAATCAACAATCTGGGGTATCACATCTAACAATAAGCTCAGATCATTTTTATAGAAGAGCAAAAATCAACATAAAACTATTTGAAACACATTCCTTGGTTGCTCGACAATTTTTGCTCTGGCAACACTGGACATGCAAGCAGTCGATGTTTTCTAGTCTCACTTTTTTATTTTGATTATTAATATAGCTCCTCCTCGCGCAGGTTTTATCAAGGTCACCCGCCATGAGATAATAATACTACTATACCTTTTACACTAATAATACAGTTAGGAAGTTTCCAGAAAAATCTTGAGCTCATTGCATTATGAGTAGGGCAGCCACCCTGTTGGTACCAAATGTCATCAAAATTTACAGCGAGACGTCGTACAGCTGAAACTATCTGGTTTCTTAACAGTTCTAAATATTTGTCGGCATTCAGGTTTCCATTAATAAAAATGAACCGATTATGGAATTGCTCAAAATTCCAGCCCACACATTAACTTTGTGAGGCACAGTGTCTGGTAAGGAATACCGACATATTTATTTTTGCGAGAGTAAGCAACAGCGACGAAGCGATGGTGATGGCCATATATGCCAAAAGAAGACTCGTCAGTAAACAGAATATTTCCAATAAATTTTTCGTATTTATTAACCTGACTCATCATCTCTTCACAAAATTCCATACGCTTTGATGATCTTCCTGAAAATTCATTGTGTAGTTTGCGACATATTATAACATTATTTATTTTTTTCCCAAGATATTTCAAACTGTTCTTGGTTAAATTTCCATTTTTTCAGCATTTCTTGTACTATTACTAGGAAAATTAGTTTCTGCTAAAAGACACACTGCGATTTCTAGGAGTTCGTGCTCTTCATTTAAGTTGCGAGTAGAATGATCACAACCATTACCATCAATGTTATTGCATGTACTACAATAATTTAAACATCCACATTTCTCAAATTCATGAGCAATATGCATAATGGTACTTTCTGATGCAATTCGCCTGTTTTCAAAGGAAATAGCAAACCTACCCATTAGCTTTCGTGCAGTACTGCCCTAATAATAACAGTAATAATTTGCACTATTTCTTCTGTGGAATACACTAGCATCATGTTAAGTTTGCCCAAAATATCGGTTTTCGGTTCTTATATGGCAGCAATTTAATGAGTCATTGATACCAGCCTACTCAAAAGACGCATACACAGCATCAGCACTTTCAGTTTGTTGTGTATTTTATCTCACTCAACATTAGTGAATTCATTACATTGCCTTTGTTATATTTATTATAAGGCAGACCCGCGATGTTTTTCCAGACTTGTATATAAACAAAGGTCTGAGATATTAAATTACTAATATTTTCAGACTGTCATTTGTAAACAGGCATTTACAGGAAAGTAATGATTAATGTTGTTTCTTATGATAAAGATGCTTTTTTAGAGGGCGGATTTTTAGCTATATATTATACTTATTTTTAACAGTAAGACTTTGCAAGTTTTTTTTACTATTATAAAGTTTGTGGATGTATACTTTTTCCTTATAACACTCGTTTTGCTTATAATTATAAAAATAAACCATTACGATACCGTCAACTCGGTTTTTAATGCAATTTTATGAATTAATGACAACAAAACACAAACTTCTTAATCTTCTTTGGGAATGAAACTACTCATAGTTTTTAAAATAAATAATAAAGAAAGAAAGAAAGTAATAAAGTAGGTAAAGAAAATAAATAAAATAAATAAATAAAATAGATTTTAAAAACTATGAGTGGTTTCATTCCCAAAGAAGATTAAGAAGAATGCTAAACAAACCACAACAAACATACAGGGAGTATTAACAAATAATTGTCAATCGCTGCACTTGTTCATATTATGCACATTCTATTTACAACTTAGGTTAGGTTAGAGAAAAATTTAATCTTACCTAAATTCATTTCTAACGGATTAATAGAATGCACAATTTAGCATTTTGGCTAGCTAGCCTATGTAACTATTTATTTTATTTGGTGTGGTTGTACTTATGGATTCTTATACACTTGTAAAACTTCAATTAAGATAATGGAAAACGACTTAATTGTGGAAGTAAGTTTTATATTAATATATTTATTTTGTATTGTTTAATCATTTTAGTTTTTATGCCATTATGAATCCCATAGTGAACTTTTAACAAGCTCCCAAGTGACGAGTCACGCTCCAATTCTTTAGTCTACATGTTCTGTACAAAAAGACAAACTCTTCAGGAACAAAAAGGGTAAGTCAAAAAGCCTATTCCAAATTATGATGACAAGGAGTTTGTTACAGTATTCCGTGCAGGCAAGAAAGAAAGTAATAAAGTAGGTAAAGAAAATCGCCCATGCCGAATATCGCAACAAAACATGGGGGTGGATTGGAAATCCAAAAGAATTGGATCCTCGGCTAGCTCAAAATGTCGTAGAGTGGCATGGGTCATACAGAAAGAAAAACGTGAAACCTCAGTATGGAATTTTATTTCACAAACCTAATTTGATTGAACCAAGTGTTCACTTACTCTAATTTAGAATTTGGTAAACAAGCTGTTATCATTAATTTACAACAAAAATGAACCAGTAAAAAATACTCTAATGCGAGCTTCGGTTTATACTAATTGTGACTTGTAGAATAATTTCATAATCACTCGTGCACTGTGGACGTAACTTGTAACGTGCAATCCATAATTTATCGTGCAACCACGAGTAAGAAAACTGCAGCTCTTTAATTCCCAGCAAAAGAAGTATCTATCTCCCACAGCAGCATCAAAAGAAAAGAAACTAGAATAACTATACCTTAAAACAAGCTGTCTTCTTAAAGAATTTGGAAGTGCAGGCTGCACTTATTGCTGGACGAACCAATCTAAGCTACCAAATGCAACATCAAATTGTCGAACGCACTCCTTGAAATTGCTAAAATAATCTTTGTCATAATTAAACAGAAGTATCTTGTAGTGTGTAATGATTCTGCAATATTTAAACATTCATTCATCAATAGATACACATTTTTTGTCAATTCTAGCTATTTTAGAAACCCTAGCCTAAAGTGCTCTTTTAACACTAAACGAGCACAGAATTTTTAAACTTAAAGTTGGAGATCTCATGCTAAATAGTTGCAGATTTCATCCTTTTAAACTGACGATATTACAAACACAAAACGATGCGCACTAGACAGACAGTGCCTGGAGAATAAAATGTTGGATGTTGTTCGTTTTTAAGCTGAGGATGGAGAAAGTTAAGAAAAACAGATGTAGTCGAAATCACGAAAGAAGACGATTACCTGGTTATTGCTTGAATGTAGAAAACACGCATTTACAATTCAAAATGTTCCAATTTTATTAAGAGTGTAATAAAGATAGCAAGTAAGGGAAATGTGTTCTACATCCGCCGCAATAATTTTCATACGTAATTCATTCGTACTGAATACAAATAAAGCAATTCTTATATCGTATGTCTGAACTTGTTTCATGTTCATACAGACATCTAACTGATTAGAATGGTATTTTAAATTTGATGGTATTAATATTTTAGCCTCATTTCTGTCATTATACCCTAAGCCTACTTACATCATATTTAACACCCTTACTCATTTTTCTTTATTTGTTTATATTTCTCGAAGGCGACGATTCTTCAACAGGCACTGGCAACAATTAAAAATCTGTGTGCATTATTTTTAATGACAACATGCTATAAATTTTTCAAATTCTCACAAATTAAGACTCCAAACATTTAAATAATTTTAAAAAGTCTTAAAATTTCTAATTTTTATAGTATAAGACTTAACTACATAAATTAACAATAACTTTAAATCAATCTCCTGAAAACTAGTGTTACCAGCGATAAAACATTCTTTCTCCAGATAAACGACATCTCCTGCTATTGATTCATAGCCACTTGTATTTGTATCATAAAATGCTTTAAAAGTGCTTTGAATAAATATTATTTATGTATGCTTACCCATTCTGAACGGACCTGCACCTTGACGATGTTCTAAAATACTAGAACAGATAGAATGGCTTGCGCGTTTCAACTTTCAGACTAAGACAGGTTCCCAAAGAGGGCAGAAGTTTTCTCGGTACTTAGAGTGGCAGAGACCATAGGGGTCGGTATGACATTCTAAAACACACTACTGCGATGTGGAAGGCAACGGGAAACCACCACATTACCTCCCAAGTACACTGCGTACAGTAATTGTTAAACATGATGGCATCCTCTGGGGTAAAAAACTCCGGACGTAAAATAGTCCCCCATTCGAATCTCCGGGAGGTGACTACTTCGGGGGATTTGATCCGAAAGAATAGAAAAAGATCCAAAAACATTCTGCCAGTCGGAGCGTGAAATGTCAGAAGTATGAAACAAGTAAATAAGCTAGAGAAACTCGAAATGGATAGGTTAGCACTAGACATAGTAGGAATTAGTGAAGTCCGCTGGCCAGAGGCGGGGGATTTTTGGAGTGGAGACTTCAGGGTAATTCATACAGGATCAGAGGAAGGAAATTCAGGTGTGGGGATAGTTAGGCGAAAAAAGATAGGACGCCGTGTAGAAAACTACTTACAAAAGAACGAAAAAGTACTCATAGTTAGATTTAAATCTAAACCAGTAAATACAGTAATAATACAAGTATAAATGCCCACCTCTAGCTACAGTGATGAAGAGGTAGAGGCGATCTACAAAGATATCGAAAATACACTAAGATACATGAAATTTAATAATTACGGGAGATTTTAATGTAGTGGTAGGTGAGGGTAGGGAAGGGGCGATAGTAGGTTTATTTGGTTTAGGCACGAGAAATAGCAAGGCAAATAGGCTGGTAGAATTTTGCAACAAGAACAACTTAACCATCACAAATACATTATTTCAACATCATGCTAGAAGACGATACACGTGGAAGATGCCAGGAGATATAGAAAGATATCAAATAAACTACATTATTGTTAGACAACGGTTTAGAAATCAAGTAAAAGACTGTAGAAGCTACCTGGAAGTAGATACAGACACTGACCACAACATCGTAATTACGAAGGCCGCTCTTAAATTTAAAAATCTGATAAGAAGCTAAAACATGAAGATATCCACGAAAGATTTGAAAAAAAGTCAAATGAATTGCTGAAAGATATCAGGAAAATATCTGATACTAAGGAAGTAGAAACAGAATGGAATAACATTAAATCCAGCCTAGACATGGCGGCCAGAGATGTTCTGGGGTATGCACAAAAAGAAAATAAGGAACCATGGATAACAAAGGATATCCTAAATTTAATAGAAGAGGAAAATACAAAAATAGATCAGACGCAACAGGAAAACAGAGATACAAATCCATAAAATGGGAAATTATTCGCAAATGCAGGAAAGTTAAAGAACAGTGGATTGATGAAAAGTGCAACGAGGTACAAACTAAGATGGAAATATGAAAGACAGACGAAGCATACAAATTAATTAGAAGAAATTTTAGGGATATAAAACCATATAGCAAAAATATAAGGGATGCGGGAGGAAACGTCATTCTTGAAAATGTAGAGAAAGTAGCTAGATGGCAGGAATATACAGGGAATTTATATCCAGAAGAGGAATTAACAGCATTAGAACAAAAATCAGACATTGAAAATGATGACTTGAGATATTCTATACTTAGAAATGAGTTTGAATTAGCATTAGAGTCTGAAAAATGGTAAGGCGCCGAGTACAGTTAAGGTGAAAGCAGAAACTCTAAAAGCTGCTGGACAAACAGTAACAGAATGTCTCTTCAGACTTGTAAGCTATATGTATGAGACAGGCGAGATACCCAAAGATTTCAAACATAACATCATAGTAACTAGACCAAAAAAAAAGATGCCGATAGATGTGAAAATTTTCGAACAATAAGCTTGACAGCACACGTTTCAAAAATATTTACTAGAATTGTACTAAGACAAATGGAAAAGCGAGCTGAAGAAATACCGGGAGATCAATTTGGCGAAACAGGGGAACACGGGAGGCTATTTTACCTCTGAGGGTGATAATGGAGAAAATAATAGAGAAGGGGGAAAGCGTATATATAGGGTTTGTAGATCTGGAAAAAGCATTCGACAATGTAAAATGGAAAAAAAGTTCGAAATACTCAAAAAGATTGGAATGAGTTTTAGGATAGACGGATAATACATTGCTTATACAAAGAGCAAACAGCGGTAGTACAATTAGAGCAACAAAGTAGAGAAGTAAAAATTAGGAAAGAGGTGAGACAAGGATGTGCCATATCCTCATTAATTTTTAACATGTACTTGAAGAGGCAATGAATACTGTCAAATGCAGGAAGACATTTGGAATTAATATGCAGGGACAAAAAATAGATATGCTTAGATTTGCAGATGATATAGCGGTATTAGCATCTAGCAAAGAAGAGTTAGAAGCTGCCCTTAATGAAATGGAAACAGTTCTAACAGAGAGATATGGTATGAAAATTAACAAAAATAAAACTAAAGTTCTAGTATGCAAAGGAGGAGAAAATAAATCAAAAACCAGAATACAAATAGGTAATGAGAACTTGCAAGATTTTGAGGATTTCTGCTACCTAAGAAGTCAAATAACGCAAGATGGGAAAAGCACAAAAGATATAAAACAAAGATTAGCACAAGGTCGAGCTAAATTTAACAAGGAAAAGCAACTACTGTGTTTAAAGACCACAAACATAGAAACAAGGAAAAGATTGCTTAAAACATATGTGTGGAGCACAGCACTGTATGGTTGTAAAGCCTGGTCAGTAGGAGAAGCAGACAAGAAAAAGGTAGAAGCCTTTGAAACGTGGTGCTACAGATGTATGATGAAGATACCATGGACAGACAAAGTTAAGAACAAAGAGGTACTAGAAATCGTAGGGGAAGAAAGAACTATGTGGAAAACAGTAAAAAATAGGAGACATAAGATGATAGGTCACATACTAAGACTTGATTCCCTCAAGTAACAGTAACAGTAAAAAAGAGGAGAGATAGAATGATAGGCCACATACTACGGCATGAGGGAATAGTGCGGAATATATTAGAAGCAGAGATAGGAAAAAAGAGAAGTAGAGGTAGACCTAGGTTAGACTACTGCACACAGATAGTGAAAGTTGTGGGTTGTGAGAATTTCAGGGAAATGTGTTGGCTAGCTCAAAATAGAAATCAATCGAGGTATGCTTCCAACCAGTCGCAAGATGGAAAAACAAATGACAAAAATAATTACTGTACTTAAACATGGTGAATATTATAAACAACTACAGATATTGGTTTTGCAATACTCCCAACTAACGTTAATTGTGCAAAAAGATTTACTTGAAAACTATTAATACGGCAAATGTCTATGTGTTGGGGGATCCTTGGCAGCCACACACTGCTTAACCCCCTTCACATACAGTTCATTTACATTTCCAATGCTCCACCCGTAGGTACTACATTGGCCAGGAGGCGAGTTTTTTGTTGCCTGGAAATTTAGAATTTTGCCGAACCCTTACCGTTGCAGGCAAGGTAGGGATCTTTAACGTGCGTGACAACACACACATGGGGCCTCCATTTAACCTCTTATCCGAACGAGGGCGTAATTTTTGTGAAAAATGCTCACCTGCCATTTTTCAAGTAGTCGGCCATATCGGGATTTGAACCCGGGACCTTGGGATCCGTAGTCTTACGCTTACTACATTGATCCACGGCGACGCTCCCCCCCCCACATACCACTGAATCTCGGTGAAATAGGGCATATAATTAGAAAACAATAGAAGGTATTCGAGCTGTATATCAGCTGTTGTGAGAATTGCAGGGAACTGTGTAGGTTAGCTCATAACATAAATAAGCTGAGGGACAAGTCCAATCAGTTTCGCGATGTAAAACCCAATGACGAAAAAATAAGTGCTCTTAAATCTGATGATTATTATAAACAACTACAGGTGTTGGTTGTGAAATATGTTCAACTAATGTTGATTGTGCGAAAGGATAAATTGGAAAAACTTAATTCGACAAAGGTTCAGATGCTGGGGGAACTTGGCAGCCAAAGGCTGCTTACCCCCCTTCACCACATACCACTGAATATCGGGGAAACCGAACTGCATCAAACAAGAAAGAACAGCAGCTATGTTCAAAGACAACAAACATAGATACAAGAAGAAAGCTGTTCAAAGCATAGTGTGGAGCACAGCACAGTACATCTATGAAATAGGGGCAGTAGGAAGAGCAGACAGAAAGAGATAGAAGTCTTCTGGAATGTTGTACTTCAGATGAATATGAATAGTAGCATGGTCAGACAAAGTTAATAACAAATAGGTTGTAGAAATAGTAGAGAAACAAAGATATCTGTGGAAAATGAAAAAATAGGAGAAATAGGACAGGATACGTTTTAAGGCATTTCTGTGGAATAGTACGAGATATGCTATAAGCAGAGATAGAAAAAGAGAGGTAGAGGTAGACCGAGATCAGGCTTTCGCACACAGATAGTGATAGATGCAGACTGTGCAAATTGCAGGGAGATGTGTAGGTTGGTTCCGACTAGGAAACAATGAGGGTACGCGTCCAAGCAGTTCTAGGACTGACGACCTTATGATGATAATGTATGGCTACATTGCCCAGCATGCTATTTTGATTCTTTATTAATTTGAAATTCTTATAAGAATACGGTAGTATTAAATTGGTAATTGTTAAGAATTTGTGTATATTTCAACTTCCAATAAGTAGAATTTTGCATAAAATCCGAATTTATAATTATTTATGAGCAAAATAACGGATCTCCATAAGACTGCATGTAAAAATCGCTCTACATTTCCCTAGCGGCAATTCGCGAACTAGGAATACAGCGCTAAAATATGCACAGGTTTTTACCCGAGATTAATGTCCTAAGTAGAGAGGTCCATATTTCAGACGAATACAAATGATGACGTCATCGTCTTCTTTCATGATTTCAACTATACATAATCTTAAGATTCCTTGTCTATATAAACAAACTAGAACAAAATGATTCTAGGTGTAGGTCTAAAAACAAGTTTATCACCAAGGGTATCTTTCTATTTACAATATGTAGAATTGTTTTTCAAAAGTTGCAACACTGCACACAGATTGGAAGGTTATATACCAGATGGAGAAATTCGTAAAAATGTATGTACATTAATCCCTTTTATCATATCATCAAACAGTAGGATTAAGGGGAAGTCTGGTAACCTTCATACTTCTAAAACTCATTCTGTATTACAATACTTTTGGGACTTTTTAAAAAAAACGTCATTTGCATATACAATGAATGAATGTAGTAAATAACTAAAATTCTATATTGTAATTTTATGTAATTCATGAGTCCTAATGCATTTAAACTCAAATTCCAAAACGTACGTACATATTATTTTTTGTTCTTTTTGAAAGTGCATTTCCTAGAAAATAGCATTGGTATTCATTCCACCGAAATCATAAGAAATTAGAGGCGAAGAAAGGACCATTGCCCCAAATAGTCGCTTCTTTCGACATGCAAGGAATTCCTGGGACTATTCTACCCTAGTACAGATGAGTATCTACATTATTAGACTACATTAATAAAAATACCTACAATGTTAGTTAAAAGTACGGAGATGGTGATTTATTGTACTTAATATTTATTTTAGGAAATAATGTGCAATACAAAAGTTTCTTATGAGATTTTATCTACATTTTAGAACGCTTGAATTTTTTTCTTCAATATTGAGTTATGCCTGTCTGCATAATTTTTTTAAATGGAAACTTGCTAATTTTACTCTAGTATTCAATAGAGCATTTTTTTTCTCTTTACAATATTATGGATTTTTAAATTTATTTAATAACATTTTTACAAGAAAACATCAGTTTAAGTATTTAATAAATGTTAAGTACATCTAAGATAGACAAAATTATTTGAGTAAAGTTATCGGTCACAATCTTATCATTAAAAACAAATTAATAACTAAACAAATTAAATTGTCCTCCAATTGTAATTTGACAATGAGCCAATCAATTCGTAAAACCCAGAAAAGAATTTTCAAAGAATTCAATGAGAATTTCTTGTATCGTCCTGGTAATTTGGATATTTAAATGCTCGATGTTATAGCACTTATCTTTGTAAACTATATTTTTTACGTATCCCCTCAGAAAAAATCTAAAGGGCTTAAATCAAGCGAACGGGCTAGTCACTCAATGTTTCCTCGTTTCACAATCCATCTGTTTGAAAAAACGTTATCCAGATATTGACGAGCATTTAATCCATAACGTGGTGGGGCACCGTCTTGCTCAAAACTGTTATTGGAAAGATGTTCTTTGTTTTCACATGGATAGAATAGTACAAGCAGATATAATTTGATTTTGTAATAACTGCAAATACAGAGTCGAAGTTAAATTGCCATTGATGAAAAAGAGAGTGATAATATGATCCCCTAGAAGGCCAACACCAAATTAACCGTTTGAAAGTTCGAGTGTTCGTTGTGGACTGTGTAATTAATATAATTAAACAATAATTCAACGAAATATTCACTGTACTTATCCGTAAGTCGACGAGTTGGATATGTTAAGTGAACTGTATAACGAAATCCTTCCATAAAACACAATGTTAAGTTTATGCACTACAATTAATTGCCACTTTATTATTACTCCCGAGGTATAACTGTCTGCAACTTCTACGCGTATACACGTCTTCGCATCTCATGGACGAATGCACTTTCAATACACACTTTGGTTTTCCGAAAGAAATAACACACCACCAAATAACTATTAGGTATTTCTGGATACAATCATTGTTAACAGAAGAAAGGAAAGAATGAAAGGATTAAGTAACAAAGGACGGATTAAACTTGTTTCCACCTGCAAGCAACCCTCTCTGGTGACTGAATTTGAGTCACTTGCTAAAAATTTCTTTTTACTTTGTATTAATTTAAGACTCATTAAACCTACTTTTCTTAAAGACAAAAATACATTGGCAATCTCCAACACTGAGTATGGTACTCCAAAAACCCAAAAAGGATTTTCAGATGACCAGTATCTGCAGTTTTGCCTATTTAGTTCACCTGTATGGCAAAAAGTAGCTTCGTCAGAGAAAAGAGTATTGTCGATGAAATTTTCGTTATTCAAATATTTTACATCTTTTCACAAAATTGTCTCCTGTCAAACTCATGTTCATCTGCCTTACAAGATTTTTATAATTTCCCTTTTTAAAATTGAAACAACTGTAAAATATTGAGATTGACTGCTAATTGGTTGGTTGATAAATCTTTAACACTACCCTGTTCAAAGCGTTTTAAAGTTTTACCAACAACGGATTTAGAAATTGAATTTCTATTTGAATACATATTACTAAATAAATTACAAACTTCTGTGTCTGTCTCAAGAACCCAGCATCATAAGTATTTCAATTCTTTCACGCTCGCCATTGCTAATATTAACAGAAATAAACTGCATAATTGCATTTGACGTAAACAATGACCACTGCCTAACGTTACCTAGCTCGAGTTTGTTTATTCCTACGCTTTTGTCTATCAGAGAGGTACCTACTAATTAGCAAATACACTAGTATTTGAACCTGCGTCTTAAAAATCCTAATTACCAGGTGGATAAAAAAATTCCCCATGGAATTTTTGGAGAATTCTCTTTGGATTTTTGTAAATCGAGTAGGTCATTAATTGACTTAGTTATTAATTTATTTTTAATGATAAGATTGTGACCGATAACTTTACTGCAAATAATTTTGTCTACATTTATTAAATACTTGAATTGATGTTTTACTTGTAAAATTGTTATTAATAAATTTAAACAAAAATGCAAATATTGTAAAGAGAAAAGATGTTATATCTATGGTAAAATAAAATTAACATATTCCTATTTAAAAAAATTATGCGGACAGGCATCTCAAAACAATCGAATAAAACTATTTCAAGCATTCTAAAAATGTAGATAGAAATCTAATTAATTAAAAAACTTTTGAACACAATTTCCTAAAATAAATATTAATGTCAATAAATCGCCGTCTCCATGTTTTTAACCCTGCATAAGCTATTTCATGTAATATGTCGAAGATAATGACATTTTCAAATCCTACAACAAATATAATGGCTTTTATATATCACTGGTACACTTATGAAACACCTCTTGAGTTAAGTATGATGTGTCTCTTTACTGACAGGTTTGACAAATACTGTTCGTGTATTTGATACCCGATTTGTAAATATGTTTAAAATGCAGTACTAATTATTTGTTTAAAATAGTAACCTTGGAACTTACAAACTACAATATTTTATCTGGTGAAAATTTAGCATAACTCTCATAAAATTGTCGAAAGAAAATTAAAAATCTGTAAAACTATATTTAACAAAGTAATTATGTTTCACGTTTAGTAAACTGTACTTATTGCATAAATGTACATGGTTTTTGGCAGTGAAACATTTAGAAACATCTAATACAATTTTTAAAGCTTAAATGAGTAAGTATTTTATCGAAAAGCTTAATATCTACAGAACACACAATCTTGTCTTAAATAAAATCAATAACTATATAATTTAACAAAATTATTTCAATTTCAATAATTGTACAATTACTAAAACTTGTCGCAGAAAATTTAGTAGGTTCAAAAATACACAAAATTAACGCATATATATATATATATATATATATATATATATATATATATATATATATATATAGACAAGTTATTTGCAGTCCGCAATAAGAAATAGTATATAAAGTAAGATGTATCTTATTGTCTTAGGCTATGGTATGGTACTGGATATAACGTAAAGGACAGTTTCACTTTTATGAAAAATTTCGAAATGTCTACTTGGAAATTTAGTTTTTCAATAACACACTATGTTTTCACGACAAATATTACCTATAACTCTAGTACACAATGGGCTCGCTCTTACTTCCTGTCATAGCTCAAATTGCATGGACAATTTACTCAATTCTGTTTTACCACAATTACCTTAAGTGATATGTCTTTCCTTGTTAAGTATGCTGATGACATAATTTGCTCCACACTTCCTCAATTTATTGATCAGACCATATCAACGTTCAACAAATTTAATAAACACCTCAAGTTCACCAGTGACATTGAAGTAGAAGAAATATTACCTTTCCTTGACGTTTTGAATATTAGGAATCCAAATAATCTTTTAACCTTAGATTGATATACAAAACCCACTAAGTCTCATAGATGCTTAAATTTCTTTTCCCATCGCTAATTGCAGCATATGATTTGCACTATTAAAGCTCTACCGTTATCGTATTGAACAGATATCTAATCCACAATTCCTCAAAAATAATAATAATAATAATAATAGCTACTCATGGATACTTTATTGAATATCCACAAAGGTTTTTACACAGGTTAATTTACAATAATTATTTTACAAACAATATCAACCATAACAATTATTTAACATACAGAAAACTACCATGTATACAAATATTATCTTCACTGTTGGTCAGGATACCCAAACCCAATCTTTCCATAGTTTGTGAATACAAATCTATCAAGAACCTATTTACGAATTTAAAGGATCCCATTTCTAAATCATTGAACAGTAACATCATCTACAAGACCAAATGCAGCTACCATATCTGTTATATTGGACAAACCAGCCAATGGTTGAAGTCGCCTAACCCAGCACAGAAATGATTGTCGTAAGAATCCATAAATGTACTTTTGCCTCGCATGTATATTCAACCAAACATACACCTTTGTTTGAAGAAACCATTATTTTGGACCGTGAACCAAACTACAAGACCATGTTTTCATCGAATCTTTCTATATTAATAAAGAATTAAATTCAATAAATAATAAATTGTATGTTGATAAATCATACATCTACGCTGCACACTACATAATATGAATCAATTCAAGTATTCTACACGTTAATCTAAATAAGGTATTAGTTGTACGCCATTTAACCATTGTCATTTTTTATAACAAATAAAAAAATATGTTACACCAGTTTTCACTTTCTTTCTACTTTGAATCTTCAACGACTTCATATGTGCCCTGTTTATAACTATAAAATATTTTTATCTATTTAAATCGAGTAAATCGCTGTATTTATTTTTAATCTCCAGGTACCAAAATAAGTTGCATATTTTTTGTTTATATCATTGCAATTACAGCTTTTGATAAAGGTATAAAAATGAAAGCCAAAACAATAAGCTTCGATTAAACCTTTTTTCATAATTGTTTTATTTTCTCTAACAATATACATATATATATATATATATATATATATATATATATATATATATATATATATATGACAAGTTATTTGCAGTGCGCAATAAGAAATTGTGTAGAACAATATATAAAATAAGATGTATCTGTAAATAAACTCTTATGAAAATAATAAGAGCTTATTGACGAATACAAATCGGGCTAATAGTTGTAGCATTAAAAGTAACTTCGATTAAAATGGTGAAAGTGTCAATTTGGGTTTAAAGATGATAGAATCCATAGGTTTTGTGATATCTGGTGATGGAGTAACTCCAGGTAACGAGAAAGCAAATGTCATTAGAAATTTTAAGCAACATCAGAACGTGCATGAGGTGCGACGCTTTTTGGGACTTACATCATATTTTCAACATTTTATATATCAGTATGCGATGAGAGTAAAAATACTGTGTTTACAAGAACAAATAAACATGATAGTGCATCCAAAGAATTGCGAGATGCGATAATTTCCAAACCGGCATTAAAATTGTGTAATCCGTGTGCGAAAGAAACAGCTTTGTTTACAGATGTAAGTGTAGACGGAATTTCTGGAATTTTAATGCAAGTACAAGAGGATGAGCGATTCTCTAACAAAATTTGTTAAATTATAGCCCTCAGAAAGTACAGATGCCAAAACTGTAAGTTCGTGTTTAGAAAATTTTACTGTGCAATACTGTATTCCAGATCGAATAGTGTCTGATCGTGCAACATGTTTTACTTCCAATTTATTCAGAGTTTGTGGATAAACAAGGTATTAAACATACATTAAATTCTTCGCAGTGGACAAATGGAGCGCATTAATAGAACACTACTCCCAGTAATTATTATGAGTATGCCCGATGAAACGTGCTGAGACAAAACTATTTTAAATATTGGGGGAAATTTAAATATTTCTGTGGATAAATTAATGGCAAAAGCTCTGTTTAAAGTGTTGTTTAGCCTTCTGCCGCTTTTTTGTGACGGTAAATTGTCGAAAGCAGTTTGTGTAGATAGTGATTCTGCATGGACACCTGCCTCCACAAGGTGTTCAGGATGAAATTCGCGAAAGAATGATTTAGGAGCAACAACATTTTAATCAACGTCATGATCTACAGCGTTGGATAGGAATTTCTTATAACGTTGGTGATGTTGTGTTTATGCGTAAACTTCCTGTTCATAGAGATGAAAACACCAAAACTCAAAAATGCTATCGTAGACCATGTTTTATTATCGAAATATCGCATGTGGGTGGATACATATCATATAGCGAGTGTTGAAGGAGTACAAGGCCGGCGTTACACAACAACCACACATTTGAGTCAGCTAAAATTTATAGGAATCCTGAAGATACCACGGACGAAGAGAAAGACGTTTCGGTTACAGAATATACAAATTATGAGGTGCCGAAAATCGTTGAATATAGTGAAAGTGAAAATTTTGTGATAGTCGATAGCGAAAATATTGTTAGTGCGAATGTAAGTTCTAAAATCGTGCCAATAATAAACGTGTCATAAGTAAACCTGCGTATTTAGCAAATTATGATACATTTTAATTATGTATGAGGTTTTCTATATCTTTGAAGAATTTGTATTAAGATTTACTAGGTGTTATATTTTGTATAAATTGCATGTGTTTAGTAGTTAGTTAATAGCGATTTATATTATTTTATCATCGTAGGCGATGATTCCGCAGAATGGTCTAGTGTTAGCTATTTTATATAACTGTCGTGACATAGCACTGCACTACAGTATATCTGTGCATGAGTGTTGGATATAGAACTCTCACGTGGCCCGTATACGAACATCTTTTGCATTTCAATATGTTTATTTGCATTTTTATTGAGTATATTAAACAAAATAATCATCGAGCGTTGTTTAATTGGAACAGTGAGACTACACACATAAGTGCAACCATCCACAAAATCAAGTTCATGATATTTAATGTTTCACATACTGTGATATATTTATTACACTAACCATAAACAACCTTTACTACATGTTGAACTGTTTTAGCGGTATGCATATATGCTACTGAAAAGTACATTAAAAAAAAACCCTACAATACAATACAGTACAAGAGACATGAATTTATCTACAGATGGGTCGAAAAATTACCAACAAGTAACTGCGGCTGTACTCAGTAAAGACAAACAAATCCAAATGACACTATATCATACAGTAGCAGTTATGCAGCCGAAAAAATAGCAATTTTAACAGCCATCCAAGACATAACATCAAACCCAACACACACCAAATATGCAATATGCACAGACTGTTTGAGTACTATTAAATCACTCGAAAAATGAAACACAACAGATCCAATAACAAACAACATACATGATGCTCTACACAAAACAACAGAAGAAACCGAAACTGAAATAATACTGATTTGGTCTCCAGCCCCCGTTGGAATCCAAGGAAATGAAGCAGTAGATAAATTAGCTAAACGACAAATAACTAATACCAACATCAAACTCAAAACTTCAAAAACATACAACTGTGCAATTATCTCAAGCAAAATACACCAGAATGGGAAGAAACCTGGAAGAATACCAAAAATAACAAATTTAGACAAATAAAACCCAAAACCGAACCGTATGCACATATCCCAAAATCAAGAAGACAACAAATAATATTAACAAGATTAAGAATAGGACACACTGCATATACACACAACTACTTGATGACAAAAGAAGCTCAACCTATATGTGAACAATGTAAAATAAACCTAACAGTAGAGCATATCCTAACGAATTGTGAAAAATATCAGCAAAACAGACTCAAATACAACATACAACAAGATGTACAAACTATCCTGAAAGACACACCCAATATTGTACCACTAGAAAACCTACATTGTGTATAAAACATACAAAGATAAACATATTGAAGCATAGATTACAAATAATACTTCCAACTTCCGCTAATAACTGCAAAGGTGGAAGCGGATAAAAGTAAATTTTAAAAATATACATGCATCGATGTTGAGTGCTCTTAACATATTTATTTAACATTAGCCTTATTTAAATACTGTACTCAATAATTAACCTAAGATATCAACACTAACGCATCGCAATACGTGCACAAAATTGTTAAGTTGGATAAAAATGTTGAGATAAAGCAAAATCTAAATGTTTTTGAACCAAGAGGAGATCACATCAGGTACCAAGTGAGCTAAATTGAACACTTAAGTCATTCACAAAGAAATTAAGAGCACTGTTGTTAATACATGGCCGGTATTAAGACATAGTGATAATAGATTAATACTACTTTGTTCAAAGATTAGAGAAGTAACCTCCTTCAAAGAATGCCAGTAGTCACCAGCAGGTAGCAACAGATGTTAAAGTAACCTCTGCGGCTAGATGTTAACCACCCATTTAGGGTTGGTGATACTAATAGAAAAAGCAAGTAGTGTATTTATCTGTCTTCCAAAATGGACAACAATATGTACATTGTGAACAGTGAAAGCAAATTAAGCTGTTCCAGCAATCCCTCCTACGAGAGGTTCCTAATAAGAACTGATAGAAAACTAGGTTTAATAGAAATTCTTGCGTTTTAAATCACGAGCACGAGTATTGTAATGGAAAGATACCAGGATGATTACATTGTGTTAATAGCTAAGTGCTATTTTCTTGAATTTCGTGGTTAGTACTTTGGTGGGCATGTGAGACACTACCTGGAGGGGTTTAAATGTAAAAAAGATTATCTAAAAAAACAATGAAGCTTGCTTTCGGTTTTATTAAACTTTTGAAATAAATAAGTTGTAAATGAAATTATTGTGTAAAGTAGAAGTTAAAATCAACAAAAGAGTTATGAAAGTACTTTATTAAATTTGGCTGAGTAACTATTAAAAGATAATAAGAAGAAAATTACTGTCGCGTAAAAAACGGAAAACAGAAATGAAGGGGGTAGTCTTTGGCCTGGTAACAATAATAGATGTAAGAGGTACGGCGTACCTTTTTGATTATTGAGAAAGGGACGCCATAGTCGAAGTTTCAGTTTATTAATTTGGAGATAATTGGAATTTGCTTTAGCTTGCGAATAATATCCTAATGAAGAAACATAATCACTTGTAATTACGAAAAGGGGATCCACAATTGCAAGTAGTTGATCTCTGCATTGTATGGTAAATACCGTTCCTAATCAAATATTGAGAAGTCATTAAGTGATTGACTGTGCTGGGGCGACCTAAGCTGCATTATAAAATAGAGGTGAATGAAAAACTTGTATACAAATAGTGTATGCTAAATTTGTTATTATTTGATATACGTATCCTTAGATGTAAGGTAGTGGTAAGATGTTTGGAAATAATTCCTGTTTTGTATCTAGGTTAAGTATTTAATATTAAAGTAACAATTTGACTAAACAAATCTACCTTTAGTTGTGAGCTTGAAGTATAAAAGGCATAGGTTGTTCCACTCACAATTATTGACAGGTAGAAGCTATTGCCATTAAGTGAAAACGAATGTTGAAGGAAAGTTTGTATATCCATGCTATGCAGAAATCAAAACCAATTTTCATACCACAAAAGATCTGGTAAGAGATTTACTTAGAACTAATGGTGTTAGTCGTGATTTGGTTTATTTGATTTGACGAACAAGGTGATCACAGATAGTTAACCGATAATAAATAATAAAAAACATTACAGTATCAAGTCAATAAAACAAATACAATTTTGTCCCAAACTAAATTAAGTAAAATTCCCCACATCTGTGTAATAGTAATAAAGCCAGGTCAACATATCAGATATTGATGTAAATATTAAGAGCGAGAACTAAATTGTTGTTTTAAGCACATTTATTAAATAAAACTCGATGCTTCAAAAAAGGCTATTAAAGAGCAATAAAATCCAAAAGCAAAGTACTCGTGTAAAAATTAATATAATATTTAGAAATATAAAAAATTACAGCAGAACGCTTTCGGTGTTAGCCATCTTCGGTGTCACTACAAGTAAGCATGTGAAAGTTATACAAATCAAAAATTAACGATATAGTTATTTTTACTGTCCAATTGTTTTAAAAACATATTCATCAAACTAATTCAATAAATTGAGTTCATTTAAATTACTTACCTAATATCACATAATAAAAGGCCCAATCTTATTCCTAAATTGATCAATAGTATAAAGAATAAAAAATTCATTCAACAAGTATATATCACTCTAATTGAAAATCCATCCGAAACAAGTTGAAAATGCAAGCCATGTCGCAACGAACTTCCAAATGTAGACTTACTTTAAAACAAATTAAAGAAATTAAAATTATTATGTTGAAATAATTATAAGTATTCAGATAAAAACAAAAATTTATAAACAACAAAAGAGACATGTTGAAATAATTATAAGTATTCAGATAAAAACAAAAATTTATAAACAACAAAAGAGACATTTTAATATATTTTATTTTATTGAATAAATATTTTAAAAGCTATATATTAGTTCTCATCAATAAGATAAAAATTTTTTTTTTTATATGAATCTAATTATTTTCGGTAATCAAAATTTAAGTTTAAACAATGTCTATAATATTGGAATAATTGGCATGAAATGCCATAAATTGTTCAAATATGTGTCGCATATTGATTTTAAACTTATTTAAAATTTTAATTATCCCTGTGGATTTTCCGGGGCTCGGCGTCCCGTGGCCCGATTTTAACTGACATCAAAACTTAAGCTCTGGACACCGAACTGAATCGATTGATGTATCACACATTGATGTCCGACCATTAAAAAGGCCTCGGACACAGACAGATAGACACACAGACAAATAGATTTCATAAACGAACGAAGTTCGTTGAAAATTTTTATTTCAATTCCTTTTATAGAATCTAACCTTAATCCTAAAATCAAAAAGCAATAGAAAAATATAAGTAACTCAATTACAGTTTCATATAACACGTTGAAACAACATACAGTTCACTCTAAAGATCCTATGGAACTATTGTCAAAAAGTGGTGTATATAGACTAAATTGTGGAGTTTGTCAGACCACCTATATTGGTAGAACTTGCAGACCATTGAGGGTGAAAATAAAAGAACATTTAAATAAAGCAGACAAATCAGCATTTGGTCAACATATATCTTATAATAAACACACTTTTGATCCTAATTTGCATTCAAAAAACTTTAATAGACCTGATTTTTTGGAAGATCTTGAAATTGCAAGAGAATTACTAAGAAATAACACTTGTTTAAACACTCAAATTAACCTCAATAGAGCTTTTATTCCAATATACAAGCGTCTAAATTGATGGAACTCCATTGGCTTATAAAATAATAATATACATGATTTATTTTTCATTAATTTTACTGTGGTGATCCACGTTTCGTATCGTATTCTTTCCTTGTCATTACAGATATATAACAATTTGTTCTTTTCGACTTCATCAACGATGTAGACAAGATGTAATCCATAATTATTGTAACAATCAAATTTTTTAATAGTCTTTTATTACAACAATTGGACAGTAAGTAACTATATCGTTGATTTTTGATTTGTATAACTTTCACATGCTTAGTTGTAGTGGCACCGAAGATCGCTAATGCCAAAAGCGCTCTGCTGTAATTTTTTATATTTCTAAATATTATATTAATTTTTACACGAGAATACTTTGTTTTGGATTTTATTGAAATAATTTCGTGTACACCTCCCGGAAGTTTTCATATTAAAGAGCATACAATGAAAATCGAGTGATATAGAAATTCAAATGATGCAAACCGATTGTAACACTGCTCTGCACTCACAAAAGGGTATTGTATATCAAGACGTACTATGTCTATTATTCTTTAAACTTACTTTAATAAAAGGCATGTAAGTATTTTTAATGCTTGGATGCAGCATAAAAAGACTACAGAAAGTTAAATTATTTTCAAAATATGTGTACGATAATTATCATTTGTTAAGTGGTGCAATGTAAGGAACCCATCAGATAATACAGTTGTAAAATCTTTAAGTATGTGCAAATGACAAGTAATACTGATTTTAACAGGTTGTAAAGCATACAACCATTACAAATAACAATACTTTATGATATTCGATCAACTTAATAACAATGAAGAAAATACTAAATTTTCTGGAACAAATGCAAATCTTTAAAAAAACATAATTACTACATCTAACAGCAGAAATGTACAATTAAAAACTATATACTATTCAAAGCTGACAATGACAACACTATATATATACCAAATTTCAAATTATTTTAAAATGTCACATTAAACACCATACAGGACAAAAAATAATTTTAATTGTGCATAATTTATGAAATATAGCTGAGCATCAGAATTTTTGTACTTTCAATAATTATCTTTAAAATATCACCTTTAGAAAAGTAGAAACTGTAAATCTGGATGACTATTAACTTACACGAACTACATATATCAAATTTTTGTACCACATCAAATTAGTATTATAAAGATGAATATGACAATATAATAATGAAATTAACAGCTACCAGCTACATACACATATACTCCTGTTCTATTTCACGATCTCTCACTGCTACAGCTGTTTCAACTAACATATATAAACAATCAAATTGTCCTTTATCCTCATCCGATGATGCATCTGGAGAAGATGGTATGGAGGATTTTACTGACATTGTTGGCACAACCTGAACATTGGGATTCAACACTGAAAATCGTTTTGAGTACTGAGGTATAATATGCAGCGGTGACGACCCCCATTCCTTTTCTTCCATTGCCCTAAGAAAACAAAACTAATTAAATTTAACAATGATTAAAGATATAGTGTATGATTAAAACTGTAGGTGTTTTTACGCACTTTGTTAATTTAAAAAAAACATTTCCAATAAGCTTATATACTGTGAACCAAACAAACGTCTGTGACTCATCACAATACATCGAAAGAAAATACAACTATAATATAATATACCGGGTATTCCATTAAGCGTATCGCGTGGCTGTATATCATAAAGTATAAGGCCTTGAGCTTTGCGGAAAAAAATTTATTAAGTAAAGTGGCCAAAAGAAATTGCTGGAAATTATTTTTAAGTTTCAATTTCTACCGCAAGGGGGAGTATTTTCTAAGGTCAACAAAATTCAATTTTTCTCCCAAAATTTAAGCACAAGGTATTATGCTCAAAACGCGAATAGGCAGTTATCTTTATTATTCACAACTTTTATTTGAAACTTTTTTCTGTAGATCGCACAAGGACAGCTGCAGGATCTGGTGAATTGGTTTACATGTAAATAGGGTTATCTCACAATGCCCATGTTGGAATTTAATAATCTTAGAATCGTTTGAAAGAGAATTTCTCAGGGATCAAGAAAAACGACTAAATTGATTTTTCTAATGTTTTCTAAATATGTTAGAGGGCGCTTTTTCCAATCATGCCAGTTCTTGTTCATTTACTTAAAAAAATTAAATGGAAAGACATATTTATCAAAGGGGAATTGAATGAATGGTACAAAAACAAAGATTTTAGTGAAAATCGCACCTCGATATCTTTAATGGTTCCTGTTCCGTAACCGTTCATTATTTACAATTCCCCTTGTATATATCATAAAATACTCTTGCATACATAATCGATTTCTATACATTATCCCTACCTACATAAAACTAACCAAAACCAAGGAACAGATAAGAAACAACAGTGTTCGAGCATCCTTCAAGCAATCAACACGCGTCCTCCGATATGCCGTGCATATGGTCGCGTTAAAGAGGCATAATCAGTTAAAAACGTTACATTGAAGTGCATGATAAGTGAATATTGAATCAACAGACAATCCATCATCAAGTGTAAGCCATTTCACCACTTCAAACAACAAGAATATAGTCGAAACTACACCACATGTCAAATCAAGGTTAGTTATCCTATCATTATACTACCAAACAATCTGTTATATTTATTATCTGATTATCCACTATTTTGCTGGTCATTTAGACTGTTAACTTTTCATTCAATCATCATACACAAGTCTACACCAAGCCTAGCTTGTTTTCAAATACGCATGCTACAACTTGGTATTTCATTATCTATACTTTAACCCCTAAACAACAACGCGTGTTTTCAAATACGCACGCGCCAGTTCCTAAGTTATTGCAAAAAGCGTATTCATATTAAAAAATATGTACTTCCTTGAATTTTGGATTAAATAGCGTTTTGAATTATTTAGTTATTCATCATTTTAAAGAAAAGGAAATACAGAATTGTGATTTTTGCTTACATACATTATTATGCTAACAGAGTCTCAAAAACAATTACAAACAACGTTGTCTTTCCTTGAAGTCGATTAAACATTAACCTTTTAGGCCTCTTAGCCTTGCCCATATATAAAAGTCTAAAACAGTAAGATCTGGTGATCTAGTCGGCCAAGGAAATAAATAAACTTCCTCTTCCCATCCAGCGATTTGGGAAGGTCGTTTCTAAATAATTTCTAACTTCCACGGAATAATGTGCTGGGCAACCGTCATGCTGAAACCACATGTTCTGCCTAGTTTCTAGTGAAACAGCCTCCAAAAGTTCAGGTAGATTGTTGACCAAAAAATGCAAGTATGTTGCTTTCAATAATGCCGCACCAAACATTTACACTCCACCTGTGTTGGTGATCAACTTGTAGCATCCAGTGAGGATTAGTTTCAGACCAATAATGCATATTATGTAAATTTACTTCTCCATCGCTACTAAAGGTAGCTTCATCTGTCCATAATATGCGGGACAAGAATAAGGGTATTCGGTGCACATATCTTTCAACCAATGGCAATGATTCGATCTTCTGTCGGTATCGATATCTAAAAGGTTCTGGTGCAAAACTGCATGATATGGATGCAATTGTGGTTTATTAGAATACGATGCACCGATGTCATAGGTATCCCTAAATTTGCAGAAAGTTGCCTGGTACTTACATGCGGATCTGCTTCAACGCACGCAAGAACATTTATAACACTGTTTTCATTTGTAATTGTACGTTTTCTTGTGGGCATTTTAATTGTATGCACACGCCCTGTTTCTCGTAAACGTTTTGCCAATCGTGTAAATACCATTTTGGTATAATGTTTTCTTTCAGGATATTGCCATTGCATATTCACGCTCAACAAATATCCGCATTTTCAAAACTTTGTATGTAAATTCTAAGCATGTCATAAGCTTCAGCATTAGAGAAAGACATTTCTGTAGTTCAAAATTAACAAACAAACTTACACACAGAGCATACACGATTTAACTACTATAACAATAACTAGTATGACAGAGTTATACCTGTTGACGGATATGGATGTTTTTGTTTTCATCGCCTACTTGATGCATTTTAAAGGGATCTATTAGCGACATATTCTTAATGTTTATAAACATCGTCACTAAATGAAAGGCACTTTTGAACATCTGCTATAATAATATTTATGACTAAATAATTTCAAATATTTGATCCGAATATTCAGGAAAATTCTAATTAGTACAGGGATAGATCTCTAAAATGCACATACTTTTTGCAATAACTTAAGAACCATTAAAGATATCGAGGTGCGATTTTCACTAAAAATCTTTGTTTTTTTACCCTTCATTCAATTCCCCTTTGATAAATGTCTTTCCATTTAATTTTTTTAAGTAAATGAACAAAAACTGGCATGATTGGAAAAAGCGCCCTCTAACATATTTAGAAAACATTAGAAAAATCAATTTAGTCGTTTTCTTGATCCCTGAGAAATTCTCTTTCAAACGATTCTAAGATTATTAAATTCCAACATGGGCATTGTGAGATAACCCTATTTACATGTAAACCAATTCACCAGGTCCTGCAGCTGTCCTTGTGCGATCTACAGAAAAAAGTTTCAAATAAAAGTTGTGAATAATAAAGATAATAACTGCCTATTCGCGTTTTGAGCATAATACCTTGTGCTTAAATTTTGGGAGAAAAATTGAATTTTGTTGTTGACCTTAGCAAATACTCCCCCTTGCGGTAGAAATTGAAACTTAAAAATAATTTCCAGCAATTTCTTTTGGCCACTTTACTTAATAAATTTTTTTCCGCAAAGCTTTAGGCCTTATACTTTATGATATACAGCCGCGCGATACGCTTAATGGAACACCCGGTATATATTATATTTGCGCTACTAATTTTACCACTATAGAACAGAGTATCTATAGAAGGGTACACATTCTCAATGGTGTAATAAAGAATTAGCCAAACGTGTGTCTAATTTTGATTCAATAGTTGTTAATTCGTTTGAACTTTTGAAGGTTACGTCAACTATTGCCATTTCATATTGATACTAAAAGAGCATCGTAAAAAACATTTATAATACTTGTACTAATATGAATAATTATTATTGTTGAGATTCGACTTACACCTGATACACTTAAAAGTTTTGTACAGTTACTAACCTTCCTGTGGTGTGTGAATGGAAAGAATAAACCAAGAATATTTAGTGCTTTTATTATATACACCTAGTGGCCGGCAAAAGAAGTATTCCCAATTTGGGAATATTTTGAAAATGGGAATATTTCCGGGAAAATACCCCTTGACTGAATAACATTCCATAATTCAGGAAATTTGGTTTTTACAACTTGTATTCATCTTACCGTCCTCAATTACACCAACTAATTATCAATAGAAGACAATTTCTGTATATTTCATTGAGGTTTTCTTATCTAATAAATAGTTCAGTAGCAGTAGGTAATTTACTTTGCATCAGTAGTTCTGAATCTAATTCATTTTAATTTTATCAAATCAAAAGATGTGTTGTTGTGAAATTATAAGTGTGATAAATGTCCTTCAAAGGTTAGAAAGAAGTATTCCAAAAAATGTAATCATCAAAGTTTAAAACAGTTGATGACATCGGAAGTTGGGGCAAGTATGTCATCAATTTCAACGACCGCAACTCACGTATACTGCAATAACCAAGGCGCACGTTTCTAAAAAGTTGATTTAGTTGTGATGAAATCGTTTCTGGATAGCATGTCATCGGCCAAACAGGTACCTAAATAATAATTCCTTACAATATATTTACAACTAACAATTGCTACATTAACAATCATCATCATCATTAGGTCTTCAGTCCTAGAACTGGTTAGACACGTACCATCATTGTTTCCTATTCTGAACTAACCCAGATTTCAATGAAATTTGCACAGTTTGCATCTATAACTATCTCATCTAGGTCTACATCTACCTCTTTTTTCCTATCTCTGCTTGTATTATATCCCATACTATTCCCCAAAATGCCTTAGAACATATTCCACCCTTCTATTTCTCTTTTTCCCCAGATATCCTTGTTCCCCTACTATTTCTATAACTTATTTGTTATTACCTTTGTCTCTCCATGCTATCGTCTTTATACATCTGAAGCACAGCATTTCAAAAGGCTGCTACCGTTTTTCTGTCTGCGTTTCAGACTGCCCGTATTTCATAGGCATACTGTGCTGTGCTCCACACACATGCTTTCAACAATTTTCTTCTTGTTCTATGTTTGTTGTCTTTCCTCATAGGCGCTGTTCTTTCTTGTTAGATGCAGCTCAATCACCTTCGATTGTTTTACAGTTATATGCCCTATTTCTCCAACCTTCAGTGGTTGTGAAGGAAAGTAAGCAAACCTGTGGCTGCCAAGTTCTCCCAACACTTAACCATTTAGCGATTTAATATATTTTCCAATTTATCTTTTCGCACAGCCAACATTAGTTGCAGATATTTCGCAACCAACAACTAGTTGTTTATACTAATCATCAGATTTATCTGCGCTTAATTTTTCGACATTAGCTTTTCCGTCTCAAAACTGGTTAGACACGTTCCTACACTTATTTATATTCTGAGCTAGCCTACATAGTTCACTGAAATTCTCAAACAGCATGTGTATTCAGCTCGTTGCCCTTCTATTGTTTTCTAATTTTATGCCCTATTTCACCGAGATTCGGTGAAGGGGGTTTAGCAACCTGTGGCTACCAAGATCCCCCAACACTTAAACATTTGCCAAAATAATGGTTTTCCAGTAAATCCTATCACACACTAAACATTATTCGAGAATATTGCCCAACCAATTCTTGTAGTTACTTATAATAATCATCATGTTTAAGCACAGTTATCTTTTCGTCATTAGTTTATCCATCTTGGGATTGGTTAGATACATACTTCCATTGATTTCTATTCTGAGCTAGCCTACACATCTCCCTGAAACTCCTAGAGCCTACATCTTCTACTATTTGTGTGCAGTAGTCTAACCTAGGTCTGCCTCTTCTTCTCTTTTTTCCTATCTCTGCTTCTAATATATTCCGCACTATTCCCTCATGCCATAGTATGTGGCCTATCATCCTATCTCTCCTATTTTTTACCGTTTTCCACATATTTCTTTCTTCCCCTACCATTTTTAGTACCTCTTCGTTCTTAACTTTGTCTGTCCATGATATCTTCATCATACGCCACATTTCAAAGGCTTCTACCTTTTTCTTGTCCGCTTCTCCTACTGTCCAGGCTTCACAGCCGTACAGCGCTGTGCTCCACGCATATGTTTTAAGCAATCTTTTGCTTGTTTCTATGTTTGTAGTCTTTGAGCACAGTAGTTGCTTTTTCTTGTTAAATGTAGCACGACCTTGTGCTAATCTTTGTTTTATATCTTTTGTGCTTTTTCCATCTTGCGTTATTTGGCTTCCTAGGTAGCAGAAATCCTTAACCTCTTGTAAGTTCGTGTTACATACTTGTATTCTTGTTTTTGATTTATTTTCCCCACCTTTGTATACTAAAACTTTAGTTTTAGTTTTGTTAATTTTCATACCGCATCTCTCTGTTAGAACCGTTTCCATTTCATTAAGAGCAGCTTCTAACTCTTCCTTGCTAGACGCTAATACCGCTATATCATCTGCAAATCTAAGCATATCAATTTTTTGTCCCTGCATAGTAATTCAAAATGTCTTCCTGCATTTGACAGTATTCATTGCCTCTTCTATGTACAAGTTAAAAATCAATGGGGATAGGGCACATCCCTGTCTCACCCCTTTCCTAATGTTTACTTCTCTACATTCCTGCTCTAATTCTATTACTTCTGTTTGCTCTTTGTATAAGCTATGTACTATTCGTCTATCCCTATAACTCATTCCAATCTTTTTGAGTATTTCAAACATTTTTTTCCATTTTACATTGTCGAATGCTTTTTCCAGATCTACAAACCCTATATACACGCTTTCCCCTTTTTCTATTGTTTTCTCCATTATCACTCTCAGAGCTAAAATAGCCTCCCGTGTTCCCCTGTTTCGCCTAAACCCAAATTGGTCTTCTCCCAGTATTTCTTCATCTCGTTTTTCCATTCGTCTTTGCACAATTCTAGTTAATATTTTTGACGCGTGTGCTGTCAAACTTATTGTTCGAAAATTTTCACATCTATTCGCGCCTTTCTTCTTTGGTATAGTTACTATGATGCTACGTTTAAAATCTTTGGGTATCTCGCCTGTCTCATACATATAGCTTACAAGTTGGAAGAGACGTTCTGTTACTGCTTGTCCGGCTGCTTTTAGAGTTTCTGCTTGCACCTTATCTGTACCCGGCGCCTTACCATTTTTCAGACTCTTTAATGCTAATTTAAACTCGTCTCTAAGTATAGGATATCCCAAATCATCATTTTCAATGTCTGATTCCTGTTCTAATGCAGTTAGTTCCTCCCCTGCATATATTCCCTATATATTCTTGCCACCTACCCGCTTTCTCTACGTTTTCTATGATGATGTTTCCTTGTGCGTCCCTTATATTTTTGCTATACGGTTTTATATCCCTAAAATTCATTCTAATTGATTTGTATGCTTCGTCTGTCTTTCCTATTTCCATCTTTGTTTGTACCTCTTTGCACTTTTCATCAATCCATTGTTCATTAGCTTTCCTGCATTTTCGAATAATTTCCCATTTTATGGTTTTGTATCTCTGTTTTCCTGTTTTGTCTGATTTATTTTTGTATTTTCGTCTTTCTTCTATTAAATTCAGGATATCCTTTGTTATCCATGGTTTCTTATTTTCTTTTTGTGTATACCCCAGAATATCGCTGGCCACCATGTCTAGGCTGGCTTTAATGTTATTCCATTCTGTTTCTACTTCCTTAGAATCAGATATTTTCCCGATATCATTCAGCAATTCATATGACTTTTTTTCGAATCTTTCTTGAATATCTTTATCTTTTAGTTCCTCTAAGTTCAAGTGCCTTTTTCCGATCCCTTTTTTCAGATTTTTAAATTTAAGTGCGGCCTTCATAATTACGATGTTGTGGTCAGTATCTATATCTGCTTCTGGATAACTTCTAGAGTCTTCTCCTTGATTCCTAAATCGTTGTCTAACAAGAATGTAATCTATTTGATATCTTCCTATATCTCCTGGCAGCTTCCACGTATATCGTCTTCTAGCATGATGTTGAAATAATGTGTTTGTGATGATTAACTTGTTCTTGTCGCAAAATTCTACCAGGCTATTTCCCCTGTCGTTTCTCGTACCTAAACCAGATAAACCTACTACCGCTCCTTCCCTACCCTCACCTACCATGGCATTAAAATCCCCTGTAATTATTAAATTTTCATGTCAATTTGACGTATCTTAATATGTCTTCGATATCTTTGTAGATGGCTTCTACCTCTTCGTCACTGTAGCTAGAGGTGGGCATGTATACTTGTATTATTACTGTGTTTACCGGTTTAGATTCTAATCTAACCATGAGTACTCTTTCGTTCTTTTGTAAGTAATTTTCTACACAGTATCCTATCTTTTTCTGCATAACTATCCCCACACCCAAATTTCCTTCCTTTGCTCCTGTATGAATTACCCTGAAGTCTCCACTCCAAAAATCCCCCGTCTCTGGCCACCGAACTTCGCTGATCCCTACTATATCTAGTGATAACCTATTCATTTCGATTTTTAGATTCTCTAGCTTACCTACTTGCTTCATACTTCTAACATTCCACACTCCGACTCGCAGAATGTTCCTGACTCTTATTTTTAACTTTCCGATCGCATCCTCCAAAGTAGTCCCCTCGCGGAATCTCCGGAATCTTTTACCCCAGAGAATGCCATCATGTTTGTAATAATTTAAGTACGCTGTGTACTTGGGAGATAATGTGGTGGTTTCCCGTTGCCTTCCACATCGCGGTAGTGTGTCTTAGACTGCCATACCGACCCCTATGGTAAATACTCCCTGTATGTTTGTTGTGGTTTGTTTAGCATTCTTCTTAATCTTCTTTGGGAATGAAACCACTTATAGTTTTTAAATTCTATTTCATTTACGTTTCGATCCATGACCTAGGATCGTTGTCAAAATAATAAAAACTTCAAGTTTGACGTTTATGACACAAATTGAAGGTTTCTTTGATTTATTGATGTTTGAAATATTTGGTTTGAGTACACTAAGCAAAAATTTTTAAAGTTTAAGGATCGAAACGTAAATGAAATAGAATTTAAAAACTATAAGTGGTTTCATTCCCAAAGAAGATTAAGAAGACCCCTATGGTCTCTGCCAATCTAAGTACCGAAAGAATCGCTGCCCTCTTTCGGAGACCTGTCTTAGTCTGGTTTCTCACTAACGACCCTACTACTTTGGTTGGACCTGTAGTTTGGAACACGCAAGCCATTTCACCTGTTCTAGTAATTTAGAACTTCGGCAAGGTGCAAGTCCATTCGAAATAGACATTAACAATACGTAAAATAAATTAAAAGTGATAATTAAGAAAATATTTATTGGAGAAGTGCAACAATAATTATTGTATTTGCATATACCATCAAACTATTCATAAATTTATTCATACATCATACTCAGACTCTTACCATACTCATGCATGATACGCATATCTCATACATATCAAACGCATAAGATGTGATAGCTGGCTATTGCTCTCTTAGTTGAGAGGTCCGAGGAGAGGCTAATCGTGTATCTCCTGCGAACGGGGCAGCGGTGGAAGGTCAGGCGTGGCGGGGTTCGACGGGGAATAAAGTGCTACATCCAGTAGACTGGGGTGGCGTAAAACGAGAATTTTGAGACAAAATCAGTTTTTTGGAAATGTTTATACAAAAATTAATAAATGTTGTTTGGAATGTAACTCTATATTGCTTTGAACTTCAGAACATTGGGCAGAAAGCATCTGAAGATATTCAGAATTGTACTTGTGTTAAAACAAACAATTTGAGTGTTTGCAGTTATAGTTGTAAGCAAGATCAATGTAATTTGCACATGCCAGCAAGGGCTATAACGACCCAACTTTCCATCATTACAAGCTTAGCACTTGCTCATTATTTAAAAAGTTAAATCTTCTACTGAACATATCTTATATATAAAACTATTACATACACTTCCAATTTCAAACACCGTTACGCTAAACTTCCTAAATACTTACATAAAAACTTGATCTACAATACAAAACAGGACTTACCCCCTATCAACAGGATGCATATCATTGGTCAAACTACTGCAGCGTATTACAGATTGCCATGGAATAAACTTTTCTTCTTCACTAGGACTCGAGCTCTCATACTCATTTGGACTATCTCCTTCAGAATGGTACACAAATGTAACACCTTCATCATAATCATGATCCAGGCGAATACGTTTTCCTTCATTAATACTTTCTTCCTCCCATATATGATTATTCACAATGATAGAATCGGAAGCAGTATTGCCCAACTTTTTACCTCGTCGAGAAATAGTATAATGTAAAGGATCGAGACCATCTCGCCTAATCATTTCAGGCAAAATTCGTCTTCGTGCATTTATAAACCAATTACACACTTGTAAAACAGTTAAATTGGCTTCTTGCGATAAGATTAATTTCTCTGCATCATTTGGATAAGCATTGTAACGATGCTCGTACAGCCAGCGTTTAAGTATTTTCACAGAATGCTTAGGAAGATTGCCACGGCGTTTACGAACAGACACCATGTTGTGATTTTGTATAGCAACAATCTGTAGGGCAGTGAGAGGGTCATCGTGTTCTGACCCTGACTCATCTGTACTGCTGCTTGAATGAAACCGTTCATGATCTAAAATAAACAAATCCAGTTCGATCATATAATTATAATAATTAAAATCAATTAATTGAAACTACTGAATATTTTGATCATATGCTAATGTGATATTTAGGGATTATAATAGTATTAGAATGTAGTTGTACAGTTTATTTCGTTATTTTAGCATATAAAACAACAAAGTATGCTTTGAAACGCTTTTTAAATAGGTAGTAATTCGACAGGATAACTTAGAAACCTAAAAGTTTATTTTTCATAATCTCGCAGGTGTAAATATTTGTAAAGAGAGTATATAAAACAACATTTCAAATTTGTGTATAGGAATATGCAAGGGAGAAACGAACATCTAAATTCCATAACAATTTAATCTTTATATTTAATTATAGCAAAGGGGATGTGTAATTTCAAAAGCATTAGCATTTGAAACCGTTTTAGTATAGTTATAGGTGTTGAAAGTTTTAAAACTGTTTGTCGAAGCTTTTCTAATAACATGTAAATAAGAAACGAATTTAACCGTCTTTATTTTCCCAGTATATTTTAAGATAACGTTGAACAAACAACAGCAAATTCCAATTAGGGTTGGTTATCGCTGTCAATTATATTAGATTTATAGCTCAGGTGTGGGGATAACTGTGGCCGTCACAAATTCAACTTGACAACGAGAAACAAAGAGGGCGTAGGGGATAAAATGAGTACAAGTGAGCTGAAGATAACACGTGTTAGGGCAATGGAATGTAGCATAGATGTAGCAATACAAACTGAAGTGAGTGCAAAGCAAAAGGGAGATGATGTTGGAAGCGTATGTTGGAGAGAGATAGATGTTACCCTTGTTGCATTAGGGACGTATTGAATGTTAACTTTGTCAAGTTAGGTATTTAAGATACGCAACGTGATTGGTGACACATGTTTTAAATACGAGGATAGAAATTAAGTAAGGATTGGTTGCGAGCGTTAGTTAGCGTTTCAAGGAAATATTTTCAAAAATCGTGGCAGTTGAAAGATTTTACTAAGAATTTTGAGCACATGTTACAAAATTACGGGAAAACAATGGCCGTAAGGTGTTTGTTTGTATTGTAAAATTGTGAGAAGTGAAGACCGTTGAGAATTTTATGTGGAAGAGCATGTTTGTATGGACAGGCTTTTGTGGGGTGAGAAACTGTATATAAACTCCAGCAGGTTGTTGTGGGTCTCCTCTTAAAATTTATTAATAAATGAGCTTTTTATAGGAAAAATAAGAACTCTCACTAGAATCCATACTTTATTAACGAATATGAAACTTTATAAATTCCTAACTTTAATAATAAGTAACGTGAACTGGAAATTTAGCCTGTTGTTTTGTGTTGTTCAGGATGCTGTCTTGTCTGTTTTCTTTCTTTGAACTTCACTCACGTTATTAGTGATAGGAAGAACTACTTCGACAAGTTGTTTGCAATACAGATATGAAGTGTGTCAAAGATGCAGTGGTTTTTTTTATACGATGATAGCAACGTTTGCTCATTTATGTTTATATGAACTTTTATTTAATGAAGGAAAGTGGCAAAATATTACAATATTGATTGGGGATAAATAAATGTGTGTGGTGATATTTTCCTAACTTTATCGGTAATCAGCGATAAACAAGTGCTGTAAAAATGTGCGAAGGTCTGCCAAATTAGAAATTCAGTGGGCTCCTACAGTTAATAAGTTTATAACACGGGGGTCTGAAAATTAGTTTGTACAAAATTGTTCCTTTGAGAGATAAAATTTTTCCAACAACTAAATTATCTACTGCAATTGGTGCTAGTTACTTTCAACTAATTCAACCCATGACTATGTAAAATGTACCAAGCAGGATAATCCAGTATCATCGGGTTAATATAGGTGCAGTACATCATGCCCAGCTGTAGGGATTGTTGCTTCTTCAGTGTCGCTTTGATGACGTCCATCGATAAGAATTGGGTCTGGATTTTTTAGGTTACTCATCGCACAACTCAAGGTGTTGAGAATGGACTTGCTTCACCCGGAACGTCGGAGTGTGCTCATGATGATGACAGTTACTGTTTGGGTATTTATTTAGAGATTGTTTTGCATTGGCTGACCATAAGGGTTTTCTATATAAAAATTTATGGGACACATTTAAGTGTGACATTTATCGTAATATTTTATTACAGCTATAGCAAAATGTATTTCAACCTGTAGACGGTTTCTTCCTTTATTGCTGTAGTTTACCGTTACATCTTTTGTATTCACTCATCAAGAGTTACTTGTGGACAATATGGAAGTATATGGTTTTTATGACTATTTTCATATTAAAGATTTAATATTGGATTAAACAAGTGACTGAAAACAGTTCACTATATAATTTTTTTAATTGCTGTTTTATGTAAATATTAGATTGGAGAGTAGTGACTGAAAGCGATTCACTATAAATTTTTAATTTGTTTTTTATAAATATTACGATTGAGAGTAATAATTAGTTTAAGGTAAGATAGGAATGATAAATTATTTTTGTGTAGATTTTTTTTACAATGTGTAAATCCTTCGTGATATGATTAGAACAAATGTAATTTTCTAGGCGAGTTTGTTTTCCTTTTATAACATATGATTTGTAAATAATTTTTCTCTCTCGAGGTTTTTCTTTTCTTTCCGTGTGACCCACCTCATTCTAAATTCTAGCTAGCCCGGTCTTTGTTGGATTCCTTTTCTTTGTGGCAGTATTCGGTGTGCGTAATTTTCTTTGCTTACTTTACTTTTCTTATCCACACAGAATACCGTCACATTATTAGAGGGAATTATTCACAACGTGATCGTAAAGCTTTACACATTATTGCAGGGGTTAAAAAGTTCTATAATTACTTGTATGGTAGAGAATTCTAGATATACACAGATCATAAACCATTATTAGGATTGTTAGCTCCTGATAAACCAACTCTTGAGATTCTTTCTCCAAGAATGCAATGATTGCTGCTGATGCTTGGTACAAAATAGCTCATAAACCTGGTAAACAAATTTCAAATGCCGACGGGTTAAGTAGACTTCCAATGCAGTTTGCGAATGCAGAAACTCCTGATCTCCAGGAAGTACTGTTATTAGAATCCATTAAATGCAAAAAAATTGGCTACACTGCGGCAAAAAATCCTGCAATTTCTGGAGTTATTAATTGAGTTCTTAGGAGTTGGCCTAATTACAAAGTAGAAGAAGTATTTGCTCCATTTTATACATGTCGTTACAAATTATCACCACATAAAGGCTGCCTGCTTTGTGGATGTCAAGTTGTGACACCTGGAAAAGTTATACAAAATTTTTTATCTACTTTACACATCTGTCACCCTGAAATTGTAAAGATGAAGCATTAGCAAAAAGCTATGTTTGATGGCCAGGAATTGATAACAACATTGAGGAAAGTGTAAAAAATTGTATTGCTTGTCGAGAATATGAAGTTTTTCCTGCAACATCACCTAAGATTCCATTAGGAGCCTACAAAAGAAACCTTGATCACACTTATATATAGACTTTGCGGGGCCTTACCAAGGAAAAGGATTTTTTATAGTCGATTCGTTTTCGAAAGGGTTAGAAGTAAAAATTGTTTCTTCTGCTTCTATAGATGCTGTGAGCTCTAGTCAACTATTCGCATCGCATGGAATTCCTGATACTATAATTTCGGACAATGGAACTGCGTTCACTAGTAGCGAGTTCAACAATGTTGGTCAAAATAATGACATTCGTCTTGTAACAACCGTCCCATATCATTCTCTGGATAATGGAATGGCAAAGACTACAAAGGGATGTCTAAGAAAGGAAGCAATTCCTGCTGAAGCAAATTAAAAACTTGTCTGAATAACCTGCATCCGGATCTGTCATCAGAAATCCAGCTTAGTAGAGAGAATATGTTGGATGCTGTATTAAATTCTACAAAATTACATAGGTACTTCTAAAAACCAACAACCTGTATATGCAAAAATTACAATGATGGGCCAAAGTGAACATCTGCAATAGTGATATTCATTACAGACCTTCTATCATATAAAGTAAAATTACAAAATGGCGATATCATATCAAGGCACGTATATCAATTTACAACCAGAAGTATTCTTCCAGCACTGGGTATTTTTGATGAAGACCAGAATCCGACAACCGACACGAGGTGAGAATAACAATTCGTGTCAATCAACCTAAAATCGCGATGGTTGATGGATTACATGGAGGGGAAGTGTGCTATGTATGCATATTATAAGATAATCATAACCTCCTGGAAACCCGTCCAGGGATACATACATAAACAAGAACTAGGAGATACATTGTCACAGTTACAATTAATTTATAAGTACATATTCATTATACATTTATAATAAATAATACAATGTTACAACTTGTAGTAATTTACTAATTACATGCAAAACACAAAATGAACAGTATTTTTGTGTAGACTATTTATTTACATGTCAGCTTCTTAAGGTTAGAATAACCCGTTTCGATTGATGGCATATTTCCACGTAAGTTATTTGTTCAACTTTCTTCAGATAATAATAATAATAATAATAAATGCAAGGTTCAATATAATTAGATAATATGATTGTACTATGTAATAAGTAAGTTTCCCAATCTACGGCATAGATCAAAAAGTGCATTATCGCTCCTGCATCACAAATAATGTTATTAACTCGAGAGAAGGTGCATGGCGGAGAAAAGAGCGCAACGGGAATCATTTCGCTTTTACAGACAAATGAATCATGTATAAAACTGTCGCTCCACATCCTAATCGTCACTAAGTTAGTGGAGGGAGATTCGCAGGGCGTCGCCGTGGATCAATGTAGTAAGCGTAAGACTACGGATCCCAAGGTCCCGGGTTCAAATCCCGACACGGTCGACTGCTTGAAAAATGGCAGGTAAGCATTTTTCACAAAAATTACGCCCTTGTTCGGATGAGAGGTTAAATGGAGGTCCCGTGTGTGAGTGTTGTCACGCACGTTAAAGATCCCTACCTTGCCTGAAACGGCAAGGGTTCGGCAAAATTCTAACTTTCTAGGCAACAAAAACCTCGCCTCCTGGCCAATGTAGTACCTACTGGTGGAGCATTGGAAAAGTAAATGAAAGGAGGGAGATTCGCGACTGTTCCCACGTAGTTATCTGGCGACAGTGCCCCGTAGTGTGTTTTGCAGTGAACGTCTCTCATCTGTGCGGTGTTTTCCACCACGTGCGCCCACTCCAGTTACAAAATTTTCGCACTAAAATGGATACTGAAGAACATAATAGGATATGTTGAATGTTAGCTAGTGTTGAAAAAGAAGAAGAACGGAACACTATTCTTCAGCAAGAACAGGATAGAGTTAGGAAAGTTATTTTTGAAAATGATAGTGATGAACATGGCATTCTAAATGAAGATGATTCCGAAGGTGACAAGGGCCACGTTGATGTCAGTGATCACAACACTGATACTGAAGAATCGGCAGATGAGTGTTCTGAGGCATTTGCTCCATTGAATAATAGCCTTTTCTACTTATCAAGAGATGGAAACACAAGATGGAATATGCACAAAGGAACCACTGTTGGTCGCGGGAGAATAAGTACAAAAAATATAGTATCACATGTGCCGGGACCAAAACGTGAAGCAATTGAATCCTCGTCACTGTTTTTTCCGGATGAAACTTTGGATACTATAGTCGGATATACAAATATTTGGATTAGAAAATACGGATCAAACTTTGAACAGGAACGAGATGCTTTACCGACTAGTAGGGTGGAATTAAAGGCAATTATAGGATTTATATATCTCGCAGGTGTTTTGAAAGCGTCACATGCCAATTTAGAAGAGCTCTATTACAAAGATTGTACTGGAGTAGGTTTTTTCACAATGACAATGAACATAAAACGGCTAAGCTTTTTATTACACGTGGTTCGTTTTGACGACATAAATTCTAGGACTGAACGTATGAAATTTCACAAATTGACACCTGTAAGGGAATTGTTTGACGGGTTCGTTGTGCATTGCAAAAATTACAACAGTGTTAGTGAATTCGTATAGACGAAATGTTGGAAGCGTTCCGCGGTCGCTGTTCATTTAGACAATATATTGCTACTTGACTCGTGCAGAAAACTCTATTAATGCAGATTCTAAAAGTTTTTGGTCATTTATAAGAGGCAGAAAAAGCTTTAGCAGAATACCAGGTGTACTCAATGTTGGAAATACCATTTATGACACACCCCAACAGATTGTAAATGGATTCAAAGACTATTTTTGCTCTGTCTACCATAAGCCGGAAGATATCAGAGGTATACAATGCAATGAAGATGTTGTCCCATTGGGTATTAACATGCCGCACATTAATCTGGACAGTGTCACTGAAGATGATATCATAGCTACTATTCGTAAATTAAAAAATAAGCCTACAGCCGGTATGAACCAGGTGCCGAGCTTTTTAATAATAGCCATTTTATCAAACTTTGCAGAAGTATTTGAATTGGTCTTATTACAACATATCTAAATAGTCATATCAAAACTTATATTTCACCTAGTCAGCATGGTTTTATTGAAAGGTGATCTACCTTTACCAATTTCGGTTGTTTTACCCAATTCACTGCAGAAGCCTTAGATGATCATGGTCAAGTGGATGTGGTCTATACAGATTTCTCCAAGGCTTTTGACAGGATCATTCATTGTATATTATTGGAGAAGTTAAGAAGCTTCAGTTTTAGTAATAAGTATATAGCTCTGTTAAAATCTCATCTTGAAAACAGACCACAGCAAGTTGTATACAATGGTTTTAAGTCTGATATATTTATTGCTATGTCTGGTGTTCCCCCTGGGGTCAAACCTAGGACCTTTGCTATTTCTACTATTCATCAATGACATATGTGTCAATCTGAAATCAAAGGTATTAATGTTTGCAGATGATGTAAATTTTTTCCAGGAAATCAAGTCGGTCCAGGACTGTAGAAACATGCAATTAGATTTAGATATGTTACTGAACTGGTGTAGGAACTATAAGCGTACACTGAACATTAGTAAATGTAAGGTGGTCACGTTTACGCGCAAAGTAACCCCGATCGTCTTTGAGTACAGGATTGATTCAATTAATTTGATTCGGTGTTTTGAAACCAAAGATTTGGGTGTGATGTTTGACCATAAGTTGTCATTTGTTGCTTGCATTAAGCTAATTGTTGCTGCTGCTTACAAAATGTTGGGGTTTATTTTGCGCAACTGTGACCATTTTTCAAACTGCTCTGCTCTGATTACTTTATATTTATCTTTTATACGTTCAAAACTTGAATACTGCAGTGTCATTTGGAACCCCATTTACAGTAATCACAAGATCTTAATAGAATGAGTTCAAAAGAAATTTTTTAAGTATTTATGGTACAAAATGAATGGTACCTATCCCATCAGAGGCTTCGACCATGACACACTGTTAAGCACCTTTCATCTAAAAACATGTGAATTCAGAAGGATTGCTTTAAGTATCACATTCTCTATAAGATCATGCATGACAATATAGACTGTCCGTATATTATGAATAAACTAAATTTTTTGGTTCCTAGACATAACAGTAGAATTAATAGAAATAATAGAGTATTTTATCTCTCAGCCTGTAAAACCAATATGTTGTTAAAATCTCCCATATATTACATGTGTAGTAATTTTAATCAAATATGTGGCAATGTTGATAGCCTGCAAAAATTCTTGAAGAGCTTTCTGCTAAATGATGTTTACTCTAAAACTTTGTTTCTAACAGTTACTTTTTAACTTTAATTTTAACTCTAATAATTATTCTGTTTTAATAATTATAAGTTGTACATAATTATGGTTTGTTGGATGTCCTGTAATGTGGCTAAGGCTGTTGGGAAATAAACATTATTATTATTAATAAACCTGCAAAATACATAATTAAAATTTTTTCACTGGCTGACGCTTGAACCTATTACAAACTGAATATGGATATCTATGTGAGAACTCAGCCGGACAGTCTCTTTCGTCTGAACAATAGTGGTCAAAGTGTTGTTGAACGTCTAGTGCAACCAATATCAGGAAGCGGCCGTAATGTGACGAACGATAATTGGTACACGTCTATACCACTTGGACAAAGTTTACTTACTAAGCGTAAACTGACCCTTGTTGGGACAATGCGAAAGAACTAAAGAGAAGTTCCACCATTGTTCGTTGAAACAAAAGGTAAACCAGTATGCAGCAGTATTTTTGGGTATCAAGAAGACGCTCTCCTTCTTTCATATGTTCCAAAGAAAAAAACATGTTGTACTACTGCTTTCAACAATGCATGACAACGATAGCATTGACAAATTCTCTGGAGAAGCTAAAAAACCTGACGTGTTAACTTCTTATAACCTTACTAAAGGTGGTGTTGATGTTGTGGAAGAGTTGAAAAGGTGAATATTCAGTGTCTAGGAAAAGCAATCGTTGGCCTCTTACTTTATTCTATTCTATGCTAAATATTGCAAGAATCAACTGCTACGTGATTGTAAGACAAAAACTGAAATAAAAAGTAGATCATTTCTAAAAACTCTTGGTATTGAACTTTGCAAAGAACATATGGAATCCAGTGTTGGAGTACGAAGCGTGCGCAGTAGAGTGAAACGAAAACTCACAGAATATCTTGGAATAAAGCCTCAATCTGTTGCAGAAACCTCCAATAACTCAGAAGGAAGATGTGCCTACTGTGATAAAAAAAATAGGAAGACAAAGACAACTTGCAATCAATGTTCCAAATTCATATGCAGAGAACATACAACTTTTACGTGTGTTAGTTGCGTCAACGGCAACAAAAATGACAATGAAGAAAGTGATGAATAAATAAAAGACAAAATTATTACATTACTATTTGCTCCATTTATTTGTTGTCACTGGATAATTTAGTAATTATTTCGATCATTATTTGTGTGCGTAATAACTATTGTAAACATTATTCCGATGCACAAAAATTACATTACACATAATTAAGGCATTTCAAATTTGTTTCCTTATTGTTATACATGTTTGTAAACAATAAAAAATAATAACGTTAAAAAATAATAATAAAATAAAACACATTAAAAAAAATAAAGATTATCAATAGTCGCCATCTCGTGATAGTGATGCTATTTTTATGTTGCGGTCTTTTCCACAGCGTACGCCCGCTTACGTTCTAAATTTAATGCGCCTCCTCCTTGGTTAAAGGTTTTGCAATATGTTTAATGGTAAGTGTACACAGCTCGTGTATGTATGTTATATGAACTATAATTTACTATAAACACGAAAAATGTAATTATCAACATAGTTTCTTGTGCATACAATGTACCTATTTATTTACATATTTACATTTGTGGTTAGGGTCAACTATTTGCATATAATCTTCAACCTTTTATTTTCAATGGTTTGAGGTTAGATTAGTACTGTATTAAAACAGTAATTATTCGAAAAATAGTGTAAGACCTGCTTTTTTTGTTAATGACTTTTTGGACACTCCAGCACAGTTTAAAATATCGTGCAATGGCTTTCTAGCCATGTTTAGTAAACTATGCCCAAATGTCATGCCATTTTCGCTGACAATTATTTCATACATCACACATATTTTAAACACAACTGGAAACATAATACGGTCGATAGTGTGATACAAAGCAAATACATGTGTAAACTCCAATCAACTATAAATTTAATGCAAACCACAGACCACAGATGTCCAACGTAGTTGTACACGATATTCCAACTTCAGTAATTATCCAATTTTGAAACCCTGTTGTTCATTACATCACAGGAACAGACACATATTCTATGCTATCAAAAAGAGTATAAGCAACATAATAGTCAAGAATTATTCAAATCGATGCAGTACCTACTGAAATATAGGCTAACAAACAACTTCTTTACTTTATTGAAATATATAGACATTTTAGGAATGACTGAAATTTGAATACACAATTGCCAACTAAGAAATTACACAAAAATTCTTGCATTTAGCCTATGCAACAATTATTATAAAAAAAATCAAAACAATAACAAGTACATTTTTGTAGTTATTAACATTATCTTCATAATAATACTCTACAGTACACAACCCTGGAGCATACGCCAAAATTGGATTAGCAAATCTGCAGGTAAATCATTTGGGGTACTTATATAATTCGGCAGCCAAACTAAATAAAGAAGACAATGTTATTTATAGTAAAAAAAACTGACAATCGACTTTTGACAGTTGACAAGCCTCTAAGCATGGCTACTACATTACCTCGTGCACGCTTCAGTTCAAACAATAACAATAGTATCTTACCTAAGGATTATAAACTGCATTGACAATGATTTATAAGAATCAAAAAAACACCCGATTGAGATTATATAAACGTAAAATTACTTTAAACTGTTGGTAAACTAAAAATATTACTAAATATTACTTACCCGCTTTTATTTTCATTCTTGACAGTTTAAATGTCAACCAACAAAATATTATAATTTAGCCATAAAAAGCAAAGGCGTTATACTTCCATGTCAAAATAAATTGAATTTAGCAAGTAATATTTCTAGGGCAATTATTCATTAGAATCACAAAGAAATTACTTGTTTTCTGAACACAATTGTGGGGAGATGTCTTGAACAGACGCTTATGCCATAACAACACTAAGTTCGTAAAAATTGCTATAGTAAAACACTCATATCACCTCCAATACATAATACACTTTAATTATTCAAAGATTTTTAAATGTACTTAATTATGCAATCGAATTATTTACAATAAAAAGCGTGCCGGGTAGTATATATGATAACAGGATGGCGGTCAAACAATCGAGAGCTGCCGAAAACGCCGAAACAACCCGAATTAGTATTCATATACTTACTGGATGTATTTGGCGGGAATAGCTTCAAATATAAATTTTTGGTCCTAATAATCTTCCTATTAATAGAAATATATAATACAAAAGTAATGCATAACATAGTGTTTTAAAATTGTCCACTTAAACGTTAAAAGTATGCGTCACTCGTAAGACCTAATATTTTAAACCCAACGTTTTTAATTTAAATTTTATGGTAGAAAAACAAATCCAATAGATTATATACTAAAGAATTTTACACCTAAATTGAAAATTAATTACAGTAATAACCATCAACTGGATTATGGTAATCATTAATTATTTACAAGGTTACAAAAAAATGTGTGGGATATAAAACCAAAAATTGTAAGTGATCCACTTATAATTTAAACTAAATTTTAACACTTGATTTTTTAACCTTTATAAGTACATATTGTAAGTAAACAGTAAGGATCAAAACATCCAATACATTCTCAATACTAAAAAACTCCATAACCATGATTACTTTTTTGGTTAGTTAGTTTCCATTGCTGCACCCCAGCTTATAATAGAATATATAATCTAAAACTTAGTATTAATGCTACTACCAGTTATCCATTACTGTCTTAACAAAAATGTTTCAATTATAGATTTGAAAACATTCGAAAGTATACCAATCGCGTTTCCTATTCTAATTTATATTGTTGAATATTTGAGCTAAATATTAAGTATAGCTTACAAATTGATTTCAAACGTATAAAGGAAGCCTTTCCGTTCAGACAGTTGAGGGTGCAAACAACTAACCAAATAGTGACAATAGTTTAAAATATTTTGAGTGTTGTAAGTTTTAATCATCATTGTTTACACACATCCTTAAGAATAAAATTAAAAATATTAAGTGTTAAAATTTGGGTTTAAATTATAGGTGAATGGGCATATTATCTTTTGATTTTATATTGTATGGAAATTTTTGTAACATAAACGAATTAGTGATTACCATAATCTGGTAGTTGCTGTATGAAGCGTAATAAGCGTTAAATCGAGAGTAATAAATCTATTATACAAATCTATATTTAAAAACTTATGGCTATTAAACTTTAAGGGTGAAACACCGTCAGTAGACAATTTTAAAACTTTCTGGGTCAGGAATGAGGTTCCTAAGAAGTGTGTGTGGAAACACATTGAAAGACAAAGTGTCAAACGAATGGATCAGAGTAGAGTGTGGGGTGCAAGTGACCCTTAAGGAGTTAAATGAACGAAGTATGCTTAGATGGTTTGAACATGTGGAAAGAATGAACGATGATAGACTTACCAAACGTATATATGCAAACAATATGACTGGTAGAGCTGCAAGGAGGCAGATCGCGTAAAAGATAGTTGGATGTACTAGAGAAGGTTCTGAAAGAACAATAGGTGAGAAGTATGAGTAATAAAAGAGCATGCCAAAAACAAAGTTACAGAGGCAAGGGAAGTGTGTAGGGACCAAAGGATGTGGAGAAAGATTGTGAATGGTGCTGGAAGTAAAAGTAATGTAGTAGTCCAGAGTTATACCGTGCATATCCTCCCAGAAAGAGGTGCTAGGTTTGGTTACCTCGAAGGGGAATACCATGATTGGTGTTGTTGTTGCATTTTACGAGTATAATTGTATTATGTACTTCTATTACTCAATTTAATTATTACTTATAAATATAAAAGTAAACAACTAGAAATAAATCCCAAAAGAATAGGAAAATTTTTATTGCAATTTTACGTATAATTAATTGCAACTATATGGAACACAAGGTTACCAATACATTTAATACATTTTGGTAATTTTCTTTTTAAATTTGAGCCATAATTAAGAAATTAACGTGCAAAATACTAAAAAGGTTATGGGTATCCAAAATATAGTAAAATTAGTGTGGTTACAATGCAAGTCACATCTACTTCATGGAGCATGCCAACGAACACCATTTGTAGAATTCATATGCTTATAAAAGGCTATTGTTAGTTGATAGCAACCCAAGTGGAATTGTTTTTATTGATTGGAAAATTTATTGTTTCCCTAATATGTACGATAATTTTGTACCTTGTTTGCAGTTACGTCTTTCATCCCTCTAAAATGTGCACCAGTATCGAATGAATCTAAGTGAAAGAATTAAAATAATTATAATAGCTTGTAATAGAGCAAAAGAACTAATTTTTCGACATTTATTAATTTTTATGTAAATACGTTTGCAGATTTATCGAATTGTAGTGCTATGCTACACTCATAACAGCCGTATTCAGACACCCAAAAGTGTTTTTTGAAACAATATATTCAAATCAAGCGTATGAATTGAAATTCTTCTAGAAAGTTCTAAATTATCTCAGTAACACAATCAATTAGGCACATTCCTTCACGTAAGAGCATTTAAAAACAATCTAAGATATTGAAATGCTTACTATTGCATCTAAAAATAAAAGCCATCTGAAATACGATTGCTTTATAAACCAGAGCATTAACGTGGAAAGCTCAATTTCCTTTTTAACTTTTAGCTTACAAGCATGCAAGAAGTTAAGGGAAAGGACAGTGAATGACAAGACCATATGCCCACAGATATTCCGTTTGGAGTTATATTAGTAGATGTGCCACTATACCGGGTCTAGTATCTCTTAGCATGTGCATTCTAAAATCCAGCCCATTCGGAGCAACTATTGCATTAAAATATGTTGGTACAGTTTGTGCATGCGTGGCAGCAGATGGGTCAAGATCAGCAGATAAACGAGCGCAATGGACAGTGCACAGCATCTATTGCCAAAGCAATCAGGCAATCGACTCTGAAACAAGATTGAACTTCCTTACCACTCTTGTAAAAAATGTCATCTTCTACACCAATAGAGCACTCAATGCATATTTTGAACATTAAGGATTCACCTGCATCTAAAGAATACATCCAAGAATTAACGTCCAAGTCCACATCTCTTTGCATGCTGGATGGACGTCATCTTTTTCACCAATCCTTGTAGAACTGATTGTTAAGTACCTCACGTTGCAGCAATAATATTATAAATAAACTTTCTTATTTCAGTGTGTTAATAGTTTCTATTAAAAGCACCGCTACAAGACGACTGACACAATCAAGAATAACTCTAACAGTTCTGACTATATAGAATATTTACCTCAAACCATTAATCACGAAACTGTTGCTTGAAAATATAGAAAATTACTGTAAGTGCGAACATTTGTAATGTTACTGTTGCATTTAATATTGAAATATGAAAATATTCAAAATAATTTTAGTTCTTGTGATGGTGAAAATAAAACTGGAAAAAAATGTATATAAATTTATTTTAATGCAACAAATTAAAATATAAGAATGAAATGTTAAGCAAAAATGACTATAATCTATGCCAAAATTTTGTGGGGGACCGCCATTTTCTAGGGTTCCAGATTGATTTTTGTATAGGGCAGTTGACGATTGTTAGCTCCTGCAGGGGGTGATGCTGGGTTGTCTGGTTGGGTGGTTTTCCAATAGGAATTCACGTCTGTTGACGTGCTATCTGTAACATGATTTGGACTGTTTTTTGTGCATGGACATCTGGTTCTATTGAACATGATGGCGCTGACGATCATACGATAGCCTAGTATACTAGACAAGTTGGGGTACAATAGTGTGCAGACCTAATGAAGCACATTAAGAAATGTGGGAGTGTGGTAGCATGCAGAACCATGTGTGTGTACGCACATTTGTATATGTGTGAACATTAAGGGTTGACCTACATACCAAGTGATGATGGAAGAAGTAGTTCTAGTGGTGGTCAAAGTTACTAGACAAGCAAGAAATTTGGTTCCACAGATAATTGTCCCATGCGTAAAGGTGTGCACGAAATTCTAAATAAGGTCATTGGTACAAATAAACAATTAACTGATCTGCTAGATCCTCAATTATTCTCTAACGATTTTTTGTGGGAACACTTAAAATCGAAAATTTATTCTGGACGGGCATTTCAAAATGTAGACCTAAAGATATATCATCGGTACAATGCTTAATTTGATAGAATTACAATCTCTGCTTTTAAAATTAATAGTTATTTATGTACCAAGGGTATCTAGTAGATGTCTATGTCCTAAGAGCGACGATGTTACAAACCCGATGGCTTGTAAGTCGCCCACGGGCATAAACATCTATTGATACCCGCGGTGCATACGACTTTTAGTCATACTAGTTCTTTATCGCATCTAGAATATAAATAATATTCAGAAGAATCCTAAAATTTAATTTAGTTTTCATTTTGTTGTCATTGCGGCCGCATTAGTTGCTTTAGGGAAATGTCATACTTGTAGGTGTACACAAATTTTATTAGTTATTAAACTTAGAAAGTCAAGATGCAGGAAAATTCTAAAATTCCTGATGAAATTGTAAGATAAAGGAACACAAACACTACCAAGGAAATCGAGAGATTACGACAAAGGATATGACAGATTACTAAATTGGATGACAGAAAACTGTGTGGAACTTATTAAGGTAACTATTCTGCTTGGATACTTCGGTGATCTCACTGAAACATTTTCTCCAAGCTCTTTATGGTTTCTTTTGAGTCTTTATGTCTGAACGAGGCATAAAGTAAACTGCTAAGTAGTAGGTAACTAAGCAGTAAAAGCAGTGAACTAGCATGACATAAAATAATTTGTATTGTTACTTGTCTTTGTTCCTTAACATATCTGGAGCAAAAATTGATCTTCTGATGATAATAATATAGTTCCGATTCATTCACTACTAATTCACTGCAATAAATTCGGCGAACTTGCCCATATATGAACATTTATTATATATTAGACATACACGTAAAT